>JAREIS010000143.1:795000-1395000 GCA_030060385.1 Muscicapa striata striata
GGTGATTAGTCCTATCTGGCTGGTAACAGCAGGATCCTACTCAGGCCTCAGTAGGGACAGAAAATGCCCAGAAGTGTAAGATCACACATTGGGACACTCTGGATATGTGGCCCAGAGTGTCCCTTTGACCTCTACATATGCAACTGGCAAGATCATAAACGGGAGTTTGTGTGTATTTGAGCACAATAGAGTTAGGCACAGGACAGGGACAAGCTAGTAATCAGGAGTAGTTGGGGGAAAGTGCTTGTGAGACAGCCTCCATAGCACAGCAGCCTCTCCACTGTGCACAATCACAGCTTTGGCTGCCCTCGCTGGGGCTGGGAGCTGCAATCCTGCAGGAAGAGCTGCAAACACCAAGGGAAGGAGCAGTGCCCCTCCCTGAGCTGCCCCAGCCCTGCCCCAGCTGGTGCTGGAAGGGCCAAGATCTCCCAGGTGGGTACTGAGCTAGCACAGCTGTGCTGCTTTGTGGACTGCTTGGACTTTTCTCCTCATTATTGTGATTCCTGGATGTATCCCTTCTGTCCCTGTGACCTGGCACAGGAGGAGTGCATAAAGCACTTGGACAGCAGCTACCCTACCATGGAGCATGCAGCTACCTGAATATCTGAAGGCACTGTTGAGACTGTAAAATATCTATGGGAAAAGCAGGAAGAAGATTGCACAGAGATCCAAGGCAGAGTTTCTTAATATATCACTATTATTGTCTGCCAAAGCTGGGGCGTCTCTGTTCAAGCCCGGAGATACGATTTGTGACCTCGAAGAAGAAAAAAAAATAATAATAAAAAAAAAAAAAAAAAAACAAAACGAGAATTGCAGTCGACAAATGGAACACCAAACTTTAAAACAGAGTAAAAAAAAAAAAATTCCCAACAACAATAATAATAATAATGGTCAATCATAAACTGATATAGTGCCGGCTTTCCCTCCCTTTTCGCCACCTTACAGGATATCCCGTCTAGCAGCAGGAACAAAACGTGGAAATGAATCAGTCAACAGAGCATTTTCTCCCATTAAAGCTGTTGGCAATTTTGACCCGTGCAGGGGAAGTTGCACATTAAGATGGATATTCCTAATCTGTAGGGACAACTGTCCTCACTGTGGGATGTAGCCTTTTTTTTTTTCCTCTCTCTTTTTTTTCCTTTTTTTTTTTGCCAAAGGATGTCATAGGTGAATGCATTTCTGCTGTGCACAGTGCGAACACACACACAGCAGAAAGGCCTGAAAATTGTTAACCCCTTCTTATTTTAGCTGGATATGCTCTTTTCATTTCTCTTTTACCCTATTTTTTTTTTTTTTTTTTTTTTCATTTAGCATGCAAGAATCTACTATTTCTCTGGCTTACTACTATTTAACTTAGTAATGCACAGTAAAGCTATTATTTTCCAGCCTTGGGAAACTTTGGCTTTTATTTTTCTCTTATAATCCTATAACTGAAAACCAGTGACAGCAGGAGAATATAAAGGTACTGGAAGAGATTCACTTTCCTTTTTAACATTCACAGGTCTTCTACATTTGCAAGGTGGTAGAAAATGGGTTTTGTGTCTAAAAAAGGACCAGGAGTCAGAATTGGAATTTTTCTTTCCTGATTTGGTAGTGACTGGAAATAGAGACAGTTCATCACTCACATTTGTGCCTCAATTTCCTTCTATCCCCTCTAAAAGGGCTGTCTAGTAAAATGACTGTGTTGTATCACCCCAAAAGAAACCAAAACAAAACAAAACCATGATCCTTGTTTGTGAATAAAAACAGTTTTGCTGTCTGAAGACTGAAACAATGAGAAATTCAGTGGTTTCCCTATGGTCCTGTGTGATCTGTGGAAGAGCAAGGTCCTGAGACCAGCATTGCCTGGTATCCCACTTACATTTTATACCCTGGTTGATTTTTCGTTATGGCAGTAGTTACCTCCTAATCTAATGACAGTTACTCCACTCACCAGGGGCGTGTAAAGACCAATTCATTCCAGATTGGAAAGTTCTTTGAGAAACCCTGAATGGAAGGTGCTATAGAAGTGCAATGTGTTATTAATAATCTCTCCTATCTGCATAAATCTCCATTGAATCCTCCTGGTATCATTAAAAGTAAAATAATCCCTCAGCACAGCTGAAGAGCTCAAACCTTCTTTTCCCTTTGTAGGTGTCTGGCTGTTTGCTAAATGGAAAAAAAAAAAAAAAAAAGGCCACACAAAACGCTGACATCTTTTTGTGACCCTTGCAGAGCTACGTAGAGCTAATGAGTTTGTTTTCACTTTTGTAGATGAAATTTCCAGGGGCGGAGGGAATCCGGGGTGGTGCTGGGAAACCGCGGCGCGGCTCCCCGGGAACTTGGCTGAGACCACCATACTTGTTTCATGTGTGGCCTCCCTTTTTGCCTCATTGGACCAGAATTATTTAATGAGCCCTCTGAGAAGCCCAGCTCTGGTCCCTTAAGATGGAAAAGGATTGTGTGGAGCTCTGCTACCAGGCCACACAATTTTCAGGCTCCCTTCTTTGCGAGATGCTGCAACTGCTCCTTCCCTTTCTGCAGCTGATGGTGAAAGTGGGGAGAAAGAGAACAATAACAAAACAAAATTGCTTCCCACAGCTGAGAAAATCACCCTCCCTTTATTATTTTTTTCCCCCCTTTAGGAAAGAAATAAATAAAAGGGAAAGAACCCAAATGGGATCTCTCCCTCTTCAAACATACAAATGATCTTATGTTAGCAGTTGGGATTAAACATCTGTCTGGTGGTTATGTGATCATAACAGATGCTGTGTGCAAACGTTTCCTGCTAGCTTTGTTTTGGTTAATATTGTTTGTGTAGCACATTGGGTTATATTCAGCTGAAGGGATACAGAGTCTGTTTTTCTTCCCCCAAACTTCTGCTGAACTTCAAGCAGCTTCATCATCTTTTTAAAAAGAAATTGGAGGCGGGGGTGGAGGGGAAGAGGGTCATTGACTGATGTCATGTGGAAAGTGATGTCACACAGCACTGGTGAAATGGCAATCCACCCGGGTTTTGAGCCGCTTTGATGTTATGTTAGGCCTTTTTCCTCTCTGTTAGGTTGCCCTTGGGTCCACTTGGCCATGCAGCTGGAAATAAATACAGGGATATTGTAATGAGTTCTGCTGTGCAACTGGAGGACCCCGGAGCTCAGCTGCTCGGGATTTCCATTGTTCTTTCTGAGAAGCCGTGTTTCCAAATGGAGCCACATGGATGCTGACACTGCAGTCCTTGAAGGCATTTTCTTTCTCCACGGTGTTTTTTGTACTCCTGCATCCGGGGAAACTGAGGCACTGAGTGGTGTCCTGGTCAGTGAAAACATCTGAACCTACAAGCTTCTCATCCCTTGTCTTAACCTCTGTTCCATTAAGTCTTACAGGTGGGTGTGAGGCTGCCCCTCTTGTTTCTTCCTGGCTGAGGAACAGATGCTGTATTTCCACACTTTTGCCTTATTACTTTCCTACAGTGGCATCCAGCTGAGCAATCCTCCTGTCTGCAAAGTTCCCTCAGCCATTTTGACCACAGCTGTGGCTCAGCACAAAAATCCCTCCTACTGCAAAGCAGTGCACCTCACTGCCCAGATGCCACACACAGCAGTACCCACCCTCAACCTATAGCAAAAGCAATCTCAAGAGATCTTTATGCTTCAGCAAAAAGGATAACTATTTAGTTCATGTATTTGGGAATAAATGTCCCTTTCCCCCACCATTATAACCTTTCACAGCCCTTCTGAAACCGTGGCCCTGAGTAGGAGAATTCAGTATTGAAGAACAGAGATTGTTGGGATCTCTTGCTGTTATGTAAGAGGGAAGAGCCCAGAATGCAGAGACTATTGCATCCTGCAAGAGGTTGGTAGAGCAGATGAGTGGATATTCAAACCTGTTCAGCCTGGCATCTATTCCTTGAGCTCTGTCCTTTTCCCAACTGTCTCACTTTATTGTCTCTAAATGTCCAGTTGTGCTTCTTTCTGTGTTAACATTTACCAATCATTTCCAGCCAAGAAAAAAAAAGAGATTAAAATGATTCATGTTAAATAGATTCTGGGCAGCCTTTTGCAACACTGAGGGACTTGGGGTCTTTTAACTATAATTACTCTGAAATGTGACTTCCTTTTCCTGGAAAGGAGGGCTGGTCCAGTGAATGAAATACCCACCTGGAGGCTGTAAAATTTTTGTTCAGTGAATGTTTCAACCACAGGCCATTCCATATAAAATCAAGAAATTTATTTTAATTCCCTTGTGCCTCAGTTTCCCCAGCCCTAATTATTCATGATTGCCTTTTTTAATAAATAGTTTTGATGAAACAACATTCCTCGGTGGAAATTGTTCATTTAAACATCCTTTTTCACCTCTTTGGAGCACTCATGCAATGCTACTATACTTCATGAGTTTTTTTAGAAGTGATTTAATTAATCTCAATGAGTTACTCAAATATGGTGGTGACATGAGGGTAGGTAGCTCTATTTCAATGAAGTTGGTGCCTTCCTAAAAATATTAGGACTAGTTTTGTTTGTGCAGAAGGCAGCAACCTTCCTAAATTTAGGGCTGCAAAGATTTTCAGACAAGAGGAAGCAGAGTCCCATAGCCATCTTTTAGTACTAAATAAGAGGATAAACTGTATGAATACTACATTTATGAGCTCCAGCTTATCTCATGTGTGATGGGAGTCAGTTGGAAATTAAAATTCATCCAACTGACTGTGACCACACACATAGTCCATTGGAAAGGAAAAGTATGTTTGTGCAATTGTGTTTCATCTCCAAAACAGCCCAAGCCTTGTTGGGCAGCCAAGGTCAAGAGTATCCACAGGCGTCTCCTTCTAGGCAGTGGGGAAGGAGATGGGGGCTCTCAGGGATCTCCCACATTGCTAAAAATCCCTCCCCACTTCCAGCACTTTGAAACTGAAATGAGGAGGCACAGGACTGAGAGAAGAGCTGGGGCTGGGTTGTGTTTTTTTATGGGCATTAGGGATTGTGTTGGGAAGAAACAGACAAAACGCCTTGGCAGAGCAGCATGGGGGGAAATTTCCCCTCCAGGACTCAGGACTGTGGCTCTGTGACCAACCAGTGACCCCCTGTATCCAGAGCAGTGTTAAATCTACTGGGAAATGGCTTTAGCTAAGTCACCTGCAACATACTGACCAGGATACCCTCACAACTGACTATTTATCGTGTCACCAAGCATATAAAATTATTCCACGTGTTGGCATCCACTAATTCAATAATCTAGTAATATAAATTTAGATAATAGACATTAATACTAGGTTTCAAAATATACCCACAACATTTGTTTCCCTCTCTCTCAAGAAAGGAAAAAAAAAAAGGAGCACACATTGAAAGGGCTCTCCTGATGAAATAATAAAACCCATTCTCATCTAGAAAAAAGAATCATTATAGGAGGATGGTAATTTACTTTATATGACCTTCAATTGATTATTCTGGGCCTGCTACACAAATATCACAGGAGCTATTGATCGTAAAACCTACCAAATAGATCTCTAATAGCTTTTACTGAGAAAAAATAATTATGCCAGCACTGTGGTCAAACACACATAAACCGATGTGGAGGTATTAATGTATAGTATTATTACCCATCTGTCTGAGAAGTATGGGGAAGATGCTTCACAGTAACATGCTCTGTCTAAGCACCATGAAGGCTCAATATCTGGCTAACAATTACAGCCAGTTATACTGAAAAATTGATTACTGTAAGTAAAAGCTAAGACTGGAAAGCAGAGGCTTGAGCTTGCTTAATAAAAGTAGAATAATAACAACCATCATCCTAATTGTGGAGGAGTTCTGCCATCGTATGTGCTTGCAGCTGGAAATTGAATTCTCCTCTGGTGCCTGCGGCGGGGCATCATTTCAGAAGCAAAGGTGTCCACCTCGGCTGGCCTCGAGATGGGGGATCAATGCCTGTGAAAGGCCAGGCTGTCTCAGCCAGGAACAGAACACTGTGAAGGGAAAAAAGCACAAAGAGCCAGAAACTCGTCACCCCTGCCCCCCAAACCCCACCCCAGGAGCCGCACCTTTGGGGAAGTTTGGTGGTCTGGCAGGGAGGGGTGTTGTGGTGGGCGCAGATTGCGACGAGCCTTGTTGCTGCTGTTACTTCCAAAGGAATTGATTCCCTCGTGGGAATCTGGCAGCACTTTTGCAACTGATTTCATTGGCAGAAGGATCAAAACCTAAATGCTGTCTCTGTGCCATTATGAAAACTTTAGATTTTCTCTCTCTTTCGCCATATGCATAGATTTTAAGGCATGTCAACTTAAAAATTAGATTGATTTTATATAAATCTTATTAAAATGTATGTAAAGTTATTGTAACTCAAGGAAATTAGGAGGAAAAGTGTATTTTGCACTATATTTTGAAGTTTTGTTCCCTCGAGTTTTGGACTGCTCGATCTACTCTTTCTCTTACAGCAACTTAGTTCCACTTTCCCCTACTTCTCTGGGACTCATTCCTCAGCATAAGGAAATTAAAGGAAAAAACCTACAAAACCACCACAGAACTTTTTTTTTTTTTTTTCTTAATAGGGTAATTAAAATGCAAATTTTTGAATAAGACTTTATGATTTGCTGGTTTATGTACAGTGGTTTTAATGTATTAAAAATTGCCCAGTTTCAAGCTGGCAATGTTAGAAATTACCATTAAATAATATTCTAGTATTCTAAGGTAAAGCCTGAAAGACTATTTATGATCAGACCACTAAAGCAATTGATCAAATATTTATTTATCTGGAAAACAAGTGATAATTAGTAGAAGACTAGCATAGAAAGCCTTTTCCCTTTTTTAATAAAGAAATGCCTGTGCAATCAAGAATGTGGAATGCAGGGATGCTAAACTCAAGGGATACATGCTAAAGAAGGAAAAAAATGCTAATTGAAAGAAGCACTGAGAGAGTCAGAGGAATGTTCCTCATTCCCAATTTTGTTTGAAAAGCAGACAGATTGCATAGTATCATCTTCCAAGCAAGGCTCTGAGACTGAACTGGGGACCAGAGTTCACCAGAACCTCATCCTGTGCCAGGAGTGACATCACAAAGGCACAGCCAAGGCTCGTAAGGGCTCTCCCAGCCCTTCAGAAACAATATGGTTCAAATGTTAATTTCTCTTCCTTTTGGTTTGTACCAGTTTGTGCTGTTAACAAAGTAACACTCAAAGGCTGGAGTCACTACTATCTTTGTGAATGATTTATGATTTGCACTCTAGAGATAAGCAATTTCCATGCCAAAAAGGGCTTTTTTTTTTTTTTTTTTTTTTTTTCCTTAGGAGCAGACTGTCAGTGCTATGGGGCAGGGGGAAAGAAAATCATTAGCAAGACCTCTGTTGCTTGTTGGAGCTGTTTCCCTTTCTCATTTTCCAGGGAGCAGGTGACAGAGGGTTGATGGGCCCAACTCCCTGGATTTACATCAGTAATTATTTTGGGCCAGAGTGGATGCACATCCCAGTCCTGGAGAGCAGTGCCTAGACCTCCTTTGACCTTGAAACTACTATTGATTTAAAATCAATAGGACAGCTTAGGTAAGCTGGTGCTCACCAAAAGGAGCAGGTCCTCTGCAGGGACACAAATGTCATCATTTCATGCAGACAAGGAATCATTCCAGCTTTTCCCCATCTCCCCCTCCTCAAAAACCTGTTTTTGTCAAGTTTTCTGTACACTGCCCAATTTCTGCCTGAGAGAACAGCCATTTCTTGGGTATGATCAGAGATAAGGAATACAGTCAGCTGTCTTTCCTGGAAAGGAAGGTGCAGAACAATGTGGTTTATCTGTACTTAAGACATACTTTTCTCCTATCTCCAAGATGTTTTCTTGGTTTTGGACTATTTTTGTCCCAAAGCATACAACAGCAGTGGAGCTAGAAATCTCTATTGCACTTCAAGATCTTCTATATTTTTTCTGCAAAAGACTTGGACAGGTTTTTAAACTATTAAATTATTCAGTATATGAATATTAAAGGTATGTATATTTCAAGTTTCGTTGGAAACTAATTATTAGTCAACTGACAGCATATATCACAGTCACTGACTTTTTTGCTTCAAAATGTCATGAACAATTGCAATATACCTTGTAACAAATACATCTCTAGTATCATAATTAATTTTTTTTTAAAAAAAAGAAGTCATTTGCAATTTGCATATGAACAAAATGGCACATTTTGCCACTGTATTAATTAAAACCAGTTAAGATTGTTCAAAACTTTAATTCAGCTCCAAACAGAACTATGTCTTGTCCTGGCACATCCTAATCTGCATAACATTTAATGACAAAATCACAGATGCTCTTAGTACAATGCAGCTGAAGGGCAAGCCTCACCAGGAGCTGGAAATAGCAACTTAAAAAAAATAAATAAATAAAAAAGAAAGAATAACTGTCATATTTAGAAGGAAAAAAAGAGACTCTTAGGAAAGCCTGACCAAGAAGTGACACTTCTGGAGAATTAATATTCCAGATATCAGAAACAATTGATTTTTGCTGCCTCTATTGAGCTATTTTCAATGTTCCCTATAATTTACAGAGAGGAACAAGATATTATGGGGTTGACTCTGAGCTCAGTGTGTTAATGGGTGTCTTTCCACTGAGTTCCCTGTCTCCCTGACCACAGGCTTGGATGTCACAGGGACAAGCGCCTTGTCAGGAATGGTGTCCTGCCACATGTGGGCTAAATGCACAGACACTGAAAGCAAGTGGCAGCATTTATGTGAGAAATGAATCTAAGTCCTGAGATTGAGAAAAAGGGATGATGTTAATATGAAAGTGCAGCAGGGATGACAGGGAAGAAGGCAGGTATTAGGGAGGACAAGAAAAGCCGGGGGGCAGAGGTAGTGAGTGTTTTAATGGCCATGTGCCTATGGCAGGAGGGAAGGTCCTTAAATAAAGGCTCTCACATAGCTGCCAGTCACACCATTTTAGCTGTTAGGTACAATTAACCAGGTCAGTGCTAGGTAATTATTTTGTCACAAAAACATCTTGCTGGCTCTTGGATGGTTTTGTTTTACAAAAGACAACACATGCCGACCAAGGCAAATTCACTCCTCAAACTGAAAACTCTAACAAAATCCTTTTTTTTTTTTTTTTTTTTTACAATAGGGGCTGGATTTCAGCTCTGGATTTCCACACTCCTACCTCAGAAACAATGGCAGAGCGACAGAAACCTGGACCTCCCCAAACCCACAAGTGCAATACCTGTCCGTCCCTGACTTTAATACGTTTGGCTGATTACAAGGACACCGTTAATGGTGTTATTCTTACTCAGCAACGAGAGGGGCAGGGGAGGAGAGCACACCGGTGCCAGGTCAGGGTGCAAGGCTGTCCTGCCGGCCCGCGTCCCACCTGCCCTGGCTGATTGGTAATGCTGGCTGTCGGAGCGCCGAGCGCACGGCAGGAGGATTTGGGGATGATTAATTGCCCTGTCTGCCGAGCAGAGAGTTGGGAGCAGCGGGGTTCTTCGTGTATGTAAATACACGTGGGCTCGGCACTGCACCGGCACCGGCTGGAAGGAATAAAAAGACTTAACAAAAGGACTCGACTCCCAATGCTTAGATGTCGAAAATTAGTTTCTATTATGTCCCAGTGGGAGAAAAGAATATGTGGTATGGGAAACTGGATAGGCTTCATGCTGCAGAGCGGGGAGAGAACCCGCTACCTGGTGCTGCCACTGCAATTCCCTCTCAGCTCCCCAAAAAGCCCAGGTGCTTCCACTGGTTATAAAATATAACTCTGCTGATCTGCGAGTTAAACTGTGATTGCTGCTGCGAGCGGCGCACAGCGCATTAAACAAAAAAATAAATAAACCCTTCAGGATTCAATCGCCTACTTAAATAACCAGTTTCTGTTTTTCTTACTTATATCTTACCCCGATGTGCACAGCTGTTGTTATATTGTATGGCATTAAAATCATAGTTAGTTTTTTATTTTGTGTAAAAATGTCAGCTCAGAACCCACCAAGCAAGGAAGTGTCCTTTAAACAGCAAACAGCAAAAATAAGAAAAGTTCGAGGGTTTTGGTGAATAATATGAAATTAAACATTCCCCTAGCATTCTTCTTACCCACAAAAATCATTATTTTTCCTATCTTTTTTTCTACATACTAATTTTTGTGCTCATTTTTGCCTCATAAAACATTTCTTAGATGGGAGTAAATCTTCCTTAATATTTTCCTTACTTCTGTGTGTTTAAAAATCACCTGCAATTTGCTAGATGAAATATTTTCTGTGGCACTGTGACAAAGGAGGGAGACCAGATGTTTTCAGAAAATTCATTTTTTAAACTCTTTGGGTTTTGGTGTGTTGTTTTTTTTCTCTTTGCACACTTGTAGAACAAGCTGTAAAAACAATACTTGAAGAATGAGCTGATTTAAAAAAAAATAGAGAGTCAAAGAATTTGAAATAGGAAAGATTTTATTTTGGATATCCTTTCACCAGAGCAGATTATTATTTATAGGCTACATTATATATCTTGCTTGGTAATCAGCAGTAATATATGTCTAGCAATAGTAGAAAAATTAATTTCAGTAGTATCTTGTAGTTCAGAAAAAATAAATTATGAAACACTTAAGAAAAAATGAAAGAAAACTAGTGATGAATCTGCAGCCTCAGAAAATCAGATAAACAAAATGTTCCAGTTAGTTATTGCCACAGTCAATAGCAGTACATGAAATTGTATTACAGGCTGTGAAATGAAATAATCCCACCCTGTGACAAGCTTGACAGAATTTGCCTGAAACTCCTCAGCCTTTTAGCAGATTTTGATCCCTCCAGGGACTGGGGTTTGGGGTTTGTGCTGAGTCACAGAGGCAGGAGATTCAACACCTAATCCAGAGATAACGGAGAGGTGGTGCCTGAACCCAGAGGATCAAGGGAGTGGACCAAGACATTCAAAGCTGAAACTTAATTACATCAGAAGTTAGATGAATGGTTGCTCTGAACCTGCCATTGTTTTATTGTTAATGTCTGCTTTAATACCTCCAAATTTCAGTCAGGGCAAAGTTGGGTCACTAACATCTGAATGATGCTAGCACTTGAGGAGTGTAGGGTTAAAAAAGACAAAGTCACCACAATGATAGGCAATTTTAAATATTTTTTTTACCCTCAAACAGCCTTTCTCTCTAGATTAAAAATTTGCATTGCTTTTCTAAACTACCATTTAGTATCATTTAAAAATATATTCATGTTTTCTTACACCTTTTTGCAAGCGCTCCAGCACCCAGTAAATAAAAGTAGCAGCCTGTGTCCCTTTTAGCAAAAGCCATATATCTGCTCAGACTTGTAATTTGCTCCGTTTATATCCTTTGCCCTTGAACTCTGGTTATTAACGCAATGTTTCTCCAAATGATGCCATATAACTCTGCTCCAAGCACATTCCTACTGACACCACGCAAACAACAAAGCCAGCTGAAAAAGGGAAAAAAAAAAAAGAAAGGAAGGTGAATTGCGTGTGATGGAGAACATTACTCAGGATGATATAAGCTATGGAGTTTCTCGTGTTACTGGGGTAGAATGTGGGTTAGAGACCTTGCCTGCCTGCGACCAGCACTTCTCCAAAAATCTTCTAGCTGGCCTTCGGCAGCCAGTTATCTGTATTCAGAGATAACCTCTTTATGCTGAGCAGAGATCCTGCTAAGGGGCTGTGCTGTGCAGGGGAGAGACAGACTGTCACACTGGTAAAAACTCATCAGGATTATAGATCAGGATAAAGAACTTGCAGCATGCTGCTGAAAGCAGGAACGAACCAGAGGACAGAAAAATAAAATAGAAATGGGTATCAACAAGTGGCCGGCATAAAATATTCTTCCAGGAAGAAATTAAGTATCTCTGGCAATATTTACTCTGTCATAAAGCAGCGTAGAAATCTGAGGCACAATTATCATTGTTCAAAATACTTTGTCTTCAGTGTTATCAGGCAGTGAAAGAAATGCTCCTTGTCCCAGTGCTTCCCTATCCATCTTCATAAAGGAAGGATTCTGCTGAAATACAGATCTTTAGATGCATTGCGTCTACTTTCCTACTTTCCTACTCAGTTTCATTAAATAATAAGCTACTGTGGCACCATCTAAATATTGACTGACTTTTATTAGTCCTTCCATATCTGTTTGGCGAGCTGACAGTAAGGCCTCAGGCAGGGAGCTGGGCTTACTTTGGTGCCAAGGAGTTCTTTAAGAGCATGGGCAAATCATTATCCCTTAATGTGATTCCATTTCTCTTCTTACCTTGTCTGATCTGTTTAGATTGCAAGGTCTTCTCAACAACAAATGTAGTGCTGCGTGTTTGTAGGACTTTGGCTGGGATCTGAAGGTCCTACCAGTGCAAAGAGCTGGAGGTAAAGGGCATTACCAGGTTAAGAAAATGTGTGGGAAAATAAAAGGTGCAAACTATCTTCTTGACACGACAGATTTCAAAAAGAGGGTTAAAAGGACTCAATTCCCTGTGGGTTTTGAAAACACAGGAAATTATAGGATCATAGAATGTTTTAGGTTGGAAGGGACCTTAAAGATCATGCAGCTCCAACCCCACCGCATGCACAGGGACAACTTTCTGCAAATCTTGCAAGGAAGGTCATGCTTGTGAAAATCCCAGCTTCATTTTTTTAGGATTGCTTTTGTGATCAGTCTCAGGTAAGCCTTTAATCTGCTGAACACCCTGTAAGAACACATGCCTGGCCATTCTCCTCTTCCTGTTCTTGTGGCCATTTGGCACAACATCTAAGATCACAGATTGCATAGCATGGCTTCCACAAAATACTCCTTTTCCAGCTGAAAAACAGACCACTGTTCTGGGTAGGTTTGGGCTTTCTGGTTTTTGCTGGTTTTCTTTTTGAGGAGGAGAGGTTCAGTAAGAAATCTCTGGTGCCACTGCTGGGCTACATGAGCAGTGGGTTTCTCAGAATTTGCTGTGGTTTATGACAGTTTCCTGGTGCCACAGCTTTAACAGTTTAGAGAAATTGATCACTGAAGCATGAGAAGCAACAACCAGAGCAGAGCAAATACCAGAGACAAAATGTTCAAGCAAAGTCCTGTGAAGATTTATTCAGTTTTAAATACATTTGCTTTAAATGTATTTTCTCCCCTTCTTCTTCCAGGAATCAAGTTCACTGTCTGGAATACTCATACACCAGCATGGGAATTTTACTTTATTCTTTTAGTTACCTTAAAGAAAAGAGAAGGTTCCCAGAAAACTAATTCTGACATAATAAATATTTGAATTGGAAACAAAATTCTCAGAGATACTTCAGCAGTTAAAGAGCAGCAACCTGACTAACTGCTACCTTTTCTCAGAATTAACCAATACAAGGCTGAACTAATTTCTGCTATTGATTCAGCTATGGAATAATGGTATATTTTAAATATTTAATGCCATAACTATTAAATTAATATTTAATATAATAATTATTTTGGAAACTATCAATGTATTCAACAAGCCATTTCTTGCAGCTGACTCTTTTGAAAGTTTGTAAATAACTTTTAAAGCAATTGTTGCTAAAACAAAGCAATATTAGAGTTGTTATAACAGCAGGAAAAGCACATTTCCATGTTGCTGCTCTGCCTGGCTCTTGCCATTCCTGTTCTGCTGCAGCCATTTCCCTTTTCCTTGATAGCATTGGCTTGACTCTGGGCCTTCATTTTTAGGAAAACAGTAAAATTCAATTTTGCCTGTGCTTCTGAGGAGCTGTGAGCCAGATCATGCTGTTTCTTTTTGCATTTGGATGAATTTTCCATTTTGAGCTCTCTGCGTGTGAGAGAAGAAAGTGGAAGCAGATAGCTCAGCACAGTTATGATCTAAAAAAGAAATCATCAGATTTTAGACCAAGCTGGTAAGCCTGACAAAAGCTCAGTGCAGTATATTTCCATGTTAGCCAGGTCAATACAAGATGACAGATTGAAATACTTTACGTGACTCACTGAAGACATTTTTAGGTAAACTGTTATCCTTGGATGAAATTAAATTAAAAGACACCTCACAACAGGTCTTTTTTTTTTTTTTTCCTTTTTTTCCCCCTTTTCTTTTCTTTTCCCCTTTTCTTTTCTTTTCTTTTCTTTTCTTTTCTTTTCTTTTCTTTTCTTTTCTTTTCTTTTCTTTTCTTTTCTTTCTTTCTTTTCTTTTGGTTCTTTTTTTTAAACTAGATTGTTATCTCATTTTCAGAAGACTATCACTTTTATCCTGACTTGTCAAACAGCTATTACCATCAAGATGATGAGCTTGATATGCTGCAAGTACTGATTAAGGGGATAGTGCAATTGCTCTTGCTCTACCTTGAAGGAGTAATTTTCCTGTCTGTCTAGTAAGTGGAGTAAAAAAAGCCAGATTTCTCCTTATCTTTGGAAGAAGGAGGTTGTCTCATCTGTCTCTGAGCTCTGTGAGCAGTCAGGTCTGGTCAATACCTGGCTTCCATCCCTTCTCCAATGCAATGCAGATGTTCAAGCTTCAAATACTGCAAGCAAGTGGTAGCAGATTGAAGGAGTGACAGTCCTTAGAATCACTGAATTGCACCTAAAGTGCAATTTTAATGGCTTTGTGTGCTAGGAGCAGATAACTTTTGACCATGAGGTAAACCAGCTTGTAGGTGCTAACAACCTGGGGAACTTTTTGCAAGATAAAGACCTGGAGGTAAAAAACCTATTCATTGGCCAAAAATCTCCCTGCTGATCGCCATCAGACCACATTTCAGACCTGGCCTGGCTTATTGTGAAGTGTTTCTGTCCTTAATCACTCAGTTGCTGTATTTCACCCCAAAATGGCAATATTTCTGTGATGGCAGAGAAGATTCCTTTGGAGTAGAGGCAACTCCAGCTCAGGCAAAACTCATGAGGATTTGAATCATAGGGAGCTGCATCTGTTGGTGTATTTGGACAGAACATTATGCTTTCTTTTGGACGAATAAAGATCACTGAAATTTTGTCTAAAATATTTGAGAACAAAATTGCAAAGTATGCTGGTGAACATTGGTCAAAGCAGATCACACATCTTGGTAAAGGTCCTGAAAAAACACATGTTGATATGTATGCATAATATACATACATCTAAATATACATATGCTTCTCCCTCTTTCTCTTCCATGCCTTTATTTCTTTCTCTCTCTCCACATATGTGTGCGTGTGTACATATATATATTTATGTTCCGCAGATTTGACAACCTTATAAGTTTTTTGGAACTTTTACTGCCTGATATTTAGAAATACAACTAAAGCTACAAAACACATGAAAATCTCAGCAGAAAGTAAAAGACAAAAACACCTCATTGCACCCAAGATTTGTCACCTCAGGGAGAGGGGAGCTATCAGCCAATTCTCAGTTTTCCAGCTTGGGCAAAATATCCAGAAGGAATGTCAGAGCTTATTAAAACAGCTTTGGCTGCAGTGGTTATGTGGAACTGTGGATGGAACATCTCTGCCCCAGCTGCCTGTTCCTACTGGTCACCAGTGGCTTTGTGCTGGGAATTTGTCCTCTGTTTCACCAGAACTGTTCTGGTTGGTGCACATGTCCTGCATGAAAGCAGGGCAGGGAGGCTCACAACATTTCAGGGGGGGTTGTGTGTGTTTGTGGAGGATGGAAAGAGGGTGAAGAAGACTGTCAAGTCTTCAGTGAATGTTGGGTTTGAATTCTTCTGTCGATCCCCCAGGCAAGGGAGCTTATCTTCTGCATAATCCAACCCAGATTCACCTACAGATGCCTGTGAGTGCCTTCTCTGTGTTTTACCATCAATAAAATGAAGGCCCAGCCCATTTTGCCTGTCAGGGAAGAGTTCCAAGTCAGTGTCATCTGGAAATAAAGGAACTGCAGAAAGACGCCTGTAAAATCCCTAAAAAAAAGGCAGAACTATCACCTATAAAATAAATTATCTGAGAAACGAGACTTTTTCCCTTTTTTTTTTTTTTTTTTTTTTTTTTTTAAACATTCTAAAGGATGCACTAAGAGCCCTCAATTGTGGAATATCTATCTCAATGTGGTAAATAGATGCGTTAGACACAGAGTGACATATGGGCAGATAAATACAGCCATAACTGGTAGGCAAAGTAAGTGCACGCGGCATGTGTCAGTATTGTCTGGTAATTCAGAGCTGTCATAAAACTGTCCCACTTATGATGTTACAGCATTTTTAAGAAACATGAATTTGCAATTTAAACTCTGCTAAATGAAGGCAGGAAGTTACAGGTTACAGAGCTGCATGCAAACGGGAACCAAGAGGGTTTTTTTCTCAAATCTGTCTCAGCAGGTACAAGCTGTGAGGATGTTCTGAATACTTCAGTGTTGCCAGGGACATTATGTGTGGGGGGGTGATGAGTCTGGAAAGCAAATAAGAGCATTCTTAATCTAATAAATGTTTGGGAAACATAATCCTAGTTCTGCTAACAGGAATTTTGACATAAATAAAAATCTTATTATTAAACCTTGGATAGTCACCATCCTTCTAAATCCCTGGGAAATGTTCTTTCTCCTTTCTTCACTTCTTACTTTTTTTCTCATTTGAGTAACATGTTGCCCTTAAAGACATGACTAAGTGGATATTTTTGTTGTTTTGGACTTGTAGGTTTTGGGTAGGGTTTTTTTTTTACCTCTACAGAAGTTTCTTTGGCAAAATGTTTTAAAAATGTCTTTGGTTCCAGAGCCAGGCTGCAGAGTAAGTCTGCTAGCTTTATCTCATATACTGTCTCCCTGGGAGTCTGAACTAAATGCATAATTTAAAGAGCCCTTAATCTGCAATGTCATTCCCATTTGGTCGGAGGCAGCCTTCACTTTATGATGTTAACTTTCTCAGCAAAGGGCAATGGCAGTTTTTCCGAGGATGCACTTAGAGGCAACATCTCATGTAAACCGTTTATTCAAGGTGTCCTGACATCCCAGTATAACACTGGGTGACAATGGATAACCTTCATCAAGTTCTCCCACGGGAGAGAGGCATTCATGGCAGTGAAAATGCTGCACAAAGCCAAGGGTAATATATAAAGGGCTGTTGAGAAGTGGTGGGAGACAGGAGGAGGAAAATGGCAAACAGAGATTTAAGCCACATTCTATTTCATTCTGCATGTTTTACATAATCCAGGTGAGCATCATTTCTGCTGGAGGTAGGTCCTGGAGTCAGATCCCAGATCTTGCATACACTGGCCATGTCTTGCAGCCTGCTGGCCCTGCCTGAGAAGAGCTGGACCAGTCACACAGTCTGCTGCTCTCTCTTATTAACATGCACTGTGTGTTGATTTCAGCCCCGAGTTCTTTTTGTAATTTAAGGGGTGCAAACCGACCTTTAAATGGGGAGGGCTGTTTCCTTTTAATTAAATCTCCAGCCAAGCAATTTGCCTTTCCCATCCTATTGAGTTTTTCATCAATTGTTTTTCTTCCCCTTGTGCTTTAGCAAACCACAAGTGCCTTATTACAGTAACTACCACATGGGTCCTGTGCTCTCTCACCCTCAAGGTTGCTTTTAAAGTGCAAACGCACTTCCAAAGATATGCAACAAGCTAATACTCCAGGACACATTAAGGACTATTTTGTTTTATTTTAGCTACAGGATGATAACAGACAATTAGGGATATGGAGATGTAAGAGTCAGAATGTTGTTGTGTGTAATAGATGCAAATGTAAAACTTTGTGCATATCCCAGGTCAAACCATTTTCATCTTTCTCAGTCCTTATTCTTAATATGTCAATCACCAGATATATCTTCAAGGAAACCAGCTTGAGAAGCTGTTACCATTTAGAAACACCAACACAGCAAATGCCCAGCAGCTGGAAAGGGAGAGGAAGGTCCTTTCTCTGCAGGGTCTGCTTCTCATCCTTCAGCTGCGTCCATGCCTGGGCTTTATGACAGCTCATTGTGCAGCAGAATTGACCAAAATTCTTTTGGATGATTGATTGTGATCTTCAACTCATATTGAAATTCCTTCCAGAGCCGGGGCAGCACTGAGCAAAGGGGATGATGAGAAGCACTTGATCCCCTCACATCTTCTGATGTCTTATAATGTATGAGCTCAGGCTCAGTCTTTTCCCAGGGTCAGGATCTATAGGATCTCCATCCTTTACCCAACTGCTCAGCTCCAGGCAACTCCTAGGCACCTAATTTCTCATGTGTTTTAGCCTAAAAATAAACTTCACATCATATATATCAGTACCTACATGACAATTCTAATATACATAGACAGAGAACAACTAGTTGGCTCAGGTTGAGTCCCAAACTCATAAATATTTTATTCCTAACACTGATCTGCTGAGGCAAGTTAGAGATACCTCTAACTTTATCTCATATCTTTATGATTCTTGGTCCTAATGCATTGTCTCCTAAATCCATTTAGATTGTAAATTGATTTTTATAAGGAGATGCCTTGAAAATGTGGCTGTATGATGACCAGTTAAATATGTCCATTCCCACTGGAGCTTTTCTAATGAAGATGAGTAGGCATGCATGGTGGTTTGTGTTCATATGGAAGACTGGGTGCATATTTCTGTTGGGAATTTCTGTGTTACAGAGCCAGAGCAGTTTGAATGCACTCATGTGCAGATGCAGCCCCTGTCCTTATGAGCTGTGGTGCCAGGGTCTTGGGAAGATCAATGTCCAAGACAGAGAAGCCCAGACTGACTCTCATAGGAAATGAACTTGGTTGGAAAACCTACTTTTTTAATATTTTTAAATTTTTTGTAAACTTTTTTCAGGTTTTGCCCTCTTCCTTGGCTCAGCTTTAGCCTTTGGAGGGCGACAGGTCCTGCTGGAGCTCCTGCCTGCTGCCCCCCCCACGCTGGCAGCCACTAGATGGGGAGCTCGGCTAATGGGTCCAGCCCTGCTCAGAGCCTGGCCACCATCTGGCAGACAAAAATCAGAGGGAGGGGACTCCTCTGCAGCAACAAAGTAGGCTGCCCCGACTTCAAATTGAGGATAAGAACAAGTGATGGAGTCTCCGGCCACAGCTTGAAAGCAACCCATCAATGTCATCTTGAGTTAAGTACCTGATGCTGGCACTTTGCTGCAGTTCTTGGGGGGATAAGGGCTCTGACAGGGTCATTGTTTCAAGTGGAGTTCAGTCTTTTGTTTGCCATAAACGAAGAAGACAGGAAGTCAGCTGTGAGGTTTAGGAATAATATTTAGATAATTGTGAGATATCTCATCTTAAAGTTCAAACTGATTGAACCTGAGCTGAGTTTTGAGTCAAACTTTGTTTACAGGCCCATCATCTTTGTGGCTGACACTTGCAAAGAGGAAGAGAAAGAGAGAGGCGATGGGGAGGGAAGAGTGAAAGAGAATGAGCCAGGACTTACGGTTTCTTTCTGACCTTGGCAAGAGGGGAAAATCCATACGGAAAGGAAAACAATAAATAATAATAAATAATAACACCAACAGCGATGCCAACGCTCCAGGAGCCGGAAAACAAAAATAACACTCCATTGTGCCCACATTCTTAATAACTCTGCATCTGACTATCTAAATCCAGGCTTCTGCAAAAATCAGCCAGGAAGATGTTTGCACCAAACACAGCATGAGCCTTGCATTTAATCGGTTACTGTAATAAACATATAAAAAAAGATTTTTTTTCCATGAGAGGACAGAGCAGTGGCTACATAAAAGGACATCAAATGACACATCCTCCATCTCCCAGCAAATAAAAAAGCCATCAGCTCATAACAAGGCGGTGATAAAAGGTGCTGAGGCCAGTAAGATTAAGACTTTGTAATAAGGTTCGGGCGCCAAAACTGACAGCCATTTTCTTTTATATTTATCATGTCTTCACATTGGGGTGAGAAGCCAGGAGTCTGTCCCATTGCTGGCTAGAATTTATAGCAGCTCCATTATTAGGAGATTGCACTGAAATGGGGCAGAGGTATGGTTTTCTGAGAACGCTACAATAGCCTCCTACATTATACACTTGACAGGTTTGTCAGCGCTTAGTAACAAGCCTTGTAAAGTACTTTAATATCATTAGCACTATTTTCTTAATGTGTCTGCTCTCCTAGCAGCCTGAAAATATCATATATCATGGTCTGGAGGAAGGCATTCATAGCTATCTCTCTCATTCTCCCTCTCTTTCTTTTTTTTACCTTCCCCCTGAAATTTGATTTTATTGCCACACATTTGGTTGACGTTTTAATCAAAATAATGTAGCCATTTTCCTTTATTGATTAACAAGTAAATATGTATAAATATGTAGTTAGGGGTGGGCAACCCTTTTAGAGGATATTGCAAACAACATAATTAATGGCTTCCTCATCTAATTACAGTGCACGTGTTACATCTCCCCATTGTTTTTTTCTGGTATTCTTTTTTTCTTCTCTGCCCCTCCAACAGGAGAGGTCTGTTGCCAGAACGTCTGTGGATTTGATACAAAGGGGAAGGGGCCACGAGCGGGAAAGAAAAACAAACCAAATCCAAGCTCTTGGTCACTTTTCTGAAAATACTTGTGATATCACTGCTGTTTCAAGAGACTGTATGCTCTGTCACCCCAAAATTCATCATTCTCAGCAGGTAATGGTGGCCTGAAACTTGTATGCTAACTTTCATTTCTTTAAAATATCCAAGACATGCCTGTGTGCATTTATTTATTTAGTTGGAGTGTTCCTTGAACCCATTAAGATATGAGTTAAAGCATTATTTGCAATCCAGGGTGTCACAAAGCCAGGGGTTGCCCTCTGCAGACAGGGCTGGAGGTCAGGCTACCTCTCAAAGAGGCATATCTTGCCTAATGGATATCTCCTGTGCTAATGTCAAGAGCTGTGAAGTCCACGTCCTACCGCAACAATGCAAGAATTGTTTATAATTGCATTTGAAAATAAACATTTATTAAGTGCTCTACAAATGCGTGACATTATAAGCAGGGCTTGGATCTCATTTGGGAACAGGATATGCTTCTTAAATAGGAGTTGTGTTTATTCCTGATGTTGTAAATATTCTCATGTATGACCTTAATCATAAAAATTCCAGCATTGTAAACAACTGCACTAAATCTATACAAAAAAATGGGCTCAAGCAAAGAAAACAAATATGTAAATGAACCTCATCAAAGGGAGTTTTATTGTCTTAAGTATGACCTCAGTCAAATGGCTTTATATCTTGGAAGATTGTTAAAGTCAAGTACACAATCTACTTCCGTACTGACGCTGGGACTAAAACATCAGGGTTTTTTCATCCATTTCTGACTTACTTTAGTGTAAAGCTTCAAAAATCAAATATTCTCCAAGCATCGTGTGATCTTGGCTTTGCTGATCTGAAGAACGAAGGAGCAGGAAAAATTCTGGGAGGGAAGAATGGAAGTGAAGGTGCATTATAACCTGGATTACTCACCACTGGGACACTGGAATGTCCCTGGTCAGCTTGGACACCTGTCAGGTGCTGCTGGGGACACTGACCCCATAGTGGAGGGTCACCCTCACATGTAGGGATGCCCACACAATGAACCACATGTTGTGAAGATCAGCAGAGCTACAAGCAGGCTCATAGCTTGAGAATAGGAATAATCAGTGCTCCAGGGAGGCAGAGGGACAGGGCAAAGAGCAGCTCTGGGCACGTCTCTGTCCAGTGCAGTCATATGGATTTAAAGTTGAGCTACTCCTGATTGGTCTGGTGAAAACAGAGGAAAAGCATTGTGCAACCCAATTTTACCTCCTTGGAAGCACTTCTCATGATAAAGCAAGTAAATGAATCCATAAGCAGCTCCTTGTCATTGCACTCCTACTCAAAAATTTGGACAATGCTCTCTGGACCAGGGTAGGATTGTTGGATTGTCCCTGTCTAGGGCCAGGAGCTGGAATTAAATGATCCTTATGGGTTTCTTCCAACTCAGGATATTCCATGATTCTATGGTCATATGAAGCTCTGCAATATGGAGCTGTATCTTCTAGGCTCTGTTTAGGGATCCACCAAGAGTTGATTTCAGGAAATGTGTGCATAAAATTGTCTTGAGTGTGAAAACTGTAAAAGAAACACAGGTAACTGGACTTGCTTTCACAGTGACCAAGATTCCTTAATACATTTTCCTCAACAATAACGGTTCTGTTTTATAAATGCACCATTTCAAAATCTGGACAAAGTTAGCACCAAATTTACCTAGATGAAAGCAAATTTTTAATGGATACTTCCAAATAAAACCTGTAATACAATTATCTAAAACATTACCTGAAGCAATGATAAAGTCTAGAAAGTTAATGTTATAATTTTGAATATTTATTTAAATATTTATATTTTATAACATTCTAATAGTAAAAAATTCTTCAAAATATGGTTTGAAATATTTCAACTAGCTTGGCTTAATGGAGAAACTAACTTCACTTTCTGGGTGTCTGTTATACAGAGTACAAAGTAAAACTTTTTTCCTAATATTTTGGACATGTGAAAAATTTTCAGTTTGACTCATTTTGTGGTGTTTTCCATCACAATTGCTTTGCTGATGTGTTTTATAAATCATTAAGGAAAGGCTCAAAGTAAATTAATCTCATATGGAAGGATTTCTACTATCTATATTACTTATTGCACACTAAAAGGAGGTGCAATAAGCTAAGCAGTAGATATATACACAGCTACATTGTCTCTGGCATATACCATATGTTTCATATTATTAGCAATGGGTGAGGAGTCTACTTGAACTGAAATTGTTGAGACTTTTTCTAAGATCTTCATGGGAATTGCATCTTCCAGTTTCTCAGAGCTGCATAATGGCAGCGAATATAGAATGAAACTCCAAAGAATCAATCAAACGTATTTCAACACGCTCATCGCCGAATAAACACGGGCTGATTCACATAACTCAGCTCATATTTTCCGAGCACTAATATAAATCCAGATTAATGTTCAAATGTGAAGTGCAATATCTCTATCCACAGGAATAAAATGCAACCCAAATGCGATGACAGTGTCCTTTTAGCTGCTAACCAGGCATGCTTTGTGAATGGCTGCCGTGTATTCCGTTTGCATCGAAAATGCCCATCACGGCGAGTACCCCGCAGTTGTAATTAGTGAAGATGCAGAATGTTATCGAATATCACAACATTTTGACTGTCAGATTGCTCTAGCCGAGGAAAGTTACTTTGTAAAATGAGAGGCTGATGTTGCAGTTGTATTGACTTTTGTGTCATGTTTGTTTCAGTTTACTAGTCAAAACAACTTTCAGAGCTCTTCCTTGTCCAGAAGGTTCAGGCTGCCTTATGAAAATGAAGCTGTCTTGTTTTCTGCTTCATAAATCATTGTCAAGCTGAGCCAGATAACAGAAACAAGTTCAGATTCCAAAATGATTATTCTTAGAGATGATGTATTAAATATACAGAATATAACTTGATTTTCATAAGCCATGTTGACTTTGCAGAACTGAGGCTAGAGGGGAAAAAATTAATGAGTAATTGGAGGTGTGAGAGCCTACAAAAATCCCAGGAGAGAGGGAACAGAGAAGGTGGGGCAAATTCCCTTTACCAGAAGCTCTGGAAGTAATTTCAAAGCTGCCATTTTCCCCTCATCTCTGCCCTTGTGTTATTTCACTGTTACAGATAACTGATTTGGAGCATCCTGTAGACCTATTTTACTGCACCCACTAATGTGGTTTTATAACCTTTGCTGGGCTTTGTATCCAGGCTCTGGTTTAAGAGTCCATCAGAAATTATTCCCTTCATGATCACCAATGAAAGGAGCCAATGGCACTGGGAATTTCCCTCCCCTTCACTTCTCTCCCTCCTGCACATCATGCACATTTCTTGATGACTCTGCAATCCTTTCCTAGCTGTTTGGGTCTCTTTTTTATAATACAGAATAATAGAAAGTACATGAATGATCCCTCTGTCATTGGGTTAGAAGAGTCACAACAAAAATAGCATCCTGTAGATAAGGTCAGTTCTTGAAATACAATTGCAAGATGTGGCTCTACATGGGAAAATATGAACAGGACCATGGCCAAGCCTCTTGTTCCTCTACAGGAACTCTTTCAGACAAAAGGAGTGAGTAAAAGGGATAGACTGGGGTGATAACAGCAATTTGAAAGTGAAAAGAAGAATATCACTTAATAGAGCTTTTTATTTATATGGTATTATCATCTGATATGGGAAAAGGCTGTGGATCTGAGCTGTGAAGCAAGGTCTAAGACTGTCAAGCTCTGGAGAAGATGGAATTAAGACAGCAGCATTTGTGCACTTGAGCTTGAAAACTATAAAAGAAACACAGGTAACTGGACTTGCTTTCACACTGACCAAGTCTCTCACATGGCCCAAACACGTGAGTTTTATGGTTTTTTTGCTTGTATTTCTTTTACACACCTGCAAAGCAAATACCACGGAATTAGACACTGGACCATCACAATCCCCCTGCAGATCCAAAAATGCACTTTGCTTAAGGTCTCTCACAAAGTCTGTGGCTGGTGATGAAGGACTTGGACCAAGGTCCACCACGTGTTGGATGACCAGCACAGCCTGAGACTGTCTTTCTTGTCAGAAACATGTGTCCTGTCACTGGCTGCATCGCCTCCCCAGAAGTTCTCTTTAACACTAAACATTGTAAGAGAAAAAACAAACATAGGAAATTTCAGCTGCGGCTGTGAAAAGAAATCATGCTCAGGGCTCCCCTCAAACATGTTTCTTCATTCTTTTAACAGAGAAAAGGAAATTAAAATCAAACAAACCTATGTTTAAGGAATGTGAAGGCTGTGAAACAAACCAACAAAAGCCAGGAAATGTTCAAGTTAAGGCTGTGACACTCTGTCCTTCACTCAAGCTGTTCTGACTTATTTTTTCTAAACAGAGGGAGTTGAGATCAGCATGTCACCCTCAGATTTGAATTTCCTGTTGTGAACTGGTATGTGCCTGCGCCTTATTAATGTTATTAGATATTGTTTATTACATTTGTGAATGTGATGCAAGTGCACACATCTAAATTTAAATACACCCACATCCCTATGCATTATATCAGTGCAGAGCACTGTAACTATCAGAGCTTTTTGCAAGTGCTAAGATTTGTCTCCTTAACAACAGTCAGCCCAGAAAGTGTCTGTACTTTAACGAGCCGATAGCCACCTTGGAAAGTCATGCTTGTCACCATAGTGCACACAAAAGCCTCTGGAAATGTCTTAGTGGCTGTAGGGATAGAGATCAAATCCACATGCTTCAAAGTCACTCAAGCAAGAGGAGACTCTTTAATTTAGGCAGTGTTGAGCTCCAGAAACCTGGACACAGGCTTGTGTCCCACTCAGCAGAGGGCAGCAGTAGGTGGAGATGGGGGATGTTCCTGTGTTCCCAGCAAGTGTCTATCAGAAAAATCAGATTTTTCCTGGATATGACAAAAAACAACAGACAAAAACCCCCGAGCTAAGCAAGCTGGCAGCCATGCAGATGAGTACATGAGTGAATAGATGGTTCCCATGCAGCTCAGGAACCGTTTGTACCATCCCCGCACTCCCACCACATCTGGGATTTCACAAGTCACTGGGAGCTCAGTGGGAAGTGGGTGTGTGGATCATATGCTATTCTTCCTCCGGACACATGAGGGAATTGGCGCAAGTCAGAGGCAGGATACCAGAGCAGATAGACCAAATGTCTGGGCCACTATTGTGAGAATAATGTCGATTTAATGTTAGTCTATCATCACCTATTTTGAACTAACCTTTGTCACCGGCTCGCTTCTGATCTCGTTTGGAGTCTGAGCACTCCAGCACTGCAGCAGCCAGCGCTGGCTTCCCCCAGAACAGCTTTAGCACTGTGAACAATAGATTTTAACCTTTGCCACTTTCATTTTTTTTTTTGGTTTTATTATCAGTCTGTGCTTCCACTGCAAACTAAGCGCACAGGGCTTTGAGCTAATTACATTCTGTACATCTGAGCCAACTCTCAGTGCTTCATGCTGACACTCGGATACATCTGGGCCTGATAACAATTACAAATACTCTGGGCATACTTTAAAAAAGAGCTTATGTTACAATGTGAAACAGCATGTTTTACAGTGCTCATAATGGTCAGATAAATACAATAACTTCAAATCCCCTTTCCAAGGCTTTTAAAAAAAAAGCCTTGCAATAATTCATTTAGATCAGGAACCCATAAGGAAAGAACCCTTCCCCTCTTCTCCTCAGGCGAGACAGACCAAAATACTTGAACCTAAGAGGAGGCCAAAATTTTTGTCACAGCCAGGGAAAAGAAATAGTGAAGAGAGGGAGGTGATGGTGAGTTTCTGGTTCAGTGACAGCAGAGAGCAGGGCCTGGGTTCACCCCAGGCTGGAAGAGATCCTGCGGGATTCATCTCTTCTGAGCATCCCTCTCATTCTCTCCATTGACTGCAGAGGAAGAACAGAGGGATTTGGTTCATAACTTCAGTGTTTCAGGTACCTGAGGTGAAGCAGGATGACTTGGGCCTTGAATTCCCTGCTGTATAAATGTCTGTGAAGGTAGAAATGGACAGAAGGTAACACCTGCCTCCACAGCTCTCCACTCTTCCCCTCCTTTCCCCTCCAGTCCTCCAGCCCCACCTGAGGAACCCACTCTGGGAATCAGCAAGGAGAACTACTGAAGCTGTCTAGTGTTGCAGTCTTAGTGCTGCTACCCCAGTGAGAATAAAACAAGCCCAATATGCTCTAAACCATCCCTCTCAGATACCTAGAAATCCTTTTTTTAGTCATGGAAATGAATCAGATGAGAGAGGCACATGTGCTGCATTGACTCTTCTTTTGGGTTCCTTCAAACCCATCTCAGGGCAACCTGATGGCAACTTTGCACATCTCCAGGGAGACACAGGACCACCACCTCCTCTTAGAACTTTTAGTGACATAGAAGTCACCCTAAGAGTTGTTAGCAGCAGAATTGGAGCTGAGAACTATTATAAAGATATTTCACAGTGTTTTCTCCAGGACTTGGGCAGGGAAGGGCCATGAGAATGTGGGATTTACATAGCCCAGACAGGGGAGAAGCTTTAAAAAATTTATCCTTGGAAGAACCAAACCCAATAACCCTGTAAGGAGAAGAAAGAATGATTAAAACTTCTTTAGTGACTGTCTCATGGGAGTGATACAAAACACTCAGGATGTTTTGCCAGTTTGCTTTTCTAAAAGAATTGTTAATGCTTTGGAATGATGGACAGAGAAGAATTAAAAGAAAAACAACTCCCCAGGCCAGGCTTTTTGCATAGGGCTGTAGCAATTGTCAGTCACAAAGAGCTCCCAAGCAAGCCCTTATGATAACACACAGAGTATATCAGCCATCATCTGTCTTTTCTCAGTAAACAGTTGTATAGTAATAAAACAGAGTGATACAGCTGACTCTAACCTGGCAAATTTCCCTGCACCTAGTGTTTACATCTCTTTAAGTGTATCTTTGTCATATGGTTACAAGGCTATTTCATGCTCTCAAGTTTAATTCTTTGTAAATATAGCTCTCTTTGTGCGTGTGAGGCGCATGTGTTAATAAATGTTCCGTTTGCAGCCGTTCCTGTTGCTCAAATGGAAAATTAAGAGTCCTTGATTGAGCGGCTTCAGAGATTGCTGGAAGTCTCCGTTCCCATCTCGCGGAGTTGCGATGATTGCTCGGGAAGTTTCACACTTTCAAATATTTGTGTGAAGGCTAAATCCTGCCTTCTGCTAAGTTGTGGGGAGCTGGTTTTTTTTTTTTTTTTTTTTTTTTTTTTTCCTCCTTATTTTTTTCTTTTTTTTTTTTTTTTCCCTGCTAAAAATAGGTTTTTCTGGAAAGCCTCCTCCCCGCGTTCTCAGGGGTTATAAAAATGGGAATCATTTTTATTGGCAATCCACTGGAATAGTGCTGAGACAAATGGAAACTTGAAGATAAGGATCCTCGGAGGTGAAAACATACAGCTGTTGGGAATTGCGAAAGAATCTGGCCAATAAAGGAAGTCACTATTTTTCCAGGCCTGAAGTGAGTTATAGGCCGAGACGGGTGTTGTATATTTATGTAAGGCTGCAGCGGGGAGCTTGAGCGACCGTATATTGCTGAAAGAGCATCATTCACATTCAACCTGAGACAAAAGGTGGAAATGAAGTAACATCCTGACCGAAGAAGGGCTCATGACAGAATAATAACATTTGGGAGAGGGGGGCCAGTGCGGCCGCCTGTGGGTAGAGCTCCAGGCGAGGAAATGGCAGAGGTGCCTTGTCAGCCTTCAAAAAACACACACACAAGGCACACGCACGTGGCCTGGCCGGTGTCCTTGGGAAGGGGCATTTTTCTTCCACAAAAGACACCAACAGTTAATGGATGGACATGGATGGGTGTGCTACAACAGCTCAGCTTGAGCGACGTGTTTGCTCGGGTGCCTTTTCTGCCTTGTTGTATCAACAGTGACCCCAGGTAAAAAAGCCAACAAACAAAGCACTTGAAGGGTTGAAGCTTTTGGAACTTCTCAGTCCTTCTAATAAAAAATTTTCCCAACTTTTCTTGCCCCCTTCCCTTTCATTATTTTGGCAATATTTGGTGTCAAGTTGGCAGCATCAAAACCAAGTTACATTTCTCTGAGAAGCAAAGAGACAGGTGTCCTTCACCATATATAATCAGTTGTTGTCATAAATAGATGTCCAAATATAACATAAAGACAAATATTCAGTGATTTCATTAGTCTATAAGTAGAAAAACTAAGGCACACTAAGGGTTAATGGGCTTTTATAAGTTTGAATGCACATTTGGTGGTTCAAACTAGGAGGAAATTGCATCCTAATGCAGAGTGCAATGATACAACCACAGACATAACCATAATTTTGCATGAAACATACCTTTTCTTTCCAAAAATATTTGCAGATGTGTCATGATTCATCTTAAACACTGTATTCATCATTTTGGTTCAAACTGTAAAATTTAGTTTAGGCATAAACCTTATAAAGATTTTGAGGGAACAGAACAGGATTTTTAGGTGATCTGAAATACTGACTTCCTGTTTTAAAGACACAGGGTGGTTTAGAAATCTGAAGCTGAACTCTAACGTGATTTTGGAATTTCTGAAATGGTGAATGGATGTTGAAAGCATAGAGCTTCACCCAGGGCTGTTTTTTGTGACAGGATAAATTACACCAACTTGTAGGTCAGAACTCCTGTGGCCCAGGTGTAGCTGTCTATATGTTAGGTGTTTAGTTTGGAGCAAGCAGGACAACTGAACAACAATCACAGACACATCATTCATCTCCACAGCAGCCTGGGTGTGGCTCTGACCCCCTTCCACCATGCCAGGATCCCTCTCTGCAGTCACTGAAGTGTTGCATTTTGCCTGCACTGTCTAGAAACCTTCACTCAAATTGAATTTTTGTTGAGCACTGTACTTAAAGAGATAAAACATCAAAACTAACAAAGAAATAGATCCATTTAAATTGAAAGATTTTACATCTTCAACAACTGGTCCAATGCTGTGTTATCTATTAAATCCTGGGGTGTTTTGGATAATACATTCTCCACTTGTGCCCTGAATCTCAGTGCAGGTGTTTTTCTCACCCACAGGATAGACAAAGTGTATTTGGAGCTCTTATAAAATACCTAGTGACTATTTTCTTTTTTTTAATAAGCATCCCGAAGGCTTTGAGTCACATCAAAACAAAAAAAGCCTGTCATTTTCAGACAAATGTCCAACTTGCTCTGCCCTGTGGAATTTGGACCCAGCTTAAAGCCTCACTAGCAAAGAAGACACTAAACTGAAAAAAGTACACCTGGGCTTGGAAGAACATCTTCCAAAGTCATTAAACTTCTGAATAATACTATAATAACTGATGTGAAAATGAGAGTGTCTTTTTTTTTGTATTTTAATTATTCCTAAGTGATACTCATAAAAATATATTAGCTTATAAGGAAACTGCTGGAGAATATAATAGGGATGAAACTGCTGGCTTCCACAGGATTTTAAAGTACTTTTCTAGAAGTACACCTGAACAACTTCAGGGAATGAATGTTTAAGCAACTTGTAGAATTTTCCACTTTGGATTAAAATAATGTAGGCTATTTCATAGAGTTCAAAATTACCTAGAGAAAAGGCAATTCCTTCCTTCTAAACCTAAAGGAATTTTAAATAACTGAGGAAACATCCTGAAGGCTGAAATCTATTGTTCCATAATTCAAATAAAGTTAATGAATTACAGACTCTAACAAATTTTATTATTATTTATTATCATTATTAATGATTTTTTCTTTTTACTAATACTATGAAACATTTATTGATATCAATCAAATTCAGTTTAGGCACTCATAGATTCATAATGAAAATACTCAGGCTCTCTAATGCAAAAACTTAATAATAATGAGGGGGGAAAAAAATCACTCTTGTGATCTAATCACTGTTGTGATTTATCCATTAAAATGCTTAAACTTAAAAATAAGAACCCCCAATCACATGCAGGTAGCCCACATAGCCTTCTTGTTAAAATGCCCTTCCATTTAAACATAGATTTTAACCTTTTCACCTTCGCCGCTTACATTTTTCTTTCGTTTTGTTCAAAGCATTTAGGTAAATTAGGATGAGGTCCCTCCATAAAAATGCAAGGGGATCAGTGAAACTTTCATCTCTAATTTATTCATGAAGGAGAGAGGTCTGTCCTGGTCATGCTGTGCATCATCCTGTCAGAATGACTTTCCTTCTTCTTGAGAAGGGATAAAGGGAGATAGAAAAATCAGGGGTTTGGTCTTTCCTACTAATAATCACTAGAGGAGAGAAAACTGTGCACTGCTTTATTCAGTGGTTATTGTACTGGAGATGAATTTATTATTACATATTACAAGGCCAAGTTTCAATATTAAGGGGACTGAAGTTACTAATGAGTGAAAACATAAATTATTTATGTAGGGTTACTAGATGGTCTTTTCATATGAGGTTCACACATAATTTTAAAAATGTGAATTGGTGGATTCTTCTACCAACTCAGGCAGGTAGGACAGACAGCTTTCTGCCTGGATAGAGCAGAAGCATCTGTGTGCTTGAGGAGAGTGTTGTAGGCACAGCACACCCTGCTTGTCTCTATTAGCACAGACCCTGACAGCTCTAAACTGTGCACAAAATACTTCTGATTCCAGCTCTGGAAATGCTACTACAGCTGAATAAAGTTTGAATGATAATTATAATAAAAAATTATTTCATATCAGTCATAAGCCTGTTTTCTGGCTAGTATTTCCCATCCTTTCCAAAATCTTCAGGTTTCAGATTGATTTCTTTCACTTATTGTTGTTATAACAACATCCCATTTTGTATCTCAATCTGTCGGAGGGGCAAGAAGATTTTTAATACAAATGGCCTTTATCCCAACTAATGAATGAACTCTTCTGTGTTCCCCCAGCTTACAAAAATTATCATCTTTTATACATGCTTTAAAAAGAAAAGGGTGGGGGCTAGGGAAGCTAAGCAGGATCTGGTATTAGTCCTTTTAGTCGTCAGGAAATTACAAAATGTACACTTGCGGAGTAAGCAATTTTCGCAGTCTGCTGGCACATCCATCTTTTTAATGAGCCTTGTTTATAACCTGACGCCATGTTTCTAGTCACCTACCCTGTTTACATCTTTGGCCCCTTTAATTAAGAGAAGAACCAGTTAAAAGAAAGTAAGAAGAAATATTAATATGATCTGATTAATTCAGCTAGCGGGAGGTTATGGGGTACCAAGGTTATTATAACCTATAAAGGCAACATGAGCAAAGCTGTGTTCATTTGTAATTTTATTAGGCAGAGCAAATTAGTGAGCCCACATGGCAATGACAAAAGACCCCTTCCTATTCTCTCTTACCCCCCACCGAAAGGGCCAGGCGCCTAAAGTTAGGCTCCATATTAGGCAAATGAGAGCTGATAAATCTCAGCCAACAACTAATGAGAATCTCCAGAGTTGGAGCTGTGCTAATTTGAAAACATTAGCTGGGATCTCTTTTTCTTTTTGGTGCATGTACAAAGTCCGACTAACGCAGCCCCGCTCTTGTCATGAGGGTCAGTGGGGTGAAGATGGTGAGGCAGGAAAGGGAGAGGAATCTGCAAGGGGTTAAAGATAAAACATGGGGAAAATATAGGAGGGGGCTTAGAGGAAACACTGATAATCCGTAGATCATTAGGCAGAGCATATATCATTGATAATACAAGGGGGATATAATTACATATAATTACATGACACTTGTTCAGGAGCCCCTCCCAGCTCCTCAGATAAGAAAATAAGATTTTTCCTTGTGCACTTTCCCTGCAGTCAAAGCAGCAGCATTGACATCATGGCAACATCAAGTAGTTTTTGAGGCTTTGCTGTGCTGCATCTCTCACAACGTTACTTCAACAAACTCAGGTAAAACTTCTGATGAAAGATAGAGGTGGATCCCAGCCCTGGTGCAACCCACAAAAATTACTGTCAGATAAAGGGGTTAATCACAGCCCTGCCTGTCCAGACTCAGAATTAGAATGTCTTGGTGGCATGGAGACAAGAAATCCAAAAAAAGTTCTCCAGTTCCCGAGAAGAAAGGCTTGACCTAACAAAATGCCCTTTTTCAAGTGGCAGAAGTTTTCTCACAGCCCCTCTGAAATTTTCATCCATAAGAGACTGCTGCATGTTGCACATAACAGAGGAACAGCCCCAACTCCCAGCTTCCCTGGTGGGGAAACTGAGCTACTTGAAGATCAGAGAAGAGAATAACATTCTGCTGCATCCATACTTGGGTTTTGTTTTAACTTTTTTTTTTTTTTTTTTTTTTTTTTTTTTTTTTGGGAAAACAAGGGTCAAACAAGGATGAAAAACTCATAAAGAGTTCAGAAAATATTGCTGAAAAGGAGACAGAAATCACAAAATTCTTGAGGCTGAGCTGTCACAAAAAGATTTTGGGCTGTGGTCTCATTTTTCAGCCACTATGACTCTCACCTATTGCTCTGTTGTTTTACCTCTTTTAATTCTACTGATATTAAAAAATTTAATTTTTTGTCAAAGAGACGAGTGAGCAGATGAACTCCAGAGTAGAGGAACTTCCTGTTTAGTGTACAGCAGGCACACCAGACAAAATAACAATATCCTAGATTGCAGTAAAGAGAGTTGTATAAGCCAGAAGGGGGGAAAAGACAGGGTGCTATTCCAAATTCTTAAATTCCTCAATGGATGAAACTAAAGTTGAAGGACTTGAAAAAATAAAAATGAAGAAATGAGAAATTTAAAAATTATTAAAGAATTATGCTTTAAAAAAACAGGGCCTTTTAAGACAGAGACCATCTTACTGAAAAATCAATTTTAAGAACATAATATCTCACACTTCATTGTTATCTCAGTTAAGGTAGAAAGCTTAATAAAACTGAAAACTATTTTTATATGTATCTAAATCATCCAGGCCTCTTTTTTGGTTTTTCCTTACCTAATCCCCAAATGTTTTAATTAACACACACAATGCTACACTCCAGTAAGGCATCCACGGTGGGAATGAAATTCTCCCAGCATTGTGGTCCCTCTCTCCTGCACGTACAATTAAGTTGCTCTTTTCACTCCTGTGACAAATTTCATTGACTGTGTTAGTCCCAACTTTATTGAAATGTATTGAAGTAAAAAATTTCATTACCAAACCATAGCTACTGGCAGAGAAATTAAAAGCCTTTTAGTTTATCTGGCTTTATTATTTCTTTTTTTCTTTCACACATGACCTTGGATTTTGAGAGTTGGTGCCTCCAAGACTTCTGCTAAGCCACAGTCCATGGCTTTAAGGTACAACTAAGGATGGTGACTGACAGGTTAAAATCTCTCACAGTAGTGCCTGTAAAACTGAAAAGGCCCCAAGAATTCAAAGAAAGATTTATTGTTTGATTTATACACTCTTAGAAACATTTTAGCAATTATTATTAGGTGCTCTGCATTATCAATCACTTACATTACTGGTGATTGAATTATCCCAATGGTTTCCTGGTGAAGACCAAAGTGCTGGTTTGGGTCTTGCAAAATAGTATAAAAAAATTTGCCTCGAACCAAATCAAAACATCTCTCTGGAAAAACAACATCTCTGTGAGTCCCAGCTTTCTGGAGATAAATTTTGAAAACCATTACGTTCATTTGTTATTTTGTCTCCTGTTTCTCCACACCATCAAAATCTGGGTAAGACTAGAAAACATCAACATGCCAAAATGAAAAATACAATTTAAAACAATCTGACACCTCCATGCTGGGCCCAATGCCATTTTAGCAAAGCTGGGATGTATACTTGAAAATGCGGAAGAAAATTACTTCTTGGGATATCTTCAATTCCTATTTTGCACTTGCAAGATGAAAGACAGGACTTTTTAAAGGAGTCTAAACAATTCCAGGCTCCAGATTTTGGCAGCTTTCAGTGGACCCAACCTTTCAGACAGGGATGCCAGCTGTCAGCCTCAATGCAAGGTGATTCTCTGGTTGTGTAAACCCCCCATCCACTAACTCTCACTTGCCTCCCTTCCTTCTTCTTACCTCAGGGTGCTGAGATTAACAGCACATGAAGGTGGATCTACAATGGGCTGTCTTTGAGTGCAATAAGAGAAATTTAATGTTGCTTTGTATTTTCATATCTCTGCCCAACTCTTGTTCTTCTGGTTGTCACCTTCTGTTGATGACACAATTTGTTTTCCTTAGAAGAGGACACTCCATGTTCCCCAGTTCCTTCTTTTCAACCACCAGGGGCTAGAAAGCTGGCAGAGTAATTCAAGATCAGCTTGATATTAAGGAATATAAATACAAGCCCAAAAGCCAGGGACATTGATGAAATGATGCCTCTCAAAGAGAAATTATTCCTCTCTCATTCTTCTCCACCAGGTCTCAAAGTGGACTGATGAAATATAATCTGAACTGCATGAAAATCTCTGTGATGTGTGAACTTTCATATGGAAATAGGTTTGTGGCTATTCATTACCTGTTTATATTTGCAAGGTTAAAAAGTTTAATTGATCGTTCAATAAATTATCACTTTACAGATCAGGTTAGGCTCTTAAACAAACCACGAATCACCATGTTAACATGCAGATATAAATGAGTCTTTCTCAACAGGATAAACACTATCCCCCATGTACGGTAGGTGTGGCAATTAGATTATTGATTTTAGGTAAATGTCTTGTTAATTATGCAGGAGGCTTCACTACTGGTGTTAATTAACTTACTGCTCCTTTGAATCAATACACTGCGGCCTCAGGAGGAAAAGCTTTCTCCCCCTGGTCTTTGGGACAAAAAAAAAAAAGAGAAAAGTTTTGTTCATCTCTTTTCCTCTTTTTATTTCTCAAACTACAACTTCCCAAATTTAAGTGAAAGAAAAAAATTTAAACGGAGAGTGAGAAAGTGTTAAGAGAGACCCAGGTACTTCAACAAATAGAAATGAAATCCAGACCCTTCCCAAAGACAAATGAAAATAATGTTCATCCTATAAGGACTTCACCTCAGACTTCCCCTTCTTTTCAGTCTCCCATCTTTATTTCCCACTGAAGTTACCCATTGTCACTTGTTCCTTTCTCTGCATCTAGCCTTTGCTTTATGGGAAGAGTTAGAATGATCTACACCCACCTTTACACTATACCCAGAGTTGGCTATACTTTCAAAAAAGTATGTGTTTAAATGAATTATCGAGTTCAGACCTGACTATCTCAAATGTATCTTAAATCAACACAGGCTTAGGTGAAATTACAGACCACTCAAAAGAAGGGAAAGTCAGATTCATTCAGTGGAGGTCTACTTATAGAACTATGTAAAAGAGATATTTTCATTTTTGTTCTTGCTGTTTCCTTGGTTTTTAATAAGCTACTTTGATCCCATATTCTCTAATAAAGATCTTAAGTCAGAAAATCCTGTATAAAACTCTCCCAAAAATTTTAATGCCACTATTGGAATTTCTCATCTCAGAGGAACACAAATTTTGTCTGATTAACACTCAGGGATAGAAAGATGACAATAAGTATGAATTTTTGCATGTTCACTGTTCAAATCTGTATCAAAGCTCCTGGAAACAGGTGGATCTGCATGTCTGGGCAAAAGATCAGTCATTTCCTTTGTATCTGCAATAAATGAAGTAAACTGAAACCAGTTTCCTACTCGGCCTTTGGTTGTTTTTATAATTTCTCCTTTTCCCTTGGTGAAGTTGCAGAATGGGAACCCTTCAAATTCTGGGTTTTTTTCTGTAGGGTTCCCCCCCCGACATATATATTTTGTTTATACTTTCTTTGGTGAAGAGCAGAGATGAATGATGAATACCATAACCCTGAGGATACTTGAGCATAACTTTATTCATATCAGCAGGCTGAATTGAGTCAACAGAGCTTTTACATGAGCAAAGTTCCTCACATGACTTAAGTGCTTGCAGGATCAGGACCTTAATCTTGTGTTTTATGCTATTCGTTGACCTTGGTCATGTACACGTTTATTACTGGTATGAAAAAGTACAAGGTAGAGTGAGTGACATTCCTGATGCAGGGAGAGATTTAACAGGGGGAAAAAAAAAATGTGAGTGGTTTTTTAACTGTTCTAAAAATAGCCTAAAAAGATCTTGGTAAAAGTTTGAGACTAGCTTGCATTGATGTTTACATGAAGCCTGTTATACATAATTTTCTGAAGCTGTTTTCAATCATGCAAATGATTTTTTTCCTTTGCAATATGCTAATGCAATCTGATTTATTTCAGTTGTAAAAGTTAATTACAATGTGTTTGTGAGTCCCTAAAGATGATGTATTAAATGTTTATAACCAGGATTATTAAAATGTCCTGTCTCGATTACAGTGCTTCTCTTTCAAACACTAGAACTAATTGTAGCCTTAAATCACAACAACCTCACCGTTAAAATTAACACAAGGGCAACATTGCATAATTTTAATTAATTTTAATTTGGCCAAAGCAAATTAATTTTTGTTTTCTAGAAGGACAGCTAAACTCTTTTCCAGCCAGATTCTGCTAGACATGGAGTTCATAAACTTCCTTTTTTCAACATTTCTGTCTCTTTAATGATTCCATAGCTGAATATTTACAATTTAAATGTCATTTGTTTCCTCATGCACTTTCTATTTTCATTGAGATTACTATATTTATGTCTGAAGTACTGATTACTGGGCACCTAAAAGAAGAGAAGGAAATACCAGTGTAATATCCAGTATTTCACTGACTGCACGCCTGTACAAAGAACTGAATTATTCTGTAAAAAAAGTAACCCATAACCCCTTGAAACTCTTGGACCTTCAGCTTTTCCCTGCTGAACATCCCTGAAACAGCTCTTGGTGTCTGATGTCCTTACCGAAAAAAAAAAAAAAAAAAAAAAAAAATATATATATATATATATATATATATATATATATTTACACACACACATACACACCTCAAGGGTACTTAACTTGCACAACCACACTCTCTTTGCTTTGGTGTTGCATTGAGGATTTTTGCAGGAAAAATGGGTTTCTTCTTCATCTTTCTATGCCCAAGTGGCACAAGTCATCTTGCTTATGAATTCCCTAAACCTATATGTTGTGTAATGTCACAGCTGGCTGCTGGGGAAGCACAATGACATCACAGAGCAGATTCTTTGAGGTGAGTTTGGGATTAAAAATAAGTGAAAATGAAGACAGTAATATTCTTATCCTTTTTATTGTCACGAAACTGTCAAACTCACATGTAGGGGTTGTTCTGATGCAACATTTAAAAAAGCCCTTTTTCCCTCCTGAAAAACCAAATCTTTATAATGGTGAGTGTGGGATTTGGCTGTACACGAGTAATTTGTTGCCAGGGAAAGAAAGCAAAGTTTCAATTCAGGGAGTTTCCAGATTTTTTTCCAGAGGGAGCTGTGGTTTGCCTCTCCCACCCACAGAAGCAGCTGTGGGAGCAAGGGATGGGTAAGGAAGGGCTTGCCCTTCCTTATGTGCTGGAACAAGAACAAGCATGAATAGAAAGGAATCATTTGTCCCTGTGCTGCACTTACAAAGACCAAATGTCCATGATAGAAAGATGGCCACACTGAAGCAAAATAGAATTCAATCCAGACCAGGATCCCTTCTCCATCTATGGTAAAAGTAGTTTCTTAGCCAAAAGTATAAAAACAGGTCAAGCATATCACACCACCCACCATAACTCATGATTTCTGAGCATTTATTAAGATCCTTCCATGGATTTGACCAGACTTCCTTGGACACATAAAAACATCCACAACATACACACAGTTCAGCTCAGTGTTTATAATCAAAAGCTGTTCAGCACAGTTTATTCCTAATTGTCCAAATACTTTGAAACAATTACACCAATAGATGAAGTTTATTCTCTAGCTTCTACTTAGGAGAGGCTGAGGTAGGATAGGTCTGAGTTCTCTGTCACCATCTTCAGGGAACTACACCATGCAAAAAATGCCACCCACTTTGTGGCCAGACCAGATTTTGAGCAGTCCACAGGTGTATGCAGTGGCTGAATTCCTCTTTCACACTTTGCTGGAGAAAAATGACATTTGTGTAAGCCTTTAACTGCAATCTTGTTCTGTTTTAGTTTGTCTCTGGATAAAGGAACCAAGCTTAAGTGCATATAGATTATCAGACTGAAATTGATGAGGCCTCAGTTGCTTACACCTCTTTCCATAATTACCTGATGAACCTGATGCTCATAAGTAGGAAAAAACATGGACTTGGGGTGGACTCATTTCACCTACATGAAAACCATCTAGTGGTGTATGCCAAACTATTTAGTCCTGGCACAAGTGCCAGGACTGCAGGTGCCTTCAATTTGAAAGCTAACCTGATTTACCAATTTTTTTTATCATGGGTAAGACAGAGACTTTAAATCTTTCTCTGCTCTCAGCTGTGCACATGTATGTAGACCTTCTGCAATGCAGCAGCAGTTTTTTAGTTGCTTTAGCCACCTCTTGGCTCTGAGGGACATGTCACCTGAATGTCCTAATCAGATGTTTTCTCTTGTATCCTCTGTGTCCTCAGCTCTCATATTCAGACTCTTCCTGTAAAAGAAAACTTCAGAAGAAGAAGGATTCGGCTGCTCTTGGTTCAGATTCCCACGGATGGAGATATAAATTTTACCATGGACAAACATGTCATATAGTGAAACTGCTGCGTTTAAACACTGTCAGTCTGCAGCCTGCCATCTCTATCCTTCTGGTGGACAAATGTCTGCTGTAGCCTCACAATTCAGAGAGGAAGGCAGGGCAAGGTGATCTGTCTTCTCAGAGGATCATCTTCTCTCTTGCAAGAACATTTGCTTTCTGTTTGATTTGCATGATACTGGCTATCTTTAGAATCCTGCTGATTTCCAAGGACATCTCTCAACACAGACATGAACTCCTCAAATAAAACCAGACAGTGGCTGGGTAGGAACCCTCTGCATGGCAGCTGAAAGGAGCAGTGGTTACAGACTGGGCTGGACAGCACTCACTGAAGAAAAAGCATGTGAGATTTATGTGGGTCTGAATGTTCAAACTTTGTACTCAGACAGACTAGAGGTGCGAATCACCACAATGGGAAAATCACAGAATCACCTCAATCATTCTCTGATTCTGTGGTTTTTCTATTGTGGTGATATTTCCTACTGATAAAATAGAAAATAGCCTTTCAATTAATTTTTCTCCCATGACTTCCTTCAGTAGATTGCAGATGAAGCATGGACAGAATGGACCAAAGACCCAGATAAAAAAGTGGTTATCACTCATTTCCTGGATAAAGATCAACCCAAGTATCTCAAAAACAAATTTTCAGAGTTGCTGAATGGCTATGGATGTCTATGGATGTCACAGATAGGTGCTCAACAGCTTAAAACAGGACTTTGCTCTTTGGAGAGTGTTTCAGTCTACAGGCTGTCTTTCACAGGGTAGCAGATAGATTTTTTTTTTTTTTTTTTTTTTCTTTACAGGCAAGAAGCTAAAGGAAAGTAATGAATGAATTTAAATAAAATATAGCAAAAGTTTACCCAGGTTTATCCAACCAGACTTAATCCTTAACCTTGTCTTCCTGCACTGTTTTAACATGTGCTGCAAAAGGACTGTCAGACTGTCCACAGCAATATTGAGTGACAATCATTCCATCCAAAAAGCTCTTCACCTTCTCCTTCAGTAGAGATTCAGCAGCTGAAGGCACTGAGACCACAGTGAACTTCTCTCACCCACAGTGCTAATGACTGAAAATCAGCATCAAAGTAAGAAGCATAAATAGGAATTCCTTAATTATAATGAGTGGCACATTAACCTCAGCATGAATCGGTCATGACTTTTCAAAATGGCACACATGTGGTTCTGTGCTTGAGTTAATGCCCTGGGCTTTTCACTTGCTCACTTTAGATCTGTGTTTGCTTTTCTGACTAGAATGGCTCTCATCCAGCTGACTTCAATCGTGGGGGGATGCCTTTGTGTCCAGCAATACTGGAGAACCCTGAGAAATATTGACAGTAAAGAAATTTGGTCTCTGCTGGCTGTTGTCTTTCTTGTTCTGGGCATAAATAAACTTGTTAACTCCCAAGAAATGGGATTAGGCATTTATCACTACAGTTGTATCCACATACAAGAGGCCAGATTCTCTGTAAGTCATCAAAGCTGAAGTCCATGAAATGATGCCAATCATTACCAGCTGAGACCCTGGCCAAAAGACTGTGAAAAACCACAAATATATTGCTTTCCATGAAACAGAAAGCACAAATGTTATGTTGTGATGGAAGTGGTTTCATAAAGCATGCTGCCATTAATGGACCTTAGATACACTAAAAATATGGTTGCTGTTTAAAATACATGGTAAAGCAACCAGTTTATGAAGAAACCCCAGTGGTACCTGCTGTGCTGCTTTTCCAGGTACCAAAGGCAGAGTGATAAACATTGCCATCTGTGAGAACTGCAGACCTGTCCTCAGATCCTGAAAGTCTGGATATACTTTGATAGTCTTCCAAGCTCAGGCATGCTTCTCCAGACTGGCTTTGAGCATAGCATGTCATCCTATGTCAGAGCCACACAGAAATGAGTTATGGTGGGATTATGTGAAGTAAAGCTAAGGGTCAGATAACTTTTCACACCCCTGTAGAGAGCTGACAAAGAGACAGAAAAAACCCCCCATCTTGCCATCTGGGTTTCACTATATTCTTAACAACTTTGGAAAGTCCTGTGGTGTTTTCACAAGTCAGACACCATAACCACCAGAATGCCCCAAATGCCCTATGGCAAGGTCTTTGATTGACCCCCTGTTTGTGGGAGTTTCTGTCTGTTGTCCAAATATCTCTAAGTTTTCCTTCATGTGCCTGAATATTTTGCCCAGAGCTGCACACAAGGAAATAGTTTGATTCTGCGCTGACCATGGCTTCTCTCTCCTATAAAACAACTTTTATTTGCACATCCCCTTCACACGCCACTGAGGCTGTGATTCACCTCGAGGTCTCAGCCTTCTTGAGAGCAATTCACTTGGCCCAGCACTCTGACTTTTGGTTAGCTGGCTGTCCCTCTGCTCTTCTTGTTTACATCTTCATTAACCTCTAGGGAAGGGGTGAACCTACCCATCACCAGAAATACAGAATATAACAAAAGTCAAATGTTATAATGGCACTGCTTTCCACCTACAGACAGACACAGTTGACTCAGCCAGGTGGATTACTCAGGTCCAGGACTTCATGGCTCTCCAAGTATTTATTTTCCTCAACCCAATACGCCATGCTACTATGTGTGTCCAAGTCAATGATGAGCTGGGTGTGTTTATCCTGATTTCTTCTCACTCATCCTGACCAGAAGTAAACAAGACTTTAAAAACCAGATTGTTTCCTTCCTGCATTTATCTCCAGGACTCTGCTCAGTGAACAGCACTGAAGCTTTATTCGATATATCAATGCACCTCACACATCAATATTTATCATTACTCTTTTAATGATGGGGAGGCTGCGGACAGGTAAGAAAATTGGCTCACCTTAAATTAGGAACTGTTCTAAATTAAACACAGTGGATGGGTTAGAGGAAAAGACCAAATCTTCTGGAAAATATTAAAAGATGTTTTTTTCCTATGCCTATTTTTGTTTTGTTGCTGGCTGTAAATTATTGCATGGATGTGCACTTCCTAATGATGGCCACAGACAGTAAGGGGAAATTCCATACAGGCAGGGGAAGAAAATGCAATTAATTTCACTATATTTTCAACACCAATTAATCAAAATAAAGACCTACAGTTCATTAGAATCTACATTTCCACATTTTCAAGCATCCACATGTCAAGCATCTAGGTTATGTGTAGACCAGAATGGAAGGCCCAGATTTTCAAATAATCCTAGAACTGAAATACTGTAGAGCCCCAAAATTCAGGATCAACCCCACTTAGGTAAATCTGCAGAAGCTTTCACTAAAAAGTGTTTTTCTACAAACTAAGCCTCAGAGCTTTTTTTCACCAGCTGCTGTCTCAGTCTGGTGTTACTTCTGGCCAGAAAACAGATCCAGAAATGTTTTGTGTTGAGGTATCATCAACAGAGAAAATCACATCACCTATAGGGAGCTTGGATCAACTTGCAGTTCTGGCCTGATTTCTTGAATGCAAAAGATTTGTAGGAAGAATCTTCATTGCTTCAAAAAGTAAAACTGCATCAAAAAATGAGAAAGAAAACACAAAACCAACCCTAAACAGAAACAATGGGGCTACACCTTCATTGTAGCTCCCAAATCTCTTAGAATCTGATTTCAGATCCTCCTCTCAAAGTTGGATTTGACCAAAACTAGAGGTGTTCTTCAGGCAGCCCTTCCAAACCCCAACCCTGCTTTGGAGCAAATACACATAAGGCTCATCCCTAGGAGCTTTCTGTTGGGTTTTCCTTTGGTCACAAAATGGTTTCTTTCTGCAGTGGGCAATGAACCTTTCAACATTTACCCCCATGGCTGCAACAGCTTCATTTATCTTCATCTTTGAAAGCAACTCTATAATTATATCTTGCATTGTTCTCTGCAAGTCGCTCGCCAGTTAAGAAAAATATGTAATCAGCTGCCTTCCTTTCTAGGCAAAGGTACGTGTGACCAGTGAGACCTTTCCAAACTAGGACTGCAAAAGGAGTTTGATGTTAGATAAGGACTATTCTCCAAAAGAGAAATATATGCAAAAAAGAGAAGATAGACATCTTGCCAGAGAGTAGCATTTCTAGATAAACACTTCTGGTTATAGATGATTTCAGATCACGTATCTGTTTTCCTGTGTTCCTTTGATTATTACTGCTTGTCACTGACACTAAAATTGGAATTTGTGGCTGACCCTCATTCCCTATTGGCAAATGACCCTGAAAGGGTTATCAAGGCCTTATACCCAGTTTTTTCCTCTTCCCGTGGCTTTAATTGTACTGGCAATCTCATGCAGCTTGTGAATTGTGAGAAGAGAGGGAGGGGGGAAAATTGCAGAAGAAGTTGGGTTGAAAACCATGGAATTATGTCATAAACACAAAGTTTCTCATAGGAAAGTCTCTGTCTCAACTATGCAGGACAGGGCAGGGGGTGGGAAGGAGGAGGGAATACTTCAGGAAACACAGAGAGAAATAGACCTCTCCTCTTGTCTCTCACGTTTTGCAGAGTAAATGCTTGGCATTAAAGAAGCCATGGGCTCCCTTGTCAGGATGAATCATCCCCCTGGAATCCACACAGAGCATAGGATGAAGAGGCGGTATATTGCAAAATGCCAAATGCATGTGTTGGAATCACAGGCCGCTGCTTCCAGCACAGCCCTGCACTCTCAGCCGAGCTCACTCCCGTTCCCATTTCTGGTTTGTGTCTTGTCACTTAAAACATAAACAAAGCCGAGGAGCTCATGGAGAGAAATGAGGGGGTGGAGGAATGAGGTGGAGAGAGGATGAGACAAGGTTTCCAGTGAGACCCAGCTCTTCCTTTCGCTGCCCACAAGAATGAGAACATTCCTCTGCACAGCCTGGTGTGTGGACCCCATCCACACCTCTCCTTAATAACAAAAACCTGCTGCTGGACCACAGTGCCCCTGGAATGCTCCTGGATACTTTACCCAGCATCGTATATTTGGGCTGTGGTTTATTGCTCTGGCAATATTAGGATCTCTCAGAACAAGACAGCACTTCAGGAACACATGGAGCAAAGACAACGACTCCCAGTGAGTGCAGCCCAACTACAAAGATACCACAATGAAACAGGGTATAACTAACATTTGTCATAACTTAATTCACTTCAGTGCTGAGCTACAAAAGCATCTAGGCCAGAGACACGTATCAAAAGGATTGTGTTTATTTACTCCACACCATTTCCTTTGAAGTAGAAAATAGTGGTAATAATGACAGGGAATTACAGGTGAAATACAATACACATGAAAAGCTTTTGAAGAGTTCACTCTTAAAATTTTACATTTGTATTTCCCCTTGTTTTTGAGTACCCTGTTGTGGGATTGCCTTGCTGACATCAATGTACAAAATGTAGTGGAGCAGGATACAGTGGTACTCCAGGGAAACTGCAGAAAAGGGTCCATTTCCATGGTTCCCACTGTTCTAATAAATAAAACTATTTTATTCCCACCACCTCCTCTTTCCCACATATCTCTGACAGTTGGCAATAATAGAGTTGCTGAATTCATATGGAAAGAAGGAAATGAAATATTAAAATAACAAGACAAAGATAAGATTTGCATTTGTACTTATACCATTGGCTTTTAAGAGAGTTTCCCCTATTAATATTGGATTTTGACAGAGGGGAGGGTAGGCCAAGTTTCTGTGCATTTCAAGTGCTGACCATCATCTTGCTGTCATTAGCAGCATGCTTCTGAGCTAAGTGACAGTTCAGCAGTAACAGCTTAATTCAGATTGGGCAGATACACACAGCTCCATCTCTGTCGAACAAACCAGGCTGCACAATGTGGAGTTTATGCCAGATTTGCACTGGATGTGTCTAGACAGACAATATCTGATCTGGCTTAAAGGTAAGAGTGGCATGAACAGACAATATCTGTGCTGGCAGAAAGCCTGGCAGAAGAGAGTTAAGCTGTGACACCTTTTTTTAACAAACTTAAGTCAGGAAGGGAAAAGTTTATTAAGAGGGGTGTTTAATATTATACAGTCACACAGTTTACATGTGGTGCTGGAGGTCTTAATGCTGGACTATCACTGAAAAGCAGCTGTAGCCCTTTTTTTTTGCCCCTGAGCTGTGAGCTCTGCATCCTCTTTGTGTTTGCTTCAGTGTCAGCATAGCTCTTAAATGAGGTTTGGAACTCATGGGATCCATGCAAGGATTTCTTACACCTGAGTGCAGCTCTTACTGAGGACATAACCAAGCACCTTGTAGAGCAAAGCATTTAAAATGCTGGCCATATATGGCCCGCATTGAATGTTCTCACTAATTCTACCAGTCTTCTCAGAAAATAAAGTTTTCACATGTCTGCTATCTCTGGTTTACAGCATCTTTGAAACTCCATTGATTTTTTTGACTGCCAGAGACACTTTCCAAAAGTAACATCTCCCTTACTTGACTGTGTTAAGGGGTTTGACCACACAACTTTTTGTGCTTTTGGTAAGCTTTGCAGAATCACCACAAATATATTAGGAGACTCCTGATTCCCATCTCAGCTGCAAAAAATGTGCAAGACATACCCTGAACGAGTCCAGCCACCGGATGGGAGGACTCAACTAATTGGTGGAGCTGGCTCAAGTACTTGGCCACCAGCTGGCTGATACAGCAGCCTCCAGCCCCAGGGACTCAAATGTTCCACCCAGAATCAAAGCTGGGACTCTTTAGTGGCAGAACAGAGCAATAACCTCTCATACCACATGTCTCAGACTGTTTTAAAATTATTATTATTATTAATTTTGAAATATAAAAATAGCATAAACCCTTTTTTCAAAATTTAATTTGCATTTTAAAAAGCAGAAAAGAAAAGAATGAAAGCATATGGTATCAATCATATTTTACAATACTTGTAGCTGCAGTTCGGAAACATGTGTTTCCTAACTGCTCATTCAGCAGTATCTGCATAATTTTTTTGAGCAAAAAACAACCTTCTAAACAAAGCATTTAAACTAACCAGCATTGCATGATATTGTACTTAGCTGAAATGAACCATTTTATTTGGGTGTAAGCTGAATAGAACCAGTGGTTACTGTTGCACTGTTACCATTCCAGAAAACTTCTTTCAACTTAAATTAGATTCAGGAAGAAAGGAAAAATACAATTTCTTCAAGTATCACTGCAATTGGTACTCCTGTAATGGCAGCTACTCAAAGTGTGGTGTATCTTGCCAAAGGCTCTGCCTCAATGGAACAAAGAATTGGCTCATCAAAACAGCTTCCCTGCCTCAGCAGTGGTCTCTTAACTGATGCTTCCAAAAAAAACCCCACAGGATCTGCCTCATTCATTTCTCCAATTGATGCTGAAAAGGAAAGTACTTCATCTTTCTATGATCTTCTAATTCTGATGGTGATTTCCAGTTATCATTAATTAATATTTGATTCATCTTTCTATTATCATTAAACATGGCTGAAAAAGTAGGGTCATCTATTACTATGAGGGCTTTGGGGTGCCCAACAAATAAACTTTATTAATTCAACTCTAATATATTATAACCCATCAGAGATCCATCACACGTCATCATGGAGGAGCAACAAGAATTGGTTCCTGTCACCTCTGCCTCAAACCAAATGCAACACTTTTTTTCTCAGATCAGATCAGTACCCAATATCCCCACCCTCCACGCACCACTCTTCCAATATCACCATCTTGTCAAAATCCATTTTCTCTGCTGAAAGCCACTGGGTGATTTTTTAGCAGATAAATGGACCACCTTCAAAATTCAACTCTATCACATTTTGTTTGTTTGCCTGTCTCACTGCTATGTTCCGTGCACCTTCTTGCGACAGAGTGATAATACAGTTATTGCCAGAAAAAAATGGATGGACATCCCTCTTCCTCTCTCAGTCATTTTACACTGAAATAACTCCATTGACTTTATTGTACTTGTTCTGACTTGGTATTGGTACGAGCCAAGAGAAGGACAAGGTTCTATTTTTATTTTTCATTTCCTACATGCAGCTGATGTTTGAGACCCTGAAGCACGCCAGCCTTCACTGAGAAACTTGATAAAAATCCACCATTCTCTCTGAAGATAAAACAAGGGTTTATCAGCAAGAAATTAGCAAAGCAATCAACATGCAAGAGGATCCTCATTTAATAAGTGCTAACTTTTATTTTCCTAATAGGCATTAAAAACAATAACACCACGTCCATGATACAATTTGATTAAATTGGCTCTGATGGCTTTGGGAGCAGTAATATGATTAAATGTCTAACACAGAGCATGTACTTGGTGGCTGATCGGCAGAGTGCCTGACTTTTATTCCATAAACACTGCAATTCTTGGTGCTGGTGGCATTAACCTTTTCCTTTTCAAGCCTGATAGAAAATCCAAGTGTTTTTCAACAGGAAAACTTGTGGGACACCCTGGGGCATCATTATGGAGCAAAAGACTGGAAATAATTTCTAAATATTCTTTCCCCACCTCCTCTTTGTATGTTACCTCCAGCTCTTTGGTCATTACTTGACCTGTGAGAGGAAAGTTTTTTCCTACCATCTGTTTTGAAACACAACCACCAAAGTAATGACCTTGACACAACCCCCAGTCTGATCTGCACCATGTCAGGGACTCTTTTCTTCATGCATATAACACAAGTGGGAGTATTCCTTCTTTAGAAAGTTACCATATCTCCTATGGCCAGACTGTGCAATTACTCCTTTCTGACCTGTTTCATGGCCAAAATAACTGAATGACATTTAACACCCAAAACAAGAGAGATTTCTCTGTTGGGGCATGTTTTGTAAGTGACATAAATATGATTCCCATGTGAAACTAAGAGCTAATACATCTGTTAACTTTAAGAATTTTTTTACATTTTAAGAAATTAGGAAGAAATCCTAGCGTCTGATGCACTGGAATCAGTGGCCTCCACACACCAAGACCAAGATCCTCTGCAGTCCAGCTTGGTTTCAAGGGGTTTTGCTAAGATCCCAATAACAGAGCTCCACAGTATTACCAAAAATAAACTGCACAAACCTCTCAGCATCACGGTTTTTAAAATGAGAGCAGTTTATACACCCCATCACACTGGCTAACAGGTGAGACACTGTAAGAAATTCTTCTTTGTCATCTCAGTGACCTACACTAAAGGTCCCTGCCACCTGGACATGGAGAAATAAAACCAATCAAGTACAAGAGACAAAAAAGCTGAACAAATTAATGTTGCTCCGTTTCCCTAGTATATTCTGCAGGCTGGTTAAAACAAACACAAAAAAGCACAGGTGGATTTGTCAACATATTTGTACTGGACAGACTGGAACAAAGTGTCTCCAGTGCTTCAGAACAGAACATACCAGGTGCACAGAATCATCCAGTTAAATACAGAGGTCAGCATTAAGACAAAAGGAAATAATAATTTCATCTCCTTTCAACTCCACATCATGCACTTGTTGTTCCAAACACACGACATACTTTTTGTATTTCTGAGAGGTTTCAGCCATATGCAGAAATGTGTTGTGATGCCATTGTGTAAGGAGATGCCTCTTCACACAGTCTTTGATGGAGACAGTTAAAGAGGGAAAGGGGGAAAACCTCATGTCCAACATTTTTTAACTGATATGGAGAGAAGGCAGAGCAAAGCCAAGCAGCTTCTGCTAAGGATGTGCTACAAGCTCAGGTCATGAGTTCAGTACCTACATTTCTAATTCAGGGAAAGTCATCTGTCCTCTTGTCTTCCCTGGCCAAGATAACTGCCTAATAGAAAACTAGGAAAGTTAAGCTACTTTGGGATTTAAATAATTTACAATGCAGCAGAAGAATAAACCTTTTTTTTTTTTAATTAATCAAATTCTATAAAATCTGATAATCTAACAGAATCTGGAGTACCGATGATGATGTAATGACATATCCTGAGAGTAAGTCCTATACATTTTCCTTCTCTTTTTCTCTAAATCAGTAATTACTAACACAATGCTAAATAAGAAAAGACTTAAGTCTCCAGTCATGGAGTCTTTGATGTAGCGCACGGCTTTTTTGTTCTAATTCCCTATAGATAAAATAGCCACAGATTACTCCTTTGTACCCTAACAGCTTTCTCACCATGCCTTCCCGCAGCACAACTTCTTGTTCAGTCAGGCTGGCAATATCTGTAGTGACTTACGCTACTTATTTTTTGTTTTCATTCCTGCAAAAGTTCACACAGCCAGGGGAAGGCTCATTTCTGAAGAGGAATAATGCACTGAGAAGCCTCCTGGACCTCGTTCATGGTCCTTTCCAGGAGAACTAATTGCCAAAACTAATTAAGACTGAAACTGATGGGGTTCTCTCCCACATAGACTTTACAGGATTAGGAACAATACCAGTTAGCTGTAAACATGGTCTCTTAAAAAAACTACAGATTCTCTTTGCCGAAGGCTTAGAGTGGGCGGGGATCAGAAGCTTTTTGATATGTAAGTATACCCAGCAGTAATAAAAGTCTTACACCAGGTTAACTACACAATTTGCTAATAACATTTGCTGACACAATCCATGAAAATCACTCTGGCAGCCTGATTTCTGGCAAGTGTACAAAGGTTTTTATTGAACACATGCTGCCTATGAAACATGGTCTATGAAAACACGGCCCCCCCTATTCGCAAACGGGCAGCTGAGTAACATGTGAATAAATACCTGCTCTCCATTCCTCCTGGCTCAGAGCAGGCAGGAAACCTCCAATTCTTTTTTGCACACATTTTGGAGGGAAAACTGGAAAAGTTTCTGAACTAACTTTGGTTTTGGAGAGCAGAATCTCCGTACAGTATGGCCCATAGCTTTCCTCACCAACGAGTGTCACTCAAGGCAGGCATCCCACGTAAAAGGAATTGCTATTTTCACACCGTTTCATGCTGAAATGTGGTCTGCTTGTGTTCTTCCACTCTAAGTGAAGCTTTACAGAATTCAATGATGCATATTATAAGCCCAAGTTTTTCAGGGACACAAGTCTGTCTTGGCTTCCCAGGGAGTTGCATGCAAGAATATCAAGGAAGGTTTTTGCCCCAAGTTTGGCCCTGGCTGCACAGCAGAAATATGTATATGTATGTATGTATGGCTAGGCACATAAACTGTAGCTACAGGCTGATGTACCCATTTATTTATAAAGCATCAATTCCAAGGGCAGACACAGAAGCACTGCCAGTCACTGGTGGAACTTTGACATCACCTTGCACTTACTGGTAAATCAAAGGCACAGGCAGCTCTCCCAATACAAACTGGATTCCCTCTCCATCATCACCATCCCTGAAACATCTGAGTAAACAGGACCATGTGAAACTGGCCTTATTGACCATCTGTTCAAGGCTAGCTGCTACAGGTAAAGGGATGGAATTTTTCCCCATGCTTGAGCTGAATGGCTGTCACACTTTTGGGGCAACAATTGAGACCGGTCAATAATGCAGTATTTTTTTTTTCTTTCACTATTGACAAATTTACTTCTGTGTCATGTTGATATGTCAGTAGCGTCTATTTGTTTGTCACATCTCTTGCACCATTCTTCAGACTTGCCCAGAAATGGGAAAAGTTCTAAAATCTCTCAGTAACTAGGTGCCAATATAATGTCTGGTAATTGATAGTTGCTGCTTAAGGTTTTTCCATTTTTGTTCATATAGAAAAAATTACACAGTTGCATTCCAGAAGTAAATTCCTTTGGGTTTCTTATTTTATTTTAAAATCTGAAAATTTGAATTTTCTATTCTTACACACAAATACAGAGAAGCAAACATCTCTAAAATAAAAAGAAATTTAAGAAAGGGAAAAGGAATTACCTGACAGAAAATAGAGAAAAGCATTGGCTTTACCACAATATTAAATAGAATAATAAAAATTTCTTAGCATATCTGCTAATGACAGATCTTATCTGCTCATTTTGGTTTCCCATCCATGCACTTCAATCCAAGTACAAACATATTTGGGAGAAGAATTCACAAAATGCATTGCCCAAGCCTGTCCACAAATCTGGGTCGAGTTGTGAGAAAGCCTTTGCCTAATTTATAGCTTTGAGAAAAAATTGTGCAAAACTCGTGGCTGGTCTGAGTGCTGGAAGATTTCGTCAAAACCAAAAAATCCTGATTCAAAAGGATTCTTCATAGATTCATATAAAGAAAAATCTCCTCATAGGTGCAGTGGGTGCCCACCTGCTCTCTTCTTGATGTCTCAGGGGTTATTTACTAGGAGGGAGGGATACCTCTGCATGGAATGACTGCTTGGTTTTGTGCAACCATTCTTGCACAGCAGTAGACATGTTTGCAAAGGTGAAAGTAATAACATTGGGGTATTTTTATGCTAGGGAGGAGCCTTCTACTTAGAATCTATTAGCATTGTATTAAATTTTTGGCTTTGGAGAAGATGCCTGTCAAGTTTAACAATGAGAATTGTAAACTTCTCCCTCTGAGTAGATGTGTGATGCTCAAGCAGCATTGCAGGCATTGTTTCTCATCTTCCCTGGAGCTGTTTCTCTATTTTAGTGTGGCTCAGGCCCAAATCCAGTACTTTTGGAGGGGCTGGCCTGTGCCAATCTAGTAGTCTGAGTAAATGGCTTTATATTGCTACCACTGTCTTAGCGGGCAGAGTCCTCCACTTTGGTCCAATTGGGGAGGGTTCTGTTACACTGCAGGTCATTAACTGTATGACTTTAATATGTGCAACATCACACACACACATGGTATGTGGGAGGGTTTCCTTTACTGACTTCTAATAACAACATAGGAAAAAACCCAACCCAAAACTGCAGAATTAATGCCACCACATATTAATCTTTGCAGTCATTATGTCCACAAGTGTGAAACAGTCTGAGGGATGCCAGATTCTTCCTTTACACTAAATGCTGAATTCTGATAACCATTGAGTGATCCCTCATTTCTTCAATGTGCAAAGCTGTGAAACCCCAAGGGTTATTTTTTTCCCTTTCATTTCTCTGCTGACAAGTGGCATGGGAAGTGTAGAAAGAGTTTAAAAATTTAGCTTTGAGAAAACATATTCCCAGTGGGACCTACTTTATACACTGATTTCAATGGAAAACTATTTTCCTAAAGGGTTTTTTTTTCATCCCCTTTTCCAGCTTGCTTCATGAAACCAAATGTTTTACATAATATTGGAAATCAACCCCCACCCCTCACTTACTCCCTCCCCTCCCTCTGTCTGTCTGTCTCTCTGTGGAATAGGCAAATCAATGGAGAAGTGTTCAAGCTTTTGTTAAAATGAAAGAATGGAAAATTAAAAGAGGTTGTTCAGAGTAACAGTCACATAAAAATCTACAGCCTGTGGTTCTTGACTCTCTTTGACTGTGGAACTGTTGCTCGTTTCTCTCCAGCTGCCTGTGATAAAGGTGCATATGCGGTCTGTATATAATTATATGAGGGTGTGCAGGCAAACCCCTGCACAGCCAGGATGATGTGAGCTTTCTCTGTACACTCATTATTTTCCTGGACTTTCAGATTTTTGTAGACAAAATAAGATTTCTTTCATTAAAATGGGATTTATTTGTGGTTCAATAGCCCGAGGCTGTAGAAAAACAGGGCATTTCACCATTGTGTCATTGAACTCTTGCCTTTTAATTATATAGGTTTCTGACACCCAACCAGGCTTCTCTTTTTTTTCCTCCTCCCTTCAAGGGAGATGACGCAATTGTGACATAGCCAGGCTTCAAATAAGAAATTCCTAACCCAGATGGACACAGTATAAACATTCAGATGCAGAGACACTCAGTTTAGTATTGCAGCAGGACCTGGTTGATTTGAACCACACTTTTCAGAGGGCTTTGCTTGCCCCCAGATGAGAAATTATTGATCCAAAAGGAGTAACATAAGGATTCTGTCATGCAGGGATAGCTATGTGAAATTTTCTCCCAGGCAGATGGACCAATTGAATAGTCAGAGCTTTCCGTGGTGAGAAAGGAAACTAGAGCAGGTTTTTCAGTTTTTTTTTCCTGGTTCATGTGAATTCTTACCCAGTGGTAAGAGGTATTTCTTATCCTAAAGTGGAGGAACTGAAATGTTCTTTATTATGAAGAGGTAATCTGACCTGATGAACAGGTCAAATATAAAGAAACACAATCCAGCTTCACATAGATCAAGGAAATCTTCAATCTGAAAATGACAAGTGCTCAACTGTCCTGATTCCTATGAAAATTCAATTTGTGTTGCAGCTTTTTAACACCTCTGATTCTCAGGCCATCTGGATTGCTTCACATGTGTGATCCAGGCTTCCCAAAGGTCAAAAAATTCTGATAGTATAGATCCAACACTCACATCTGCAGGTCACAAAGTCAGACTCAACCCTGAGAAATCATGAAGATCATTGGAGTCTGCCTGGTCCAGAGGCTGACACCTTCAGTAATCTATTTCACATAGCAGTGAAAAAGCAGAAATTGCAGTTAAGAAATGAGCTGTGTGAAACTATGAGATGAACATGTAGGAAATGCACATGTACATACATATATATATATATAAATATATATATATATATTACATTTTTTAATCTTCTTTTCTGATTCAAGATACCAGTTCTGGGAGAAGAACTGCAGAAATAAAGAAAAAGTCCTTAAATGTTAATACTTCTATTCTGCAGGTAAAAATGTCATTTCACTGACATTACATTTGCAATGAAGTTTATAAAATATATGCAGTAGAACATCAACTTTTTCAGGCACAATTTCACAACAGTTTTCTGATTAAAAAAGCTCTAGAAAAAAAGATAAGCTGTTTGAGTCTGCTTGTATTCAGATCCATAACATAAAGGACCATGCCATTCTTATGGAAAGACAAAGAAGGAATCAGCTGTACATTGTTGCCCTGTGCATTCACAGAAATATTTTTTACTATGGTGTTATATTACATTGGACTAAATTATCGAAAAGGATCTTAGGGAGGATTAGAATCAAAGGAATTCTAAGCACCAGAGTAGGTAAGTGTTTAATCCAATTGAATGTCAAGATTGAACACCTAGTATTCTGTTTCCAGGCTTTCTTCACTATGTCACTATTATCACTCATCAATTAGATGAAATAAATTTTTGCAACCAAGGGAAGACCTTGCATCTCCCTTGGACCTGATTCAATATTTCCCATGAGATCTCAAAATAGTCCTTCTAACACAAACTCAGTAGGGAAATTATCCATTAAAGGGAACCATCATTTGAAAGAATAGCTAAAACTTTTTGATATTATCTAAATGATGATAAAGAATTTCCCTACTAGAATTTCCCAAGGTCTCTAAACCCTTTAAATACAAAACCTATGGGCTGTACAGCCAGGAAAGGTCCAGGTACCATCTCCTGTGGTCAGTAAGGCAGATCTTCACAAGAGCTTTCCCAGCCACATGGCACCTGCTGCAACAAGGTGTTAATGATGAATAGTCAGGAATTCATCACAGTGTCTCCTGATGTGTTATGTACTGTCTGATCTCTATGGTGTCCTAAAATCATTAATATAACTTTGGCAATGTAAAGAGTCACAAGGAAAGAGAAAAGAATCTGACGGTGCTTCTCTCTAACGCTCATCTACACATATTCTGTGGGATGGAAGCACAACACAAAGCACACCATGAAAACTGGCCACAGCTCTTCACTCTGCACTGAGAGTGTTTTGGATGGAGTTGAAAGCAAATAACAGGGTTCGTGCATTTTCAGGTGACTTAAAGGCATTATACAGGGACAACAAAAGCTTGGGATAGGGGGAAGAAGACAACTTGACCAGGTCTACAGAGGAAGAGTTTAAAAAAACTATTGTGCCCCCACCAGACTCTTTATCCATTACATAATTTTTCTCTAACATGTTCTCCATGTCTTTGGAAAATATAAAGAGCAGCAATTGAGTTAAACCTAGGCTGAATTATCCCTTTCATAAGGCTGTGTCTTCAGGTTTTTTAAAGTAAAGGTTTCCTTTATTAATTTTGCCCAGCCAGCATTCACTTAGCATTTGCTTTGAAGGATAATTGACAGGTTGAGGCGACACTCGCCAGAATGAGAGCCATAAATCAGAAATAATTTCCAAAATTGGCTGAGGGACTGATATGTTGAATAGGCAAATACAGGTAAAAATCTCTCTATTACGCCTGACAGGAGCAGCAAATGTCAAGCAAGTGCTCCTTAATGCACCAGATTAGATTAATTTTGTGGTTCCTTCTTTGGGTGATTTTGTCTTTGGAATGCCACTGTGCTCTGAGAATGCTACTAGACTTTTCTTCTTAAATGAGGAGTAACCAAAATTGCTGCAGAAAAAAAGATTTTTAATTCTGTTATGCCTTTAAAGTCACTTTCATAATCCCAGCTGTAAAGCAAAAAACAAACAAAAACCCCCAAAACTTAAAAAATTCCTCACCCCAGAAGATTAAAGCTTTGGAGGAGTGAGGAAGTGGGAATTGCTTGCTTATGTAAGACATCTTGGTGTCTACTTTTGAAGGCCATGGTAAAATCCTTTCAGTTGAATGGCATGAGATGGTTATAAAGGAAGCAGAATGGCCTGGTATAAAATTAACTTCTGAAAGTTGGGTTCAGTCAGCGCTTTTCTCTCAGGGCTATCAAAACATTTTGCCAAGAGCAGTGCAGTTAGTAATGGATAACTCTTTCAAGGACATAAGTAACTGTGAATGTATTTGATAAACAGAGAATTCTGCTGGTGGTGATGTCAAAGACAGTGAATAGACTCTCACAACTACCATACCCAGAGTCCACTTTCAAGTTTCATGCTTTTCCCAACCAGGCAGCAAAGGTCAAAATAATGAGATTAATGAAAATGAAAGTGATTTTGATTGGTTTGTCCAAATCTTTTTCATGACCTTCTGCTAAATAAAAGGTGTGCATTCTCTAGGCCTTCTGAATGCAGGCACACACATAAAAAACATATATACTGCAAAAATGGCCAAAATTCAGTCCCAGAATAAAACTGTGAAAATTCACAGTTTCTTCCTCTGAGCAATTATTTCAGTTTTCGCCAACAGGAATGGTGAGATTTTAGCATCAGGTTTTTTTGTTTGCAACATAAATACTTGTAAAGGAAAAAAAAACTGGTAGCTTTGCAAACTCTAGATGTATTTAAGGATCTTCTGTGAAATATGATGGATGAGGGGGAAGAAAAGAACAGCTCTTGTCATGGGAAGCCAGAAAGAGAAAAGTTCTCTGAGTACCCCGAGACTCAAGACCTTGAGAGATAACAAGGTTGGGGTCATGGTACAAGATGGATTGGAGCTGATAGCGATGACTGAAATGCACAGAGAAGTGTGGGCTGTAATCAGACTGACAGATCGCAGTATTTCCCACTACTCCAAATTTACTTCTTCCCTAAAGTCATAAGCAGGTCAGCTTCCCCATTCCTCTGCCTCAGACTTTATATTTGTGTATAACTCTCTGTACCAGAGTTGAAGATGAAGTTCAAAGCTGGGCTCCACCCAAGCTTGATTACAAAATCTCTCCCCATAAAACCACCTGTGCGTCTGTTCTGTATTTTTGGAGGCTGGAAAGCAGACTGGCTGCTTCCTCGAGCACACTTAAACCCACTGCAAAGGACTTATGTTGTGTAGGGACATCTCTTTTTATTTACCTCAAATCCTGCTGGAGGGACCATCTTCCAGGAGGACCAAAGGAATATGGGTTGTTTGATCCAGCAAAATCCTGCCTGAGAAGGGGTACAATCACTCTATAAAAGCACCAAGAAGAAACTGATGTGAGCACAGAGTTTTATAACCAAAGAGACAATGCTGACCCAGTAACAAAAGCCTGTAGAGTAACCTTGTCTACCCTTAGGTTGGAAATTAAAGGAAATTTCTTAGAACAGATTTCCAGTAAGGGAGTAGAGAAGAAAACTACCAAATCAGCTACAAAAAAAACCCCAAACCTGGTAACTCCATGAATTTTTTATTATTCATGAATGTTGTCTGTAGCGACTGTGAGTTGGACTTGACCCAAAACGCCCCTTGTACAATGACATGCTGCTGGTGTAGAAAAGAGGGAAAAAAGTATCTAGTGCAATCAGTTAATTTATTTATGTTAGGAAAGTGATGACACTTGTTAGTCACAACTGCTTTCTTTAGACTTGGAGAAGGTATTTCAGCATCTCAACTTGAGGCAGAAGCACAGGGAAGACAATGGCTGGATCTGTACAAGGCAAGTTGAGGGCAGTGGAGACATTTCAAATCTTCTGCTTATTAATATTTTATTTATTTTATTTTATTTTATTTTATTTTATTTTATTTTATTTTATTTTATTTTATTTTATTTTACTTATATTATTGAATTTTATTTTTCATAAGCATACAAGTAGAAGCAGGTACGTATTTATCTTGGAGTTTGATTCTCTCAAATTTGATTCTCTCAGACTTGGATGTAGCAACCCCTTCTTCATGAGCTCATCACAGTGAGGACTGTGAGTGAAGGCTGCATCAAATCTGGGACCAATAAAAGTAGACTAAGACTGGGATCAGAAGTAGGCTCACCTAGGAGTGTATTTCCTATCACAGGCACCTATGGTTTGATGGGCCACATACATTGAATGTAGCTCAGTGCCAGCAAAGCTCTCCAGGTTTTAGACTGACTACCCTCTCCTAACAAAAATTTCTGAGATGTGGGAAAAGACTTATAGGAAAACTCCTCACCCTAGGGAAGATTTCCCCTTCATTCCTTCTCAAATGAGAGGAGTATCTAACAATACAGTAGCCATAACTATTTGAGTTTGGGCTGCTCCAGTCTGAACACCCACCGTGTATATTTCTAAACCATTTGCCCTTCCCTAATTCTTACAAACCACTTTACAACTCAAGTCTAATCAATAACAACTGCGTGAAACAGCACTCAGACAGTAAAGAAGTTGGAATTCCCCTTAATAGCCCTTTAAAGGAGTTTTAATTAATTCCATGTGCTTCTGTAGGATTATCAACTTTACAGTACAACTGCATGTGAAAGCTTTAAGACATTTCACTTATGTCTGCAGGATGTTATGTTAAAAAAAACTGGTTTTCATGGCTTGTCACTGCTCCCCATTAGCTTCTTGATTAATCTTAAAATCCCTCTCCTCCTTGCTTTGCTGCTTTAACTAGCCATCTCTGCAGTTTCTCCTTTTGGCCCCTCTTACATTCCTTCTCCTAGAGCTTCATCCAGCTCCTATTAAAGGAAGCAGAAAGATTTTTACAGATGGTAATGGGAGCTAGAAGGATCATTCCCTTCATTTTCCTTACTCCTCAAAGAAGCCATTTAGTTAATCCCATGCAACAAATCCATTGCACAGCACCAGCTGGAAGCCAAAAACTCTTAACGTGTACTCAGATGCCTGATTTTTTTCACATTTTTCAGTTCCCCATGGGTATTTCTTTTCTTTCATCATCTCCAGGTTCTTCTCAACTCCTGCTCCTCTTTCCACTTCTCTTCTCTATAGTCCTTGTTTCCATTCCTCCCATTTCCTAACCCAAGACTCTTTCCAGGATTTCTTATCTCCTGCCTTCCTGCACCTTTTCCCCTTGTGCCACTGATCCTTGTCTCCTTCAAGTTCTTAGTACCACTGAGCCATTCATCTCATTTCCATTAATCACACCAGAGTTGTGCTAATTATTGTTCAGCCGAGAAGATCTGAAATAGCACCAGCAATGAAAGAGAACAAGAGACGAGGGGAGGAAAGATTTGCTTTTTTTCCCACCATCATATTTACAGCCAGTGACTTTTCCTAATGAGCTTAGGAAGGGAAGGCGAGTGATGTGAGAGCAGGGAAGCCTGAGCCAGTGTGCAGTTAGAGGCTAGAGTTCATGAGCTGTCCTGAGCATGTTTTATCAGGTCACTGACTCAGACGAGCCATAGGGCAATTTCTCTTTCTCAGCATTAACCCTCAACTCTGAGGCTCTGCTGGAAGGGCCTCCCCCTTCACAAACACTCCAGGATAAGATGATAAGAAGATTACAAGTAAAGCCTCTCTTTAGCAATTCCACATCTCCTGTCAGACACAGCAAGTTAAATTACAGTGCAGGCTGCAAATGCATTGATCATCCACTCAGCTCCTACAACCCAGGGGTGAAAAGATCCATGCCGAGGATAAGTGAAGTAATCTCAGGAAAGTTTATTTTAGCTGGGAGGGGTTAAACAAGTTCAATGAGGCAAGGCTTTGGGAGGGCGCTGGAGCCAAGTTCAGCAGTGCCTTGTTTGTTCAGGTACAGGCTGCAGGTTGTACATGCCACAGCTGTTCAGGTCTCCTCCAGAGCACACAGACTGTGCCACGAGAGCAACAGTGCCTCCCCAATGGGATGGGGAAGGGCTCCAGCCATTCCAAGAAAAGCCTCCACACATTTGCCACAAGCAGAGACCCATCAATACACTAACTACCGCTTTATTGCAGTAACTTTATGCTGCTGAAACAGAAGAGGTCTTTTTATATTCACAAGAGCTCCCCTTTTAGAATAGGTGGCAATAGCATTCGTTTTACCTATAAAATCTATACTGTGTTTTATGACAGAGGAAATAAACCTTCCTAAGCAGTTTTGACAGAGAAGGCAGGGTTGTCCATTTTAAAGATAAAAAAAAAAGAGATGATAAATCATTAGGAGTGCTTATGAATTCTATTCATGACTGTCTTCTTTATTAAAAAGACCCATTGTAAAATGGAAAGTTCAGAAGGCTTGGTGGTGAGCGAAAATGAATTATAATGACATCACTGGGTCATGAACTAGGCCCACTGGCTACTTTCCAGAACAAAATTGACTGGAAAGATCAGATGAGCCCATTTGTACTGAGAGACATCTGGGTGGCAGCCAGAGAATCTGGGTTCAAGCTCCCTATTTACAGAAGACGCTTCCCTTTCCCCTTTCATTACAAGGAGTAATCTGGATTTCCCAGGCATGATGTGTGGGATAGTGATGTCACTCAACTGAGATTCCAGCAGGATTTTCCCTAGAAAAGTTCTTCATAGTCCTCCCTTGGTGAAGGACCCTGTGAAGAGCACAAATGTCCAGCTGATGTGTACAGTGTGTTCTCACTGCACTGCTGATGGGAAGCATTTTGCCTTCAAATATGCATAATTCACCAGAATTTTCTGTTGCTTTTTCATCATAATCTCTTTCCCAGAAAACAAACTGGTTTGAATCCCAAGCAAAACTCATTTCTGCTAAGAAGTCAGTTGTAAGCCCTTAAGGGCATTTGCTGAAAAAATGAGGGGATTCATTTTCCATTTTTGTCTTAAAGTTTTCAGGTGTCTTTCTAAATGCAAAATGACATCTCATTCAAAGCTTTCCAGTGTCATTTTTATCTTGCCTATTCTACAGTTTATACATCTTTGATATTGCTTGGGACTTCAAGAAAGCTTTTATCTAATACTGTAATATCTATAATCTGAAAAATTTAGGTGCACATACACTTGCCAAAGAGCAAAAATGCAGATCAATTGGATGCCAGCAGTCAAATAAGGTGGAACAGTATATTTTCTGGGTAAGAAAAGATGTCTAACCATCTGACCTTAGCACTGGCACCATCTCAATATTAATATATTTTATGCATGCATGTGATAACGTTATACCTTCCTTATGGTCCTGCAGGGAAGTTTCCCTTCTCCCTGCTGAGGATTATTACCTATTCAGAGGCGGTTATGATTATAGATACTTACTAAGACAAGAATAATTGACCATAAAAACCCTTTTATATTCCCACAATTATTTTTGCATTGACTAAAAGTGTCGAGAAAATCTAATTTTATTAACAGGTCCCTAATTTTGCTTTAGTTGAGCATAGGAGTAGCTTTCTTTCCCCACCCAAAGTATGTTTTCACTTTGAGGCATTTGTCAATGCTGAGAAAGAACAATTTGCCACAAGATTCTTCTGGGAATGCATGGATCAAATATCAAAGTAAATATGATATATCTGCAGGAGAAGGAGCAGGTTTGGGAAGGTTTTGAAAGCTTGTGTACATGGAGGAGTCTCAAAAGACATTTCTGTATAGATTCCAGTAGTCATAAACAAGTCCATGTACAACCAAGAGTCTGACAGAGATTGAGATGGAGCAAAAAAAAATTAATGACAGTTTTGGGAGAACTGAAAATCCAGTTCTGCTCATGAATGTGACATTCAGGACATTCTTTGGTAAAATTTGAGCCCTAGAATCCTATGAGGTTACCTGAGAAGATGAATTAACTGAAATGACATAACCTGAGCCCATCCATGAGATACAGGGAGTTAATAATATAGATGAGAAGAGTGACAGCAGAGTGACATTCTCAAGCACAGCTCTGTTAACTGTAGGTGAATGAACAGCTTTCTTCTAGCAGGTCTTCTCTTCAAAATAAGCAAAAAGAAAACCCCCAAAAAACCATATTCTCATTGCATTTGATTGACTAGACATAGCGAAACAGAAACCCAGGAACTCTGGCTCCTGTCCTGGCTTGGGCTGGCATTCAAAGCAAAAATTACTTTTTACTTCCACTATGGGTTTTCAGGCTCACCCAGGCCAAACTCCTTTACTATATCTATATCAGTTCATTCCTCCAAAATTTGCTATCCTCAAAGACAAACCATTCACATTTTTTAAGTTTTGGATATTCTATGAGTCATTACAGAATGCACTTGTAAGGGCAGGATGCTCTGTGGCCCAGTACATGGCTGAAAACTGATTTACAGCTGCTGTGTTTGTTTGGTATGAAAGGACACATACTCTCTCTACAGAGCATCCCTGAGTTTTCCTGAGGCTAATCTTGAATATTTGCCAAGAGTCTGGAAAGCCAAGTGAGTCTTCAAGTTACTCTTGGATGGGTCCTTGGGATAAAGAGCAGGTGTACCCTGACCCTTTGCAAAACAGAGATAAATATCCTTTCCATTTCCAAGAAAGGTTGCTCTCAGCTAAGAAAATACAGCTGCCATAGTCACCACAAAAAAGGAACTGCTGCCTTGTCCCATCTAGGGACAAATTGTGGGTTAATCTTGAGAGCTGTTGTCCTATGGGATTTTATTTCCCTGAAAGATTTATAAAGCTAATTTGAAATATTTTCTTCTTCAAGGGGAAAAAAAAAAAATTGACACAAGAATTCCTTCCTATTAGATTATATCCATGAATGAAAGTTTAATTGTTTAGTTTAAAACTGTTTAAGGAAACCTGCACATGAATAGGAAGTCAGGCTTTTAAGAAAGGCAGTCATAAATATAAACAAAAATGTGATGCCAAACAGCAATTAGTGCTTTGTTCCTTTTTTGAATGACAGCATGCCTTAAACTCATTTATTTCCAGTTCTGACTTGCTGCAATGTGTAAAAATACTACTGTAAATCCACTAAATAAGCTTTGTCTTTTTCTCTAGGGGTTCTCTGGCTTTTGCTGACTTTCTATGCAATGTTTTCCCTTTATTGTGCAAGATACAAAGGTCTCCACCTCTTTTTTTCTAAACTTTGTTTGGAATGGCAATTATACATAACCGACTTACCTGGAAATGTTTCACAGATACAGACAGAGATTGTGCTCACCAGTGGGAGTGCTAACAAACAGACTGCCAGGATTTTAAATGCCGTGGCATGTAGAGTCAGGGCAGATCTAGATGGTTCTAATTGCTAGCAGTTGTTGAGGGGCTGTCAGAACCATTTCTTCTTACCAGTGATGGTAAATTTTCGGGGAAATGTCACTCCAGACAAGAAGGTAGATTTTTCAAAGGCACAAATGGTAGTCAGGCATCTCTCTGCCATTTGCTGCTTTGAAAACCCTGCCCAGCTCCTTAGACAAGTTGCCTGGCAAGCAGATGTGTGAGGATGGATTGGACATGTAGGTATCAACACCATCTTTGAACTCCTCGGATGAGGAGTCTGCCAACATTTTTTTTGGCCTTTCCTCTAACACTTAATGTCTTCTAAGATGAAACACTAGCATGTTCTTTAAGCCCATGTTATTTTAAATACAGGCCAAGACCTTTAACGAATTTGCTTAGTGGTGGCAGAGGAGGAAGAAAGATTTGGTCCTAAGTGTTGTTCAATAGCATGTCTTGGTTTTCTCTGGATGGTAGCCAGGACTGATATTTAAGAGGTGTTTTGCTGATGGACTATCTTACCTCAGTGACAATAACAGAGTAGCAAAGTCCCCAGCAGCATATCCATCTAGCTAAAATCTAAGAATAGATTCATAAAATCAGAGAAAATTCACAGAAGAGCCTGCAAGGATTTAACTCAGCATTATCAAAAGAGAAAAGAATATAGTCCTCTTCTAGAGCACTGGTTCTCACACTTTGGGGGCAAACAGAGCATTGTCAGCACTCCAAATTCGTCATGAACCACCAAGCACAATTAATCAAATGTTTAATTGAAAAAACACTGAAAAGATAATAGAACTTTGACCACAAGGATAATAAGACTTTGAAGACAACCTGCCAGAACCTCAGAGACCACTGATTGCCCTCAGAGTAGGATCTGAAAGGCTTTTTTATGAAGTTGCTCAGCATCCTAAATTAAAAATGTTAAGAATTAGTGAAATAAGTGTAAAAAACTCTCATTGACTGTTTAATTTTTAGAATTTTGGATGCTTTAGCTTTAAAATGTGTATATAGTAAGGAAAAGTCTTCCCTATATCTTTTCTCAGCACAACCCCCATGACAGTGGGAGTTTTTAGCAATATCTAAAAGAAAAAGAAAAAAAAAAACAAGATGAACTATCCAAATACTTGTGAATTAATGCTACAGTACTAGAGATATGACATACATATCAACCTATTAGGAATCTATCCTGTTCAGCATAAGGTATTCTTGTCAGGAATCCTTTTCAGGATAGGAAAATCAAATTCAGTCATAGTTTTATTTCATTCATTATATTTGTTAAATTTTGAAGATTAAGTAACTAATAACTCTAAAAAAAATTCTAAATTGTCTTCAGATTGAAGAAGCACATTTCGTCTAGAATATAAACATTTGAATTTTTAATGTTAATTTCAATAATATGACAAAAGTCTTGCTAATCATTGATGAGCTTTCTGAGGTCATGAAAAAAAATTTGCCAGGTTATTGCAAATTAAAATGACCATCCACGAAAAAAAAGATTCAAATACTTTCAGTGTTTCTATTTAAGAAAAAAAGACCCAAACAAAATCATTGAAAGCTTGATGGAGAAAGAGTCAGTCTTAGATCTAGGAAGACAGACAGAATCCAAATGCATCTTTAAAATATTGACAGTGTGTTTTCATCAGGTGCTTTTGACCATGGCAAAGGTCTGAGGGTCTGAAGAAAGTTTTGAGATCATCCTCTGAATCTGCCCAGGCCTACAGCACCCAAGATCCAAACTTCCCAGGCTCCAATTAAGCAAGATTCCCAGTGTTATCAATGGGTGAGATTCATAACACCTTCTGAGTCCTGAAGGTTATTAAATAAATAAATAAATAAATACTACAGGCATCACAAAAGAAGGTAAAAAAAAAAAAAAAATCAATGAAAATTTGAAAGTACAGAAAGTTTTCTGGCAGATCTTTCAAATTTATTTTAACTGGAACTCACAATCCTGGACTTTGAAAGAGATCTTAATTTTTACCAACCTTAAGCTTTCTAGTGTGATACAGAATTTCAGCATCGAGACCAAAAAAAAAATGAGAAAAGCTTAACCTACAATTATTCATCTAATAAAATTCAGAGCCTTATTCTTAAGCAGCTGAGATAACCAAATTTTATCTGCAATAAGCATCTGAACTTCTGGGACGACCTCCAAACCTTTTATGATATGTCTAAAATGCACCCTTTTTTAACAGTTCATATGCTCCTTGCCAGTCTTTTACCTCCAAATACAGACACTATGCAGCCAACTCCTAATGTACGTGAAATTCCCTGGTAGACACTCTTATTCAGAAATAAAGTGCCCTTGATCTACTGTAGCTTTACTCTCCCACTTCAGTCTCTCCAATGTGAAAGTTCACCAGATTTCATAAGTGTAACAGAGCAATAACTTATGTTCTGATCTCTGCACTTTTTCTCCATTTTCCTTAAGTCCCCTAAGTGTCCCCATAAAGAAAAACCTCTTGGGTGGAAGAGGGACTCTCAGTGCCCTGAACTGTAGGAGCAGGGCAGCAAGAAACCTTTTGCCTCTGTCTCTGCCCTCTTATGTTTTATATGCTGCTCCATTCCCCCTCATGTAATTAATCTGACAAGTTTTCGAACAGCTGTCTAACTTTTTCCCTGAGCCTCGGGTAGAAAATTTTTATCTTCGCTAAGAACAGCATGGAAAACTTCTCCAAGTCAGTTAACAGTTTGTCTCACTGCAGGTTTTTAAAGTCTGAGTACAGATTTACAGCATGTTTTATGTATATTTTTTTAGTCCCAAGGTCCCTTCTCTTCACAGATACATACACAACGTGTCATGTAGAAAATATAAATTGTTGATTGTACAGGCACTTTCCTCCTTTTTAAACCTTTCCAAAGGTCTTTTTGTTAAATACACCCAGACACCGTTTGACAGATGAGGGGCTAATTGCTCTGTGAATTACCTCTATCGATTCCTGTTTCATGTTGAGCCAAACAAACAAAAGATATTAATGCTTCGAAAAAAATGAATGATGACCTTTCTCTGCAAACACAGCTTGCGGCCTCTGATTATTGGTGATTCCAAAGAGCAGCGGTCAATCGCAATAGCTGTAACGCTATGATCACTATAATAAGCTTGCCTGACCTTCTCTGCCATGTTAAGTGGTTTAAATTTATTTGCCCAACAACACTGGAGCTTTCATTTAAAGTCACAGAACATTCAATTCTATCTAAAGATCCAGGCTATTTTTTTAAAAGCTCACTTTTTTTTTTTTTTTTTTTTAAAGGTGTGCCTTACTTGGCAGTGATAGTAACACTGGATATAAGGCAAAGCCAAGGAGTTATTTTAACCTGGATAATCAAGAGTCCTTGTTGTAGCTCTCACAGGGTAGATTTTTCTTGAGCATTTTGCCTTCCCACTGCTCCACTCATCTAAGAAGGGTAATTTATTTTTCACTCGCTCTTCAACAGAGTTGCAGTTGGGCACTATCTTTGCAGTTATCCCAGCTGGACTAAAAGAAAATCATTATCATTGAATGCAAATGTGGTCCTAAAATCCAGTTCCTGTAAACAAGATTTCCAGGGTAGTGGTCAATAGCAGAATTTATCTACAAGCAAAACTCCTGCAAGGCCTTCATCAACGTTCTTTCTTCATTCTCCCAGTTTGGGGTTAGTCTGAGAAAAAATGATAGAAATCGAGGTGAGGCAAGCCACAGAAGATGAAGGATTTACCCTTTTGCTAGAAGCAGTCTGCAAATTTGCTGGAATATTCTTAATCTTGAGATTTCCACCTCCTGCCTTGGTTTGCTATGGACAAGAAATATGTCAAGTCAATCCTTTGCCCTGATGTCTGTGATAATATGACACTGTATCCATAAACTGGGGATAATAATCCTTAGTCCTCTCTTCAAAGTGCTTTTCTAAGTGTTGGATACAGCAACCTCAGTAAAGTCCTTGGGAATTCAACATTCATTTTGATCACTGTTATAAGCCACTGTAATCTGGTATCAAATGAAGGCTGAAATTCAGCAACAGAAAAATATGGTCTAAATTTCTTAGAGACAAAGATACAGTATCAGAAATTATTCCTGGGGAAAAACCAAAGCCAGCAGAAAGCTGTTCACTTCTCTCAGCCTCCTTTTTAAAATTCTATTTACCTTTCCCCTTGCAAGGGAGCAAAACCACTATGGTTTGGGAAATTCCCTCTCCCTCCACACATACCAAGTACCAGCCTGGGGTCAGGGTTCATCCTCCTGGTCCCCTTCCCTGAGTGCTCAGCATGCCCAGAACCTGTTTGGGTGATGCTGTCTGGATTCAAACAGCATCAGCTCTGTGAGCCCTCTTCCAGCCTGATATTTAATTCCTCTCTCCATGTCCCCAAAATATGAGTGAAGCTGTGGAGAGCATAAAAACAGGCATCAAGGTGACTCTGTTAGGAATCCAAGGCAGGAGTAAGAGGGGAAAGGAAGCTCAGATATGTTGGCAGGCTGGTGGCATCTTTAAAGGCAGAGTGGTGATGCAGACATGCTTAGCCTGAAGAAATCTTGGCAGTGCAATAAAGCTGAGTCAAGTGCAGGACAGTAATTCCTGCCAAAAGAAGTGGTGAATCAGGTAGTAAACCACAGGCAAGAATACAGGAAGCAGAAATGTGGGGAAAGTACCCTAAAATTTTCTCGATGGATATATTGGCACAGAGCATGGCTGCAGAGGATGTTTGTGGCTGTGAAAGAAATTTCTTCCCTAAATGAATTTATTATCAAAATGCCCCTGAGGCTGGAATTTAATTTCAAATAGAGCTTAAGTAATCAGACATCTATGTCTTGGAGCTGTGAAAGGCTGAAGCCTGTTGCGCTCTGATAGATAGATATATCTTCAACATCAAAAATTAAAGTTCTGAGAAAAGGGTGTTTCAGGCTTAACAAAATTTTGATGCATTTATATATCCATCAAGGAAGGAACAGTCCTTTAAATCTTTATGTGCAAAATAGATTTGAGTCAGGAGAATGGTGTAAAGGATGACATTTCAGTGGACAGACCAAGGAAAATGTTGTCCTTTCTCCCCAGATATGCAGATACTGCCCAGCATGACCATGATGGAGAAGGGAAATTCTTCACTTCGAAATTGTAGTGTAGGGTAAAGCACAACTGTGCATCAATAGATCACTGTAAATCTTAACTCTAAACAAAAATCACTCTGTATAAAGGGTAAACTGAAGCAGACACTTGGAGAGAGGCACACAAGCAAGAAAGAAAATTTTAAAAATTGTACATCACATCCCCAGGTTTCACTTTCAGGGTTCAAAAGCAGGACTGAGACAAGGAATTTTCACTAATTCTTCCTGCTGCATCTTTTTGCACATTTTAAATATATTAAGCAAGCAGGCAGGTATTCAGGCATCTGGCTAAGGACTGAACAGGTGTTGAAAATATGTTCACACAGTTGTCAGGGTTTTTTGATACACCAATATTATGGAGACATTGTGGGGTGGGTTTTTTGTTTGTTTGTGGTGTTTTGTTTTTTTTTTTTCAGTGAAGATACCTTCAGAATTTTCAATGGACTGCTGAGTGCAGAGAAGGTGAGGAAGGAGAGAAGTGGTGGGAAGAGGAAATTATTTTAAAATGCAGCCTTCCCAAATGCCAAAACACATTTGATTAAGGATCAAAAGTGCGTTGTTATCTACTGAAATCTTTTAATTTGCATAAGGTGCTAGTACTCTCAAGCCAGTCTGCTACTCCAAGTGGTGTTTCTTCCTTTAGCCAGTATTCTCAAAAATGCCAAGAAGGCCAGGAAATGCATGAGTGGGGCTGTTCCTGCTTCTAAGAAACTGATCCAGAGCTTCCAATTCACTTTTACCTATTTCCATGCAGTTGCTGCAGCTCCTTACAATTTTATTTCCAGCACGTTCTCCTCAGGAGTAAACTGGACTTTGAAAACATAGAAGGAATTAATATTAAAGTCTCTGATAAACATTTTAACCAGCTAGAGGTCCTTCAAAGGTTATTTCTGACCTCAAAAAGTAGATACAGTGTGAGTTTTCCCTGAGCCTACCAGCCCCTTAGATTTCAAATGGCATTGCTGTATTTGGGTAGAGCACAAAATATTTTGGTCCCCAGAGTGGTTTTTGTAGCTGCACCAGTGCACCAGGCACTGGGACTAGTTTCTCACAAGTGTAACTCATCTGAAACACCATTCCACACCAGCTGGGGATCTGCTCCTTAAGAACAAAGGAAACAAATTACAGTGAGTCCCCAAGGACAGAGAGCTGGCATTTCCTCCACTTGTGCCTCCACCAAGTCAAAAATAGCTTCGGTTTGGGAGGCATCACACACAGATGAGGATTCAAACTGTTCTCAAATTGAGGATGTTGCTCTGCCACTGTTTCTCTGAGAACAGTGGGCCACATTTCTGGCTCCAACAGGCTGGATGTGATAATATATGGATCTCCAAGTACTTTGGATTTTATAGGCCACCTCCCAGTGGAATGTCTGCAGTTGTTAGCTCAAGGGATGAAAAGTTAGTGAAGCTGTATTCCCACAGCCAGATGGGATATAGGACTTTCCCCCTCAGCTGAGAACCTTGCATTTCAAATCCTGTCTAGGTAAATTACCTTTCCAGGGCTGGGTATTTCCTTTTTGGATATTCCTTGGAAGTAACCATCAGGGAATTAACCAACTTCTTAATGGCTTGGTCAGACAAGAAGGAAGGAAACTTGCACTGGTCCAGTGGGAGGCACCACTTCAGGCATCAGCATCCTGCAATTCTTCCAAGTCGGTGAATCATAGCAGTTTAACTCTCCTTCAAGGGCAAACTTCTTCCTTTCAGATAGGCCCAAGGTAGCAAAGGCAGGGCCTAAAATAGTTCCAGCCAACATTTGGCTTTGAAAACAATTTCAAAGAGTCACTGATGACTGCTAGGAAGAAGTCTAGCCTTGATCTAGAAGAACTGGACAAAGAATATCTCTTTGAGTCTAAATTCTGGAAATCAAGGACCTACTCAAACAATGAAACTCATTCATTAGATTTATTTAGTATCTCCATGTAGCATTCCAAGGGAATGTGCAAGTAACAAGGCTTGTCCTTTCTTGTGCTTGCTGGAGATTAGAAATAATCAGGTAATTCCCTTGTATTATATTTTAGTATATTATATTACATCAGAATTAAAAGCAGCTACAGACCTTGCTACAAAAAAGTTCAAGATAGCTCCTTCATCTCTTTACTATGAATGGGACCATGGATCCAGAAGCTGTTGTGTGCTTTTCTTCACAAAACACTGCATTACCTCCTCAATCAACTGGGCTTACACTTACATTTCTTTGGAGGTTCTATCCCTAGTTCAAAGCTGTGCTTTTCCAGGTTAACTATAGCCTGCAGACTTTTTGAGAAGCTAATGTCTGATGGCTAGACATTCACAATAAGTTCAGGTATCATTTGCATCAGGATCTGGATGTCTTATAATAAATTAAGAAAATAGCTGGGTAAATGCTTCAGTGCTTCCTCAAGCTCCTTAGAGGAGGGTTGAATATGATAGTGGGTCAAACAGGTTTCTATAGATAATAACTCATATCTAATGAGGGAAATTTTAACAAAAAACTTAAGTGATAAGATCTTAGAGTTGCAATTCAGACGCCAGAACTAGAAAAAGTGTCCATTTAGCCTGACCTGCTCATAAAAGGATACTTTTGAGTCTAACCCTGGTGTCTCTTAGTATGGTGATGACAAGTTGGAATCAAAGAAACAAATGGGAATAGCGGTTTGCACTGCCCTTACATAGAAGTTTTGGGGGTTTTTATCAGAATCATAACAACATTTCACTTAAGATGGAATCCAGATTCATCTCTTCTTGAGTAGTTACATCCTCTGGTAAAGCTCTGTAAAAGGTTTTCCTTCCTTCCCCAGACTCCAGTAATAGTGATAATTGATTAATTGATTCAAGATAAAAAATCTGGGTTGTATTCCTGGCAGAAGTCACTGTGAACCAAAACCTTTTTATACAAAAAGATGTTTAAAAATGAATTACGGGAAAAGATCAGGAATTACTGCTCTCTTTCTTTAAAAAAAATAATATTGGGTTAAAACTCAGATGTTTGAAACAATTTCCTTGAAGATGTTTTATGTAATATCAGTTAATAAAATCAAAAGGGTTTTAAGAGTCAAATATACTTTCTTACATTTATGTGATTTGTATAACCTTTTGCACCTTAGCCCATCTCAACAGTAAAAAAGGCTTTGCTACAAAACTGAACTGTCCAGCAGCCAAACACTGCCCCACTATTTAACAGGCTACAAGAGTAGCAGGCAAGTTATGCTTTAAAAGAATATACAAAAATGGTTGACATTAGAAACATTTTTCTACAGCAATGTTCATATGAAATTGAAAAAAGTATTCAAGATAAATGGCTAACCTTCACATATATGGCCCATGCAAGAATTAAAATTTATTCTATGTGAGCAGAAAGAGATTTTTCATTCTTTTAAAATAATCGTTTAAACAGTATTCCAGTCCAAATTATGAACGTCAAGCCTACAAAATGTTATTTTTAAACATCAAGCTGTTTTCTTTTACTTAGAGAGAAGCCAAGGAATAAATTGCTAAATATAGTTTATATGTTGGAAAAAGTGACACAACCTTCATTCTCTTGGTGCTGTAAAATATGTAACTTTAAATACAAATTTTACGGAACAGTATTTTGCTCAACAGAGATTTCATTTCACTGAGTGAATCACATTAATAACACTTAGCTTATATAGTGCTTTTCATCTGCGGATCTCCCAGCACTTTACAAAACGTAAATTCATTACCAATATTTTACAGAGATGCAATAAAGGGATTTGCTGAAGGTTACACAGTGAGTTTTAACACAGCTGCTGAAGGAGTGAAGGCCCAAAATCATGTTCCTTGCCTATTAGAAGACAATGTCCTGTACATTAATTGGTTTTTTGTTCTTCTTTCAGAATGTGTCACTGGAATAATGCCCGGAGACTTTATTAGGATGAAGCAAACCAAGTCAGGTATCCTGCAACATTTTGTGACCCAACTACTGCATTTCTTTGCCCTGTTTATCATTGTAGTGTCTGCATGGACAACTGAGAAAGCCACATCTGTACACAGAGCAGTCTCTGATGATGGAACTTGAACCATAATCAGGGAAAAAAGAAAGAGTGACCGAGTTCATTACATCTCTTTTTTTTTTTTTTTTTTTTTTTTTTTTGGTGAGTTACTTTGGGAATGAAAAGCTTGGTGGAATGACCAAAGGAGGAAGAGGAGATGAAATTAGAGGGTGGATATAGGAGGGGTCCAAATAAACCAAAAATACTATAGAAGAATATTCCAGAGTGGTACATTCAGCCATGGAGATGGCTTTCTGCAGGGATTTCTCCAACATAAATCTCACCATGGCTTTTCCTCCTTTCTAAAATGGAGGCTGGCCCATCTTGAAAGAAGAAAGGGAATGAGAGAAGTCAGAAATGAAGACATGAAAGAAACTCCTGAGTGGAAGTGCTCTGTAACCACTCTCTCCAACCTTTCCCCAAGCTGCAAGTTTGTTACCTCTTTCTGGCTCTTAATGACCTCAGGGAGATAGCCTGGGGGATCCACACTATTTCCCAAAATATATTTATCTTCCTTATTAAAATTATCTGCAATTGATAGGAATTTAAGTGGAGATAGCAAAGAGCATCACCCAAGTTATCTATATTCTGCAAAGCAACAAGGTCTCCAGAACTTGTGCCTCAATATTTTCCATCAGAAACTTTTTTTCTCCAAATATCACTTACAAAATATTTGGGAAAAAAATATGGACATTAGATAACAAAGAATTCATGATCTTGGACAGATATCTAATTATTCTTCAGGTACCTTTCCAAATCCTTAACTTCAAAGGCTAAAAAATAAGATTTTGGCCCTTCCAAACTCAAACGACAGCGATATAAATTTGGATGAAGAATTTCATTGAGGAGAGTCACACTGACTTTTTGTAGATGGAATTGGGAGCAGCATCTGAAGAACCACTTTGTCAGAGCACACTTGCATTTCTTCCCAGAATTCTTGAGGAGGAAAAACAAAAGTTTTCTGCTACTTCATTTACAGTCGTGCTTTTAGCAGTACAATAAAATCCTACATATCATACCCTTGACAGATGTGGAGTGGTGTGTCTCCACATAAATAGAATTAATTAGATCATTGATTCACAGCAGCTGAAAATCCGACCCTCTATTCTACAGCACGTCAATGTTATTACACAAACAATAAGATTTGCTTAACAAAAATATAACTCCAGTCTTTTCAGGTATCACTGATACTTGATTGTTTCGAGTATTGGCTTTCTGACAGGGTTTGGAATGAAGCCATTTTTATTAATTTAGTTATTTTTGCTGATATAAAAGGTCGTCTATCATGTTAATGATGTATCGGTCTGTGGTACCACCGAACAATAATTACAGAATGTTCCTAATAGTAAATCATTTGTCACAATCAGGGCTCACTACAACAACCTTTTGTTGAGCAATAGAATACATTAGGTGAATGGCAATACACCTTTATGCTTACCAATTAAAGGATCCCACACATACAGCATTTACATGAACTTTACAGTGAAGTATCATGAATTATGAACTGCTGCTCACCAAATCGTGCTAGGTATAGAATTCGCTGCTAATTTTTAACTTGTCAAATCATTTATATGTATCTTTTCAAGTATAATTGGAGCTGCAGACAGATTTCCCAGTCTGTCAAATCAGAAGTGTTTGGAAAATTTCAGAGGATCAGGGACTTTGAAAATAGACACAAATAAATATTTAAAAGACCAGCTAATCTATTCAGAATGCAAATATGTCCTGTCACTCTATTACTCCGTTTAGATAGTGATAAAATTTCTCCTTGTTTTATCCATTTGGTGAAAACTGTAAAAAGATTTTGGTTTAGGAAAGAGGATTCCAAGCTGCAATGACAGATAGCACACGAATTACTGGCTGGTCAGCTATGAAGAACAATTTGATCACACCCTGCTGGAACATCGATTTTACTTCCAGCTGCTGAATGTCATTAACATATATTTACAAATCAGAGGAGAAACTTTTAGAGCTTATTCTCAAAGAGTTTCTACATGAAGTTGTACAGCAGAGGTGTTTCATTAATTAGTCTGCCCTAAAATGGACAAATTAATCAGCCCTTAAACAATAAATAGATTTAATAATTTCTGGGTTTGGATATTCCCTCCATATGGTTTTAAGGGTACAGGTTGTGTTCAGGTTCAGTAATCCTGCCCTTCCCTTTGCCTTGCAGAAGGCAGAGGCCATGGCTGTCCCTAATGTTACGCCTATTAAAAGCCATTAAATCCTCGGCCACATAAGCCCAGTAATGCCTGGATTGGATAAATTAACAAAACCTGAAAATAGATCATTTTTTCAGTGATTCAGAGGTTTCCCACTCTGACTCTTGGATTGAGTCAGCATGGATTTGCCAGACCACCAGGAAATTTTCTTCTTCGCTTGTGAGGTCCTCATGTGCTTCAAATCATGGTCATCTACTGGATCCTTCTCCATGCTGAACTGTTGAGCCTTCTGCCTCAGGAGAAATAAGGCACGCAAAAATGAGAGAAAAAAGCAGATGAGCTGCCAGAGCAGCGCTGTACTCCACCCATATGCCTCAATTATCTCTCCCAGGCCTCTGCAACACCACACGCCACATCAGGAGCAGCAGAGGGACTACCAATGAGTAATTAAACCTCTTATTGCTTTGCATGGCTGAGTAGTTTTCATAACAGCACTGCACAAAACTTGAGATTCGCAGATTTTTATATAAGCTCCTCAACATTTCTACTTGCCTCTCTCTCCTTTTTTAATTTCAACCGTTAGAATAAACTTTATTGTGAACTGCTGGGAATAAGAGGATTTGAGCAGGCAAATGCTAAGATGATTGTTCATTAAACCCAATGACTTTGAAACTGCCTCTGTGTCAATTAAAATAAAAACTGTCAAATGCTCTAAAAGAGCAGCTTTGTATAATAGGAACTCTGTTGAGTTTATTGGCAAAGAAAGAGAGCCATTCTGTGAGGTTATGCAGAGGAAAATAATACACTGTGCCTAGGAATGGTGTCCTATTCTTGCCTGATTCATCTTCAGTGAGGAAAACTGTACATAACATATGTATTACCATATAAATTCACACACACACACTTGCTGGACAGCTGGAGAAAGAAGGGGTTTGGCCTTTTACTTTGTTTTTCCAGTGGATTTTTTTTTCCCAAGCTAACAATTAGGATTAATTGTCAATTTATAAACCACCGGGTTTTGTTTTGTTTTGTTTCTAACTGGATGCAGATTTAACACTTCGTATAACTTAAAAATGCTATTTTGTTACAGTAGCAAACCAATCCGACAAGGGATCTTCACGCCTGCGTGTCAAGTGTCAAACATAAAATAGCTGTAAAATGGGACAATAAAAAGCGTGTTACTGTAGGATGCTGACAGCCCCTGCACTTGGCAATTAGGGAGTCTTCATAACAATTAACAGAATTGAAATCAGACTGAAGAAGTAAGTGTGGGTGCATAGGATGGACATGATGGAAGTTTCTTCCTTCTGCAAATGTCCTTCTTTCCCCATCTAATGGCAAAACGTGCATGCAGTGGCCATTTCTGGTCAAGGAGAAAACAAACATGAGGCAAAGTAACTGGGTCCTCCCGGAAGAAATAATGCTGGGTCCTCAAGAGGGCAGTGAGGAGAAGGAGGGGGGATATTTAAAAAACAAAAAAAAAAATTAGAAAATTCAAATGTCTCTCCCCCCATCCCCACGAACACCACCCACCCCTCACCACACTCTGTCCAGAAGAAAAATCCCTCAGCCGCAATGGTTGTTTTTATTAAATTCTCCTCAATAAAAAGCTCAGGCAGGATTTATTAGGTACTCAGGGCGGACGTTTAGTATTTCGCCAGTTATTAAGTGAAAATCAATAGAAAGCAAAGAAAATGGAAGTCACTGCACTGTTAGCACGCTGTTGTCGCCCAGATATTATGTCGGCTGTCTTGTAGATTCATGACAGACGAAAGCGGCCGGGAGAGAACTCTTTCTGCTTACATTGCAGGAGCCAAAGTGGGGTTATTCATTAGATCAGGCAGCTGGCCAGATGGATTTCCAGTTCAGTTTTACCATTTATCTTAAAAACGCCTGTATCGAGTGAGAAAGAACACTGATATTATGTGATATCGATGGCAGCTTTATGTATCTAAATCAGGATTTATTGTTATTTTGTTCTGAAGACCTTTTTTTCTCAAGAAATACCATTTCACTGGAAGAAAATAATAGCTAAAACCTTGTCAAAGATAACCTTTCATGTTGTTCGTGCACCGCTGGCTGTAAAACAAATAGAACCCAGGGTATAAATAGGTTTAACCACATCCTTACAAATCATTCCCTTTAGGATTTTCTTTCTTTTTCTTTTTTTTTTTTTTTTTTTTTTTTTTTATTAATGGTATAAACGTGGGGTTTGTTCATTAGTTGTTTTTCTTGCCAGTAATTTAACTATAAATAACGTCAGCATTTGTTTTAATTGCATTAAAAAGCTCTAGATGTTTAATGTCTCTGAAAGGCCAGAGCAGAAGGGGTTTTTTCTTTTAAGTGGGTGAGTTTGGGGAGAAATTTTTTAAAAGTTTTTTAATCTTTTGCTTTTTTTAAAGCCTCCCTCTCTGTTACCAAACTTTTCACCCAGATCATCACAACAGAAGCAACAACAGCTGTTCTACCATAAAAAAATGTGTTTTTAAGAGGCAGGACCAGATCTCTGAAAGAGATTAGCTCCTGCTCAGGCACTAGAGGAAAAGTGCGGCTTTTCAAAAGTTTTCAGCATTCAGCAAGTTCCATTTTCTCCAGATCATAGAGCCCTTTTGCAGGATTGATTTATTTTTGCCCTAATCAGGAACAGAGTGCTGCTTCTCCTGAACCTGTGTTTGGAATTGTTGCAGCATGAGGTTCTTGTACCTTCTAAACGCTTTGAGTGCTTGGTTTGAACCTCATATAAACAAAAATAAAATTCAGTACCCTTTGACAGTTCAGCTGTTGATGGCACCAGGTCTGAAGAGCAATGCAGGCACACCATGGGTTGGTGATGGCAATCCCAGCATGGTTTATTGAATTTTTTGTTTGCTGTTCCACAGAAAAAATTCCATACTCAAAACCCCAATGCCTGAAAAGCCAAACCTATGGTAAAATAAAGCATATGCTGCCAAGCTCTAAATTATTTGGGAAATAGTTGTGAGAGATGGGAATGGGATTGGTTTTCTTTCAGATAAGAACAATAGCATTGGTTTAGAGGGGGGATGTTGATTGCCCACAGACTAAATTGAAAGAGACCCATTGAGACACATGAAGAAGCTTTAGAGATCCCACATCTCCATGAGCAAGTCCCTCTTTATGCACACAGGCACTTCAATTCCTTCCCTTCCTCAATTAAACATCTTGGCTCTTGATCAGACAGCCAGTTCAACCCATCCAGATCCATGGCATGGCAGCACCATCCAGGCTGTCCCAGTCGGACTTTGCCCATATCAGGGTCTCTTTGAGAGGCTAAAAAAATTGTCAAATAGCAACTTCAAACACAGCCTTCACTCAGTCATCCTTCAAAGAGTGTGAAGTCTGTGGAGCACAGGAAAAATAAAAAGCCACATTGAGTCAGGCAGATGCATACAAGAGAACTTAGAAAGTTGTAAATAACATCACAACCCTGGCAGGAAGAAGCAGAGTGCATTGCTTTTACAGTTCTTTCCTCTTCTCCTTCTGAAAGTGTCAGCCCGTCAACATTTCATTGACATGCTGGACAGTTTCCCCTAGCTCAGATGTTTTTCTAGGATCTCCAAGTGTTTAGCTTGCCTTTGTATCCACTGTACCGCAGGAAGAGGAAATCATTGTGCCTGGGATGGAGTCACACGTGTGCTCTTCCCCTAGTGATGGTTTAGCTATTGCTGCCCTGCAAAATCCTTTGATTTAGCACCAAATCCCAGGCAACCTCCACTGTAGATGCTTAGCAAAGCAGTGGCAAAAGCAGGAGAGTTTTTTCAGCCACAAAGGTGTTCTTCCCTGTGTTCAGAAATCTTTAAACACAGGGTGGTCATAGTTTATCTCCACCATTCATGCTACTGTGTCCCTGCTAGAACATCTCTCAGTCCCTCACAGACAAAATGAGCATGGTGAAAATCAAGAGCTACTGAACGAAAGTGGGACTATTCACACTTCAATTCTTTTACAAATGATATTTCACCAAGCAAATTAAGAGCCAGAGCACCCACTCAGAGCATTTGTAAGATACAAAACTATGCGAATACAAGCAAAAGACACAAAATTGTGCCTTTTTTAGGCACTTATTTTATATATTTTAATAGATATGCTGGATGAAATTCTTATTGCTAAATAATAGCAGAATTCTGAACCTGGAGTTCCTAGGTCCCAGGTGAAAGCTGTGCAGCAGTTGCAGTGGTTTCAGTTTTATATAGCCATAGGCAGTGTTTCGATGCAACTCTGCAAAATATTCCTGTTTATTTGTTCTCAACATCACTCAAAATACATTTCTAGCTAGGAAAGTTTCACATGCAATAAAATAGCCAAGATTCTTCTCTCTAGGTAATAAAGAAACAGTCTAAACTGTTTTGCTCAGTTTCTTTTTGAATTTGTTTCCCTATATCATCCCAGAAGTTTAACAAGAAGACATTCATTCCTTTATGATGGAAATGCTTTTTTCTCATTTTGAGCAAGGTGACATGTAATGGTGAGCTATCTCCCAAGGGAATTTCTAAGTGTAATTCTGTATCTTTCACCAAAACATTTCAATATTTGCAAAATTATATGTTCCCTGTTTTGTTTAGTTTTATTAGAAAAAAAAAATCCATAGTCCTTTCTTGGTATGCAGTTCCTGTGTCCTCTGGTGCTGGCAGTGGCAATTTTGTGACTGTGTAAAACAACCTGAACCATTTCTGTCCAGCAAAATTTTTCCCAGACATGTTTTTTCTGCAAGAAATTTCTGTTGTCTTTCTTCAAATTTTCTTTTAAAATACATCATCTATAATGAAGATAAGGAAAACAGAATGTATTTCCTTTTGTTCAAGGTTGAAAAGTCTCCCTCCTCCAGAAGACGATACACATATTTTTCAGAAAAGACAACTTTTTAGTAGAAAATATGGAAAACAATTTTTTTTTTTTTTTTTAGCAGCACTTTGCTGTTGTCTGATGTTGAAACCTCTGAATCTGTCTTGTTTCTTCCCTCCAATTCCATCTCCACTGCCTCTCCATCCCCTCCTCTTATCCCACGGGTACCTCTGTGGTTGGTGCAGACAGCCAGACTCACCCTATAAGCTCTACCATGAGATCTCTGCAGTCCCTAAAGTGTTTTCCAGTTTTCCACATCAGTCCCAAGGCAGACACTCAAGTTTTCTTTCTCCCTTCTCCTGCCTTGTCCAAGCCAGTTTACTAAGTGGTTTTCTCAGTGAGAACATTAAAAAAAATACTAACACCTGATTTGATTAGATCAGGGCTTGCTTTTCTTTTTTTGAGAATTGTTAATAAAATCACACTTCTGAAAAAAAAACAGGATGGAATGTAAATGCTGCACTAATTTAATTACACTTTGGCGCTGGGAGACACTAATGTAAATATTCTGGTGAGTAGGCCTAAGACACTTGAAGTAATTACTTAAAGGCTTCCTTTCAAAGAATCTCCCCCTTTTTATTAAATGCCTTTTAACATTAGCACTTTCTTCCTGACAAATTAAATGAAATTTCATTACTCTCCCTGACTTAATGGCATGAGGCTGCCTGCTGCAAGTGAGAGTTAACCCTCTCTGGATGGAAGACACAGGGTTTGTGTGCTCTGGTTGGCTCTTGGTGTCACCACATTGCCTGAGCATCCCCCTGGATCCCCATCATCATCCTCAAATGTGCCTCCAAGTTCTGCCTTGCACCCCATGTCCCAGAGTATCCCATGTATCAGCTGATGGATGTATCCAGCTCTTCATTGTCTCCAGGTTTAGGGGAGCATAGGTTGAAGCTGGGAGCTGATCCTAGAGGATCATTAAAAGTTATGCCCATAAAATTAAAATCCCTATGAGGAATTTAATAGAATTTGTAGAAATATGATAACAGATTCATATTTATAATGACCGTTGAAATGGCTAGGCTAATATTCCAGCATTCCATAACACTACAAAACATCTAAAATATCACAATTCTGGGACCACAGGCACCTTTAATGCTGCATTCATGTACTCACAAAGAGAATTGAGAAAGAAGTGATGTTGCTGATCAATACTTGTGTGAACAGATTTACTTTTTGATCAAAGCCCACTTGACCAGTCCGCTTTGTAACTTCCCTCTCCTCATTGATTTCTCTTTAAATTAAATAAAAATGAGGTCAGGTTATCTCCTGTTTTATTTACATACCTACATAGAATCCACAGGTCTCAGCAGGCCAGCATCCAGGCAAGGGAGCTGGTGACAAACTCTCTGTCATGCTGTTTATATACTGTCCCTGCAGCACTAGGAGCTGAGCAAAGCTTTTAAAGTAGCTGTGGGAGCCAACACTCCTGGGCTGGCAAAGAAAAGGAAGAGGCAGTGAAACAACAGCCCTCTGTCCATGGCATTCCAGGCAGGGAATCCCATCCTGTGGATACCTCCTAAAATATGTCTTCCAGAGGTGGGCAGAGCCTGGCAGGTCTGCTCCTAGTCCTCTGGAGGGTTTGATATTATGGGCTGCAGCAATTTCACCCCTCAGACAACTTCTGACCCTGCAAGGCTCTCAGTGTGGTATCTGCTATCCATGTGGTTTTGCCCCTTTCTGTTTCTTCTTGTCCTGTCCTCTGATTCTGAGATTTTGAAGGGCCACTTCAGAGTCAGCCTCTTACCAGATGTGCCTCACGTTGACACAGAATCATAGAATGGTTTGGGTTGGAAGGGATTTTAAAGATCATGTTGTTCCAATACCCCCACCATGGGCAGGAAGGCATCCTCTAGACTTCTCCTCCAGTGCACATTCCTGCTAATCTCACTCTCTCTTGCATTATAGTCCCACAAATGAATTGCTGTGTGTACACAGCTGCAAGAAAAAATATTGCCCCTTTGCTGTGGGGTTCAGCTGTTGCCCCCCAGATGGAGCTGATGGAGGGTAGATGGTTCCAGTTGAACATTACAGCCCCTTCCAGCCAACATCTCTCTGTCAATGTTCAAACAAGTCAGCAAACTCTTCATTTTACTCCAGCAGGGAATCTGGCCTTACATGTAAGTAGAAAAAAACTACTGAGCTGCTGTATCAAAATAAATCCTGTCCTGCCTCTTGAAGCTGCCAGAAACAGGGAAAATTTATGCTAGTTTTAATAATGGCTTTAAAAAGTTCTTTGATGAAAAATTACCTCTGGGTCTGCCTCTTTGGAGTGTGCTTCACCCACAGCACATGAGTTACCAGTGCCAATTTCCATCTTATCACAGATGTCCCTTCTCAGAACACAGAGTATTTGGGACTGAAAACAAGGGCCTTGCAAATTCAAGTTCATGGAACATTTTTTTTTTGGCAGGGTCCATAGGTCAGCCTATAAAGAAAGAAAATATCTCTGTTTTCTTCTGCAGAGTTATCAGATTTTGAAAAGAGAGCTTTCTCCTCTTGTGAGGTCCAGGTAAAAGTTCACCCATTCCCTGGCTGCTTGCTTCTGACAAACAAAAAATTAAGGACCTGAAAATAACTGTTTTATCTGAAAAAAAATGCTAAACATCCCAAAACAAACATGAGGCTGCTCTGCTGCCAAATTCCACAAGTAGGAGAGCTGCAGGCTGAGGCAGCTCTCGTCTCGCTGGGGAATAACGGGTAAAGTTTGGCCAGCTGCCCCTTGCAGCCCTTCGGGGACCCACAATCCAATTGCAGTGTCTCAGCCGATGTGAATTTCAAGGTTACACCTGGGTGTTCAAGGGCAGGGCCAAGTGTAATCGGCACTTAGATCATAGATTAATCTTATTTGCCATCTATTAGGTTTGATTCCTGCTTCCCGCTCTCCCTCCCTAAAGCCAGGATTATTGTGATAGTTTAAGATAATGGATTCTAACGGAAGAAAGGTCACGCAGGCATTGAGATTTGGAACCTTAAGATAATATGATTAATCTAAAAGCTTCTTTCTAAAAGGGGAGGGTATACTCTCATAGGTTTAATTGAGGGGAGAGAGCGAGAGAGAGGGAGGGAGGGATGGAATTAGCAACATGAAAGGAGGAGTGAAGGATCCTACTTTTGTCAACTGCAATTAATTAGCATAGTGAGGAAACATCATTCATTTACAAGCTGATAAAACTGGTCCTTTTTCTTTTAAATCTAAAAGTTATCATTATTTTATTTTTAGATTTTTTAATCACAAGTCATTAATTGATAAAAACATGCATATTGATTTTCAGGGATACATACATGACAAATATAAACTACCTGGGTGCATGCAGATATGCATGTAAAAATTCATGTGCTGAGGGATGGATATTGCTGCATAAATGAGATGTTCTAGTATCAAGTGCTTGGATTTTATAGGCACTGTAAGAAAATTCCACAACAGAGAAATACATTTTAATAAGTTTATAGGGGTAGCCAAAATGTTCTGGGGACTGTGGAAGGACTTTGCTGTCCCAAAGAACCAGCAATACTCAATTGCTGCAGAGTGTGACATATAAAACCCATCCTTAGTTATTCATACTGCCTGAGATTATCAGATAAAGGAATTTGAGAACAAAGAAACAGTCCCTTTGTTATTTATGCCGTTTATTTACTTGGGCATTTGGATAACCAAACATTAAAAAAAAAAGTAAAATCATGTCCTTATGTTCAGCACATGTTGTTTCAATACCACAGGAATTTTTTCAAATATTTTTTTGAAAAAATGTCTGTCATATTTCTATTCCATTTTTAAATCATAAAAATATTTCCCTTAAGATTTATAAACAACTACTGAATACTAATAAACATGTTCCAGGCCCAAAATCAGGATTGCTATTAACAAGCATTTATGTATGATGATCCTGCCCACCCACTGACTTAGAATAATAAAGTGGAAATATTTTTTAACTGACTCCAGGCTTTGTGATGTTTTGTCCCATCCTGGAAAATGTTCAAGGCCAGGTTGGATGAGCAGCCTGAGCTGGTGGGTTACATCCCTGCCTGTGCAGGGGGCTGGAACTAGATGGTGTCTAAGGTCCCCTCCAACCCAAACCTTTCCATGGTTCTGGGATTCTGTGATTCCCTGGTTCAAATGTCATCCTTTCCTCACTTGTGATTTTCCTCAGTCAGAAAAATTAGAGTGAGGTACATACACAACCTTGTTCCCACTCCATAGGACTTTCTTCAACCACTTTAAAATCATAGGCTTATGGAAAGGGTCACTAGTGTTGGGAATGCTGTAGGAAAATTGAGTGTTTTGCATTTCTTGTGTCCGGACTTACCAGTTCTGGGTTAATGGTTGGACTCATTCATTTTAGAGGGTTTTTTTCCTAAACTTAACACTTCCATACTTGATGGATTTACAAATCTTCACTGTTATGTCCTTGGGGCTCAGAAGATCACCCCAAAACTCCAGCACCCTAAAGTCCACCACGTGCACATCCCCAGAGCTCACTTCCCAGGGTGCCCACCCTGCCTGGAGCAGAGCCATGATGCTGCCACTGTCCCTGTTAACATGGAATGCATGGAACCTCTGATTTTAATCCCCCCCTTCATGACAAGCTTTGTCCCTTTCCACAATGCATCCTCTCAGCTCCTGCATGAAAAGGAGGGGGCAGAATTTCCTTTCTCCCTGACCTTGCAGCCTGATGAAGAACTACTGGCAAGATTATTCCTAGAAACTCAAGAACCAAACCAAGTGTTACTGCTGCCGTGGCTGAAGGGTAATGTAATTAGAACTTGAGCTACGACTGCTTAATACAACCTGTAATAATAATATATGTCTATCATCATTCAGAGCTATTCTAAGACTCAGAGCAGTATTAAAAGCCATAGGAAATAATTAGTAGTGAAGAGGAATCATGAGTTGCAGGGTGCTGCATTCACACAAGAACCAGCTGCATATGGCTTTAAAAATGACTGTCTCCAACATATGCCATCCCTGCAAGACCATCTATAGATAAGTTAATATAAGAAAAGATAAAACCCCACGAATGGATTAAGCTATATATTAAGCTTTATAATTCTGTGGATAACTGAGGGAAGGACATTAAACTGGGGCTGGAGAGAGAGAGAGGATGGAGCACTTAAGATCTAACTGTGGGTATGCATAAGTCAAATGGTTGCTGCAGTTTTTGCACTGTTTGTGAAAACGTGAGTTTTTACCAGGTAATGTTGCTCTATAAAGTGTTTTAAGGTATCATATGGAACAGGAAATACAGGTTTCCCAGGGAAAAGAGCAGTGAGACCAGACCAAGCTGCTGGGTGAGCAGATCTGCAGCAGCTGGATATACCTTTGAGAGGGGCTGAACAGGAATAGATAGATGTAGGGGTCAGCCACAACTAATGATGGACAGACACACAGGTCAGTCAGAAATTCACTGTCTTCCTTTTCAAGGTGTCACATTAGCACACAGTTAATTGTGCATTTGAGACCCTCTGTGCTGTTCACTACAGTTCTAATTTGCCTCCACAGAAGTGTCATATTTTTGATGGTATTTTAGCCACGTTGTCATCACATTCCTTTGAGAGACTGCATTCAGGAAACTGGCAGAAAAATAAATAATTAGTCCAATCCATATTTTTAAAAAATTCTCTATGAAATTGCAAAAAAGAAAACAACATTTAAGGCTGCCTGAAATTCATCACTTGGGACTGAAGGACCTGATCCTCCTAAACTGCTTGACCAGGGACACCAGGCCTTTAAACTCATACACATCAAGTACATAGACACTTCCACTGGCCTTGGTATAAAAGTAAATGTTTATGCCTCTTTTGCTGTGTCAGTATTCAAAATTTGGTGGCTCTGGGGAAAGCAATTTTCAGACATCTCTTTCAGAACCAAGCCTTGTACTTTTAGAGAAGAGTATTTTCACAACTGGCTTTGTGCTTCAAGTTTAAGCAATCCTAAAGGTCAAAAAGCAAATGCTAAAATGTCTGTTATTTTGCTTTTTCTTCCCCAGTTTTTGCAGGATTTGTGACCCACAGTGTTGCAAAGGAGGGCACTTCATTGAAGAGCCATGAAGGGGATTTTGCTGTGACATTCAGCAAAAATCTTGTCACTGCGAAACATTAACAAATCTCCAGGCTGATGTTCTGTGTGTTGGTAGAGCAGAAACAAATATTTCCCATGCTGGGGTGCTCCAATATTGCCCAGAAACACATTAACACCTGCAAACAAAAGGTACTCCATCACTTCCACCCTCATAACACAAACATCACTTTTTGAAGCAGGAAGACAGCTTTAAAGCTGATAACAAACCTAGGAAAGACTTCCAAGATGGAAATTGGTGGAATAAATGACAGAATTTGTTTTGCACTCTGAAAAATGAAATAGAAAAGGAAAGTCTCTCTGCTGCCTGGGATCTGGGGGGTTACACAGACATGCAAAAGTTCCTTGTGGAAGGTTTCCTCCCTACAGAACAGCGTTGCATCTGGAAGTTTTGGTCCTCATTTTCCCACAGATGAGTCCTAAAATCTGCCACCACAGGACCACTGCCTGAATGCTTTTAATCACCTCAGCAGATAACATTTTAGTAGCATATTTCCCCTCTTTTCCTCATTCAGCTGCTGGGATGGGTATGTTTTTCACCTTCCTTGGAAGTAGTTGTCAGCTCTCTTGAGCCTCTCCAGAGGAAAAGCCTCTGACTAATATATGATGTGCTTATTCATCCCAGACATAGGGCATATCATTCTCGAATGACTGACAAGCGTTCTAAAATGAAGAGAGCTCCAAGTGTGCTCTAATAGTGATGGGAAGCATTTCTAGTCAAACATAAAGCAAATTAATGTGAGCCCCCACTGCACCTTTAATCTGGAAATGTCATAAAGTAATAAGCAGAGTGACCCAGGCAATGTCTAAGGTTGGATTTCAATAGATTTACATCTTAAAGGGCAACTACATATTTTTAAGTAGTAGGGGACCAAATTCAGAGCTTCTCCTTCACCAGTACAAATCTGGAGGGACCCCACCAATCTCAGGTACCAGAGAGATCAGTGGATGATCTTATTTTATAAGTCTTCATTACAATAGTGCTCATCTCTATATCAGTGGGCAGCTCCCCCATTAAAAAAAAAAAATCTTGGCCCCTCAATATCTCTCATTAACTTCAGAAAGGACAGACTCCAGTCTGCGTGTCTCATTTCAAACTAGTTTCATCAGAAGTATATTTAATTAACACCCTCTTTTGATTAGCATTCAGAATGAAAGCTGTTTTGAGCAGCTCCCAAAACAGAAGATTGAGTAATACAGATAAAAAGCAAGAGACTACAGGTCACATCCCAGTGCAGAAAAGTTTTCTTCCAGAAATGGAGTATCAATCCAGAACCTGTGCCTTCTATTGCTGCAGCAAATGCCATATTTCCTAGGTGAATAAATTAATAAATACACAAAATACTCAAAGCAATGACACCTGAGGAAATTCTTTAAATTATTTAATCCCTCTTCTCCATCAGTCTCATTTGGAGCCTTTTGTCCTCCTTCTTAACACTTATTTTAGATGAAGGACACCAAGAAATCAATTTCCTAGCTAGATACAACGTTCTTCAAGAAAATTAGGAGACCCAAAGGAGTGAATATTGATGATGAAGTGGCAGTGACTCCCATGAGCTCTGAAATACTGACACCACATCGTCGTGGAGAAAAGTGCCATACTGGGACATCCAGCAGCTCCTTTCAGTGTTTGTACTTGTTATTTGTATTCTCTGCATGGCCTTTGCCAAGGTCAGCCCAGACCAGGTGGTGCAGACCTCTGGTCATGATCCTGCTGCACATCACACTGAGCCATCCCTGCCTATAGAACATGACTTTGGGAAGAATCTCTTCCAGCCACAGCTGGACAGCTGTCTGAGTGAATGCTGGTTTTCTCCTGATGGGCACCCAGGATGAATTAATATGGAAGCACTTGTGGCTCAGGAATCCAAAGCCACACAGTTTCATCTCCTGCAAAAGCAGAGCTCTGCTTGAAGAGGCAACACACACTCAGGGGATGGAAACTCAGTAAGCATGAAAAAGTTAACAAAATTCAACAATTTACAGCAAGATTTCATGTTAAAGACATCTATTTATTTCTGCACGAGGAAAAAACTGTAAGAGAGTTGCATTTTTGCATTAATCCCCTATTCTACCTGCCATTTTCTCTAAAACACAGTAAATTATCAAGAAAAGACTGATAAAAGAATGGGGGAGAAAGGCACCAAGTAGCAGGTATATCATTGCATTTGTGTGCTTTCACTCAATACAGGATTACATTTCAGCTTAAACCATTCCAGATATTGGAAAAGAAAAAAAAAAAAAAAAAAAGAAAAAGGAAAAAATAATAAGTTTTGTGGTGGGCTGACCCTAGCTATATGCCAGGTGCCCACCTGAGTAGAGAAGCTACTCAGCTGGGGAAGGGGAGAGAAAATGTGACAAAAGGATTGTGGGTCAAGATAAGGGCAGGGCACATCAACCAGGTAAGGTTTTGCTTCTTGAAATTCCAGTCACAGGTATCGCTCCACCGAGGAATTGGAAAGGCAGAGGTGTGCAAAGGCAGGGTCTGTCCAACATTTGGAGCAGGGCAGGGAAGACAGAGCCTGTGGAGCAGCAGGCACAGAGTGGCCGTGTCGCCCTGAGGCGGCGGCACAGCGCCCGGCGCTCAGAAGTGTCAGCGATGCTCCTGTCAAACCCCTGGGATCTGCAGGAGCCAGGCACCTCTGGAGGAGAGGGGAATGCCAGCCTCTGAAATGTTATGGTTTCCCCCAATGTAAAATGGGGTTAATCATACATCCCTAACTCACAGGGGTGTTGTGAAGATTGATCAGTTAATGTTTGTACAGAGCTTTGGAAATGTAAAGTGCTATATAAATGCTAAGGATTATTATGTTCCACTCTTTCTCTGCAGCTGAACCCTTTGGGGAAAAGGAAGAAAAATCTATTAAAAAGTGCTACTTGCATTTTATATCTCTGCTTCTTTTTCTCTTCCTTGATGCTTTTAGTAACTTGGGGGGGATGATCTCTAAAAAGGATTTGTGGGCTCATGTTCTGAATCCTCTGTCAGCCTCCCTCACCAGTAGCTAACCTCGTTTTCACTCATACATATTTAAGGTGGGATATGACATCCTCTAACACTTACCTATACCCCACAGTCAGTGTTTGAGTTCAGACCACAGCTTCTAGTGCAGGATATGTCCCTAATCCTTGCTCAGTTAGAACATGGTGGCATTGGCTGTGGGGCTTGTGGACCAGATCTTCCACTTGGGCTTTGGCTTCTCCCAGGAATTGTCTGCTGGATGATGAGCCTGTAATGGGGTCTAGCTCAACCCTAACTGAACATTAAGGAACATATTTAGTGTGAGAAGAGCTGTCTAGCTCTTGGGGCTGGTGTTTGTGACCCCTAAGTGTAGTAGGTTTCGTGAGTGGAAACACCACTGAAAGTTGCCCTTAAATTTAAAAATATGAAAGAAATAATGTGCATAAACAAAATCCATTCTGTCAAAATCAGAAGTAACTGCAGAATTATTGTGGCAATATTTCTGTCTCTTCAAGCAGGAGAAAGCTGGGGCTGTTTAGCCTGGAGAAGAGAAGATTGCATGGAGACCTTATATAGCTGCCTTCCAGTGTCTGAAAAGGACTTACAGGGAAGCCAGGGAGGGATAAGGCAAAGAGGAATGGTTTCAAATTGAAAGAGAGAAGATTTAGATTACATTTTAGGAAGAAATTCTTCCCTGTGAGGGTGCTGAGGCATTGGAACAAGTTGTGCTTAGAAGTCGTGGATGCCCCATCCTTGGAAACATCCAAGGGCAGGTTAATAGGGCTTTGAGCAACCCAGTGGAAGGTGTCCCTGCCCATGGCAGGGGGATGGAATGGGATGAACTTTAGGGTTCCATCCAAGCCAAAGCATTCTGTGATACTATTAGATAATGCAACCCTACCTAAAGAAAATATACCTTGTTCTGGAGCTAAATCTCCCACCTGCCATGTGAAACCTTTAATACACAAACACAGGGTGTCTACAGGTGCATGTGAATGGTTCACTCTGGGCACACCCTACAGACATAACACACATCTTCCTAGACATAACACACCCCAAAACTTCAGCATCTCAGGCACGGTGAACGTTATCCTGCACACCAACATGCACAGAGTCCCTTGTCCCTTGTCCTCTCTCTCTCAGCCTTCCCTGACACTTAGGATTAGACCAGTAATACACTGAAAGCAGTGGAAAGATTCCTGTTGGTCCCTGGTCATGGTAATCCCTTTAGATGCAAAGCTGATTAAGTTGCTTGTGATCTTACATGGAAACAATGGCTAAACACAGGCAGGTGGCACTCGCCAGCCCTGGTGCCATCCCTGGTGCCATCCCCAGCAAACATGTTCTGCCTTCTGGAAAAGATGTGGAACAGTAAAGCAAGGCCCAGGATGAAGATTTGCAAGTCAGAAAAGTATCAGATTGGAGAATTAAACTTTCATTTGCTACAGTAATGCAATCAGAGAGTTTGCAAGAAAAAAATTAATTAAAAGAAAAACAGAACAACACAAATGGTCTCAATAACACGCTTTTGCCAATACCAATGTTGCTACAACAATGTTTTAATAAAAAAATGGTTCTCTTTTTTTTTTTTTTTAAGGGAATACCCCCCCTCAACTAAAATCCTCTTCAAGTAAGAGCTTTATTATCTCCAATTTCTTGGCAGCCACTAGAGTAAAGGTCACTTAATAAAGTGCACTTATTCCTCATTGCAGGAAAACAATATGTCATCCCTGCGTTCATTATTTACCAAATTGTCTTCATTTTTTTCTTCACCTGCTGGGCTTTGGGCTATAAAAATAAATAATATTGTAAAACTAAGCCAGGCCTTTTCAGAAAGGATCAGAATTTGTCAAACATGCTCAGTTCACAGAGAGTAAAGGAGAGTGTAAATCCGAGCAGTGGTGCTGAATGATTCATCTTCAGGAAAAGATATCCAGTTAGAAATGCAGACAGGGAGGGCTGAGTTTAAATAAGCTGAGAAAGAGTCATAAACTGTGAGTGTAATCACTGCTAATAGCTCAAAATGCATGACAAATAACAGCTGAAAGGAGTCATTTCAGGAGTCTGTGATCCTGTGTTAACTTGACCAAAGAAAAATTCAGATCTGAATATCCTTTTTCTGAACCAGGGCCCAAATTATCATTTGACCTGATGAATCCTTGAAGACAATAAAACAAACAACATTTCAAATCTCATTACAGATTTCAGGATCTTTGAAGATGGTACCTGAGAGCAAAAATAGTCAACAGGTTTTAGGGTGTAAACATAAAAAATATCACACATTGGAGTTCATAAATTCAACCACACTGGTATTTTAACACTGTTTTCTTCCTCCAGCCTCTCACTCACCTGTGCACATCCCCAGCCCCAAGGTGAGTGAAATGCTAGAAGCTAGAAGGAGGTTAAAATCTTTACATATCTCAACACCTTTTTTTTTTTTTTTTTTTTTTAGCAACAATTTCAATTTTCATCCCTTTTTCAACCAGCTCTAGACAAAACTAATAGGATATGCGTCTACCACATCTGCGACTATTTAATTTGTGTATGTTGCATCCTATTTCCCTGCTCTCCATCTGCTTGTTGTCTTTTTCAGCTAGGATGGTGCAGCAAGTCTTACACAGGCTGATGGTGAGGGGCTGGAGACTGACTGCCTATATCCCCTTTCCAAATCACAGCCTTGCTCCCTGGAAAAGGGATGTGTCCCTCCATTCTTCTCACAGTGCCAAAAACTCCATGGGACTAAGATTAGAGTTGGGGGAAGATTTTGTGATGACAAGGCATGATTTCAGAGGTATCAGCATCCTTGTGTTGCAGAGGTAAGTGCAATAAGATCACCTCACTTGGAGTCTCCATGAATTTCTGTTTTGGTCTTAAACACTTTAACTGGCAAAACTTCTCTTGTGCCTACAGTGCGTTCAGCCCTCCACAAGTTAGGGGAGCATCTAAAATGTAAAACTAAGCCTTTAGAGGGTTAATATGCCAGCTGGGATAACTCCTTTGGTTGAAGTTTATTAAATCCAGCCAGCAGACTGTCTGATTGCTAATAGGATTTCCAGTGTAATATCTCCTTGTAAACAAAAATACTGCACTTATCTGCTGGGCATCTCAGTTGCATGTGTGCGTGTGTGCAAATGCGTGGCCCTACGAATCTTTTTTTCTGCATTTATTAAGCATCAGGAAGTAATCTCCTCATGGTGCAGCCAAATGGAAAACCAGAAAACTCTTTAAAGCAGCCTGTAGCATGCAAAGATAATCCCTGTAAAAAGCAGGTCCTTGGTGTAAAATTTACCAAGTTCTTCAGAAAGCATATAAAGATATTTAGCCTCTTGTTCACATATGGAACAGAGTCGCCTCTCTTTTGTTTCTTTTCCTTTCATCCACTGTTTCTTGTTTTCCTCCACATCCTACAAATGCAGAATATTTTGTCCCACCATTTGATCTCGTGCCTTGTGCACTGTGTCCCTACAACATCAACCTGGCCAGTGTCCCTCTGAAGGGAAGTGTGTTCATTTTGTCACCTGCAAGCAGTCAGGATTAACAAACAGTTTTACAATGAGGTCCCTTCTCATTCACCTCTTCTTGAGGCTCAACAGGTCCAGCTCCCTCACAGGAGTGATTTTCCAGACTCTTGACTAATTTAGTGGCTCTCCTGAACCCAGAGCTCTGTGTCTCCCTTGTAGTGAGGAGCCCAGAACTGGAGACAACACTGCAGAAGTGCCTCACCAGAGCAGGATCACGTCCTTGACCTCTGGCACTGCTCTTTCTAGTCCATCCCAGGGTACCACTGGCCTGCTTGACCATAAGGATACTGTGTGGCTTATGGACAGTCTGCTGTCCACCAGGACCAGCAGGTCAGCCTCCAGCCTGTACTGGTGCATACATAAAAATATCTTATCAGATAATAATCTTTAATATGTAATTATAGCTTAAGTCTATGCATTTGTCATAGTGTGAAAAGTCTCTGTCTTAAGTTTCCCATAGGGATTGCCACATGTAAAACAATGACAGAAATAGAAAACACAGGTTCTGATACCAACATTGGGTAGTGGTGCCACCTGAGCTGTCACTCAACCCTCACAGGTAATCTCATGCAGCTTTCCTCTGTTTCTTTCCAAATGAAAGCAAGAGCAAGGGTAGGACAGGAACAAGTAGCAGAAGCAGCCCATAGCCATGTGAATGGGAAAGTCATGAGAACAGCTTTATTCCACACATTTCCTCCACACCTCAAGGCTGTAGCAGCAAGAACTTCCCTCCTGTAACTTCTAAGTAAAGCATTTGAGACTCAGACACTCATATAAAGTCACCTAAATTCTGCACAAAGCTGTAAAGCAGCCAGGATGGAACAAATGCCTCCAAAGTTATTGCTGTTATGAATTCAGATAATTTTTTTTAGTCAACAGAAGTTGTCCAGCAAAGAGCATTTCAGGAGTGAAGTGGTGAAGCACCATCAGGCAAGTACATTGAATTCCCTTTCTCCATAAAGAAACACCCCTAACTTTGCTGGAAACCTCACAGATAAAGCTGGCATCACTTTTTCTTGCTCACAGGGGGAGACCACAGGGGCTCTGTCTTGCATGTATGAGCACAAGAACACATATTTTGACACCTGAATAGAGGCACAGGCCAAACTCAAACACCTGGCACGTTTCCTGGTTGCCAATTCATACTGCTTGAGATACCTATTAAACAGAGAAAAGTAACTCCCAATCTTAGCCTAGAAATCCACAGACTCTTTTTTTTTTTTTTTTTTTTTTTTTTTTTAAATTAAAAGCAAATAAGACTCCTAAATTGCAACCCCCACTTATCAAATGGCTAATGTTATCTCATTCTGCAGTTTTAGCCAGCTCTCCCCAGTGGTCTGCCAAATAAATACCATTCTTTGTTTCATCCAGATTGATCTTCAAATCAGTCTGCCCTCCACCCAGCTTCTATCTTCTGAAGACACTAAATGTATCATTCTAGCACATTAGTGTAATTGCCTATAATAGAGATGTGCAGTTAGAGGTAATTTACATGCACATATGCCTAACTGTGCCCTCACATCCTCATTGAGCATAAGGGATGGCAGGTAGAACCTTGTGAATGAGTTAGAAGAACACTTTCTCATTATTATTCTTTTTTTTCTTTTTTTTTTTAAGAAAAGGAGCAAAAAGACAAAAATGACATCAACAGCATCTCCGTGTACTTCTGCGAGGGGCCAAATTTTCAAAACAATTCTTGATAATAGAAGCAGCTTTGCTGACAAATCAGAGCAGTTGTGTATATTTACTCCATAGCTAGAATCCCACTAGGATAGACCCTGTCCTTCATAGAAGTCGGAAATTATGGGAGTAAAAGAAATGTGAAAGCTTTAATAATTAGTAACCTGATTGTCATGTACTTACTCCACAATTCCTTATCCAGAACCCAAAATTCAATATAATAAAAAACTTCATGGGATTTTCTGCATCAATATTTTCATAAAATCCTCACCAACACTGTCCTTGATGTCCCTAAGGACAGCTGAATCTGAAAGACCTGTCATGAACTGAATCTAAAGAAAATGTTTTGAGAATTTCTATTTTAATGGGAAAAAAAAAAATAAAAAAAAAAAAAAAACAAACTTTTACACCCATTTCCCATATAAATTTACCTTTATTTTTCCAAGAAATTCCTATGGATTGTGTCCTCACTAATAGAAATAGCTTTTGCAAGAGCTTGAAAAAATCTTCCCTCTGGAAAATAAAAACAAGGACTTACTCTTACATATGTTTATGGGAGTCATCCACTCTCTGCAAGTAAAGATTTCATTCCTGAAAGTTTTTATTAAACAAGTAGAAACTGAACTTGAAAGAAACAAAAAAAAAGTAGTATAGGATTCAAATTTTATGTTCAGTAAATGACTGCACTATCCCTTAATATCCTTCTACTACTTTTGCATTTTCCACAGAGAGATTCCCATTCCCACTTTACCATGCAATGTTCTGTGGCACCCAGGCTCAGCTCCAGCACACACATGGCAACATGGCATTTTGAGCTAAAGAAAAAGGTTACTTAACGACTGAGTTGGAATCCCTGCACTGGGTTTTAAATCTGGCCAGATTTTACTTTCAGTACCATAGAGAGGATCTACTCCATTGAGTCATGAAGCTGAAAATAAACCAAACCTAACATTTAAATTATGATTTTGCGCAGCTGAGATGTTTCTTTCATACCTCATTGAGTAATTTGCAATGTAAAACTGCTGCCATAGAAGATCCTCATTCAGTGATTTTTTTATATGGATCTTGCTATTTAGGGAGAAGAAGCAGAAAGAACCAAGAGCCTGCTCTAGAGGAGGCGTAAATCAGACTATTTCTGCTGTGGACCCAGTCTGGAGTGTCAGAAGCTTTTCTAGTCAACTTCTGAAAGTGTAGTGTTTTCTTATGTGTCCAAAATGATTTAAAAACTTGCCTTACATCTAATTTTTAAACAATCTTCCCACAAAAAGAAATTTTGTAGCTGGAACTCTTCACCGTCATACTGTAGAAAATCCCTTATGCTGCATTAGTGGGGAGGAAATCTTTGCAAATCACCCTTTGGAGAGTTTCATGGAGTCTGTAACTGGAGGGAGCAGGATTTGAGTCCCCTGTCTCATCAGAGCATGAACCCAGGCTACATGGGGAGCACTACTGGGGAGTTTGAGCTCCCTTGTGAGTGCCATGCCAGGCAGAGACCTCCTTGATTCCTGTTGTTGCAAGAAATCTCATTTTTTTATGTTCTCCATAGTGATGAGGCTCAGTGGGAGGCTTCAGGCTCAGTGTTGATGACTTTGGTGCCAACACACACCCTAAGCCTGTTTCTTCAGCCTTCTGCTGCAGGGAGTCTCTGTGGAGGAGAGACATGGGTGGGAGAGCTGTGGCAGGAATGAGACCCTGACTTAGCACAGGGAGACACAGATCCACTGCAGAACAATAGATCATGTTTTTATGGCACAGGTTTCTCTTCATAAACTGAAATGCTTATGTAAGTAATCATTGACTTTTAATCTGTATTAGTGGCATAAATGGATTGGACAGAGGCAAGCAAATTTACACATGCTTAAATAAGGAGCTTCCTCAGGGACTTCCCTCTTTGTTCTCAAGCATCAGGTACATTTTCTCTGCCTTTCTCTTGTAACTTTGTCTTTATTGATTTTATAATAAACCACATGTTTCGATGATCAGCAATTTTTTAGATACAATGATAATACTTCTGCTCTTATAGAATAATATTTTGCACTCCTGGCTTCTTCCATTCAAGTATCTCAAGCACTTTGCAAGCTTCACTTACTTAATGCAGATCAATTACAGGCAGCACCTCTTTTAATAACTCTGCTTTTCCTTCAAGGGAATTGCATTTGGCAAACCTGAATCACGGCTCAGTGTTAACATAAACACACAAATAATCCAATGCAAACAGAAATTACTTCCCTCGTTTAAAAAAGGCAGCATGGCACGTGGCATTAACCACTAATCCAAGCTTCCTAAGGTTACTTTTCTTTTGGAATTCCCAGAAATGAAAGTGTGTTCTGATTTTCCTCTCGTCATTTGTTGGGGTGGAGAGGTTGTCACTAGGAACCTTGAAACTATTCCCACCTCTTCCCATCTCAGCTGTCATCAAGTCCCTGGCAGACGAGGTGGTTAAAGCAGGATACCTTAGCCTGCTCTTCCCTACACTTGGGGTTCCGAGATTAGGGAAAACCTCCACTGTTCTTCACATTATAAAACTTTTAGCAAGAGGCTAATGAAATGCAAAGCTTTCTATAAGGCCAACACTAGCCTTCCTATCAAATCATCTGAAATATTTATTTGCCCTCTTGAATAATTGATAGGGGCATCAGCTCTCCCGGTCAATTGATTTATTAAGGGACTGTTTGGAATTAAACAGCTTAAAGATATTAGATTTAGCAGTGACCTTGCTTGTTAGCATATTCATTTACCTACGGGAGCTCCCATTAGATATTGTTAATACATGACGTTCCCAGTCACGGCCTGGATCTCCTCAAATTGCATTAACACTGGGCTGTTTAGCCACAGAATAACAGGTTTGATTGAGTGCTTGGGCTTGGTGTAATTAGATTTTCCTAGAAAAGGGGGACTATTTTAGTGCTGCGTGCGTTAAACTAGATATGTCATCAGCATTACTGTAATTGGCAAACAGGAGCTTTGGAGACCTGGCTGGGTGTGAATGTTTGTGTTTATGACTTGTCCTGCCATTGTCATAGATGCCAAATAACAGCCCTGCTGATTTACATATGCATGACACTGATAGAAAGTAGCTGGCCTCTTCAATAAGCATCCTGTTTGAAATCGGTGAAATATTCTATACTGAATAATTGGATCAATTTATTGTTAGTTAAAACTGCCAATTATTTCTTGCACTGAAAATGTCATAAAACTGGTTGATCAATGATGAAAGCATAGCATGAGTTGGTGTGTTTTCATCCTATGGATTTGTTAAATATACAGGAATGCAGAATCATAGAATGGTTTGGGTTGGAAGGGACCTTAAAGGTCATCTCATTCCACTCCCTGCCATGGGCAGGGACACCTTGCACTAGAACAGGTTCCTCAGAGGCCCATCCAACCTGGCCTTGGACACTGCCAGGGATGGGGCATCCACAGAGAGAGATAACCTTCCCAAGTTCCCTCACAAACTCTACCAAAACTTACCAGAGAACACATTTACACCCTTCTACAGCACTTTCAGTAGGGCACAATCCTGCTGAAATTCATTTCAATTATTCCAGCATGAAATAGAGTAACAGAGCAGGGAATCGGGCACTTCATTTTTAATTACACACACCTTGCTATAATTAAAGGTGCACACAAGTAATCAAATGCTCACTGTCCATGTCTAACCTCAAGATTCCTTCAGGGTCAGACAGCACCTTTGGGTACATATGAATGAAATTGCCACTGGCTTTAAAAAGCTTTGTGTGCCAAAACTCTGCTACAAGTGTACCTGTAATTCTGTACTGGACACTGAATTAGCAGGGACACATAGGTGGAACCCAGAAAAGAGCTAGAAAAAAATAAAATAACAGAACATGGAGGAGTTTCATAAATCTGAAGAAAGTACAAGTGTTTGCTGTGACTTTAAAAGGCAAAACCAAAGAAAGATGGCTGGAAGACATACTCAGCTGGTCTGTAAATTTCAGTGACTGCTCAGTGTGGTCAATGGCAGCATTGTCTCCACCACCAGCTTGATTATAAAGATTTAGGATGGCTCATGAAAACACAGTTGTCCACAGCCACTTCAGGAAGCTAACAACGAGCCTGTGTTTCAACAAGTTTGGAAGCTACTGATGTAATTACAGAGGGCAGGGAATGTATTTATTTATATGAGTAGACACACATACATACATTAGAGGGACTTGTTCAGCAGAAATGGGACTGGAGTTACTAAAGTAGAGAAGTGCTGTGGAAGTAGGGAATGTGCTGCAGTCATGAGGCTGGATGTAAAGAAGTGTTGTCAATATGGGAACTTCCATCACTTAACAGAAGGAAGAGCAAAGGGAAAAAGAAATAAAATATGGCTTAGCCTCCTTCTCCCCCCAAAAATACTGCAAAACATCTTGAAAGATATACCCTGATATTAAAAAGTCGGAAATACCATGTTTTCCTTAAGTCTGTGTTCTCTTTAATGAACAGATTTGTTCTGCCAGCTCTTCAACAAGTGAGGAATCCACTCTTCCCTTGTTTTGGCTTTTTTTTTTTTTTTTTTTTTTTTTTCCTTCCAGTGGGAAATGTTGTGACTGGTTGCTTTTTTAAAAGCCAAATAATTTCATGTGCCAAAGTACCATACTTGGGAAAGAAGCAATTTCCAAAAAGAGTTGTGTGTACAGCCAAAGCAGTAAACAAAAAGGAACAACAAAAGTCATTTGTCCCTGAGCAGAGGCTAAGAGGATTTTAAGTTAGAGGAAAAGACTTGAAGCAATAAACTGGCAGGTGACTGGCAGAGACAGCTGCCTGAATATTTGAAACTAGGCTGAGTTTTGTAAAATGTATTTATTTTAATTGAGCTCAAACATGCCCTCATTAGTAATGTGATCCTGCTGCTGAACGCCAGGTCAGGACAAGGGTGCTCAGAGCCAGGGCTCCAGAGCTGGAGTCCAGACCCCCACAGGCAAACCAAGACTGGAGAAAAATGACTCTTGGTTACACAAACAAAATAACAAAACAGCTCTGATTTCCCCTAAAAGATGGGCACAAAACCAGAATAGAACGACCCACCCTCAGAGTTTGACTTGGGCCCAGAGATGTCAATATGCCCATTTATTTTTGCAGGACTCATGCAAATTGTTTTCCTTGTGACACTGCATTTCCTGGCTCCAGCTGACCCTGGAGCTTCTCAGCCCATGTTTTCCCTTTACGAGGCGAGTTTCTTGGCTCGCAGGCACACGGGTCATCAGCGTGCAGCTAAAGTTCACCAGAGTTTGAGATGCAAATTTCCAAGTGTTAACAAAAAGTAGCTTTTTAGTTTGAAAGCCTCTGGCAAATTTTTTGAGGGCAAAACTTGGATTTTTTTCTAGAGTAAGGCTGTTGGGAAAAAAAATTGAACAAAAAAACAAAACATAAATAAATTTCTCCTGTTTCAGTAGTGGAAATCCCAGGAGGATCAGTAAGGAAATCTAATCATAAATGCAAAGTGCAACTGGCAACCTGACTCCCCCCTCTCACTCACAGAGAAATAAAATCACCACTATGATTAACAAATAAGAGAGCAGATTTTATTTGCAGTACCTAATAATCGATCCTTTTTTGTTTTTAAAATCAACAAATCCTTTATTAGTTCACATTAATTAGTGGAAATAAAAGGTAAAACAGTTTCCAGAATCTGGAGTTCTCTGCAGAATAACCCTTAGAAAGAGGCACATGTTCCTGCACCATGGATCAAGCCTTTACACAATCCCTCTGCACCCAAAAAAGCCACCTTCCCTCAGTGACTACCACAGTGCCCAAGTAGTCCCACACTAATAATCAAATAGTCCCTCACCAGCAATCAATTCTGTTCAGTGGTAAAGAAATCCTTGCTGTAAATAAAAGTAGAATAAACTGGAACTAATGATTTATCCCATATTTTCTGTGAATTGCTATTCCACTAGGCATGACATTGAACTAGGAAAAAAAAGACAGAGTAGATGTTGAATATAAACAGAGTAGAGTTTGCATTCCTGGGCTGATGCTTTATTTAAAAAGGCAATTCTGGTTGCCATTCCTTTTTTTATATATATAAGGAAGAAAATTAATATTTTCTGAGTATTGCTTTTCTCTTTCATTCATCCAATGTGCAAGAAACTAGTCCCTAAATAACTTGAAGTACGGGTTTTTTTGGGGGTTTTTTTGTTTTTTGTTTTTTGTTTTTTTGAATGCCTGAGCAAAAAAAGTGTATTCAAGTAACAACAGCAGAAAGCACTGCCCAATCCTTAATCACTGCTTACTGATTTTATTAGCAGGCAGTCCTTTTCCAGAAAGCCATTTTCTTGGCAGGGAGTGTTTGTGGGGGCACAGGTGCTGTCCCCCCGTGGCTGTGCCCTTTGGGGCTGGGAGGCAGCGGGAGTCTGAGTGCCAGAGTTTTGTCTGACAATACTCATCTCTGGTAAGTGTGAATGAGTGTTAGATATAAAGCAGGAGGCCGATCACAAAGGACCCAACAGGGCATAAAAACAATACATATTGCACACTGTGACTCCTGTGATGGGCAAGGCAGGGGTGGAAGGAGAGAGAAATAGAGAATCGCACTCTTTGCATTGGGGATTTTCTTGGTTTTGGGCTTATTTACAATTGTTTGTGTGTCAGAGTAAAAATAATGGATTTGGGGAGAACGACCTGTTAAAAACCTTCCTTGTTTTAGAACATTCCCCCCCACCCCCTTCCTTCCCTAGTCACTATTTGTCACAGTCAACTACTGAAATCCTCTATTAATCGCTAAATCCCGATAATAGCGGAGGTGGGTTGGCTGACCTGTGAAATTAGGTCTGCATGTAAAAAGGAATTGAACTGTGCGAGCTTTGGAAATAACTCTGTCGGTATTTACACTAGCATTTGAACATCAAAGATCTCCCTGGGCTCCTGTAGGTGCCTCTAATCCAAGTACCAATCAACCAGCTCAGCTTTTCCACCCAGTCAGCCCAGCTTGGAGATGTATACCAGCCAACCAAGAGGCAGGTGAGAAGCTTCTTGCTGCTTGTCAGCCCCCAGGTTTCCATGAGAGTGGGGCCCCAGGAAACATGCTAACAAAAGAGATGGGGAAAAAAAAAAAATCAGCATTTTTATTTCACAGGAGAAACAGCCTACCCACCTCGTGAGCAAGCATGTGCACAAATTGCAATTACCATGTTGAAAGAGGCCTTTAAATACAACAGGCTCAGCAGACTACGGGAAAGTAGAAATTAAAAGGAAGAGTAGGAATTATTTCCTTTGGTTCTTACTAGCAGTATTGCTATTGTTTTAAAGAAGCCTTCACCTCAGAGTCCTGCAGTGTTCTATGTCCCTCAGCTCTCTTGCTGTTTGTATGGGCACAGCTGCTGCCATTGCAGATGCAGAGCTCAAAGCACTGCTCTCACTTAAACTAAAGATCCACAGTGACTTGGCCATAAGGATATTTTTCTTCCCATTCTACAGATGGGTAAAGAGAGGCCTCCAGCAAACATCCACCACCAGTTCCAGCTTCTCTTATTTCACAGAGGCATAGAATGGATGGGACCTTAAAGTTTGTCCCTTTTCAACACCCTGCTCTGGGTGGGGACATTCCACTAACCCAGGTTGCTTCAAGCCCCATCAAACCTGGCTTTGAACTCTTCCAGGGATGGGGCATCACAGCTTCTCTGGGCAGCCTGTGCCAGTGCCTCAGCACTGTCAGAGTAAAGAATTTTTTCCCATTATCTGATCTAAACCTACTCTCTACCAGTTTGAATGTATTCCCCCTTGTCCTGTCACTACATGCCTTTATAAAATGTCTCTATACCTGTAGGCTCCCTTCAGGTACTCAAAGGTCACAATTAGGTCATCCCAAGTCTCCCACACTTCCTGCAGGAGATGGCTTCTGTGAAGTTCTGATAATTTGGATGCATTTGTTCTCACCTGCTTCAGTTCAGTCCCAAGGCATCTATTCTATGCCATTTGACACTGGGTTTAAATTTAGACAAAAGTATTTTCAAGAGGAGCAGAGAGCTGTATTCCCTCCCTATTAGCTCCAGCCTCTAAGGATGTGGGAGAGGATTGGGAGAAGGGGAGGAATCATTTTCCACCATTTGCTAATAGGGTAGGTGAACTGCACAGCGTCAAGTGTGCTCCTCCTGAGATCCATTCTCAGACACATTAGCTATTTAGCTCAAGAAACCCAAGGTGAAGGTTGATCTAACATTTACCTTTGGATATCTTAAAGAAAACTAAAAAAAAAAAAAAATAAAAAAAAACATGTTGGAAAGCAATCTAGGAAAAAAAACTCCACAATGGCCATATAAAAAAGTTGGTATGATTTTCCTGATATTTCATACAGTCATCACCATATAAGGCTGCAACAGAAATCTCTTACCTTTAGACTGCTCAACCACCTCCTATTTTTTATAGACCTTTACTTAATTTACCCAGGGAGAAAGAAGAGGTAGAGAAGAGATCACCTTTTAGGCTTTTCCTTTCTTTTCCTTTTTTTTTTTTTTTTTTTTAAATGACAATAGAATTTTTTTTTCCTAAAGTTGTATTAGGGATTCACTTAAGCAGAAATGAACTGTAATATGCAAATAGTTCTAATTGGACTGCTAATAGAGCGTGTCTCTGTTGTTTTTTTGTAGGGAGTTTTATGCCTATGTAATCAGTGCAGACAGCCGTTAAGTAAATGAAGAGGCAACTAACAATGTCAGAAAAGAGACCGGGCGGTTCCAGCTGACACTACCCTAATCTTCCAGGACCCATTAAATGGCAGTTTCAACGCATTACCTACCATAACATCCTTGAATATCACTGATTTTATTTGCAGTATCAAACATTCCATTTCATGCCCCATTAACAGTAGGAGCCTGGGCTTTTTGACGCAGCTAAACATTTTACTAACTACCTGGACTAAGTAACCAATTAACTTTTGGAGACAATACGGCCAATTAAGCGCGAAAAGGTAAGGCTGTCATCCCCCACTAAAATTGAATTTCCTTTTCCTGATGGCACTTATTGTCGGTGTTCAATTGTTAATGGAGATTTGGTCCCTATTAAAAGGATGAAGCCGAAGGATAATGGGAAAGTTCAGAGGACTTGGTTCCTAAAGAGTAGGTCAGAAAATGTCCCAATTGGCCACTAATTCAGTCATCTTTTCTCCATGCCAGCTCTCTCACTGGAATAGGGTTGGCAATGCAGCTCTAATCTGACCCACCAGGGTAAAACACTGTACAGAGTGGCGGCCTCACACACCCAGGGATAGTTAGGGAACTTACAAATAACCAAAAGTATAAACAAATATAACTCTTGGATTTTCAGTGCTGAAATATCATTCATCTCACATATTGAGCTGTTCAGCACAGTGCTGAGCCTTTGAGAGAGCTCTTGAGCCCAGGGAGCAGGCACTGTCATGGTGCTCCTGTGAGCCTTCCTGGCTGCTGTCAGGAGCCCTGCAAGAGATGGACACTTGTGCCAGTCTAAAGTGCTCATCTTCATAACCTACATGGATGTTTTTTCAGCTGTTGCCATCAGGCTGAAATCTTCTGCCTTGTCATCAATACGTGAAGAAGCTGACACCTTGAGATGCTCTCATAAATATGCTTTTCTTCCTCAGAGAAAGTAGCAATGTGCCCATATATACTGTATAAAGATAGAAAAGTTTAGGGTTGATACATTCTAATTTTTGATAAAAATAATTTTTATTTTATACATCTGCTCTGAGTAAAAGTGTCATCCCCTACCACTGAAAAATGCTTCCACCAAAACTTGGCAGCAACAAGACAATGGGTAAGCTAAATATCTCCTCCAAGACATGCACTTCATGAGGTCTTTCATTACATTATCTCAAAGCACTTCCCACAGTACATTTTATTAGCATAACTTTTTTATATGATTTAAGGTTTTTCCCCCCAGAAATGAGCTGAAGGAAGAAGCAAAAAATTTCAGTATCCAGAAAAAGAAATGCCACAAATGCAGAAGTGGTGTTTTTTACAAGTACTTTATAAACAGAAATGCACAGAGAGCATAAGCAATAGGCAGAAAAGGTTGACATGGATCTACCCTAAAGCTGCTTTTTGGTCTCCAGCCAGACAAGTCTGCATGCTTGGCTCTCTGTGTCAGGCAGAAGGTGTGTGCAGATAATCCCCCATCCCAAAGAAGGCATTCTTTTTGATAAGGATAGCATATATCCCAGGACACCTGGTGTCTGACAACAGCAAGCCAAGCATGGCTGATGCACAACATTTGAGAATCACATTTTTCTCAAACTCAGTGGAGCCCCTCTATCTCTATCTGCAGCAAAGGTACCTGTTGAAAAGGACTATAATCAAAAATACAAGTATAATGTAACCATTATAAGCAGATTGGGAAGCATCATATTTTTGATAGTGAATAAATCCCAGTGCTGGTTTTGTGGCTTTCCAGACTTTGTGAATATTTCCATCAAGTAAGGCATAACCCATATTAAGATGCAGGCCTACTCTGCCATAACATATTTAAAGATTAGCCCAGTCACCACAGAATCATCTTAGACTGTTATTAATCTAATCTCTTAAATGCATAGAATATCAAAACAAGGAAGCAAGTGAACTGATTTCTGTCTGCTCTAATAGCAAAAATATGACTTTGGCTTTTCTCTGCAATGCTTTACACCACTGAGCAATGTCTTGTGGGCAGAAACTCAGCCCCCATAATGCTGCTTTTGGTTTTGGGGATTTTATTGGTTCACCAACTACACCTTCCAATTAAATTTGGTGTCATTAGGCTTCTGTGGGACCCTGGCTCACATCACACTGTGGAGTCCCCATTATCTTTAGTGACTTACTAGCCCAGTTTAAATGTGTAGTACTCAGGTTAACATATGAAACAAGGTTTAAAACAGTTACTGAAGTACCCCTGGGATCAGAAAAGTAATTAAGCTTTCAGAAAAGTAAGCTTCCATTGTCTTTTTTGACCATAATTCATCTTCTACTCTTCTCCTAGTCAGCTGTCTATTGCATCAAAACAGCAAAAGAAATAACTGGAGTTTTTCTGCCTTGCACATCATCATTGACTACTAAAATGCCACAGAAAAATCAGTTTTTACTAGAGTAAAAGTTTAATTATCTTTACTTTTCTTCCTCTTTCATCCTGGCAGAGATCCCTGGTTGAATCAGATGCAGCAATCCTTACACTTTAGCCTGCAAGATCCTTGAATTTGCCTTACAGTTCAGATATAAACTACCCCAACTCATTTCTGTTTTTAACTTTGGCTTGCAGGGTTTTTTTAAGTAAATAGATTTTGGCATATTCTCAGCTCCAAAAATATAAAGATTTGTTGCTTGGTTATAAAAATGGAAACACATTAATTTTAATTTGAAGAAGAATGTTTCATGAAGCTATTTAACTTAATATCAAGTTGTAATGAGAAAAGTTACGGGAAGAAAAAGCTTTTTAAATTAATTGTTTCAAAATATTTAAAACCCTCCCTCTCCACACCCTTGAAGATATATGGAGCTAAATTAATGGCACAGCATAGGGGAACTTTGCTCAATGGGAATTTTCCATTATTCTCAACAAAAAGCCCCTAATGCTCATGGGTTCTGACAAAAACCATAGTTACGAGAAACATATGTCCCTATTAATGAATTAAAGCTTTGGTCAAAGCTCTAACTTGCTGTTGGGTAAGTGAGGACAGAACTCAGCTGGGCAGCAAGGCTGGAGGCAGTGGCAGGGGCACCCAGCCCTTCTGCTCCTCCAGCTCCAGGATTCAGGACTGTGCTGCAGCCCTCAGCTCCAGCAGCCCTCCCCACCCCAGGAGCACCAAGAACCACTTCCTGAGCATGTACAGATCCAACTCAGCCAGCACAAGACATAATTTTCACGTGGTATTGGCACACACATCTTCATGGAAAGCACCAAGCCCCCTCCTTCCTCTCTGAGCAGCCCCACTGAAGATATCCCTAACAGATCAGGCTGCACCCTGCTTGGAGACCCAGACAAATTCTCTGTCTACAAGCAATGATTTTCTAGAGTAAACACATACTTATTGAGCTAATCCTCATCCAGCTCTAACTGTGCTCCTGCAGAAACTCTTCTATCTTCGTTTGACTGTAACATTCTTTGCTTCTAGCTCCCTGGACAGCAGCACTACAAAAGCAAGTGAGGGGGAGAAAAATCTACCACAGTTCCTTCAGCCCCTCAGCACATCTCATCTGAGTTTCCCACACCTGCAAATTCCCCAGGTTGTGTAGTTTATGTAATTAATAAAATACATTTTTTCACTTCTCCATTGTAAGGCTGCATTTTATCAAGCATGAAGTGTGGGAAGAGGCAGATTTCACACAGAAATGTGTCCTTTTGTTCCAGACTTTTGGCACAAAGAGTGTAGGGTCTCTGGAGGGTCTGGTTCCCTGAGCCAGAAGCTCAAACTCCTATGGACAGTGCTGCTCTCTACATCAGCACACTTTATAAATCCTGAGTTTGTTTCAAAGCTTCATCGATAGAGAAACCAACTCTGTCCCTAAAAGATTGTGTTGTGGGAGAGTAAAGGGCACACTTTACTCACCCTGTGTTTTTCCACAGGTTCCCAAAACTGACCAGTGCTTCACAAAGCATCTTCCTCTATGAACTGAGCAAAGAAAATGTGCAAGGTTTGATATTGCAGTCTCTACAGATTTGTCTAAAGACCTTGTTCTTATCTTTCGATGTTGGATAATGTGTACCCCAGGTGTGAAATCTTTTACCAGTTGCAAAAGTACCATGCAATGAGCTAAGAATTTTGTTAGGAGTTATTCTGGTTTACACTGCAGATGGTCACTGCTCCTCCCATTCACCTGAGCTGAGAGCCTGACCCTTTGCAGCACCAGCAGCTCTGTGTAGCCACATGAATCCTGCTTTGCAGGATTACAGCTTTTCCTTCTTTTCCTTCTGTATTCCCTCTTATTGTCTTCTCATTCCTGCTTTCCTTGTGCTACACTCAAACCAAACGTGGGCCTTATGCAGCAGCACAACCTGAAATCCCACTAAGGGGATGTTTCCACTGGAAAATTCAAGGTACAAAATAGACCACCTTATATGGGGCGAGAGGGTAACTTCTTGCCTGCCTGGTAATGATCAGAGGTGTAGGGTTGCATATATAATTATGGAGAAGTTGGAGTAGGCTGAGGCTGTAAATTCTCTGCTGTCTGCTTGAGGAGTTGAGTGCTGAGGCTGCTTGGGTACAAGTTCTTTGCCAGGTTAAAGTTGTTCCTCCTCATGACCTTGATGCAGCATGTTTGTCTCTGGGAGGGAACATATCTCAGCCTTTCAAAATTCTCAACTGGAAAAATACAAGGAAATTGGAGCTGGGCCCCAATAAACACTGCTGCCTTAAGATCACAGAGAGGAGATGTTTGCCTGCACTCAGTTTCAAGTCACTCATCGCCTCTGAATGTCTGATTAATCCATATTTCCCCTACTATTTTTGATATATGTTAATTTGCTGAAAGGTTTTCTATGTAGTTTGCAGATATACACAACTTAGAAAACTGGCAGAAACAAATATTTCATCCCACTTAGTTCTGAATTACTTTCCTTTTGCATCTTTTCTTAAATACAAACAGCTGGATTTTGACTGCAACCTGTTAGATATGAGGTTGGCTTTAATTCATTGTCAAAAACATACTCTTGATAGCCATAACTCACATGAAGGGAGGAGAAAACATAAGGAATTTATCATTTCTTAAAGTAATTTTGTTCTACTAAAAATCATTATTAACTTCTTCAACACTTAATGAATTGAAATTACTGTAGCTGTAGGGATGTGTGATGAAGAGGTCTCCAAGAGTTACCTGCAATTCAACCTGGAATTCGAGCTAAAAGATTCTCAAACATTTTCCAAGGAATGAAAAATAAAGACCCTGTTGAATTTAATCAGTCATCCACTTATTTTTATCCTGCCTGTTGTTTTCCCTTGGGGATTTGCTGGACATAACTCTTTGTCAGCTGATATGCACAAAGTACCTGCCTAAGCACAACTTTGGCTTTGGAAGAAAGATGAAATAGTGTATACAAACCACTTGTTTTGTTATTCTAACTACAGAGAAGTCAGTATCACTAAAAATCCTATCTCCAACCCACACTAAACTGTTCCTTAGCTGATGAGAATGGCTCATGTAACAGTTATAAAGATGACAAGCTCTCTGTGAGAGACACTCCCTGCTCATTCATATTTATGATAGCAAATTGTGATATCCCAGCCTGACTAGTAAAGTTTGTGCTGCACTATTTCTCTCAGAAAGGATTCCAGCAATTTTATCCAGCAAATGCATGGGAATTGGTTCACCCATGGCAGAGACATGACTGATTCAGATACAGAACTCACTTATATTTAGTGGAACCATGAGAAAGGACTTGGGGGTGCAGGGGGAGACATAATTGGGTGGAAATGTAGGGAAAACATGGGATGATCATGCAAGCTATATCTGGTCAGAAGAAGGTTATAATAAATCTTCTTAGTAATTTAAGAGACACAGCATGTTTATGAACTACAAACAGAGGGATTTATTAGTCCAGATTTCTACAATTAGGGTGCTCAGGGAATGACAGGCTATTAACACCATATCCTGAAATTGTTATCAATTTCTTTTGTTCCTCGTGATTGCTAAAAATCCCTAAGTTTCTTTCAAATCAGCTGGTGCTGTAGTCATTCTACACAGCAAATCTTATAAGTCACAATGTTCCTTTGAGTTGTCAGAGGATGAGGGGGAAAGGAGAAGGTGAACAGTAAAAATCCCAGCACGCAATTATGTAAGAGATTCAGACTTTCCTGGATTTTGCTGTGAACCACATGTGAAACAAGGACTTGGGGACGGAGTTGTCTTATCAAAACTAACACTGCACCCTGCAGAAAAGATGTCACAGCTATGCAGTCTGACTGAGGAGGGACCAATGCAATTATATCAAGGTATACTGAGGAACCCTCAGTGCTATAAATAATAATAAAGGGTAAATAATAAAAAAATAAAACAGAACCCCCAGAAGTGAGATGTTTTAAATGAAAGGTGATGCACTGTGAACTTAACACACTGGCCCTTTAGCCTTTCTGTTAAAAAGGTAATCTGATTGCCATTGATTTTTTTCACCTCTGTTACTAAGAAGGTGATGGAATGGTGTCCACACAGATGTATTGAATCAGATACTAAACAGAGAGCAACATAAAGAACAATTATCAGCAGCCTTGCCTTCAGCTTGCTGATTATGACATTACTGAAGAGACAAGGTCTGGGTGACTTAAACCTAAAGGAGAAAAAAAAAAACTAACTAAAGAGGAGAGGAAAGAAACTGATACACGTTTACCATCTGTCTGGGTACAGACAGTTCTTTGCCTTTACCAAAAATATGTATTTCCCCTTTGCAGTTTGATAGGTGTCAGAGTGTGATCAAGCTAATTGGTTTGATCATGTTACAGAAAAAAAAAATAGAACAGAAGCAAAGGCCGACCTTTAGTTCATGTGTTTTATCCTACCTAGAAAAGTCTTTATGGAGAATTTTATGTTCATAGTTTTGTCTGTCTGAGTATTACTGGACCTAATTATTGCCTGCATGATCATCAGGCAGCTTTTCCTAAGGGCCTGTAAATACAGAGGCTCAGAGTAACTCAATAGGCCATTAGTAGGTGTATATATAGCCACGTTTCAATGACGTACAGAGGAATGGTTGGCCAAATTCTCCCAGGGCAGAAAATGAGAAAACACCATGGTCCCACACAGCTCTTGGTTTCAAAGCAGTTGGGGCAATTTACACAGGGTGACAATCAGGACTGGATAATAGGAAGACTGGTGCTGTAAACTCTAACCTTGTGGTATTAAATTTCACTGTGTCCAAATGGCACAGGCTGTTCCACTTGCATTTCCAGCAGCACAGTTTTACCTGACCCAGGCTGTGTAAAGAGTACAGCCAAGTAGCTCTGGTGCTTGGCTGCCTTTATGTACTAGCAAAAGTAATGACTCCTAGTATGTAGTATTATTATTTTATGACATCAGCATAGTATGACATTTTCTCAAGGGCAACCCATATCCCTTGCCCTCCTCCATATTGGCAACCATCACTAATTGACTGTGAAAATGGAGAATTCAATGGTTTAAGGTGATCTCCTCTCTGAACTCCAAAACAGTTTGTGGATGGAAATCAGCTGAAGCAAAACATTGGTTCAATTACACTGTCAGGGGATATAGCTCCTGTACAACAAAGAGGTAAACACTTAATCCACCAGTACGTATCACTGATATTATAGTTCTATTTCAGATGTGAGAATCATGTGAATCAATAAAAGCCAGCACTGACATGACCTAACTAAAATAAACCCTGATGAGCTTCTGTTGCTGTAAGGAATGAGTATTATATATTTGGTCTGGATAACACCTCAGCACCCTTGCTGGGTTAGCAGCTCCTCTGTCCAGCTGAGGGTACCTTCCAAACTGTGTCACTCACTGAGAATAAGACAGACAATTTTATCCTTGAAGTTCAAAGGGCAAAACTGTGTTCTTCTTTCTTGGAGCAAAACTCACTCACCTCATCCTTTTCATTGGTTTATTCGGGACATAAAGCATTGGCTAATATGGAGATGGAAGAGAAACTACTTGAGTATTCAGTGTTTATGGGCCTCTGAGTGTGTATTTTTCACTGTTGAATAATTAATGACATCCTCCAAAGACAGCTTAAAGGACAGGTATATAAACGGTAGAAATACAAATGGACATACCTTAAATAAGATCTGGTGGTGCTGAGACTGGTCTCACCAAACTCTTATTATTGAAGAATATTTGCTTTTGCCCATAAGTGGAAGAGAGGGTGGATCAGATATGGATGAGGCTATTTAACAACAATTTACTATAGCTTAAGCATAATATGGACTGCTTTTCTTCACAGATGAATAGTATCTAGGAGAAAATTAGGTTGCACACTTTCACATCACTGAGGAAAAACTTTGTCATCTGTTAGTGATCCTATAATCAATACGAATATCAATTTCAGCAATAATGAATTGGTTAGTCATTTTTTCAGCCTAGGCAAAAACAAATTAAACTTCTCAAATGCTTCTGCAGATAACCAAGAGCTCAGCACTTTAGCTTTTATGATCATCCAGCACAGAATTAATTGGACATTGGTCCTGAGGATGAAAGTAGAAAAAAATTAGTCAGGTGTTATTTGAACTACTTTGTAGACCAAATCACCAGATACACAGGTGAGTGGATGCTCACGTGTCAGTTTGTCTCCTACCTCCCACCTCAAATGCCATCTCTTCCATAGAAAGTCCACCTTTGATATAACAACTTGAAGGCCAAGGCTGCAGCCAGTGTCCTACCTGAACATCTTGAAGGGCATAAAATCAGCAGCAGCTGAAACCAGGATGAAACAAAGACAGCATCCTTACCTAGAAGAATGGCAGGCATGATTTTATTTGTTTTTTAAAGACTCTTTCAATATGGGAAATTTTTTTATCTTTTCTCCAAGACATTTTGATCTAAATAAATATATGAAGGGCTGAGAGAGTAATCAGAACTCCACCAAAGGAATTATTTTATCACATATGAAGAGAAAAGCTACCCAATTTCAGGGAACAGTCCAGGACCTACTCTTTATTTTGAAATGAAAAGAGGACAAACAGAATAGAAATTGCTATTCTTAATGAGTTACAAGGGAAGAATTTGACTCTGCATATCCTTTTGAATACCTGTGGAAAGGCAACAGGCCGCAACAAAGTTTAAAAAAAATAAAGATGATGTCACACCTAAATTAGTCTGGAGACTCCAGAAAAGTACTGAAACTATCACATGTAAAAGTTGCTAAAATCTCAGATTGAACTTGAGCTCCTCCATATGTCACCTTAGTCACCATAGGGTGTGAGGCAAGGAAACAGCCACAGTTTTCTTGGTTGGTAAAAGCAAAGATTTTGCCAAGTGATGACTGTTTGAACATTGTTCAGTGAAATTGACTGTTTGCTTGGATCATGAAAATATTCAGAATTGGACTACAAATCCAGGTCAGGTAATTCCCAACAGTTCTGCAGACAAAGGAACTTTGCCCATAAATACTGAGGCATCCAGCCTCATAAGATATGGACTTTAAGCAAAGAACTATACAGCGAATAACTGGAAAATCCTTGCTGTTTGTTGGTCCAAAATCAAGACATAAACTTGGAGCTGAATTTACAGCTGAGAACTGTTTAGAAATTGAGAAAACAAGACTTTTAAAAAGAAGTTTTTCTTAGGGCATCGATTAAACATTTTTCCTGATTTCTTCACTCTTAGCTTCTGGCTGTGACCAGAGGCATAATTACTGTAATTAAGACTGGTTATTGGATCCAACCCAAGATGTAAGAGGATATACCGTGTATAAATATATAGTTCTTCTTAATTGTCTTCTATTTAAGAATTTCAAGGTGATTTAAATTTAATCTCATAGCACTTTTGTGAAATTACTATTATAATTTTAGTTGGACAAATAAAGAAACTGAGGTAGAGACAAGATTTATGTATGGTCAGAGCGGAGATATTAAATAAATCAGATCCTGGAAATGAGCTTCCTATCATATAGACTTGTCCTTGTTCTTTTTCCATTAGTATAGCTATTTTCTCAAACTTTTCAGCTCATCACCAACAGATTAAAGTGATTTGGGGAATCATCCAAGTCTCTGGACGTGATTTCCAAGTAAAAGCAGAGACAATAAGAATAACACAGCCAAACTTCTGCCCATGCTCAAAACTCAGCATTGGACTTCAGTTGAAGGAGGTTGCTTGGAAGGAGGTGACTTTGGGAGAAATGTGTTCGAAAGATGTGAAAAATAAATAAAGTACCAGAATGGAAGGGAGAACCTGACCAGAGATAAATGATTACTCTCCTGAGATGTGTTTTTGTTTTATCACAATGACCTTTCAGAGGAAAGATGAAGCCAGCCTCAGGTAAAAAGAAATAGCCACATTTCATCTACAGTTAGCCTTTGTGACCTCTGAACTCTGCTTTTCTATCTGAACCTATTTCCATGCACCATTTCTCCTCACCACAGATAAGAGACTTCCAACTGCCAAAAAGAAACTCAGAGCTTTCACTCAAGGTTGGCAAGCAAGCATGACTACTCTTTAATTTGGGAAATTATCCCCGCCTTGATTTTTAATATATCTCCCCTCCTATATGCCACAGGAATGTGATAAATGATGCAGGAGTGTTGGGGTATCTCTGGATGTGGGCTGGCACAAGTGTGTGTTTGTGTGTGTGTTTGTACAGCATATCTCATTATCGTATCATCACTTTTCAGCTATCTCTAACATGGGAGTCAAGGGGTTTGGGAGCACACACAAAAAAAGAGAGATTTCTAAGAGAGCAGGAGATTGGGCCGGGGTCATCCAAAAGGGTAATTATTGTTAAATGTCAGGTTAACTCTGAAGGCCTCAGCTCATCCAACTGAGAGCAGATTAGCCCAGATGGAGACATTTTCAACACGGTTCTGTCTGACCAATCAGCGACAGATGGGATTAACCAAATACCTTCTCTCATCTGCTTGCTCACAGAAAGGTCAGTTTCTGCTCATTGCTTCCCTTTTAAGATGTGCCTTTCTTTTATTTTTTTTTTCCTTTTTTTTTCTTTTTTTTTTTTTTTTTATTTGTGGTGGCTGTATGCAGGAAATCAAGGTCCTTTTATCAGTGAATTAAATATTCAACATCTAAAACTCTTTCTTTTTGAGAATCAACTTCATTCACTTTGAAGAGCTCTTTTATCTTTAATTTTCTTTCCTTTTTTTCCCTGTAATGCTGCATACAGATAGATAAAATATATATGTAGCTATCAGACCCCCAGATTGTGCAAAGTGATGTTGTTTCATGGACTTCACTGGTATATTGATTTCTATCCATTGAGAATTTGGCCCAGTATTTCAGCATCATTTCATGACTGCTACAGGACATAGATTATTTTTACTTGTTCTCTCCTTGATTTTCTTTCCTTTCTAGAAAGAACCTTTGGTAATTTTATTCTCAGCATACATCTATTTAAGAGCTACAGTTTATGTCTTCTATCTAAAGTGTGAAAAAAAAACCAACAACCCCATCAACAAGTTAAAACAAAACAAAACTAAACAAAACAAAGAATTCTCCCTCAATCCAGCCCTGGAGTGCTTTAAAAACTAATCGTCTTTTATGTACAGCCTCTTTTCCCAGACAGCTTAAATAAGTGCAAACATAAAACTCAGGCATAAAATGAACAGAAACTGAAAAAAAGAAAAAATACTCACAACATAGTTCCCAAAAATTTAACTTCAGATCCCTAGAAAGTCCTTTCATGCCTTAATTATTCTGATTAAGAGGGATATCCTTTCAATCTCTTGTTAATTTTGTTTCTGGATTTCTGCTGTGGGTTGTAGACATAAAATGGCAAGGGCCAAACTATCTGAAAATTTTATTGGCTAATGTTTTGCTTACACTGAAAATCTGACGGTACAAAGGGACCTTTCCAAAGCATTGACATCAACTTTATTTTTCCTTTCTATTTTTAGGGCTCTGTAAAAAGGTGTCAGTGTGAAAGTGAAGTGTTGGGCTTTATAATTGCCCTAGGGAGAGCTGAGTCCTGATCCCTGGTGATGCTCTGGTGTGATTTTTTTCAAGGGAAGTGATCCAACTCTGGAATAAAGGGAACATTTCCTCCTAGGGCATGTGAGAAATGTTTTCCACCACTGAAAGAATTCTGTAGAAATTACATGGAATTCTAGGCACCAAGCAGATCTTAAAACAGGATAGAGAGTTGGAACTAGAGAATCTTAAAGGTTCCCTCCAACCCAAGCCTTTCTATGGTTCTAAGCCTTTCTATGATGAGCAGAATGTGGGTTAACATTCAAAGAGAAGTTGGAAAAATCCTCACATTTAAGATATTGATAATGGAATTGTAGAAGAATCTACAAGACACATAGAAACAACTGAATAAATGGACAGATCCAGAAAGTGGTTTAACAGGTCTTTTCCTTCTGTTGCTCCAAGGAGCATCTTTGTTCCTCTGTCCTGTCTAGTTGAAATTAGAACCTTAAGTATTAAAATAATGAAATAAGATTCCCGGTTCAGAAAAGCTGGAAAAATGCAGGGAAGTCTCAGGCAAACTACAATCTAACTGTGTACTCTTAAGAGATATTAAAAGCACGGGTAAGATCTCAGTAGTTGTTACGGGTTAAATCATGTTGAGGGACACAAACACATCTAGAGTTACCTTCCTCATAAGCTGTCCAGAATGTAAGTCCAGATACAGACACAAATACCTATGGACCCTCATCCTCAGTACCTAGTGGAGCAAAAAGGAGCTGTTCAGGAGGAATACAACATTAGTGGTTTAAATTTTTTCCCCATAATGTGCATGAAGTTGCACTCACCCATCCTCGCTCCTAAAAGGAATATTATTTCAATATTAATTGGAAGGACTGAAGTGAATAAACCAAAATTGCCAAGCAGTTTAGCAATAGAACCAAGTTCTGATTTCCCTGATCTATTCCTTTTTGGCCTGTGGGTATCATTGGTTCTCTGCCTGCCTCAGCACAGTGGCTCCCTTTGCAGCATATAACCTTCACTCAAGCAGGTAATATCATCCAAATCAATTACTATGTCAATTAAATAGCTCTGCCCATCTTCACCACAAATTAAATGGAACTACTATTCAAGTTGAAACCGTTTATTCATTTAAATTATGTGTCCACTGTTGCTCTCTGTGCCAAGCCTTTGAGCTCTGCCATGAGTTTGTATCTAGATGCAGTTGGGCTTCCTACTTCTTCCTTTAATACAAGGGCTCTAACAGGCATCAATTATCTGTGAATAATGCCAAGTTTTTACTTCTCTGGAATTTCCACCTATCAAACTCTAGTGTACTATAGTGACACAAAACTGTTTCTAAGGTAAAAAAAAAAAAAAAAAAAATTCCTGATCATTTTGTGGAGAGGAAAAGAAAAGTAAAGGGTGAAATTATTTGCCCAGTGGAAAATATTAGGTCAGTGAGAGATTTTGGAGCAGAACCCAGGTGTCTGGAATTGTCGGCTACTTGCCTACCCATTGACCACACTAATTCCCAAGAAGACCTCAGCCTTGTTATTTTGAAGCTCACTTTCCTACACAGCTGCTCTTGCACTTCATACACTGTGCTTCTAGGAAATTAACATATTTAACAACATGTCACATACAAAAACTAAATGTATTTGATAATAATTTGAATCAGGCGTACAGGGAGTCCAAATTCTTTTTAGTATTCAGAGAAAGGCATCTTATCAGAGATCTACTTAAAATATGACACAGCTTTTTTATGTAATTGTATTAATTCAATAAACCACTGTTTCAATAGCATGGATTCTTTTCCAGAATTCTGCCAAAAAAAAAAAAAAAAAAAAAAAAAAAAAAGAGAGAGAGAGAGAAAACTTTTAGTAAACTTGGGAAGAATCTGCATTAATCTAAATGTGAGACCCAAACATGCAAAGAACAAATCATTTTATTCATGAATCAAGTAGACTAATACTTGAACCTAAATTCTAATCTACACATGCTTTTGACTTCATGTGCACAAAAACTTTTATATATCTATATATAGACATATAGATATATCTCAAGTCAAGCAGAGAACATTCAGTGAGGTTATGAAAACAAGATTCCATAGGAAACAGCTGAGCTCAATTCTGTTTCCCAAACCTCCCAAGTTGTAAAGTTGTTTAAGAAAATCATATTAATTTACTGCAGAGCTAATTTAATAAATGAAAGTATTTGAGCAACTGACCTTCTTAGTACAAATATAAATCATAGTGTTTGAATTCACATGGAGCAGGAACAGACTCCACCACAGATTATTTACAAAAGCGTAGGATGAACTTTGGGGTACAACATGCAACTGAACCTTGTCCCACCCTGTGCTGCACATCCTTTCTTGGCCAAGATTTACTTCTAGTCCAACTCACATGAGTCCATGAGTCTTGCCCAATGTTGTTTTGCCTGTTATATCCAAAGAGAAGAAAATTGTATTTTTTGTAAACAACCTGGTTATAATACTGTTAAGAATTTGAGATCTCAAAGTAAAAATTGATGGCCATCACTGTAATTGTGATAAAACTCACATAAAGAAAATGTGGGCAATACAGGCAGTTAATGTGTCTTTGCTCAAGCCAGGACAAAACCCAGGTGAATTTATTTGCATTTTAAATCACCACTACCAGAGTGATGCTACAGTGTGAGTGCAGATCATGATTTTCTACTCTTTTTTTTTTTAATAACTCTCCTGCTTAACTGCAGGCCTTGATATTGGGAGTTAAGGATATGCCTTGAAAAGCTCTTTGGAAACCCAGGAGAAACATCTAGACAAGGTCAAGCTTGGTTCTTTCAATGTATAAATAAAAATATTTTTGATCCAGGCTCTAATTACCCCATAACTACCATATTGCATGAGAAAGATGAAGATAAAGTAGGAAATAGTTATTAAATGGGTATTGAAATTTGTATCATTTTAAGGAAAGTTTTAAATCATAAATTAGAATCTTACTGTTCATGGAATTTTATTAGAAAAGCAGACTGATTAATCAGAAGGAACCATCTCAGATTTAAAAAGGAAAGTGGCTTCTGTGTCACAACTTTATCCCTTGGAGTGACTAGAAGAGGTATATCTTTGCCATCTAAACCAAAAGTCTCCCAGTACTAAATAGTTAATATTTATAGGTAACTTTGCAATCCTTACTATCAACAGACAAAAAGCTACAATAATCCGATTGCCATCACTTTAACCAAAGCCCGTGTCGTAAACCTTGTAATTTTCTGCTGTCATGCTCAGGCACTTTCAACACATTTAAATTAGAAAGGACTATGCTAATTTTGCTTCATAGCCAGGGTAATTGTTGTAAGACATAATTATCTTTTTTTTTTTTTTTTAAAGGATCGTTTTATTCTCCAGAGTTGTTTAAATTCAGTCTCAGTTACTGCTCGTCCTTTCATCCCTACACTGCATTCTGGCTCCCACCTCCATTAAATTATTCTTTTCATCTTCGTTAGCTGGAGACAACTTAACCCTCCTTTCTGATGGACATTTCAGGCCCTGGCATAACTCTATTAAAAGGAGGAAAGTATGCTAAGGACAAATCTAGTTCTTTGTTTCCTCCTGACCTTCCTGAGGAGTCGTCAGAAGGTTTGACATGTTAAGTCATCTTTGATGCCAATTTAAAGTTATAGACCAGCATACAGCCTTCTTGATTATTGATGCATCAGAGCTTTGCCCTTATATAAGCAATGAGTTTGAGTTGAATAATACAGAAATACAACCAAGCACAAAGAGAATATCTGGGTTTTCCTCTTGAATAAAGTTCACCGGGTAGGGCTCTCCACATAGTGTATTTCCAAGGCTTTTAAATCAGGATATTAGTGAGAGTTTTGACTGCAGTAGCAAGCAAGGGGCACAGAATGTAGGTCCAGTCAGCAGCTGGATGACTCTCCTAATTGGCCCGGCCTGCTCCACCCACTGGCAGGTACAACATGTTGGAATTGCCTTACAAACCCCCTGCCTTGTGCTGCAGCTGAGAATATCCCATGGTGTGTCCTTACAGCAGGTAAATCAACTGCTCCCTTGTTATCAGTGGTTGTTCCAGGGCACCTGGAGCCAGAGCTAAGGAAAACACTCCTGAATGAAAATACCAGTGATACTAGTTACTGATTAAATGCTGGGAAGTGAATGGAAGCATTGTTTGCAGTCCAGGTGGACTGACATTGGCATCACAACATCTTCTGATGCCAAATGGAAGACCTGAGCAGAAAAAGGAGAAACATTTAGGCTTGATGCCAGCAGACCTTGGCATCTCACGTATTCTTCAGAGCATGTCAGCAAGTCAGTTTCTGGGCATGTTAAAAGGCGTGCCTTGGTAATTGAGAACCTGATGCCTCATCAGAGCTTCAAATGTCTCCTGTGGGGCTGCTCGGAGGAGCTTCCAGTAGACAGCTTTTTCTTTCCTTTGAGTGTTTTTTCTCTGCTAGAAGTTCAATAGGAAAGCTGAGGGGAAAGGGAAGAAATTTCAGTGATAAAGTTTCAGGTCTGTTATAGCAGTGCCTGTCACAACACATCAGCTGCCACAGACAGGACAAAAACACAATATATTCTCTGTGCTGTAGTGCTGGTCCAAAGGAATGAGGCACTAAAGAGGCAGTGCTGTGACCTGACCACAGGGTAAACCTCTTCTCCTTGTGTCCACAGAACAAAAAGTTGTTTTGTGTTATGGCAGAATAAGTTCTTGTCCCACTCTTTAGCTGAACATAATCTGAATTCCAGCTGACTTTGGTTGCCATCTCTGCTGTCCCCATGATAACCCCACTGCTTCTTCTTCTTCTGGTCTTGTTGTCACCTTTTTGTGTCTTTTATCAGGACAAAAGAATAAGTCTCCACAGACTGGGTTTTGGTGATTTTTTTTTTTCTGTTTATGTCCCTATATTGTCTTTTTCATCATTTCATCTGAACAATTTCTAGTTAGCAACAGGACTATCAGTTACCACATACCTCTTTGCTCTTCTGTCCTCTCCCCAAGGAAGGATATTTGTGCAGTGGAATGATATTGCTGGTTACAACATCCTTTTATTGTCAAAGTAATCAATTCTGCTTGTATGGAATGAAATGGTTACTAAATAATCACTAATTCAATTGGTAATAGTCAAATCCGCTTGCATTATTCAAATGTATTAATATGTAGGTAGATATGACAGAAATAATGCCATTCAGGATAAATCCATTGCTTTCCCTAGAATGACTGGACCTTCACAGAAGCATCAAACAGGATCTCAACTGTTCCTTTACCAACAGCCTCAAGGGTGTGTCTGTGGCTGCAGTCAAGTGAAGCACACAGCCCTTGAAAACCTCCCCCTGTTACTGAGCTGCTAAAGAAGAAACCAGGATCTTCACTCCCTGCAGGTTCATTTCTTGGTCATGTTCACATGAAGCTGAGATTCTTGAATGGAGAGAATCACAAAAATCATCTGCCTAAGTGACAAACTGAAATATCTCAGTATATTTGTCTATGTCAGCATTGGCAGGGGGAGAGACTGCTAATGAAGGGGAATGTTTCTAATTAGGAACCTCTAACAGTGTCCTGGGATGAACAAGGAGTGAAAATTGTCTCCCTGGAAGCCCTGAATTCTGATGCTTTGCTTATGCACACACACATGTGGATACACACACACACACTTGATTTCCAAATGCCACAAGTCATTTATATCACTGTTAATGACTCTGATGAGTTACATGTGCTGTCACTGCTCCAGGCTCTGTGTTTCCATGTTCATGTGGCATTAGGGGTTAAGTTAATTCCTGCTGCAGTTGTCATGCTGGAAATGCCCAGGGTTAAGCAGAGATGACTGGGACCAGTGGAAGTGCTGAATCTTGTAATGCTGTACCAAGCAGCAGATCTTGTAATCTGCTCAGTCACAACTGAAGCTCAGAGTTGTTTCAGAGAGACAGACCCCAAATCAATGTCCAGTACTTACTCTTTTGCTCAGCAGGAAAATTTGAGGTTATTTGGTCTCTGCTAGACTTGGACTTCTCATGAGAAACACAGAAAAACTTTACAACAGCCATAAAATATTCAATCAGATAATTCCTACAGTTGCCTGAGAACAGTCTCATAGCAACATTCCTCTTCCAAGAGATCCTCTTCTGTGTTCTGGGGAAAATAATAGGTTTTGTTCCCCTTCATTCAACACTGAGATGCCCATCATAGGATAAGAATCAGTAAGGTTCCCATCAGTAAGACAGACAGATGGACAAGCTGTAAGTCATTGCAGAGGTGTGTAATGAGAGACAGGCACAATTTCTTCCTTCTCCTTGTTTCCTCTCTATGACCCCACCTTGATCCCTGGTGTTCTTTAATGTCAGGGCACCTGGGGAGGATCTGTTTATGGACATTCATCAAGCAGCAAATAAACCCTCATGTTATTTGTAAGCATGGCATTTTCAAGAGGTATCCTTGGTTGTTTAACAACATACAGTGTTTTTGTAACTGCAGAAAAGGTCCTATGGGCCATTAAGCAATCATTTATTGGTTAAATATCTCCATTCCCAGTAATGAATTGCTATTTTCTGAGAACAAACATTTCCTTTCAGTTTAATTTTCAGATTTTGAGGTCGCAATGGTGTGTGCTCTGGAGAGGGAATAAAGTCTGGGACCATGACGTTAATACACTCCCCACTTTTATTTCCTTCTCCAGCTGTGACTAGACCTCCAGTACATTAATTTTCCTGTTTTTCTTAAGCCTCCAGCCTCACAAGGAGAGCTATGTATGTCTTTACTACTCCTCTTGTCTGCCTAACTCACTTATCACTGAATATTTACCTGCAGTGAGATAAACATTGAATTCCTTTAATTGGGTGTTAGTATGTTCTGCCCTTACAGATTTCTGGGTATAGGAGAGCAAGCAGATTGGTTTGCTGTATTGCTTTAGTCTTCTGTTGTTTGGTTTGGTTCTTTTTTAATTGAAGAATTGCAGTCCTGAATTAAGAATCTTGGAAAATTTATTTTGTTATTTGTTCCACTACGGGGACTCATACAGATTTTGCAAAAGTGTCTTAAGAATAAATAATGTTTTCCAATGCAGGTTTTTGGTTTTTTTCACTTTTCTGAAGATTGTGCTTTTGAGGATAAGGATCTGGTTTCTGTAACCCCTATAATCCTTGGTTATTCTTAGAAAACTCTGAATCTAGCCAGTGTTAGTGCCTGATTTTTTTGACCCCAGTGAACTTCATGCCCTGGAGTTTTCCAGAGCACCTCAGCCTGTTCCATTGACTTGAGACAATTAGTTTTAGCCTCATGTTGTGAGTGGGAAATCTGAGGTATGAAGATCTGAAGTGCTGGAGGCTGCATGGCTGAGCAGGGAACATGACTGAGCAGAAGCCAGATTCATGGACCAATGTCTGACCCAACATGGCAAGGATGAGCCCAAAGACCCAGTCTGAGACCTGGTTAAGGACAAAGTTCACAGCTTTCCCTTAACCCCCTGAAGTGGTGAGAATTTTTTAAATATTTGTATATAGATATGAATTTTGGAATGACTGGGATCATTATAAAGATTAAGGAAAATGTGGTCAAATGGGCAAAGCAGGTAGCTTTGATTCTCTCCTTGGCTCTACCACTGGGTTTCTAGGATGGCCTCTGGCAAGTCTTTTTGTCTTTTTTCTCCCTCAGACTGTTAATTTGCAGTCTCTATTCTTGCCTGAAGGCACAGTGGGGCAGTGACAATCTCTGAAAATGTTAGTCCAGCTCCTAGCATGATGGCTTACTGCACAGAGCAAAAACTATGAGGCATAACCATAATATTATTTTTATTCTACTATTCATTACATTCACTGTGACTACCCTTGCAGCAGGCCTTCCTTAATTTTATTTTTTTTAAGACAAAACTGAGAAAACAAATCCTGGACTATTCACAGGCTTTGCAGGCATGTATATGTAATTTTATGGGCTGGAAGGGACACTTAAGGCAGGTATATGTTACATGGAGGTGAATATGACCCCACTTGTCCCTCCTATTAAAGTCCATCTTATCTCAAGGGGGGAAAAATGAGTCCAGTTTGATACAATTCCTACTAGAATCAGTGGATATGGACTGGGTTATATACCTCCAGTATCCAATTAGAGCAGCTGTAGTAACAATATGAACTTTAACCCTTGCCATATTAATACTTGCAAAAAGCAGATTAAAACCATTTTGGAAATGGTACCAATATCATTCCCAGCTCTTCCTAGGATGTGAATCTGGAGCTTGGGCTCAAACATGGTGACTGACAGCAGGACAGATCCCTGCCAGAGCTTAGGTGCAAGCACATCTGGGATGGGAATCATTGAGGCAATCAGCACAAATAAAATATCTCCTAGTTTTCAGATGTCAGCAAGGTCCCAGCACGCTGGAAAGGGGATAACAAAAATAGGACTTGCACCCAGATGAGCTCCTAATATGCAAGTACAAATCCAGAGTAAACAGACTGATGGAGCTGTGTAGAAGTGGCACTGTCTTAACTCATTGGCTGTTTACTCAGAAGTTCTTTTGCTGTGCAAACGAGCATTGGGAAGGCCATCTATTGATTCGCTTTCTTCCCTCTGGACATTTATAGTCTATCAAGCATGGAGAGCAAAACAGAGGGAATGAATCCTCACCGTGGCACAGCAGAAGTTGCTGAGGAGAGAGAAACTCTTCTTTCTGCCATGCTCAGTGAGGGAGTTTTTCCTGCATTTGGGCAGCACATCTGAGTAACTCCTCTCCTCCTTATTAAGTCATTGGAAGGGGCAAGAGCCTGTTCCAGCCTCCCTGCTTGGATTTAACCTCAACGGGTTAACTTCATAAAACTGCAGCTCTTTATTCCAGCCTGTGATTTCCCATCATACTTTAGGACCAGCGAACCGTCCCTTCATTGATGGCACCTTTTGGCTTCACAATAGAAGCCAATTTGTTAGAATTCTTCACAGGTCAGGGGCTGCGTGAAGATGTGGAGGGCGCAGCAGTGGCCGCTGGAAAATGAAGTTGTATTCGCTTGGCAAATTATACGTCTGCTGCACTTTATGGGCCTTGATTTCCTTTCCCCTCTCTCTCCCTCTCCCTCCCCGGCCCCCTCCCTCCAGCCCCTCCCTCATCCTCTCTTTCTTTTTTTTTAAATTGGAGAAGCGTGTATGTGAGCTATCGTCACATATCCAGTTAATGTAGGTTAATAGATTGATTCCAGTGACACGGATCATAATGAACAGTAAATTGTTTTATCTCTTAAGTCTTATTTGGTCAGCCAGGAAAACATATGAGGTAATATGGCTTGGACTAAATGGACCGTATAATAGATCTCCCTCTAAAGAATAAGGACAGGGGTGACAGCGCCTCTTATGATTAATGAAAATAATAATGGTCCTGAAATTGAAATTTTTCTAATTTTTTTTCCTTCTTCTCTCTGGGCTGCCACCAAAAACTTCAGCCAGCAGATGATTTGTGCACAATAACCACCTCTGACTTCTCCCTCAACTCCTACTACAAGTTAAGAGAGTGCTGGGGAGGGAGAGTTGAAGAGGGATGGATGGTTGCCTACACTTCCAAGAGCTTGGCTCAGCAGTAGAGTAGTGTATAAACACAAACTGTTTGCTTTTAGCCCTGGGTTTGAAGCAGATGCTTTCAGGTGCTCGCAGCTTGCCCAAATACAGAACTTCCAATTGTGTCCGAAGGAGTTCCATTATTTAAGTGCTTTGGAAATATCACAGTAAAGCCTTAAACCTTCAGACACATCTGCTTGTTTATTTATGCAGGAACCCCTGCATTTATTGGTTGTGTTGTGTGCAGCATTCAGAATGATTTGTCATTATTAATGAATATTTACATTTGCTCAGTGTCAGTGCTTCTTGCTGTAATACATGTATAAGAAGGTTAATTCTGCAGTTGAAAAAATAGGCTGAGGCAGAATCAGGCGTTTTACAGAGCAGTTAAGTATTTCTTTTTTTTCTTAGGGGTTTCACCGAAGTGCTTCCATTTGGCTCAAAACAGCTTTCAAAAAAGACTTATGGACATTTATCTTGAACAGCATCAGATGACCTGGTGGACAACATGAGCTCTTTGTCAAATAGAAAATCTTTAATGACTGTTAATGAGGGTGGGGAGAACAAATCCAAAGGTGATCAGTAGGGTACATGTATGAGTATCAAACACTGTCACACAGCATGATCAGAGGAGTCATCCATGGCACTGGAGAGCATTTGTGCAGATGTGTGTGGGTGATTCTCAGGTGTCCTCCAGTAAGGCCTTAGGGGAACAGAAATATCACACTGAATATAAAATAATCTTCAGCCCTTTCTTCAGGAGATTCATATAAAGTAAAACAAAAGCAAGAATCTTGAGAACTATCCCATGAAGCACCATCCTCTATGAACATGGCAATGTGAATCACAACCCATGACCAAACCAGGATTTTGCACTCCCTCACTAGTTTTTATGTTGCTTGTATTTTTGTAATTCTCCTTTTTTTTGGCATTTAATTCCTTTTAAGACTGTAACAAACAACAGCAAGTGCCTTGTCCTTTTATTCCTCTTTTATCTTTTTGCTTTACAGCTACTGTGTTGTATCTGTTTTCCTTCTTATAGGATCAATAAAAGGTTCGTCACTTTGCAAAGTTTTGGAAACCATAAATTGCACTTGAAGAGTGGGATAATAGGGGTTGTTTCCTGATGCTTCTGCACAGTTGCATCCCTTTTTCTTTCTTTTAATTTTTTTTTCCATCTTCCAATATCTAATCTCAATATCTACAGTCATGCTTTTGGGTTTTACACTGGCTGTCAGCAGGCAATCAGTTCAGGCATTCAGCTTCTTCGGATTAACATCAAGCTCTGCAGTTTGGGTATATTAGCAGCAGGGTCAATCACAGCAGCAGGAAGCAGCCTGAGCAATAAAAAAAAAAAAAAAAAAGGAAAAAAGGAATACTAAAAGGAACCCTCTGAACTTCAAGAGTCTGGAAAACCCAAACTGAGACTAAACTTCATAAATATCCCTAATCTCTGGTTTAGAAGCCAGGATTGTTTATGATTCATGGCATTTGATGACATTTAGCAGCATGCAACCCATTACAGCCCTTAAGTCATTACACAACACGGCAGAAAATGTCATCAGGTGCCACAACAACAAGGCAGGTTATTGGAGGGGCAGGGTTCAGTTCAGATTAGTTCAGACTTCTGACGGATGCTAGCCTAGTTCCAGACCGAACCCAAATTCTGCTTGTCAGGCTTATCTCTCTAACAGATCATCCTTGCTTCTCTTTATGTTGTACAACTTCCTCCCCCACAGCTCAAAATCCAAATTCCCAGTTTCTGGTGCAGCACTGGCAAAAGTGGTGATCATTCTTATGCAGGGACTGCATTAATTATTTTTGTAAGAAGAGCTGGGTTCAGGCTGGATCCTCTTTGAATATGCAGAGGGTTACTTATATCTGGCATTATGTCTTAGTGGTCTGCACCTCAAGATATTTCTGCTGATCTAAGATTACGATTTCCAGTGATGAAATCAAAGTGTTAGGCATTGGTGAAGAAACCCACAAGGATTAGTGAGCTGCAGCAATGTGTGTGAATAATGTGCTTCACAGCCATGTTTCAGGGCACTACAATTAACCTTAATAAAGTTACCAGCATCTGGAAACAAATGGGGCATTAAAAATCTGTATGAAATATTTAGCTGGAGATCTTCCCATGAGTGAGTGGAGATTGACACACCGTGACAAATCCCCTCCACCAGGAGAGAATTTACCCCAAGATAAGGAGAGTTTACAGATTCCTAGCAATAAACAGCAAGAGGTAGAAAAAGAAAGCATTTTTATGGTGCTGTGCTAGCTTAAAGAGGTTCATTCAGAAAAAGTCACCTGCATTTCCTAAATTTGAGCTTGACTGTCAAGCCTCAACCACTGACAAGAGCAAAGATCTCCTTATGTACCTTCAGTGCCTAAACCCTACCAACCTATCCAACCTGGGCAGAAATTTCAGAAAAGAGCTGTGGGGCATTCTGATGACCCTGTTTTCCAAATGTTGCTGATGTCTTAATTTCCAGTGTGAGAAACCTATGAAGCATCCACAGAAAGGCAGGAGAGTGAATATTAGGGGTAAGTAGATGTTTACCAAAGGGAATCTTTGCAGCCTGAGAAAACTTTGGCTGTTAGATTCCATTTTGTGTTTCCATTTGATAAACCTGAACCAATTTAGACTCCTTGTAAATAATTGCAGCCTTTTAGAAGCTTTTAAGTGGCCTAAAGTTATATAAAGAAAGACAAAAAGGCAGCATTTCAATCTGCTGACGTTGTGTCTTTTCTGGTCAAAAACAACAGCAGTCCTATATGATTCACTCATTTATCTTGGGGAAGTCTTGGGGTGCAGATACTGGAAGTGATGTATATGCTATGCATAATAATAATAACAATAATAATAATAATAATAATATACATGCATCCCAGACATCTGAATATCCTTTCCATTTAATGGTGAGGTGTGTGCATATGCACACATTTACATGAACACAGCGTTGCTTTATTTTGTCTCTTATGGAAGGAAAAAAGATATTAAAAAATCCAATGACTGGTTTTGCTTCTTGAACCAAGTCAAATATTTTCTTGTCAGTATGCTCATAACTTCAGACTGCAGAGGTCATGGCCTTGACTTTCTCCTTCAGATGGTTTGTGAGTGGAATGTCCTTGAGATTAAGGTTCCCTTTGTTTTCCTTGGGAGGGGCTTTGCTTACACTGGCAAGCAGCTGAGACTTGCCAAGGTCCTCCAGACTCTGTTTATTAGATTTTTATCTTCTTATCAGAGTCTTCCTCCTTAAATCATGTCAGCGTTTTACCACTCTTCAGGGATTCCTGGTGTTTTATTGTCTCTGAACTGCTTGGGGGGTGGGGGTAAAGGAAGATATCTTAGCAAAAATAACATTTATATAATGGCAGAGATGGGAAAGGTTCAACTGTCTCCTTAAGATTCTCATCCTGACCAAAGTGACCAATAACTGGCCATCTACTCTGGATTTAATTAAATCTATATTTAAACAAACTCCCATTGATTTTGTTGAGAGTCTTGTGCCTGGGGAAGGACTTTATAATTTGGTCTGGCATTCCTGCCCAACTCTGACATGAGAAAAAGGCAACTCTTGTTACTGTCATTGCATTGTTTTCCTTGGCAAAGCAGAATTTCTTTTTGTTATTATTTTCACATTAAAAGGTAAATTGTGACTTAATAAGATAATACTAAAAAATATCCAATCTGCTGGTTTCAATTCCTGCTAAAATCAGCCAAATCTATTATTTAAAGCAGATACCCATAAGTCTATATATAATTGCAGTCTAATGTGTGCTTACAAATATATACTCTAAAAGATACACATCTCTATTTTATCTTATATTAAAAATCTCAAAGAACTCTGTAACATCTTAATGTCTAGCTTCTCCCAAATCTGCTCTGGAGTAAACCAATTATGAAAAATTCCTTTTCCCAAAGTCTGAGCCAGGGAGTGAATAAATCCTTATCATACACAAAGGAAGCATGGGACATCTCTAGCTTGAGTGCTTTATACTCTGCAAAGGAATGTAAATGATTCATGATAAAGACACAGGCAGATCACAGTTTGTGCCACATGTGCCTACAGATGAGCAGAAGTGGAATCTCAAATGGTTTGAAAACACATGAGCCTCTGGTGTGAAGCTGAAGCCTCACTTTGAGTTCTAAGTTGCTGAAGAAGAAGTTAATCCTTCTGAGAAGATGACCTGGAAATGAAAAACCAAAGAGAAAATTCAGCCAGTGCTTCAAAATATATGAACAGGTCCTCAGGCAGTGTGAAACACTTATCATTGTTAAAGGTATCTGCCTGTTGGCATCCGTTAAAGATGTGCTCAATCTGGTCATACAGCAGGAGCCATATTACACCCAGAGACAGACAGACCAAATTTGTACTAGTCCTTGAAATATATTCATCTTGGGATTGCTGTCACCCTTTGTCAGGGGAATGAATCAGTGGTACTGTTCATACTTTTCTGCTTTAGGTAACTACTCTTTTGATAATGAATCTTTAATGATAATTGCTCTTCTATGGAGAGCGTTTTCCACCCTTGTTAAAGCAGTACTTTCTTGTGGAAATGTGCTTAACACAAACTATTCAAGACTGGTGTACTTTTCCAATTGATAAAGTTCTCCATGAAGGACAGACACCTGAAAATTTTGGCAAAGTGTCTAAGGTACAGAAGATAAAAATTAATTGTGAAGAAAGATGTATGAGGTGTTATTTCTGATGCTCTCTACAACATGTGACAGTAATGTCTTTAATCTTAATGCTAAACCTCACCTCAGCTAACATACTATACTTTATAAAATGTGTGAGAAAATATCATTTTTAACCTTATTCTTTTATCCTGACATTTAAAACTTCAAAATATTTCCTGTTTAGGGACAACCACAAACCATTCTATGGTTTGGCAACAGATGCCTTTACAAACTCAACAGAGTTATGGCAACCTTAAATGCAATTGCCTGAATTTTTCAAACAGAATTTAGCATTTCTTCAGCATTATGTCTTGGAGACGCTTTTATGCCAGCAAAACCCAGTGAAGCTATGGTTAAAACAAATCAAATTTTGCAAAGTGGTTTAGTCACTCTGAGTCCTAGACATGCAAGTCCACATGTTCATCCAGCCTTTCAGGAGCACACTCATCCTTCCTGTGCTGTCTGGAGGAGTGACAAATGCCTGTCAGAGCTACAAAAAGGAACTCACATTTTTAAGGAAATAAATATAAATTGCAAACCAAAAAACATCAGTAGAATGACATTTTGCTATCCCTGTAACAGAAAGGGTGGAAAGTTTGAGGCTGTGCAAGACTATAGGACTAGTGCTCCTTGTAGCTACCTGACTGCAATGCCTCCAGCTTTTTCCTTCAGCTAAAATGAGCTGTACAGAAGAAAAACAAACTGGGTATGTGTGCCAGGGCCAGCCCTCAGCTCCATATTTGATCCAGAACCACCAGGAATGGGAAAGGAAATGAGGAAGTGTAACCATGCATGTGGGCAGATCTCTGTGCAAGTGTGAGCATGAAAGGCTGCATCACAAATTCAGAAACATGAAGCTACTAAACTAATCTGGCAACTGAAAAACATGTTAGGGTTGTTTTAGCATGCACTTACTACAGAGAGCTGAAATGATAGAGAGGAATTAGTGTCCAGTGAATTCCCTCCCCTGCATTTGCTTCAGGAGAAGGTGCCCTCTGCATATGCCTGTGGAAATGTAAATATTTCACCAGCAAGTAGTTCCATGACAGTTAGAGCCATGTGCAGGAACTCTTGCAGCATGTGCCTGAGATGTGACTCTTCCAGTGAAAGTCTATTTACAGGATGGAGCATGTGATTTTAATTGCAAGTATGTTCCTTCTTCCTTTTAAATTCCTCATGTTTTCGCATATACCATTAAAAGATTGTCATACGAGCTCTCATTGCATTCTTTGGCATGTCTTCCAGAATGAGAGGAGAAAAGAATCCCTGTCAGTGCCAACAAAATCACATAGCAAATATGAGAAACAGATAAGACAGCAGATTCAGCATAAAGCAGAGTGGGAGAAGTCAGATAAGAGGAGATCCAAACTCTTGGGCTTTCCACACTCCACTCATTCCTTTACAGGAATGATTTTGCTCCCCCTGTTTTCCCTAGGCTCATCTTCCTAATCTGACCTCATCTCCAAAAACTGGGAATTTGTGTCCATTACCTTGGAAAGCTCAAGAAAGGACAGAGAAAAGAATGAGGGATTCAGGAAGACTCTCTGTCTTCAACAAACACATTTGAAAAGGAAAATATTTCTGGGGACTGCAGACATTAAGTTCTGCATTTGGAAGTGCATAGGGAACGATAGTGAAGGTTTCAAGGCATTAGGCTTAATAACACTCAATAATTCAGGCCTTTGGATTTATTTGCACCATATAAGCAAACTTAAAATGATTTTGCTATTAAAAAAATTGACTGTATTTTTAATGAGCTCACTGTATATTTCAGTGGGAAACATTCACAGTCTCTTTCTTACTGCTCCAGACTGGTGGTATTTTCCTGCTCCAGGCCAGATCTATCTTTAAAAGGAGACTCTCATGCTGGAACAAATAGAAAAAAAAAAAAAAAAAAAAAAGATTAAAAAACCGGCAAACAAAGAATTACATAACTACAATTTGGGTTTTGTAAATAATTTATGGTAGCACTTGGTAGTTTTGCACTTCTTTCTCATTTTTAATGTATTTTATTTCTTAATCAGAATTGTTTCTGTTCTAAATTAATGTTTTAAAAACATCCAACTTCATTTTTGTAGGGTGAATTAAGTCAGAAAGCTTGATGAAAAATAAGGAGTATGATATATGCTTCATAATACATTAAAACCCCTCAAACAACACTGACATTATCATTACTTTGTGTCAGTGTCTATCCACATTTTTCTGAACTTCTGTCATCATATTATCTTATTAGAAGTAAGGAACATCAAAACTTAATCTAAACTATAATGTCCTGGTATGGGATCAGATCCAAACTCCCCCAAAAGTTGTCAGGACTTTGGTGTTGGGAGCTACAGAGCTCAATTGTTGCGTATAGCCACAATGCTACAACTTATGTTAAAAATCACACAAATTTTCTGTTCAGGCAGGAGTGAGAAAGATAATCTCACAGATCATTCTACTGAAATTAGAAAAAGAAAATCAATTTTAAAAAATCAGTATGAGTTGACTCTGTGTGATGTGTAGAAGTATTATTAGAGGGTTAGCGTCCATTCCATAATGAGTATGATCCTGTGGTTTTGACCAATTGTACTTTCTTGTTTTATTTTCACTGTAACTTTCCTGATAAAAGCATTTAAATTTTCAGACCTAACCAGGAGGTAAGGAACAGATCAACCTAGCCAGCACCAGCACAGCCTGCCCTTGGCAAAACTAAACAAACTTCTCCAACTGGCAGGATAAATCTGAACAATTTTCGCATTTCCCTTTTTCCTGTCTTGTGTGCTTTGAGGTGATATGGGAAGAGTCTAGAGGTTCCCAGCCTGAAATACCTCCTGATAAGCAGTTTTATAAAGGGAAAATCTTAATAAATATCGATAACTCCCCATACTCATATTTTCTATAACTGCTTTTATTTGTATTATTGAGGATACTGAGTGTCATGGCACATGGCTGGATGGGAGACCTGAGACCTTTCAGGGAAATTGCAAGAGGGGAAAACCTGCTGCAGAGGCACTAAATTGTACTCTGGAAGTCACATATTGCTATGTTCCTCCATGCACACCATAATGACAAGAGATGTCTTCTTCAGCAGTGGTGAAGAGCCAGGAGCTTTCCCTGGATTTGAAGTGGACCTTCATATTCCTCCTGTAATGCATCTCTTCTTTAAATGGCTCTTGCTTCCAAAATCATGTGAGCTGAAAGTTCAGAAAGTGACATTGTCTGAGTGGTAGTAAATTGTTAGTGTGTTTTCTTAAACCTACTTGCTGGGATTAGCCCTGTCCCACTTTGTACGTTCTGGATTGAGGGTTAGACAAGGGTCAAGTAGGTGATTTCAACACTCTGATATAGGCTTACCCCCTCCAGTAAAAGGGAGGCTTTTCAACCAATCCAGTCTGATTCTTCCATCTCAAACTCTGCTTTGTTTTGCTTAGGTGTGCAAGGAGGTTTGAGGGCAAGAGGGCACAATTTTAAACCCCAATTCTCAATTCCATAACATCCATCATTATCTGTCTATGTTAGGCTATTATTGCCCTTCCTCACAAAGCCCACTCTTCAAATACACCCAATTCTCCAGAGAAAGCCATGCTCAACTGGACTATGCCATTGAAACCATCCTGACTTTCTCACTCATGGGTACACTCATTGTTATAGGACAGGAAAACACTCCTACCTTAGGCTGGAATTATCTAAATGGCCTCCAAAACTGAGAACATAAAACCCACAAAGACATCACAGGAAACAGACATGCTACATCTAAACTAAGTAACCTTGTCCAAAATTTTAAAGACCAAACCTCACCCTCATCAAAATTTTGATTTGGTGCCAATGAAGAATGTTGGTTGTGAGAATGTTGGAAGCCTTAAGGGATGAATAAACACAGAAGTAGGCACAGAAAAACAATAACCTTTCCCTCTCACTCATTTAAAAATCAGATATAAGTCTCACTATATAAAAAACTATGCAAAATTAGGAGGTCATAAAGAATTCATCATTATGGCCTTACGTTTTATTAGATCATTTCTTTGGCCTGAAATTAACAATGGATCAATGTGGGCCTTTTATAATTTAAAAAATTAGTTTTATTCAAGTGACAGAGTTAAACTTGCAGTGCCAAGGTATATTTTCTTACTGCAGCTCTTCTTGAGGTACGCTGAGGAAAGTAAAACTCCTTATTCATGTTGTCTACACAAAGCAAATTCTGCATGGATTTGTTCAGGTTCACATCAGGCACCATGGAATTTAAGGCTGTGCTTTGAACCCCAATGCCAGCTCCTCACCCCGATTCCTCAGCTTTGTTTCTCTCAGGGTTTCATTTATGTGCTGTTTCCTTTCAAATAGATTAAAATTTCCAGATGGTGGAGGAAATATTTACCTTAAATTAATTCTACTAAGATTTAGCTTACTTGCTTTCCCTGAATAGAAAAAAAAAAAAATAATAAAAGGAGAAGGAAATGGAAAGGAGAAAGAAAAAAGGAAAAGAACATGACCTTCCTAGGCCAGGGAGATCAAAAATACACAACCCACCTCTTTGGAGGTCAAACTGAAAAGACTGACTGGCCCTCAGAGTAATGTGGTGGCCCCTCGACATTTATGGTTAAGTAGTAGCTGAGGGAGAGAATTGAATTCTGACCTTCCTAATTCAGCAACAGAGGTAAGAAGTCATCTCCAGCACAGTGGAATTACACAGCACATAAAGGAACTCCCCCTTCAACATTATTTATTTGGTGAACTCTCTCTGTATCCCAGAAAAGGCTGCAGCATGCTTATTTTGCAAAGGGATCATGTTGTTTAGTTCCAAAGCAAGCACATTAGAAGAATTCCACATAGACTTCATAATAAATCCACCCAAGGCCCAGCACCCAGTTGCTGTTGTGTAAAGGGCTTTTTATTTATTTAACTGCCTAAAAAAAAAAAAAAAATTGCACACATAATGAGAGAATGTCCTTCCCTTACGAGAGGAGAGTTCAATAGTTTAATTTTTGTTAACCAAAATCCCTTGTACTAAGGTAAATTACATTGCATTTTCTATTACTAGCTCTGTTAATTGTCAGGCAGTAAGAGTTTATGCACTCATCCAAAGCAGCAGAGAATTTCCCATAATGTTACAAAATAAAACCTGACAAAGCACAATAATCTTTAGTTTATTGATGTGCTGCTAGGCCGTGGAAAGAATCAGATCTGTAATGTGTTTTTGGTTAGGAAATTGGGGCCTAGAAAGATGTACTGGGAACAGCAGAGGAATGTCAGGTTCCAAGAATATATATACATATCCATGTGTGTGCATAAACTGGGGTGTTTTTCTAAGGAAAATTATGGTGAAAGACTTTAACATCAACAGTAAGGGTTCAAAGACTGAAAGAAGAAAGTAAAAAGTATGTGAATGCAAACAGAACTTGTTAGTTAGTAGTATTTCAAGTAAAAATGATTTAAAGACAACGTGGGGGAAAAAAAAAAAAAAAAAAGCAAGGACAGTACCTAGTACCTTGGATAGGGTGTTCCACTATGTTCAGGTTGGCCCAAACATATATAGTGAGTAGATTTATCTCTAATAGTCCTGAAAGTACATCAATTGTACCTTTATGGACCCAAAATATTCTTGGCTTTAAATAAGCAGCCTACTTTCAATGGAGGCTAGAAAAACTCTTGGAAAGGTTGGAGATATTATTTGAAAGCTATATTTTAAATAAGTGGGGATTTGGGAAATTCATCTTTTGAAGAAATGCCAAAAGAAAACCAGAACAAAATAATGGACTTTAAATTCCAAGCTCATATTTGCCTCCAAAGGAACATACAGACCCATGATTAGGGAAGCTTATGACTGTCTTTGATGGCCTCTTTCAAGATCTCTCATGGCTATGAGATTGCAAAGTTCAGGCTGTTTCTGACACCCAAAGTCTGGGTCCACCATATTGACATTTTTTCTAGTTTTGATAGAGAATATTTATGCCAAGGACAACAAAACAGTGCTTTTTCAATTTTCATAAGAGAGGATTAAAGGATACTTGATTTCTATATCTGCTATGGTTTTGTGGATAGCTGTGCATTAAGAGGAGGTTCTTAGCAATGCAGAAGAGGCCAAAATTTGGAGTTTTCCTGTATACTTTCCACTAAGAAGCATCATGACTCTTGCCCTTTAACAGGCAATGATGGAGCATGATAATGTACATTTCTGCTTCTCAGAGCATTTATTTTAATTACAAGGGCTTATAAACAAATAGGGAGAGGGAAGAGAGGGAGGGAAATGGGGGGTTGTCTCTTTATTGTCCTGATTTTGCATTTAGAAAGTAGAAGAGAAACACAGAGAGAGAGAGAGATCCTCTACCTTGCACAAAAGATGGCAAGGTGATAAATTAGTGCTCTCAAGTGAAATTGATTACTTTGTGTTCCTATCCAGTTCATACGGCAGCAACACAGATGCTCTGAAACACAGTAATGACACATTGGAGAAAAACCAATCAGGTTGGTCTGGTGAAACATTTTTTCTTTCTCTCCTAGTGCTCAAAGGATAAACCACCATGTGCTCTACCTGCACAAGGGAAAGATACACACACCCAGTACCCCCAAACTCCCACTTGGAGACTTTTCAGCCAGCCTAAGGACATTAAATGATAAAATGATGAATACTGGTGATTTTTTTTTTTTTTTCTCTTCTGTGCTTGGATATAGCTCTAATACTCAGAGGGAGCTGCTTATGTAGCAAAAGGTTGAAGTAAAATCAAGTCACCTTCAGGCAATTGTACCTGAGATAGTGCATAGAAAACAAGAAACAGGACATGGTTTATCAGCCTTCCAGGATGATGCATTCAGATGCAATTGGTATCAGGTTTTAAAATAATAATTTGGACTTCTGTAATGGTTAATCTACTTTGTAATTACTACTATTTCATCTTTAGTAAGCTGGGGATTGACTGCTTTCATGGCATAAAGTTTATGAGCACTAGATTTTTTCAGTGAAAGACAGAATTCTGCTCACATGCCACAGCATTGGTTTTGGCATAGGGGAAAAAAAAGAGAAAAAGTGCTGAGCAATTTATTTCTTCTCATTTGTCAGATCCCCATGTACTGAATGTGTAAGTAAGGAGAGATGGCAACATGATGGACCATTCAAGAGCTGGAGGACATCAGAATATCACCCTAAATTTCTACTTCATATAACTAGACTTTAGAACTAGGGAGAGAATGAAGGAAGAAGGAAGATGAGATTTAGTGTAATTATTCAAACTTATAAATGTTATGAATTTCCAGAGTTATCCCTTTGGTAGAAATGTTCTCTTTAGTGTCAAACTAGTCTCTCTTTTCTTCATTTGGCTTTAATAAAGATGATCAAATAAAGTCAAGAGCCTTTCCTAGAGAAAGTCAGCCAAAGGACTGAGTCCTCTTTACCCTCATACATTGCTGCATATGCCGTGATGTCTCCCCATTTCTACTGATTTAAATCAGCTCAGTCTTTGTCTCCAAACCTTTCATCCTGGCAAAGGAAGACAGAAGGCCTCAATACCTTTGATCACCTATGAAAAATGCCTTGTAGTCACTGCAACTTGTCCAATCAAGTGGCATCAAACCAAAGCTGTTCATAAACTTCAAGCAAAGGAGAATCAGAGTTGTCCTTTAAAAGGAAGTCTTTCATTTAGCAGTGACTGTATAATTTAGATGAATGGAGCAAGCCACATAAAATTATACGCACAAAAATTTAAGTAGACTCTTGTTGAGGTAGTTTTCTTACATTTCCCCATATTGTATAAAATAATAAATTATTTGAATAGTTCTATTATCTGTCCTTAACTGAAACGTACAGTGCCTGTCCTAGTTCCTCAAAAAGCTTGTTAATATGCAATCACCTAGTACAACTGCTAAGTTTTTAAAGGTCACCTATGTTTTATTCATAAAGGGTGGTTTTCTGGAGGGAAAAAGGTTACAGTGTCATGTAATATCATATTCTGATAGAGGCTCAGCTTCAAAAATGTATTTCCTAACAGTTTGTAGTGAAGAAAGGTACATTTGTTTGGGAGCTCTCAGTTTGACTGAGATCTGCCGTGTTCCACAAATTGTTTGCTGTGTGGGAACAGCACATCATTTCTCAGACATATTTAAAATATTTAGACATTACTGGTGTCTCTCTTGTTTGCTCATTACCCCAGTTTCAGGACAAGAGTCATAATGGTCTGATTGCATTTGTTTATTTCCATTTAAAACACTATTTAAAATGATACCAGTGGGAAACAGTGAACAAATTTTGGGACTGGAATTCAGTATAATAACTGCAGTCCAGTGAAAATAGCAGAAGCCCAGAAGTAATGGGTGACTGTTCAAGTTTTGGCATCAAAGTCTGGTCTCTGTGGCATCTGTCTCTGTGGTAGGGTTTCTTCTACCTGCTTTATTACAGTGGAATATAAGGTGTTCATAAGTACCTCTTTCACAGGGCCCTGCACGTTTCATAATATATTGAGTATTTAACTTTCATTCAAGGATAAATTATCAAATCAATACTACCTCCAATATAGGCATTAAATGGCAACAGTTGTCTTTATTTTAGAAAACACAACTCTGTCTCACACAGCAAAGCAGAACATCACTGTGCAGATCAGACCCAGGCTGTAAATTAGCTTCCACCCTTCCCATGCTGCAGTAGAGTTTCCATGAGGATTAAGATCCAATCCTCTGCACCAAGGGTACCTGACACAAAAACCAAAACCAAGTTTTGGAGAAATACTGAAAACAAGTGTTGTGGTTTCCACAAAGCAGGCACTGTAACATTCAGTAGGAGTATGATGAACATATATTTAATTTATTTGTCCAAGTGCCCCTTTTTTGGTTAGCCAGCTGGTATATACTTTCCTCTGGGAGTGACTCACCAAAATGAATTACTGAATTTGTTTTTCTTTGCAGATTTTTGTTTGTCACAAAAGGGGTGTTAAGGCTGACTATTAAAGGCAGTTCATATAGGGAATGTGACCTGAGTGAGTTAATTGGCCTATTTTAATGAAAAGCTCCCAATATGAAATTTCCAGCACTACTGGCAAGGGTGCCAAATTCAGTGAGGTTATGAAAATAAATGTGAACCCTTCAAAACACTTGAAACACAGGCAATTGATGTAATAAAACCATTTTGCTTAGGACAGAGTAAGCTGACTGTTGTTATTCACTCTGTCTCCAGCTGAACTCAGAGCTAAAAGCCACTTTACTTGCTGATCTGGGGATCTGCTGTATTATTAGCATTTTATTCAATTTTGGGAAACGTGACATTGCATTTGTAAGTGGATGTTGAGGCTCAGCCTTTTTCAAATGGACGAGGTCTTTGGAGTTATTAAATTATTGAGGAAACAGTTTGTCCCAATTTTCAGACCTAACTTGGCTTACTAAACAAATTTCAATGTAAATAAGGTTCTAAATCTATGCATTCATTAGTACTGTTTAACAGCAATGACATTTCTTTGGCAAGAAAGCTTTCTTTGAGAGCCTATTTAGCCTCAGGTCACTTTAGCTGAGGCCCCAATGGCAAAGAGAGAAAAAAAAAAAAGTGTTCACGTCAATAAAAGTTTTGTTTTCACTTTTTATTTAATGGCCCAGTACAAAACTTTAGTTTGGCAACTGATGGAAAGAAGATGGCCAGAGTAAAGAATGCATAAGCCAAAGTTGTATGTAATTTAGGGTGAGAAAAAAAGCTGGTTTATTCTATGTTTTTATTTCCTATACCAGAACATCATCTTAGCCATCACAAAATTATGTCACCTTGAAGATGCAGACCAAGATGTGGTAGCTTTGATCAGAATGCCCTGAGTGTACACACAGGGTATGTACACAGCTAACCTTGGAGGAGGAGGCTGTTTATGTGTGGTGATCCACCACTCCTTCCCACTCCTGCCATCTGAGCCTCATGCCCAGCAAAGAGTAATTCATTAGAAATCAAGAGCTGCAGGGCTGCAGGGACCCCACCAGTGTCATGGGGCTGTGGGTGCTGGGAGTAGAATGGCTTCAGGAAGGATATTTTCAAAGGGGTAGAAAGTATTTTGGCTGATAAAACTGCAGGTGTAGCTGTCTACACAGTAGATAAACTTCTCATGCTCCAGTGGAAGTGTGCAAACACACAAGGATGTAATTTTGGTGGTTTGCTGTGAGGTATAAGAGCAATTCCCTACCTCAGAAATTCCCCCCTCCCACCAGAAAAGCTCAAGTATTCTAGTATTCATTGAGTGGGAGGATTTTATACTATTATTTTCCTTCCCAAACTTCTGCAGTGTGCATGGTCATTGCCACTGCCATTGTCATTACAGTTTATGCACTTCACCAAACTTCTCTGCCTCTCCAGGTGGCTGAAAAAGTTGAAACACAATTCAAATAGGCACATTGCAGCTCCTTGACAAGGGTAGCCTAGAAAAATAATCTGCTACATATTTCATAAGTATGCATAGGTATGAAGTTTTGGGTCACAAGAGAATGTCTTTCCAATGTGTGACCTGTCACTCAGAAATGCTGAACTTCTGTCTGTTTTACTCTAATACTTGTGATCTTTAATTTTTTTTTTTTTTTTAAACTTTAGTTTGAAACTTTAAACTGCTGTGGTATGGAAAAGAGCTTTTTGAACTCAGACAAGTAACAAGAGACTAGAGGCCAAGTCCAGACTGAAAATCAGGCATTCACATTCCATTCCTAAAAAACATGTCCTATTTGTATTTTCAGTGTATGTCTGGGTTCATAAATATCTTTGTGTTTCTAGTCTCAAACAGTCAACTTTTTTGTACAATATACAAACAAGAATTAACAAAGTTGAATGGGACTAAGGCTAATCAGTCCTTGTGGAAGGTGTCCCTGTCCATGGCAAGGGGATTGGAGCAAGATGATCTTTAATGTCCCTTACAAAACAAACCATTTTATGATTTTATGAAGAAGAACGATTATTTGAATTCACATTTATCAAGGTCAGACTAGCAAGCTAATTGCTGGGACTAGTCTTCATTTTTGTTATTAGCTGGTTGAGGAGTAATATTGCTGAATACTAGGGCCCTGAGACCCACAGAGTACAGTCCAGCCCTGGGTTAATGTCTTTTACCTCTCACTAGTGAAAGCAAAATATATTTCAAGCATGAGCTGCTGCTTCTTCCTTGTGAAAGTTATTTTGTCTCTTTATCTTTTCTCTTCTCTTCCTGATTGAGAAGCCAAGTGCAGCGCCCGTGGTTGGCAAGTGATGAAGGGAAAAAAATAAAAATAATGGAAAGATCTCTCCAGGAATGTTTGCTTCACTATATTTTCTTTCCTATAACTAATTATTCTAGCTGGACAAAAAATAAAACATAACACAATAAAGCACAATAAAATCCTGGATGTGCATTGGATTCCCAAGCTTGCTAGGAGCCAAAATTTTAGGACATGAAGAGGAAGAAGAAGTGATCCTCTTCATCACTCAGTGAAAACATCAACAGCACACTTGCCAGTTATTCTCCATCGTGATTATCTGATTGATGCATGAACCAGTAATTCCTATCCTGCTCAGGATGGAGCACACACACACACACACACACACACACACACACACACACACTTCAAACAAACTATTCCCTGGTGCTTGGCCTTATCCATGACTCAAAACAACCACTGTAAAACACAGCAGGGAAATCTCCCCCTTAGGCACAGCTGTGCCCAGGGTTTTATGTGCAAGTGGGACTGGCAGGGAGCACAATCTCCAAGTGATACCACAAGGCTGCTGCAGCTCTTCCAGTTTCCCAATACCATTCCTTCCTCTCATCTTCCAGAGCTGCTCCTTAGCTACAGCAGAGGATGAAACCCTGGAAATGACTAAGAGCTTCATGGTTTTCCACAAATCCAGTGGTTTTTTTCCTTTGTCACTCCAGCAGGATGCTCTGCACTTTCTGTCTGACAGCAGTTTTCCTTCTGAAGAACATCAGATTTCTCGTGGTGAGGGAAATCGTGGTGCAACCACAATTTATGGAAGGTATCTACAGCCTTCCATTTCAGAAGAAAATCTATGACTTATAAAAGTAGTTTAATTTTTTTTTTGTTTGTTTTAGTTATAATAGTCCATGGTTTTAAAAAATTTAACAAGGGAGAGGAGAGAAAGAACAATAATCCTTCCTCTCCTCTGTGAAACATGTGCCCAAATATCACAGGAAATTAGTTAAATTATATTCTTGACTTACAACATCATGGCCATAGGAGAATAAAAGATGAGATTTTTCAGGAGGACTCTGACTTTAGCTTACCTCATGACTCTGAGCAAGTAACCTCTGTCTGAGCCCAGCCTTTGGATTGACCACAATATTTACCAGAAAATAAACACAGCCTGAGATTCAAGCAGGGATAAATATTAGAAAATTTGAGACAGAAATCCAAATGTGAAAGTGGACCAAGGCTTGTTTTCATGTTCCCACATTTCTGACTATGCTGAAAATTCTACACTAGAGTATTTCAGCTTTCTTCATCTGTCTGATGGTAGAAAACTTACATCTCTGAGAAATGCTTTTTTTAAGATGTGCTCCAGGTTTTTGTGGATGCTGAGATCAATAAGACCTGCTGTCCTTTAAATGAGCTGTCTGACTGCATCCTACAACACAGGGGCCACATGCAAGGCACAGCCACACAAACCACACTAAGTGCCTCCTGCCTGTCGCTCTGAACAGTTTTCCAGAATAAAAACATTCAAATAAAAATAGGTAAATACATAGATCTTTATCTGAAACCATCCATGTCTGCTTTCTGGTCATTTTTACCTTAGGAATTTCAATGCTACAGCATAAAGGATTTTCTGTTCTCCATATACTATTTAAAAAATCCCAAAAACCACAAAAGAACCCAAACCAAATCTAAATCAGCCCATACTTTATAAAAATGGGTTTCTGTAATATGGCAGAAAACCATTGCAATGAAGATGCTGTTTTAAAATCCTTATTAATTATTATCGTGATAGACATTTCCAAGGAATTTCAATTTCAGAAGCCTCTACGGTCAACTAATAACTTATTAAATATTACTCAGTCATTAAATATCCTCAGTTTAAAAATGAATATTTAGGGGATAGACATCTGGTAATATGTCTTAATCCTATTTTTAGATTAGATCCTCTTAAGAAATTCCCATATGCTTTTAGATAAAGCTTGAACCTTGCTAATCTTTCTGAATATTCTCTGCCTGCTGCTGTGTACACAAGAGCCCCTAAAAGCTGTACTTAGGGGTTGTGTTTAGGTTCAGATTTCACAAGGTAATTGCTCTCCCTCGTTTTCATGTATTTTAGCACTAAAACCACAATGAAGGGGGAGGTGGAAGGAAAAATCAGGGGGAGTCCAACTGTAATGCTTGCCTATTAATGAAATTACTACAAATGGACTAAAAGTCAGAATCAAAAATAACCCTGACATTAATGGACTTCTTATTTGAACCAATTGGATAGGAAACTGCTCCATGTGTTGGGACTAACTAACAAATATATGATTAAATTTAATTCCCAGCATTTAAAAAATACTTGAAGTGATCTCTAATATAAACCAATGGTTGGTGGTGAGTGTCTTTAGCAATGTTCCTGGGTTTTAACAGCATTGCTTTATCTAAATATATTTCTTAGAGTCACAAACCCTAAAAGGTATAAAATAAAGTAGATTGAGATGGATTACGTTAATTAATGGGTATGAACTGGCCTTTCACCTCAACAATTGTAGACAAGTTCAACCTAAGAGCTTAAATCAGAGTTTGCTGTTCTAAGCTCTAGTAGACATTAATTCACATCATATAATTTGGCAGAGTTGGCCCAGAAATGAACTTGCCATGGATTTGACCCTCCAAGTCAGAGATGGGGCAGCAAACAAAGGAAAAAAAAGAGGGAGGGAAAAAAAGCAAGAAAACCACAATGTGTCCCAGCTGCTCCCCTGACTTGTAGATAAAACCAGAGCATTTCTGAGGGTTTACACACACAGGCAGTACATGTTTGTTTTTTTTTGTGGAGATGAGCACTCAGGACCCAAAACGAGAAAAAAAGCATTGAGAGCATGGAACATTGGGGAGCTTCAGCTGGAGACTGGATTTTAGAGAACTTTTGGGGAGACTGTGGCCAATGTGTGCTTTGAGCTCAGACTGGTGGATTTGGTGTGTCACACAATTTCTGTGCATTTACAGTGACACAACACTTTACAAACACACCCAGTCACACAGGAGTTACAGCATCAGACCAATTTCTCTGCTCTTATTTGCATGCCTGCAGCTCTGCAGAGACTCACACACATAGAAAGGGACCAGAAATAAATAAATAAATCGCATTAATCCTTTTGTTTTCTTTTGTTTTTATTATCTACCTGGAATTCAGGCCTGAAACCACCAGATCATTATTCACTGATAACTGCACAGGCAATAGCAAACTGTTCCTCGAATAAATCTCTTCCCTGAATAAAGCCACGGCAGCCGTAATATGCATTTAATGGATTTATCAGTTTTACATTAAATGCCTTTTATTTGAAAGCACCAATTAATTTCATAGATGTTCCCTTTAGGTCCAGGCAAGACAGTTCGTGGTGGTCTCCTGCCACAGCTGCCTTCTCCTGGGGAACATGGGGGGTTTATCCTGAGCATCCACCACATTTATTTGGTTATGATAAGCAAGCACAACAAGCACTGTGCCAGGAAAAGCAAATGTGGGAGCCCACATGTCTTTCACATTCTTTCCTCGAGCTCCAGTTGAACTCCCAGGGTAAAGACCAGCAGCAGAGCAGAGCACCAGTGGGATGGGGAGGAATCCAGGAGCAGTGAGAGAGGAGGACAGATTTAAGGGAAGCCCTCTGTCAGAAAGCAAGCCAGAAGAATATGGAGCACTCCTCCAGGCCTGCAGGACAGCAACTGTTATTAGCAAATATTTGCACATTTGACCGCAGGATTATTGTCTCACTGCTAATATGACTTTTTTTTTTTTTTCTTTTTCAGATCTGGGTTGCTGGGATATATATCACAGCCTCTTCATGAAGGTTTTGGTTTAAAAGAAAAAAAAAAAAAAAAAAAAAAAAAAAAGAAGAAAAAAAAAGAAAATAGGAATGTAGTGTTCTAAATACAGGTTTGGAATTTGGAATTGTGTTCAGAGACCAGCAACCATCGATATCATCACAGCCTGACTACTTATAACTTTTGACATACTGTAAGCTCTGTGTGCAGGCCAGCTCTAGAAAATATATTCTATTTCTATAGGTTCTGAATATGCAACAACAACAAAAGGAAGTTATATAAGACTGACAATGTCTAATAATTATTACCATTCAATCTTTCAAAATGCACTGCTATAATAAATTTTGTCAGAAAATAGGACTGGGCAAAGAAGAAAAACATGGAAAAATTAGTTATTTCCGAGTCTCACATTTCCATCTCATTCTGCTAACTAGTTTATGCATTAACAATGTGCCTGAGTTCTTTTGGTAGTTTCAATGGACTTACACCTTAGAGGGAATTCCAGTGTGAAATTCTGTTAGCTTGCCATTCTTTAGCCAACTAAAATTAAATTCAGTCAATGGCTGTTTTATAGTTCAGTTAATATTCTTTAGCTTTCTTGTTTTGTTTACTATAATTATGTACTTTTCTATTTTTGTTTGGGTCTCAGTTCCTTCTCTCAACACCTTTTCCACTCACGACAGGGTTCGGAGATGCCTGTGAACCTCATGCTGTCCTAGAAAGAAAGAGTCCCCCAAAATCAGTCTTTGCATGGGGAAGATGAAGTCTGCAAAAAGCAAAATAGGTTGTGGAATTGGGAGACCAAATATGCAGAGTTTTCATGCTGTCACCAACTCTGAATAACTGCATTCCCAGAGAGAAGACATTCCCTGCCTCATTACACAGTGCTCCTGCTGATCAAAAGAAAGCTGGAGAGATATTATCAATGTATGAAGCCACTCTGCCCTTTTCCCTCCCCTTTTTTTTTATTAAACATGGCACTTTTCCAGTTTGCTGAAATTCTCTCATTGACCTGGGTTACTATTCACCAGTTTTGCAAAAGCACGAGCTAAATTTGTACTGCTAAGGTTTCGCATTCCTGACCTCAGGAGCAAAAAAAAAGTAAAAATATCAAAGAACACCAACATTGGTGAACTATCAAAACCCAAGGTCAGCTCAGGTGAAGGCAGAAATCCAGGTCAAAGTCTTGTCCCACTAGACTCTACAGTACAGAGTAAAAAGGTCCTAAAATACCAAGATCACTCTATTTTATACTCCAAGTGAGTGGGCAATTAGAGAAAGGTCCATAATTGCAATAACCAAACACAAATTTCTCACTAAAACTTTTCACTGGGGACTCTTGGCATTCATTTGTGATTGCTCTAAGAAGTATTTCCCTGTGTAAAGTGAGATTCCTGTCTGGATGAGGTTTCATACTTGACATGCACTCTGGGATCTATTTGCTGCAGTGTGCTATAGGCAAAGCTTCTCAAAGTTGCAAATGGGCTGAATTTTATATAAATACTGTATTTGGCATCTATAACAAATTTCACAAAGAATGAATAATCTACATGAGTAGGAATGAATACTGGGAGAAGCCCTGGCTACTGATAGAGGGCTGCATGGCATGAAAAATTGGGTCATTGACTTCTGGCCTTTGACAGTCTTGAGGTTAGATCTGGCTTACATCACAAGTGAAATAATCACAGGGGTTTTACTTCAAAAATTAACACTCAGTTTGATTGAGTTTGACAGAAATAGCACACAGATGCCAAGGACCAAGTCAGACAGAACTGGGTTGTTTGGTGGTGCATCTGGTGATGTTTCATTCTTTCATTTGCCCTGAGCCAACAACAACAAAAAAACCAACCTAGTTCTGGTCTGTGACAAAAAAAAACTATTGAAAAAAATAAGATTTTTGACAGTAATCTGCAACATGTAGAATACAAATTGTAGATAAGTTGGTGGGGCATAGCAGGGAAATATACCACTTCTAAAAAATAAAGCGAGATTTACTTTCAGATTAGACGAGCCTAAAATCTACCTGGTACAAAAGTCACCTAATCTCACACTGACATTCTACTTGTTCGATATGATCTAATGAAACTACAAACCTCAAAGTCCAGTTAGGAGCCAAACTTTCAACATTTGTGTGGTCTCAAAATTAGAAAATATCTGTTTCATCAGTCAGAAGACATTTTTTGTCATAAATCAGGGGAGGCAGACATGGGATAAAAAAGCAAGAGTTCTGTGAGGATTTTAAATGCATTCTCCTGCTTTTAGCCAGATCCAAATTGCCATCAGGATGAGAAGTTTTTCTCATGGTATTTCAGCCACCACGTCTGCTCCAAACAGGAAGCGCTGAAATGTGTACAAATAACTTCATAAAAATAATTTGAGGCACCACAAATAAAGAGAAAAACATTACACTAACTTTCTCATCCTTTTAAATGACTTGAGCTCCATGAGAATGAAGCACAAGGAGCTCCCACAGAACAGCTCCCTGTTTCTTCTCATGGAAGTCCTCAAGCGTGACCTTACGAAAGGCTGAGGACCTTGTTGATGCTGAAAGGAGGGGTTCAAACCCCCCTGCAGATTTAGTCACAAAGGCAGGGGCAGTTTAGGTAAAATACTCTCAGGGCCTGGTTCTGAAATCCTTAGCCAAAGGAATATCCATTAGATGGGGAAAGTTAGCAATGTAACTGCTTAGTAAAAAAAAAAAAAAAACAAAATAGTTCTGGTCTCATCTGTACTTTGAGAAAATCTGAAAGAGTTTACGAGACTGGCACTGACTTCCTGAGGAGCTGGGAAAAGCAATCTGCTCAAGACTGAAACGTTTCATCCAAACAGCAAAAATACAGCCTGTTGCTGTAACTACCATACTTTTATTTTATTTAAATTCAAAATACTTTTCATTATGCCAGAACTAATAAAACTTTAGCAAATGTTTCAGTGTAAGCCCTCAGAGATGGAACCAATTCTTTCTGGTATTGGTTTGTTTTATTGCTGGATCACTACTATAATAGGAGATCTCTCCATTGTTCCAAGATCTGGATTTTTCAGGGTTTCTCACCAGACAGTATTTAGGGGCACAATGCCAAAAAGACCCCCTAATAACTCCCCCTGTATAGAAGCTTGGCTATGACTTTAATGATAATTTTCAGATGCAGGGGTGGTGATCAATTTACTGATTCTAATCAGGTACATACTGGGAATAATTATGGGAGACATTCCCTTGTGTGTTTTTGCTGATACGCTTCTCAAATCAATTCTAAAGGGTGCCCCTGAAATAGAGAAGTAAAAACTAAACTAACATAAATTCATTTTCCCATGTAGACATTGAAGCAAAGCACAAAAGCACTTGGCTGAAATGTGGTATGAGACCCTCAAACCCTTCCAGAATATCCTGTGAGTCTGAATAGAGGGCTCCACTAACCAAAAAAAAACAAAACCAAAAATAGTTTCTTCTTTGCCAGACAAGGGAAATTGCTTTGACACCTAAAGATGCCAAGGCTGAATATGTGGAGTATGCACAGAAACCCTGGTTTTTCTTCCCTCTGCAGGAGGTGGAGAAGTCTTCAGGTCCTGGATGGTGATGGCCACATCCTCTTTTCTCCTCTGTCTGTGGATGCTTCACTTTTGCCCTGGACTTTGTGGTCCATGCTTCCAGAGGTGGTCAGGAAAGATGGAAGTTCTGGACTGGCTGGGAATTATTCAGGTCTGGGGCACTGTCAGTGTTAAACCTTGCCCACCCTCCCTACCTAAGTCAGCACTGAATGGCAAACTAAGTTGGGAATATTTAAGTCAAAAAACTCTTCCAATCAAATAATTCTCTTTTTTTTTTTTTGCTTAAGAAAAATTTTCCCGAGGAAAGTGTCCACTTTGCTGACAAAGAAACCATAATCCACTGAGGAAATCCAGCCTAATGGAAGGGGGTTGTTAATGGCTTTGTTAATGAGAACTATGTTTTGTGGGCAGACTAAAAGGCTGCACATAAAACACTATGCAAACACACCTAATTTCACTTGTTGGGAATGTGAGGTTGACAAAACTTTCCAAGAGCAAAGCAGTCCAAAGCCAATGTGTTTTCTTTTGATTCTTCCAAAACCCAATGTTTTCTGGAAATCCCTACTAAAAAGAAATCACAGCTTTGTCTTTTCACACCCTTTTTGGATGGGAAAAATTCAGAAATGTGGAAAAGTCTTTGCATCACATAACTAGCAATATGATTTAGGATTACATTCTTATAATTAGGATAAAACAAACTTCAAAGTGTTTTACAAAGTATTTTGCTCATTCTGTTGCATTGTGGTTTTTTTTCTTGTAGGGAAACTGAGGCATAGCCAGGAGAACAGATTTGAGTGGGAGAGCTTCACTGTTGTGAATAGAGTGCAGGGCTCCCAGTTTCTGTTCATTTTTCAAAAAAACAGGGTTACAACAGGGAGCATGATCCTACTGGAAATATCCACATTGCTTTTGAAAAGGGAATCTAGAAACCAGGCAAAGGTGCTCAATCTGGTGGCACCTATGTGGTCCATCCATTATGGCACCCAAAATTCAGCCACAAGCAGACCTCAGTTTGTCCTTTTTCCTGCACTTTACAAGGACTTCCTGGTACTTTTACACTATTAAATAATCTGAAAATAAAAAATAGGCTACATCTATTTTTAGATAGTTTCAACTTCTTTGAGCAGGCAGAACTCATTTCTGTGGTGGGACATGGTTTGAGAGAGACTTCAAATGTTACTGCAATTTAGATTTCCTTCTTCAAAATAAATTTTGCTTAATTAGATATATCAAAAAGTCCCAAAAAGTAGTGATTATCTGGGGGTGTTTTAAAATCATTGTACATTTAATTCATCTTCACAGAAGATGTCTGTCCACAACTTCTGCTTGCCTAAACTTACAGTTTTCTAAATGCTCAGAAAATTGGGAAATTGCTGCTCAATAGAGTTGTCCACCACCCAAAGTAGTAGGAGCAGCAGGTGTGATGGAGTTATATTTCATCAGCGTGACATAAAACATGGCTCACTGACTTTATTTTAAATACTGTTCTTTCTAAAGTTTTCCCTTATAAAACGACAGGCATGGAGCTGTCAACTGGGGGAAAAGGATACCTTTAAATCTAGCCTGGCATGCATGTGTATATTTATTTTTGTAAGTGAAATATAAACGGACATGCTGAGTTCCAAGTGCTTGATGGATAAAGGAATTAAATGATTTCATATATCTCCCTGTATAAATATACAAAAAACTTTCCCCGATGGGTCACAGAGGATTTCATGTGGATGTGAACTCTGTTTACTGTTAGTATTAGGGAAATAGTGGCTTTTTAACAAGTTACTCATGCCTGGAAAAAATCCCAGTATTGCAAGTTGTCCTAGATTCTCTGCCAATTGTCCGTGGGAATCGTCAGGATGGGAAAAGTTCAGATGTGTTTTAAAGAACCAGCTTAATGGAAAATGGGAAGGAAAAAAAAAAAGCTACTGTGTCAGTCTCCTGGGTAAGAAGAAGTAAAATGTGATTTGACTGTTTTATTTCTTCCTTTTTCTTCCTTTTTTTTTTTTTTTTCCTTCCCTCAATGCTTTTGGATTTTATTCTCACCCATGCAAAGCGTTTTGTTCAGGTCATTTGCCCTAGTGAAGAATTGCTTCAGTTCCTGAGCAAAATCAACCCCAGAGACTCTCTATCATTGGTGTGCAATTATAAACTCTTGGGGTTCATTCTTTCAGCCTGTCGGGGTGTTCAGTGTTGTGCAGATGCCCTGGGGAGCCCTGGGCTCTGCCTTCAGGTATTTTGGGATGCAGAAGTTGATCCCAGGTGCTTTTCCTGCTCTCCCTTGCCCCACAGGAGAGGGGCTGCTGTGTGCTGGGGTGAGGACCAGCATCTCCTGTGGGGCTCTTTGGGCAGGAAGAGTCAACGCCTGCAGGATCCAAAAAAACAAAAAACCAAAAAAAAACCAAAAAAACCCCTAAAAAACCAAACAAAAAAAAAAACCACCAAAAAACCAGAAACTCTCCAATAATCACTTGTTTCCTATTGCAACCAAGACTTTTAAAACTCAGGGCATTGATCCTGTCACTCCAGAGACCACCAAGTGACTAACAGTGCTGGAGTGAGAATCCCTCATGGATGTCACATTTCGAGAAGCATTAACCCACTGATTTAGCTTTAAATAGCAATGGTGTTACAGAACATGTCACTAATTATTTGCTTTCCAGCAACAGTGTGGTGCCTTCTGGTACGTGCACACACAAAAAGATGAAGGTTAAGTAGGGGGCTTTCTTCGCCTGCAAATAGACACATTGTGTCATCATGACACCCAATAAATCCACCCGCCATAGGGGGGAAGGACTGTGCTCTTCCACTTTAAATCCCCACATTTTCTAAACCTGTTTTTTGTTTTTGGTTTTTTTTTTTTGTTTTTGTTTTTTTTTTGGTTTTTTTGTTTTTTGTTTGTTTGTTTGTTTGTTTGTTTTTCCCTAGCAGCTTGTGAAGATCCCCCAGCCAGAACTTTGCAAAGTGGAGGGAGCAAAAAAAACCTAGAACCTGTATCCGATCTCTGTGTCACACAACCAGATACAAAACCTGATTTTGGAAACATAAAGGAGCATCTAATATCATCTGGAAACAAGCTGTTAGTCTGGATACAGTTTTAAGATACAATGTGGGGGGAAAATATGGATTTTGTTGCAGATCCAATATTTTTTTCTTCTCAAGACCTAGCCAAAAATTAGCTTAATTTAAAATAAGATTAGTCATTTATGGGAACTGGTCGTACAGTTTGGAATTTTTAAGGGAGTAGGGAAAGCAGATTTTCAGTATCTTAAATATTTATATTTGAATAAAATATTACTGAACATATCTAGCAGCTACAGAAAGCGACATCATTATTTTTCTTACATGAGGTTTTGCTAAACACTAACACTGAATCTCAAACCTCTCCCTACCACGTTGTTCCCTCACACTCCATCGGTGGTGTTCCCAGATTTTGGGGCTTTTATTGCCTTGGGTTTTTCAAAACCCTTTTTGGATTTGCAGTGGGAGATGCTGCCAGTCTCACTCAGCGTATTTTCACATGTATAAAACTGAGCTGATTTCTTTGGGGCTATTTTTGATTTATAGAGTTAAGGGGGTGAGGGGGAGTACTTAGATGATGCTGGAACCCGGAAAATATTCATTTCATTTGAGGGGAATTTTGTTATGATTATTGTTGTGATTACTATTACTATTATTAGAACAGGAAACTAATTCTTCATGTGAGATAAAGCCTGTTACAATTTTCACACACATCCCAAAAAAAACCCAAACCTTGCTGTCGCGCAGCCCCAGAGTTGGTGTCATTCACACTGCGCAGTTTTTATTCCCTTTTCTGGCCCCAGATCCCAGCATCACCGTGTGATGTTTCTCCTCTGCACATGCCACTGAAGTGAATAAGATGCTGTTTACGACACTGCTTGGGAAAGGACATGACAGAGCAAGAACACGATGCAGCCGGGTTGTGCAACATCCTCTGGAACGGGGCTGGGATCGCTACTGCTCCTCTGGAAAGGGATGGGCTGGCCAAAAACTGACAACACTCAGAGCATCCTCCTCTGAGCAGTGGTTCCAATTAAGCCAAGTATGAAATGTTGGGAGAGGAGAAGTTTATTCCCTGGCTACAAACAGCAACAGGCTCAGATGTTCCCAGGGCTGTCACACGGCAAAACCCTCCTCAGAAAAGGGGCTGTGTTGTCACTGCTCCTATCTGTGCCACATTCATGGCAGAATTCCTCCCCAGTCTGCAAACTTCTGCCTTCTGCCAAAGGTAATTTCTGTTACTAAAAAAATCAACATTAAAGAATAGAGCCAGGCAGATAAGATAGTTAGTGGTAAATCTCTCAGGAGTCAAAACACTGAGAAGCAGGTTCCCAGTTAACTGAATAACTGAATACCTCTCTTTATACCGAAATTTTGATTATTAATTCAGTGTTCCCAGATACCTCTTTTATTTGTTGTAAGGAGGAACAGAGCCACAGATGAATAGTTCTCAAATTCCAGGGAATTTCTGTGTCTTCCTTTTTATTTGGTTTTGGAATGGAATGAAAAAGCTATTAGTCTGCAAAAAAATACACTTTCAGCAAGAAAATATGTGCAGCTGGGTGAAAAAAAAACACTGTGAAACATAAAAATATTTTCTTTGCATTTTGCTTTATCATTTTAAAGTTGTATTTTATTTACACTGCGAAATTTTCAAACCCTTTCGTCTATAAAATGTGGAAATTTTCTACCTGAGAACATCCAAATAGATTTTTTTTTTCTTTTGCACCCGAATAAGATGTTTAGACTAAAACACTTTCCCTTCCCTGTTAATCCTTTCCCACTAATAATTTGACAGCTTGGAACAAAGAAAAAATTGTTCAGTGAAAATTATTGCTGGACATTTTGAAGTCTTTTATCTGGATCAGGGACCTGCTGTGTGGGGGGCGAGTGTGAGAGTCTTGTCTTGAAAACAAAGTGACCTGTTCATCAGCTGGTGTTTATACAGAAAATTTTCAACCCAGGGGTCAAAATCAGAAGTACATTAGAGTCAGCATTTGTTTACTGGCAGAAGATCAGTCTGTAAAATAGTGGCTGTGTAGATTTTTAACAGGTTCAACCATTCTTTTGACTTCTATCCAGACTAATAATGGGTGTTCAGGTTTCCAGCTGAGTGTTCAGTGCTGGAAATACTTCTGCTCTTCAGCAGCGCTGCCTTGCCTGCCCTGGCCAGAGAGCAGCAGCTCCAAACCATCTCTCCCAGGAGAAATTCCAGCTCAGGACAACATCTGTCAACAAACAGCAATTTCCAATGGCACAAAATTCATAATCTTCCATTGAAACACCTTGCAATGTGAACATTCAAATACTTTCAACAGGGAACCCAACGCCCTCTTCACTTTGCAGGTGGCAGGAATGTTCCCATCACAACCTGCCTAATAAAACCCCCTACCAAGGCTTTTTTGAGGCCCTAAGATTAATATTGATATAATGTCTCTATATTTCTCCTTGGCACCTGTTGAATTGTTGTACTTGCCCATTAGCACTCCATTTAACATCAGAAGTCAGTTAATAAATTCTTCCTTCCTGCATAGGAAATTGACTAAAAGACACAAAATTAGCTTTTAAATTTTAAAGAATTAAGATCTCTACAACTCACTTTTTTCCCTTTATTACATTACCTTGAAAATGAGTGTCAGGCTGCACTCTCAGCACTGCTATAACCTGGAAAGATCCTTTTGCCTTTCAACCCTCGCCTTTAATGGATGGTGCCATGAACAATGCACATCTTTTCTCAGCCTTTCCCCTCAGGCAGTTCTCAGGAAAAAGCCCAGCTTGGCCAATTGTCCAGGCCCAAGGCCTGAGAGGTCAAAGAGTTCAGGCTTTTGTGCTGGGATACTCTTCTTGGATTTCTTTGCAGTCTTTGTCTGGTAACAGATAAATAACTGTTGGTTTCGGTTTTTTTCCTGGCTTCTGCAAACAAAATAGTATCAGCCTCCAAAATGGTAACAGAGCAGAGAGGCAGATTTTTACCTTCTTGGATACTTTTAATCTTTATTTTCAGATTAAAAAAAAAAAAAAAAAATCTAATGTTCATTAGAAACATCAGTTAACTATTTTGGTATCTTGCTATCTAATTGTGCCTTTGCTAGTAGAACCTTTCTGAGAGATGACTATATTACATGTTCTATGCTGCATGTTCGATCATACATTGCTATGTCTGAATTTCAGAGCTGCTCCTCAGCCCTACCAGGAGATGCTCCATAGCTGCAGCATCAGCATCAGCCTCAAACTCCAAACACAGATGAATCAAACTTCAGGCTTGGTGCCCAAGCCACTTCCCAACTTCAAAACATATGCCCATTCCTGTTTCCACTACAGAGCAGTTATTTCAGAAATATTAATACTGTCAGTTGCCCTGTCTCTGATAAGATGAATAAATCTATAAATCCAACTTAACACAGAGTAATAGGGACAGATTTACATAATTACTGCTGGTGGACATCATTACTTCAATTTTATTTTTATCTTTTTGTTTTGTTTTGTTTTAAATATCCACCTGCCTTGCTGATGATGTCTCTTTTGTCAAGCAGTCTTTGAGGATATAGGTGAATCCCAGTTGTATCACTCTTGGAAAAAAACCCTGTTTATCATTTCCACTCTGAGCTCATGCTTCCCTTTAGTCCAGCCAAAGGCTTGGGATAATGGGGGAAGGTCTAGCAAACCCTCTTTACTCCACGGCCTTGTTGTTGAAATCATAGAAGTCCAGAACCAGGGTGCGGAAAGCCGTATTGTATAAACACCCTAATGCATGACACATGACTAAGTGATAAATCCTGACACGTTTACAAAACAAAATGAAAATCTTCATTTGTCTTTAGGAAAGGGAAGTGCTCCCACGTGTTTAGACATCTGCACACTCAACATGTGGCAATTACTGCGCTGAGGAATTGGAGCACTTAACTGCTGCGGCAAATTAAGGCTCTAGTGATCAGTACCTTCTCTACACCACAAACAAAGCAATTGGTGGTTTTAGGGCTATTCAAGTTGAGGGATGCCTCTGAATGGCTTAATCCCATCAATATAGATTTACCTCCAGCCCAAGGAGTATCAGTTGTTTCCGTTTTGTTTCCGTTTCATTTGACTGTACATAACTGTCGTATCCTAAAGCAGTTTGTAAGCCCTACTTTTGTATGTTTGCTTAAGTACTGAAATTAAATACACATAATGAAGCCATCTGCAATGAGCAGAATTAATAACTGGCATACCATATTGCTCAGAGATTGTTGACTATACAAACACGTAGTACACACACACACACACTGATCTCCCAGAACTTGGCATTTCTCAAAACTTTACAGTGTTTGTTTGAATGTATCCCAAAATTCTTAGTTCCCATGGGATTCTTATTTACACAGACTGGAAAACTCACCATTAAGTTCATCTCATAAAAGAATCTTTTAGGCTCTATGTAAAAAGTCTTTTTAAAACAAAAAATGTTAAATGTAATGAAATAACCAAAACCACTACAAATGTACACATGAAATGATTTGTTTAGGAAAATGGTCAAATGTGGGTTGTGAAATGCAGAGAGTGATGTATTGCAATGATGATTCCTTGAGTATATCTGGATCTATCAGTCCCTCACATTTAATCCATCGAGAGCTGTGCTCTTCAGAGTTGCCAATGTTTGTTTGTGGGTGCACAGTGCTCAGTTGTGATGACCTGGTATTATCTCCCAGGATTTCCTGCAAAAGCAAAGAGAAGCTAAGAAGCAATCAACACTGGATTGTACCTGTCTTCTATACAAACATGTAAGGATCGAATTATTAATGCCTTCTCAGGCAAACCTATGTTTGTCCTTATTTCACAAGCAATTTTCATATCAGACTGAAAAATCAGAAGGAAAAGCTCTGCTGAGCCAAGGTTAAACTGAATTTAACCTTTGAACTTTTACCAAGAATCTTAAATTAATTTAAATTCACATTTATGGAGTGACCTCTTTTGACAATTTATGCCATATATGCATGCACATGCAAACATAAATATACTTACATAATCAAATCAAAACATCCATTTGAATTACTGTGAATGGATTGCACATTCCCACATTTTCTTATAAACTGAATATCACAGAGTGATAGTGCTTTGGCTGCAATTGTATTGTATCAAGTTTCTTTTAGGGTTACCAAACACCAGAGAAAATATGGGGTCTTTCAGTATATCTTCACAGAACAAAAAGGAAAATTGGTCTAAAATTGACATTTGTTTATTTTTTCATTATTACTATTACAGTGGCAAAGGGGCAAGTGAAAATGGGCCATATTATAATAGGAACTCTACAAACAGAATTTGACTCTGTGCCCTGAAAAAAAACAGAATCTAATAGGAAATGATAAATAACTCCAATTAAATTTGTCTATTCAGGTGCTTTGTTCTGTGTGTTTGGTTGATTATTTGAATTATTCTGAGTTAGTGGGGACTTGTTTGTCTCTTTGGATTTTTTCAAGTTAAAAAATAACTTGTGAGAAAGATTATCTGGCTTTCCCAGGGCTCTAAAACACAAATAAACAAAAATCACATTTTATCCTCAGAGAAAGAGAATTGCAAATCAGAATAAAGAAATAAAGCAAAAAGCAAATTTGACCTGGAAGGTGTTGAAGTTCTTGTGAGAGATAACAAACAATGCAGAGAATTGCAGCCATGTTTTTGAGCTTTCTTTTCTTCAATCCATCATTTCAGGATCTTGTTTTCCTTTTGTTGATGTGAATTATCAAATGTCCCCGGCATGCTCTGGGCACCTGTAGCATTATCAGACTGGCAGCACCACCTGGCTCCATTAGAAGATGTCACTGACACTATTTCTCCCCACAGCCAGGAGGAGGTGTGCTGAGATCAGCATCACCCTAGCCTCTCACCCACCCAAAAGGATCCTCAGTACCTTCCTCAGAGAATTCAATATCACTTTTGATGTGCAGGAGAAGCACAGCTCTTGACCATAGCAGGCCTAAAGGTTAAAACCTACTTTGTGCCAAAGTGGCTGGGAAGGACTTTTTGTTTCTCACAGCAAATGAGTCAAATTCTGAGATTTAATTTTTTTTTTTTTAATATACTTATATAGATACATATAAGGCTTTGGGAGCTTGAACTAATGGCACAGAAATAAATCACTTCTTGTAAACCTACTTAAGCCGCTGGCTGGGGAACAATTTCCTGTTTGTCTCTGCTGATGGTGCTGGCGGGGCTGAGAAAGCCCTCATTGGGGCTGCTGAGTTATTTGTGGTGGCAGGGCTGTGTCACCGCTGGCACACCGGGCTGTTCCTCCCGAAAACATCTGTGCTCCCCTCGCTGCTCCTGGTGCATCAACGCCGTGCCAAGGGGCACCCGCCCAACGCACCCTCCAGCAGAGCTCCTAAAGAGCAACCTTTGTACAGGAGCCACAAAGGCTCTTTTCACTTGGAGCCCTTCTCAGCACAACCAGCTCGTTGCTGGCGCTGCAGCAATTGCAGCCTTCCCTCCAGGCGCGGCGGCACCGGGCTGAGCGTGGCCCTGGTGGGGTGCAGAGCCATGGCACTCACACATCCTCCATCTCCCTGCCCAAGCAAGAGTCCTTGCAGGGCCTGCACCAAAGGAGATGTCTTGCTGGGCTTCCTCAGAGTGGCATGTGCCCAATTGGCCAGGAAAGGGAAATCAAGAGGAGTCTCAATGCCCCAAGGCACTCTTGGCTGGTTCCCATATGGAAGTCCCATGCTTGGTTTTTTTTGGTTTTTTTTTTTTTACAGTGGGAGTAGTAAAACACAGGCACAAGTTGCCTAGAGAGGTGGTGGATACCCCATCCCTGGATCCCTGGAATCATCCAAGGTCAGCTTGAGGGGCTCTCAGTAACCTGGTCTGGTGGAAGATACCCCTGCTCATGGCAGGACATTGGACTAGACGACCTTTAAAGGACCTTCCAACTAAAATTCTTCTATTATTTGATGATTGCCCCATGAAGAGAACTTTGGGATCCCCTGATCTAAGGAACACGTTTTGGTGGAGCAGTTACATTAACAGCTACAGGAGGTCATTGGTACTCACTATTTAGCAATTAGGGCATCCTACACAGGCTAACACAAGGAGATTCCTGTCTTTATCTGAAGTGAAGCATGGTGGGTAAGACTTTTCCAAAGGAAAAAATGTAAGAGAGAGAAGATATAAAATCAAACAGCCAAACTAAGAAAGAAAAAAAATCTGGGCCTTTAATCTTCCTGATATGGTCAGAGTATTGACAGAATTTCCCAGCAGTAGATCCTTCACATACATGTACAGCAGCAATTGGGATGCATTTGCAGTACTGTGTGTTCATCATGTCTGCACTTTGGGTCCCCTGCCTCTCTCCTTGCTCTATTTTTCCATAAGGGAGAGATGGAAAATACCAAAGAACTTGCCCGGAGCATGGCTACAGGAAAATAAAACCTGCATCTGTAAAAATGTGCTCTGCTTTTTCACCTGAGGGTTGCATGGGCAGGCAAAACAACCACGTGCAAGTTGCACATTCATTACTCTGTGCACAGAGCCACTGCAGGGATGGGCATGAAGTGCAAGATAAGCAGGAAATAAGTGAAATATTTGGGAGTTTCACTGAGTTTAAGTAGAACTGGTTGATAAAAGTTGTAGTAAAATCATTCACTTACTTAGGAAAAGGGGACAATTTCTTGCATCATCCTTTTTCTTGCTTTAGAATAAAACAAAGGTTTAACTAAATCGAGCAGCACTGATCTTAAAGCAATGTGAGGACAATCAGGCCCAATGGGTTTAAAATTTTCTATTAAAATGCTTACTTGCACTTCCTCAAATGCAGCCTGTTTTGACGCATGGGAATTAACCTCTTTAATGGGGCGTGCTTCCTTCTTGTTGATGTGGGAGCTGGGTATTGATGTGTGGGTAAAGATTATGTTCTTGCTTCCATGGGACTGGAGCTGAGTACAGTCTGGGGGGTCTGCTGGGAGCTTTATGGCAAGCAAAGAAATTCCTCAACCACTCTTCTCTATATTGAGGAAAACCCAATTAAATCTGACCAGGGACAGCTATAATTTGCTGTCCTGTTCTTTTGATATTATTACTGTGCTATATTTTTCACTAACTTCCTCCACCTCTTGCCCTTGAGGGTAGCTTGTCTATATATTTCTGTTTTCCAGTTGCACTATGTATGGGACATGTGCTCACCCCTTCTTGCTGGAATAGATGTGTATCTTGGACAAATGAAATTCTAAAAAAGTATGAATAAAACCTTAACAACTTGCAAAGCTTAGGAAGTGTCAGTTTTCCATACAATTCACTGTAATTTGCCTTCAGCCAAATAGGAGAAAACTACAGGACTTAAGGAGGGTGCTAAAGGTCTCAGTCTTATTTGTGTACATCTGGAATAATTTCTGCAATTTCTCCCATGAAGGATCAGACCTACCATTTTTCTGTAATGAAAACAAATCTGGATGGCCAGACATACAACTTCAGATAAAATCATACATAAACCCTAAGTAAAACTGGATTGGCAGCTAAATTTTGTATGTGGTCTTTATCTTGCCTCATGCTTTTGAACTTGTAGGAAATTGGTGACACTTAGAAGCAGATGTGAGTGGAGTGAATTGGCTTTATTTGCAGTAATATGAAGGAAATGTGTGAAAAAGAGAAATAAAAATCTTCCCTAAGCAATCCCAAAATAAACCACTTGACTCTTTCTGGAAAAAAAAAATAGAGAGATACACGACAGATGTTGGCTACAATTTTAGTCACATCACTTAATGCAGCACCAGGACAGAGTCAGAAACTATGAAGACAAGCACAACAAAAGATCAGCAGAAAAGTGTGTAAGGTGGCTCCATTACCAAAATATTTGAAGACCAGGACCATATTTCAGTGAACTTGTTTAACACCACAGTGAATGCCTTGTGGGAAAGTAGGTTTTCATTATTGACTCCCATGTTTGCTCTGAAACCTTGGATTTATTCAACTGCAAAGCCAGGCTTCAGAAAGGGAGGTCCAACTGTAACAAAATCAAAAAGGAGAAATGTTTTATTGGGCACCAACTTCTAAAATGTGCAAATAATAGGCAGGAGATATTTCCATTTCCAGTCTCACATTTTAATTCTTACCTTTTTCTTGGCAGTTTTAACAAAATGCACTTTAACTATTAGGGAAAAAAGAAAGTTTTCTGTTGAAAGATGTTTTCAGGTATATGGGTTGATTAGCTGTCCTGGCACAGTCTCCCTAAGGCATTAAGAGCTTTTAATCCACCATGGTAAGGGCAGCTGAGGTATCATGTAAAGAGTTTGCTGAAGAAATTCACGTGCTGTCTCAGGAAAAAAGCCAGAGGTCCTGTTTGCCTAGAATAGATCAATCAGAGGTTTGTACACCTAGGTTAAAGATATTACTCTGATAACTTTGCCAGACTTTGCATTTCCCATATTAAATGGGACCCAAGGCCCAGAATTTAACTTGCCCATAAAAAAAGATGTAAACAACCAGTAAAGTAATTTTGGGAGGAGGGGGGGGAAAGAGAGAAAAACCAACAAGCCTGAGTATTTGATTATCATATCAGTTCAAAATAAAATTATTGTTTTCTTCCTTTACTTCAGGAGATGGTGATATATTTATAGTTGATGTCACAGTGAAGAATTTTACTGAGAGCAGCATTGATTCAAAAAAAATCAGCCATGCTAATTCAGGTGATTGGAACAACAATAAAACATCCTCCCTTAAATATTACCAAGTTCTCATCACATACCCCAGGATTAAGCTGTGTGAATGGGCAACAGGAAAAACCCAGGAGTATCCAGTTACAGGAAAGAGCTGCTCTTTATTTATTTAATTTCCCCCCCCTTCTCACTATGGAAGAAAAAAAAAGCCATTGAAACCGACTCCTAGAACTGCCCCTGCTTGGGAGTTTGAACACAGGAGGAACAAGATAAATTCCTCAAAATTCTAATTGGGGAACAGTTGACTTAATTGGTGGCCATTTGGCAGACAATGGGAAAGGAGCCCTGGCTGGCGCTGATGGCACCCCAGGGGGATATAACCTTGCAACAGGCCAGAAAGCTCTCAGGGACAGATTGTTTCCAGAGGAGAAACCATGAGACCAAGGGTTGGATTAACCCTCCAACTGTCAAGCTTTATTAGGAGTAATCAGGCTAGATATAGCAAGGGTTAAATACAGGAAACTGAACTGGCAATGATGACATATGTCTCTTTAAAAACAAGTAAAGCGAAGAGGGGATAGAGAGGGGAGGATTCAGGGAAGAAAAGGCATCTGAATTGCACAGCACAATTGTTTCTGTTTCAGGTGGGGTTTCTGCTGGCTCTTGGGTCTGCTTCCTTCACCGTGCCACCTACTCACAGTTTCTGGGTTTCCAGGCTGTGCTTAATTCTTGGGGGCTTCTCTTGCACAGGTTGGAGTTAGCACTGAAAGCAGTGTTACTGGGTTTTGAGGGCCTGATCCTGCTCTGTCTGGAGCAGCCTGCACTTAAAGCCAAGAAATATTTGGATAAGGTGCACTAACAGCTTCTAAAAGTAGTTTTGTGTCTTACTCCTAGGACGTGCAGAATCACAGAGAGAGGATCTATTAAAACAGCAAACTAACAAAAAATTAACTAACTTCCCAAGATTTTGCAATTAGAGACTCAGAGGCAACCCAAGCACTTTTAAAAACCCCACTGGGAACTTCTATGCCCCAAGTCAGAGCCTTTCCAGGCCAGTCCCTTCTGGCTGGGCTCTGGTTCAGATCTTGTGGGTGGAAAGTGCCAAGAGAATCTCTGAGATACCTGAACTCTTTAGCAAACACATCAAGAACATCCCAACAGCTTGGCTCTCATATTTTTCAATGCATAAAAAGCGGTGTATTTGTAACACATGTGTATAGCAGAAAAGAAGGAAAGGGGGGGTCTGTATATGTGTATATTATTTTCGTGATTTAAAATAGAAACAATTAACCTCAGGGTCAGGCATTCCCAGGCAGTTAATGACCACCTGGATTAAAAGCCCTCAGCTTTGCCTCGGGCCCTCAACTCCTGCAGTCAGTCATTAACTGCTGGAGATTCCCCTCCTGTCAAAAATCATTGTTTAATTATAAAGATGGCACTGTACCCAAATTGCCGCTCTCTTTTGCCCCTGAATTTTGGAAAAAGTCAGAATTTGAATTCAGATCCAAGCATTGCTGTTCAGGGGCATCTCCGCTTAATTATAAATCTATCAGTTAATTACTGGCTATAAATTTCTGACACCCAATTGGTTATTCGACAGCTTGCTCACAAGGCAGCAGAGCCCATATTTTGGTCAGAACAGAGTGTCCATGGCAACCTACTGGCCAACATGGGGAAAAGGTAATTACTGGAGTTATTTCTCCAGTTTCTTCATCAGTCGCTGCCAAATCCTGCTCAAAGTAAGCAATGTTGCCCTCCACTTGGGAAGCTTCTTGACTGCTCGTGTGTCTCCTTTAAAGATCCTCCATTCCCCTCAAATGTTGCAACAGGTCATTACTTCCAGGAATTTTTCTCTCTGATCTGAGGGGGTTCAGGATGCCAAGGGTAGGAAAGGGTCATTCTCCCTCCAGTCCCTTCTCCCACCATACCTGGTCAGAGGACACTGCTCTGCAGCAAAGCCAACAACCTAATTAACCTTTTTCACCATTGAGCATTTAAGAAAGAAAAGACCAAAATAAAAATAAAATAAGAGTTACCTGGCCACACAGGATATTTCACCTGTGTTGGAAAACAAGAGAGGAAAAGCTGGCTGAAAACCACTGTAAAGGGCTGACCTTTACAATGGAAGGTCACAGAAATCCAATTTGATCTGTAGTCACCTGTCTGCCTCTGCCCCTTTCCTGAAATGTCAGTCTTGTGGGGAAATTTGGTTATATAAAAGAAGAAAGATCTTCATAAGGAAAAAAAAAAATTGAAAAAAGAGGGAAACTGCTCTTAAATATAGTCCCTTCAATTCATATTCATTTCCAGCAAAGCAGGCCACAAGTCTTCTCCATCTAGGAATTTTGAGTAGAAGTTGCTCTCATGGATGTAGTCAGCAACTGCGTAGTTCAGTGGAGGTTTTTAATTTAGGACTAAGAGAGAAATTGCCAGCAGCAGATGCAATGCAGCGTGCAACACGGAATTTAAAGGGGGGAAAACGTGTGAATAGCACCGGATATCATTTGGGGAAAAAAGCAAATAGTGTGTTTGATTCTCACTCTATTTCAGCAGTGTAATTGAGCACACATATGCTCATAGAGGGACCGGGTACCAAAATAGTTCCTCAGCACTCTGCAAGCACCAGAGGCTGAAACCCAAACTCACAAGCTGGGAATCCCTGTCCAAACTAGGACTGAGTTGTCCTGAAAATCCCCCAGGGGCTCTGTCGAGCCTCACCCTGAGCCAGGAGGCACCACAACGCCCAATCTCTCTTCTGGTTGTTGCACTGCTCTGAACAAAGGCAGAAAAGATTAATACAACAGGAACAGGACTGGGGGGCACTGGATCCTGGGAAGATCGAGGCATCTGTTTGCTGCCGTGACCCAGGTTATCTCACAATACACCTATTATTTGCCTTTCTAATTATTATTTAACTAATCAGCAAATTATTTGATCAGTAGAGTTTTGAATTAACCTCCTGAGGGGCCCAAATTTCCCCAGGGCTTTACCCAAGTGCCAAAACCTGGCTGAAGCCCTCAGCAGCCAGCAGCTAAAGCGGATCTAAAAACCCCAGGATTGCACCCAGACTGATGTATTGTCTTTGTTTTCCTCCTGCCTAGCAGCCCAAGCAGAGTGGGGTCTCTAAGATTCAGTCCCTACCATTTGCATTCTCCATGTACAATCCTGGCTGGCATTTCGCATCTAATAACTGTGCCTTTTGTTTATCTATAATCCACCCCTGTCACTGTATACCTGTAGTGCACCTTTATCTCTAGGCCTCCTATCTCCTGTACAGAGACCATTCAGCCCTGGGGCTTGTCAGTTTTATGATTCATGGGTATATTGTACCTAAGATCCTACAAAGAAGGTCTTGAAGTAATTTAAAAAAAAAAAAAAAAAAAAAAAAAAAAAAGGAAAGAAAACAGGTATTTCAGATGGCATGCTGTGTGAAAGAAATCCCTTATTGACTAGTCTAATCTTGTATAATGTAATCTAATAATAAAGCCTGTTCCCAGAGGTACTGCTCAATAGTTTTTATAGTGTTAAAACATGTTTTATGCTGTGTTCTGAAACATATTAAGTGTAACAAAATTGTCCAGCTACTTCTTACATACCAGCTACTAAATATGGCATGAATGCTGTCAATAAAGTAAGCAGTTACTATATTTTAGATTTCTCCGAGGCATAGGATTCAGTTATACTTTCTGTAATCAATTAATTGGCTGCTCATTACTGGCCCAGATTGCTTGCAGCCTTTCTGGCTGTGCTCCCTCTCTGTGCTGGGTATGGGACTGCTCAGGGCATCCCACCCTGTGAGCTGGAGCCATGGGTCCAGGGGATGCCAGGGGACTGGCTGCTCCTATAGGTGCACATTGTCCCTTCTGAGCTGGGAACCACCTCACTGCAGGACTGGGCAGAAAACACCCTGTGCAACTGTGAAAGGCAATGCTGGAGGCTTGAGTGCATAGATTTTTTACAACTTATTGGATGGGGTTGAATGGGGTGTTCAGTGCTTTATGTTCACCTCATGCAGCTTTCACAGCAGCCTTGGCCTCTAGCTTCATACCAGGCTCTTGTCTTGGACCTAACAGCATGAAATCTCCTGCTGGTGACTCCCCACAAAGGGAGCAGGAAGGAAAGCTCTGTGCTCCCAACTCCAACTCTTGCCATAGTGGAAGGCACAGAGAAGCCACACGAAGAATTGCCTGACCAAAGGCATATCCAGCTGCAGAGCTGGGATGCACTGCCAGGATGGGAACAATGCACAGCTGGGAAAAGAGCAGAAACTTCCTCAGCTGAGCTTGGTGCCAGTGGAAATGGCTGTGGAACAGCACCCAAACAAAGTCCCTCCTCAAAGGCACCAAACAGCAGCAAAACAGCAGCACTGCCCTCCACAAGGAGGGGTCATTGCACCCTCTCTGCGCCCCAGCCCGGGCAGAAATTTCCAGGTGAACTCAATAAGAAAAACATCAGTCTTTCTGAGATGCTTTTCAAATCCAAACCCCATCCTCTCTCTCAGTACATGAATTTTCTTTGAACAGCTGCTGGTTTTTCAGTGTAGTCATAGATTAGAAATTATATGTCTGGGGTCTCTTCCGATTATTTTTTATTGGGCGTGTGAATCACACAGAGTTGTTTCTGTTCCTTGATTAACTGAGTGCAACTCTTAGAACCAAGTTTTTAATAATAAATGTTGTATTTACAAATACACAATTTGCAAATACTCTCCAGGCTTCCTTTAAATTGCTGTTTTCATGGAAACTTCACTTGGCAAACTGACTTGTTTAAGTTTGGTTTGATTTGTAGAAAGAAGACACAAAATGAGAGTGAAGGTATTTTTCTGTCTTGGGTTTTTCTCCCTTGAATGCAAATTCTTGGAAAATTTGTTGTTAGGCCTGTTGTAGGTGTAGGGAAGGTTCAAAAATAACGTTATTGTTCTCATATAAAATGACAAATTAAATCTAATACATTTGGGCAATAGCAAAAACCACTGACACTAATATTGTTCTACTGATAGGCAATAATAGCAATAATTATTACAAATATTATTAGCGATTTAACTGACTGATCTTTATATATACACTGTATACACACTAGAATTAGCAAAATAGAGACCAGAATTACATACTGACATCTATATTTTTGTGTAATCAGCATAACAGCATGCAAGGACTCTATGTGAAAAGGCATAAATGCATTCCTGAAAATTATGCCAGCATTTGTTTTGAAGTGCTAAGGTATATGTTGTTCCTTCCAGACTTGAATAGAAAAGTACAGTCCAGGAACAAATATGAATAGTTGAAACAGATTCTCAGTGTATTCCATCTATGCAGTTGCTATTAGCATAAGAGAAACATTGCCTTAAAATAGGTGATCTATCATGACACAATTAGCAATTATTTATCACAGTAACAATCCAAACTGTGTCCTCAATATGCTTCATTGTATATTTAAATAAAATACAGGCAGTCCATGTAAAGTAGAAATCAATCAATATATTGTAATTAATATAATCATATCTCTCAAGAGGTCTAGCAGGTGTGTTAGACACAGACAGATACATATTGTGTGGCTTCTTAATACAACAGTACATTGGTGTGGTAGGAGAGCCTGAAATACAGACAGTAAGCACAGATATATTAAGCAATATTAAGCATAGGTACATCATTATGGCCCATGAAATTGTTAGCCTTCATATAGTCCCTGCATCTTTTCATATTACAGTAGAATTATCACTCTAGGAAACATTACATGTTGACACCCAATTGGTGCTTAACAATAAAACAATTGCCTTATTAAATCTAAATTAAATCCTGCTCAAGATAAATTTAATTCCAAGTGTGGTTTAAACGGCTCACAAGAGTGATGAATACTCAGAATGAAGCAAACCCAAATTATTTGTACTGCCTTACTTTTTCAGCCAGATAGCTGTTTATTATTTTTCACATTATTATTTTAATTTACTGATATTCCTTCTGCTTGCATGGAGCTATTTGAACAACCAGAACTACAGAGCTGTCAGATGCTTTCTAATTCTAACCCAGAGCTGCTAACATTCCTCAAAACTTTCGCAAGCAGACAGAGTCATTAACATCATTTGACCATTTCATTTCAGGATTCATTTTACACAGCTGGAGTTGAGCTGTTCTGTGAATAAGACATGCTTATAACTGACAGAACACAGGACCAACCCTGAGCCTGAAAAAAAAAGTGTTACATCAGCTAGAGGTGCTCATAATTCTGGAGTTTCTTGCAACAGATTTTGTTTTCTATGAGTTATTGTGGATTTGTTTGGGTCTTTTCTGAGAAAGAATGTCTGCAACAGAATTTTCGTCTAGTGTATAATTTAAATAATATCAAGCAATAATCTATAATTGATGCAAGCTCTCTGGGCAAGGTTGCCATTAAAATCTTCTTTTAGATTCTTCTAAAAAAAACCTAACTTTTCCTTCTTAAGAAGAAAATTAGAAAGGTATGGTCTGCATTTTATATTTCAGTGAATGGAACCCCTCAGCAGTCCAATTCCCTGAAAAATTTCCACATTGATTTGTAACCTTTGGGGGAAAAATTCTTAATTCTCCATGGTTTCTGATCACTTAGGCTTTTCTGGGCTTGGGTAACACAGCATGCCACATGTTTTCCTAACAAATTGCATTCGGACACTTTCCGACACTTTCATTATTTTAACTCAGGTAATAATTAGTCACTGTCAGAGCTAAGACTTAGGTTGTGCAAATCAGAATAAATTTACCTCGCTGTAGCAGCAGTCACAAATGAAGCAATAAATTAGAAATAGCAAATTGTTACGGACTTAAGAGATCACAACTCAGAATCGCTACCTGAAATCCAGGAAATGTTACAGCCCTGCCAAGATTTCCTTGAGAGCTTAATTTTTCAGATAACTTCATGTTTCGAGAATGTTATTGCAAAAAACCCTGGAGATATTATACTCATGATATTTCTTAAGAAAACACGGCAGGACTTTGCTATTGCAAAAAAAAAAAAAAAAAAAAAAAAGAAAAAAAGAAAAAAAAGGAAAGAAATTACCGAAGACTGTTTCTTATTAGTATGAAATGCATGTCTTTTGAAGGTCTTCAGGGTTCAGAGTCTCTCCCCCTCCACAGCTTCCCTCTCCCTTATCCTTACAGTTTGTATAGATTAAATGCATAGTGCAACCCCATGGGTTCTCTGTTGTAAAGCTATGTCTAATATGAGGCCACTAGACACTGTCACATAAAATCCATTAAAGTCCATCAGATGCACTGTCTTGGTAACATTCAGCTCATTGTCATTGGGCTGCTGCAATGAAGCATAGAGTGCCTGCTTTGAAACTTGATTAAAACAATTCATTAAAAGTAAGGCAACTAATCAGAACACAAGGGTTGTCTTCATGGGACTTGAAAAGTTCATTAGTGCCCCCACTATGAAAAACAGGAGTGGGAAAAAGAAAGAGGCAGGAAAAGGAAAGAGAGAGGAGTCTGCCTCCTCCTCCCCTCCTCTTTGAGCTGTTATCTTGGGGCTGGGAGCCAGTATCCTTCCCCAGTGCTCTAATTGGTTTGATCTGATCCTCCAGCATCATCCCAAAGCCTCTGTTTGAAATTGTTGGTCATTACAGTTTGATATCTCTTTTTTTCAATTGTCTTAAATAACTATAAAAAATCCATTCCTAGCAGAGTTATTCCCAATTTCACCTCTCACCAAACCCAGAGATTTCATTATACAAATACCCTTCTGTATGAAAGCCCAAGAAACAGCATCTCAGTCTCTTTTACAGTGAACAGTCATCTTGTTTTCATTCAAGATCTTCTCCAATTTAATTTTTAACCCCCAAAATAAAATCATTTACAATTGAAAATTGTTTGGAATTTGTCAAAACAATTCCAGTTTTAGAAACCAGAATTTAGGCTTTTGAATTGCCAAAAAAATTGTTTAAATTTGCTTTTTCTTCACAAACCAATTTTTAAAAGATTCCTTAAAATAAGAAAAAAAAAATATCCCCATGCAAATGAAATATTTGTGGGGAAGCTCCTTGCTAGCGTTGTAACATAGTGTTTGAAGATGGAAGGGGCTGCTGCAGGTCTGGCACACCGTGTCAGCTGTTTGCAGAGGTGCATCAGTTCCTAATCTGAGCAGGTAAATAGCAGTAAATTCACAGAGACTATTTCAGTGGTGTTAATGTTCTTGTGAATAGTAATGGTGGAGCAGCACTGCAGACACCCTTCAGGAGGGCTGTGATTTACGGGCTGTGAGAAAGGTCTATTCTCTTTGTTCAATATAGACCATAAACAAAATTCGTCCAAATGACTGTTATGAAAAGTAGCTCCACAATATTGCATGAATCTTTCCACATCCTACGCCTTATCTAAAGTTTATGCCTGGAAGATGGACTACTTGCATTGCAGGAACTCTATAGATTATCTCCATTACCGATTAAAGAGAGTGTCTTTTCCCGTGCCTCCTGCCTACCCATTTGTTACCTCCTTAAATGAGTGAAGGGTCTTTTGATTAAAGGGTTCTTTGCTCAGGAAACCACCGTATTTGCAAACACAAATGCATATATACACTCTAATGAATAATGAAGGTTATTTATTGCTTGTGCTTGAAATAATGGTTGATTTTGGAGTGCCTTTCATAAAACCCACATCAGAAAGTGTGTTATGTCCTGACATTTTCATTGCAGTTCAAGTAAAACAGTCCTTGGAAATTGTCTTGCTACCAAATTGCAATCATAAAGGCATGGCTTCAGACTCTGAGAATCACTTCAGATTGTGAACTTCTGGATAATATATAACATAAAGAGTTTAATTGAATCAGCCAGTTGGGTTTTTGCCCAGAAAAGTAGAAATTTAAATGCTGATGCAGCTTTAGCTTCCAATGACACCAGTCAGCACTCCTTAGATTGGATTGTAAATAATCTTATTTGAGGATATGCAGTATGATGGGGATATACTTGTCTGTAAACTTGCTAGCAAAAGTAATTAAATAATTCCATTGTGTACTAAGACATATGAAAAGTCACTGACCCCAAAGAAGGATTCGATAAGTATTTACCAGCAGCTAGAAGAAAATCCTGACTTTTTAGTAATTCTTGTCTTATTCTTGAGTTGCCAGGACAAAAGAAAACAAAAAGAAAATAAGGATACAGCAACAGTGAAATCTGTTTCTGCCCCATGTTTGAGGACCTTTGTGGCAAATGCCTTTCAGTCCACTTGGATGGTGATGTGAATCCATCTGAATGCACACTTGGTTCACATCCCAGTGTTTCAAAGTTCACCTGGATTAGTGTCCTGAACATCTCAATAAGTCAGATTTTTCAATCGTCAGCTACAACTGACAGAAACAGAAGAATAAACATGAATAAGTGTCCTACCTGATCTAACATAAAACCTTGCATTAAATTAAAGAGAGGAAAGAAAGGAATGTGGTCTGTGGTTTTTACTGAAAACAATAATTAGCCCCAGATCACAAATGTCTCAAAATTTTTTATTTCCATAAGTTTCACACTTGCTTAATGAGAAATGCTAAAAGTGAAAAGTGGAATGATTATAAGCTGCACATTTAAACATTTGCAACACCTTTAATATTTCTTTTGCTTTTTTATTTTTTTTCCAGAGACAATGTGAAAATTAACTATTGAAAGCATTAAGTGTAAATAGAAGAAAGTGAAGCAAAAGTTGAAAAAAATGACAGCATTTATTCTGTTTTAAAAATGCAAAGCTGCATGATTTCAGTGTTGTGGGGCTTTTACAATTTAAAACACAATTCTCTCTTTAAAATAGAGTTGTCTGATCTTCAGTGAGGTGCATTTATTCAACACAAGAGGCACCTGAGCTGAAGAGAAGGAAAATCTGTTGCTTTAGTCAAAAACAGCTTAGTTAGGATGGGAGATGATGGTCCTTGACTGCAGCTTTTTGTGTAGGGCAGCTGAAGGATTTGTATGAAATATGAATTAAGAATTCACATTTCAGATATCCTTGCGTCTCTGCCCAAAATCCTCACAGAGCTCAAACGCCCCAGCTGCTGTTGCCCGTTCTGCTTCATGCTGTGCCATCATTAGTCCATGCAACATCAGCCACATGTGCCAGACTGGATCACTCATTTAGCTCCACTGGATCCCTAAGAGGAGAATTGGATAAAACCTCAGGCATTTCACAAAATTGTGCACAGCTTCTCTAAGACATTGAATCTCTACTCCCCCAACATCGGTACTTTGCTGCCAAAATTGCTGTTTACAGAAAAGTATTGACATCAGAGACTGTTGATTTGTAATTTCAAAGATCATGTTTCACAAAGAAGTACAATAGTGACAATATTATGGATCTAGTCAAATTCCAGTTGGAGTAATCTTCCCTTCCTAGTGCAGTTAGCCACGGTTGCTGTGACAAAACAGAAACTTCATTCTAATTGGAAAATGGCTCCCTGTTGTAATAGCCAAGAATGTGTCCTTGGGAGCATCCACTCTCTTTTCCTTATCTTTATTTTCATTAAAAAAATAACAAAATAGCTAGTTTTCCCTTCTCAAACTTTTTGTTTCTGCAAACTGCATGGAGAGCTCTCAAGATATCTCATCAAGCTTCATTTTCTAATATCTTTGTTTTATTTCCCTGCACAGTCTTTCTGTTTCTTTTTCCTTTGCCTGTTTTTTCATGATGATTAGCACAGGGCCTACAAGAAAATCATCTGTAGCTGGTGCAAACCTCAATGCAGTTGTTTCATCCCACTGAAGATATGACCAACTGTGTCCTTTGCCAGAAACACCCAAGATGTCTCCAAAACAGTATATTTGCTAAGATATGGATGCATTTTTTTTTTTTTTTTTTTTATTAGTATTATTATTATTATTATTATTATTATTATTATTATTATTATTATTATTATTATTATCTTATCAAAAGCATCTGAGGGCTGAAAAATGTGATACAATGTGGTCAGGTCACTTTGGTGACTGCACAAGGTAAAAGCTACCTGTCCAAGGCAGTCTTGCTGCATTGTGGTTATTTTCTTAGTGGTCCAGATGCAAGGTAGGGACCAGAGATTTCAGCAAAAATTGCACCAATCTGCACTTCTTTTTGGTGCACAATTAGGATTACCTTCACCTGCCTCTGCAATGCAACACTGACCTTCATTTTTACACAGGTTTGTATGTGTAGCTCAGTGAGGATGGAGAGTCAGCAACCCTCTTTCTCCCCAAAACTTATTAGCCACTAGATCTACTTCAGCTCCAAAAAATGTCAATATGTATCCAAAATCAACTTTGCAGATGGATTTTACTTCCATTAAATTCCACGGTGGAAAAAAACCCCACATGTATAGGGTTTAATTTAATTGTGGACATACAGTACTTGCAAAAAAACAAATAGCTTCATATTTGGATTTATGGAATTATTTTACTGAAAGAGAATTACGTTACATATTTCAATCCCTGATGGCTACTAATGTTTTATTAAATACAGTGTAAATCCAGCTGCAACCATGCAATAAAATCTCCAAGGGGCAAAAAAAAGGAGTGTTCTATATTTGACTTCTGCATGCAGCAACTTGGTCTCCTGAATACTGCCCATATGCCACTGTGCTCTCCTTGACATTGATGTTTAATGGGGGCTCAGTGTGCTGAACCTCAGCTTCAATATACAGAAGGAACATGATAAGATTATGCACCTCCTCCAAAATATCTGATCCACTCACAAAACAAAACCTTGTGCTAAGCTGTTGTACAAAAGTATTTCATGTTGGATAATAAAATACACAGAAATTCAGTTTGTACTAAGAGAAGTTTAATTTCATTACAGAACTTCAGGAAACATGATGTGACTCTGAGCACGGTCACCCACAATAATTAGCTGAAGAGTAAATCCATTTGTTTTCTGCATTTTTTTAGTCAGGACATGCATTTTCACTCTCATGTGCCCAGGGTTTGAAAGGTTTACATTACATAAAATTAGGACTATATAAACTATGAGCTTCATCTGTTTTCTAATATGATTGCCCCTTCCCTTCAGCAGAGTAGCCTAATTGATAGCCTCCATCATATGCAATGCACGTCAATAAATACTGAACATGAATGTGAATCAATATTGTGTTAGTACTGGGATTAAGCAAGCTATTTTCTCTCTTCTTTTTTTTTTTTTTTTCCTTTTTCCAGAAGAGATGAATATAAGTAAATAAAATGACTGTTTGTCTGAAATTCTGCCTGGGGATTTAGTTTTGCATTTCCCTTCAGGAGCACAACATCAGGTTAAGCTGGTCTCTGGTACTTTGGTCCAATGTGGACAATAGAAGCAAATACCTCAGCAGACTGCTGGGAAGGACAGCTCTTCTTTTTTTTTTCTGAGAAATCAAGTGCAGTTATAGAGGCAAAAAGATTTTGCTTCTGATATACTTTTTTTCCCTGTCTTTTTCAAGCCACAAATTAGAGGACAATTTATGAGAGCCCAGCCAGAAATTTATAGGCCCAATATTGACTGCTCTTGACCCTGTGTGCTATTTTGCAGTCTAAACAATGCCAAATCTCCGAGCTGACCCAACACCATGCCAAAATCCATAGACACCTGATATATATTGCACAAATTTTTAAAGCATGGTAAGAGCCCAACACAGTGATAAATGAGCACAATATTTTAGATCAGTCCTTGCAAATGTGGAGCACAGAGTCAGCAAGACTCAAAGGTTTTGGGAAATGAAGACTGGAAAAGGAGGTCTGTAATGCTGGGTCATGTGAGCTGTTAGATCAGAGTACAGATCTAAGCCCAGAACCACAAGAGATTTAAAAAAAATCTCTGGGCAGGTCATTGTCCATAAAAGCTCAAGTGCTTCATCTGTGGAGGACCCTGCTTGCTAAAATGCTTGACATTGCTCTCCATGTCCTCAGGGGAATTGCCTCTGATTTCCAAGGGGTCAGAACTCGTTATCCCAATGGTGTCAAGTTGGAGCAAAACCCCCCTGCATCCCCCTGCCCCCTCCATTGGCCCTGCTAAGTCTTCCTTGCACTTATCACCTGCTTTGAGACTGAGGGCAATTGGGTTTGGGTTTGATTTTCCAAAAGCACCCAAGTGAAAATGAGTAGATCTTAGATATTTAACAGGCATAGGAATTTAAAGTTGTTTTTCTTTCTTCCAGAAACATTAAACTATACAATAATCTCCAAAGATCTGGTCTTCAAAAGGGCTCAGCACTGACGTAAATCCAAAGGTTAATGGATAAATTTTCTAAAGACTCTAAGGCAGTGACAATGTTTGGCTTTCTGAGAGCTACCTTTTGGATTTAATCTGTTCATCAGCAGCATATTTAGTTAGGAGGTAGAAATACTTCAATATAAATCCTTTTCATCCCAATTTTTTTACAGAAGTGAAGTCCATGGCACTTCTGAAATGACTGCCTTGACCACAGGTCTTGATAGGGAAAAAATTCAGTATTGTCTTTATAAATATTATTTTATACACAATGATTTTTTTTTTTAGAGGAGAGGCTGGGACAGGGATCCCCCATTTTAGCTGCCCTAATTACGTGGCTACAGAATCATTCCTGTACTTGTTTTAGTTGAAGGCTTTTCATTGCAGAGACATGAAATAATTTTCACTTATAGCTAATGATGCACAGGGATTTCCACATCAAAAGTTAGCAAAAACTTACTGATTATATTTATCTGAACATCTGTATACCTGTTTACATATGCAAATCTGCATTTTCTAAGACTGTATTTCATGTATGCATAAATGCATCATGCACAGCAGGTAAAAAAATCTTTGCGGTGGCCTCTTAAAAATGTGCTGCATTTCCTGCAACTGAATTTATTTACCTTAATGCATTGAAAGGAAAAAGCACCATATTTTAAAGATGTATTTTGCAGATTATTTTTTCCTGCAGCAGCAAACCATTTCTGCACAACTACTCACAGTAGATGAATTATCGTTTTCCTACCTTGAATCCACAACAGTTAATTTAATCAGTGACTTGTGGAGAATGTATGGCTAAATCAAGCCCTCAGTTGAGGGCTTGGCTTAGTTCTCTGTGGCATCTTGTGTCACAATATGTCACATCAGTGTGGCTGCATGGGTGGATGGGTTACTCTTAAAGAAGGCATCAGTCTTAAGTGGGGTTTTCTGAAAAGCCAAGAAACCAACCAAACAAAAAAATGTTAATGAACTGGATCTCCATGTGTCAATCTTTTCTTATGGTTAATTACTGTACCAGTGGAGGAGTTTGGGGAGAAAAGAGAATGCAGGTTTGCACTGCACAGTCATTTCACATGGTTCTTTTGAATTCCAGTCTGTACTGACAGAGTCTCTTAAGCTGGAGTACCGTACCGAAGTACCTAGTACATTAACAAGACCACAAATTCCAACTTTTTTTTTTTTTAATTTGCCTCCCACCCCTTTCCCCTTTGTTGCTATAGTAAAAATGTTTCTACTTTTCTACATCTGTCTGCTGTTGCCAACAAAACACTGGAGAACAGGAGGTGATCTTTCTGTTTTCGTTCCAGCAGCCTGGCCCTGAATGAGTTTAATCGGCTGAGAAACGCGACTGAAAAGGGCTTTGCTACCCTTTCTAACTTCACTGCACTCAGGCTTTCTGTAGCCCAGAGAGTGACACCCTATGCCTTATTTCACTGTGGATTATTTAGAATGCTTCAATTGTGACTTGTCAATGTGGTCCAGGGTAGATCAAGGCAAAACCTCCGACAAGAAAACAGCAATGCGAATATGATGTGACTGACTGCCACACAATAGACTAATACCTCTTAATTTGGACTTTTAGCAATCGTTTACCATCCTTATGCTCTTGAAGATTCCAAATCCACTCTTACAGAGAAGAAAAAAAGTCTTTTTCTTCCCCCTCCCTCCTTCCCCCCTCCCCATAACTCGGGTGTATCGATCAATGTCTCTGTATGCATTTAATAGCTTTATTTCAAAGCACTTTACTCTTAAAAGCCCCTCTCACCAAGGCATACTATTGAAATACTGTGCAGGTGTAATTAAATGAGCCAATTTTTTTGGCCTGGACTGTAGCCGTGTTCTCTCTTTGGCATTAGAACTCCAAGATGAGGTTTGGTCATTTCTTATTTCTGCACAGTACTGATTTTGGGTTTGTCTCTTTTTTTTTTTTTTTTTTTTTTAATTAAAAAAAATAATTAAACTGAAATTAATTGGTTAAAGGTTAATAGATGTAGAGATTGACATCCTTAGTAAAAGTACTCCACCTGAAATGACAGTGCAGGAGACTTAATATATTACTAGCTAGTTATGCCTGTACTACACCCAGGAGTACTGTGGCCAGGGCATCACTGAATTCCAAATATCCAGTGACTTTACTGTGGAGACTGCTTCAAAATTATTCAGCTGTTGCTGGATGCTGTGATTCTATTTACAATGTTCACTGAGAAACAGAGGAGAACAATTCCTTTATTTCACACAGGAGTTTTTCACACAACAGTTTTCTTCTCACTTCAAGATCTAGGGAAAGAGTTCAAAACTAGCATTTCAGGACATCAGTGTGAATAAATTTCATACATCTCTTCAGATATTGTTTCTGTTCTTCATCAGGCACTTTTCACCAACATTTATCTGCATGAAATTTTGTCCACAAAAAAAAAACTGCAGGAGAGCCTTGTGGGCACTCGTGCACATATATTTTCACCAAAAGGGTTAGAAGGTCAGTGGAAAGCTCTTTGCAATACGGGTGTCATCCAATGAAGCCAAATGAAACAGAGCTATGCATCTTAATCAGGCCTCGTGAATAGGAAATACTCAAAGCAGCAGTCATGGTGAATAGTCTGTGATTAGTCCACAAGCTGAAATTGGCCTCCATAACCCACATGCCAAATCTTTTTGGGTTGTGCATATATTTGTAAAAACACAAAATTTGTCATTACATAAGTCACAAGCAAAATAAAGGTATAAATTTCTCAGATGAATTGTTCACAAAGGGTAGAGTGCAGAGCTACAACCTGGGATGGTATTGAACTCGGTGACCTAGAGGTGAAGGGCTGAAGAGCCCATAACCAATCACCTTTGAATTCAGTGTCCAGAATTGTCTTTTTTGAAAATTAAACAAAGACCCAACTGTAGTAATTGTGTCACCTTATGTACTTAAAGTAATTTCCCCAGCTCAGCTCAATATCTGTAGGAGCAAATGGAGAAATTGCCTGTTGTGCCACTTTTCTAAGGCTTTATATCTACTCAATTTTTTCCTTAGTGCTTTCCTACTGCTCTTCCCAAAAATACTGCAAAGTTCCTGAGAACAGGCAATAAAATGCACAGATGTCTGAGCCAACAGAAATAAAACAAAAATAAGACCTTCACACAAATCCATAAAGGTGAGACAAAAAAAAAAGAGAATTTTGCATAGCTGTTTTCTTTAAGCATTGGTTCCTTTTTACTGGAGTTACTCAGAAAATACATTTATTTGTCAGGTAACTGCTCTAATAAAAATAATTTATTTTTAAAAAAAAAGACAAAAATCACTGTGATGGATGTCAGTCATCAGTGTGTGGCACAAATGTGCTCCTCTAATTCATTGTGGTCAATTACTGACTGAACCCCCAGCATGTCCCAGAACGGGGGCACAGTTACCCTCTTCTGCAGGTAACACTGGCTGCTTGGAGAAGAGTTTTCATTGACAGCTCCCAGGTTCAGTGTCTGCCTTGGAAACTAAGCAGACTTTTACAGCCCATGGAGAAAATCAGACTTGAGTGATCCCACTTGCCCCAAACCAGAAGAGTACCCTGAGCTGCTCCCAGCTGAGAAGCTGTCAGCATTTCTACCCTCTCTGTAAGGGAAATATGTGAGATGCCCCAAGGACCCCAAATCAGCAAGGCAGCAGGGCTAGAGAAAGCACTCCACTGATTCACAGGCCATGGGAAAACAAAGTCTTCTCTGATGCCCCCTACTTCACCCCAGAATTTTGGCTTTCAGTTCACTTCTGTATGCTGCACATTCCCATCCCGGAGGAACAGACTAATAATGAGGGCCAAATTCTGCTAAAAAACCCATTACCTTCTTGGAGCAGAACTGCTTCCTTCACTTTTTGTCTAGAAAACCTCGGGCCATCTCTACCTCAGCTGAACCATGTGCTCAGCCAGGGCAAGCCCGCGTGAACTTCACTGAACTTCAATGTTGTTGATTTACAACACCTAAAATGCTGCCAGAAGGCATAATTAGGATAAGAGCAGCTTAAAAAATAAATTTCCCTCTTAGAGTCATAGAATCATAGAATGGGCTGATTTAGAAGGGCCCTTAAAGATCTAACTTAAACCAGAACAAAACTAGCTTTAAACTCTCCTGCAAGACTAAAAAAACCCTTCCAACTAATTGTGCTTATGTTACCTCCTCCAGCAGCACCTATTTGGTTTCATCCTAACCTTCATACTTACCCATAATTACCATCTCCTTTGACATGGCTAACTAAAAGTGGGTATTAATATGGATTTAATGTTGTTTCAGAAATTGGTGGGGGACCAAGGGTGCCAATGACCCTACTTTAACTTTGTACTAAAAATGTGTTGATCTGTGGGTTTTGGCTGCTGCTTGAATTTGACTTGAAGGTTGAAAGTAAACACATCACTCAAGCACATGGTGCATGAATTAAGGTCTTTCTGTCACCAGCCTCTGCTTTTTTTCCCTACTCTTGGGTCACGCACCCCAGAGTCCCCCCCCCTTTCCCCTTTCCTCTCATGGGACCCTGGGGAAATATTTCTCTTGACATGAACTCCTGCATGGCAACACCTGCATTTCTTTCAGAGCACATTTCCATGGAGGAAGGCTTGTTTTTTTCTGCATTCTTTTTTCCCTCCCCAGAAACTTTTTCTCTAAGAATGAACAGATTTCCCTCGCCACTCTACAGAGACCTGTTGCATTTCTAACAGTGGAAAGCACATTGCCTGAATTTGAATTCCTATACACAAGATTACTTTCCAAAAATATGTGCTTTAAATGAACACAGTCCATTTTTTAATCTTTGATATTATGGGTTATGATAGAATTGGGCACATAGTAAAGCTAGAAAAAAAAATAATAGTAGTAATAATAGAATGCATTCAACACAACTTAGACAAGATTACGTGTACAACGGTTTGCTGTGTCAGAAACCTCCCCCTTAGAGGATGCTGGTTTCGAGAGCAAAAATGTTCATTTGTTATAGTTGAAGTAGTTACTTACAAAAATAAAGCTATCCTGTAAAACAACTTTGCTCAACATAACTGTCTACACCAGGGCTTGTGCTGATAAAAATGTCTTAGTCGAGGTGTCCAGGAGGGAAGATTGCTCTTTTTTTTTTTTTTTTTTTATTTTTACACACTAACTGACATCTTTATTCTGGGGAACAAAATTAAGTGTAAACCAAGCATTACTGTCTACAACATTTTCTTGAGGTCAGGGTTTCCAGGGAATAATAGAAGGAGAAAGCTTCCTAAAGACATATCTTTGTGGAGTAGGGATGGGGGTTCCAATTTACTAGTCTTCATCTTATTGAGGGCAATAATTTCCCTGAAGACTTTATTGGCAGGGCATCACTGCAGAAAACGTTTGCTGCCGGCAACCCTATTATTTTCCATGAGAAATACAGTCCCGTGAGAAAGCACGTTCTCACTCTATTTCTGTGGGAAACACCAGGAGAAGAAGAATTCCAAATCCCGCGAGACCGAGCAACTGGAAACAACACCAGAAGCCCTCTTGTTTGTGTAACTTATTGCAAAAATATCAAAGGAGCAGGGGGGAGGAGAAGGGGGAGAGGAAAGAACATGTTTTCATAAAATTTTCAGTTTGCAAGAGCTCTGTTAAAAAAAAAAAAGGATTTATATTTGACAGCCCAAAAATCCCAAGGATGTTCAGTCTATTTCAGTTGTCAATTTACGATCTTTAAAACATTTTTAAAAATGACTGAACCTTAACTACATCCCACCTCATCTTGTACTAGCCAAGTTTTACAGATGCCATCTTAAAAATCAATTCAAAGAACAGCCATAAACTTGAAAGCTTCCTATTTGAAGTGTATATGGCAGAATGCAATTTTGTTTAATTTTAATTGACAGAGATGTCAGCCTAACAGAATATTTTAGAATATTAGTAGGAACAGTAAACTCATGCCTTGACATTTTTATGATATAATGGTATAATTCTCAGGAAAAAAATCACCACTGTCAGGATTTACACAAAAGCGGTACATGTTTTACTTTTTCCTCAGTAAAGGAGTGACAAATGTATTGCTAATTATACAATTACTTTATTATGTAGAACCAGTAATAAAACCTTTGACGTACCCTCAGAAAATTTCAGTTTCATCAAAAAAGACAGAATTTTTTATTTATTATTTTTTAGAATTAGTAGTACACATTTTCTTGGCAGGTTCTAGCCTGTGGGATATAGTTCAGTTCACTTCCCTCTGCATTTTACAATTCAAAAAGCATATTTGTGAGGCCTGTTTGTTCCTAAGGAGACAAATCCTGGAGTGGTGTAAAACTGCTGTTGCTAACCCATTTGGGCAAGCTGGGAATTAAATTTGAAGTAGTATAATCACAAGAGATCCAAACAAGTGATTTCTCTTGGTTTTCTTGGATACTGATTTTTATATGTCTGTCTATTTTTGGATATGACAAAGCAACTTCACATCAAGAAGTAAAACATGACAACACAAACTACTTGCGTGTGAAGATCAGATGATACAGAACACAAAGAGGAAACTACTCTAAATGTGAAGGTGGTTAGATTTTGAATCTACCTCTTTTTTCAAAAGTCTGCAAAACTGAACACTAATTTCTCAATCCCACACTTTGGGAGTGGATGAAGTCTTGCTTCAAACTATACCCACTGCCTCTTTGCACCACTGCTGTAAGGAAAATTCCCAGATAACAAGGAGGACCAAAGTGGTGCAAAGGGAAACTAAGGAACTTGGTGCTGCTGTACAATAAATATAAATGTTCCCTAACTCCTCAAGGTCTGATCTAGAAAACTACTTCAATATGCAGCTGACTTTCAGCACATGAGTAATCCCTTTGACTTTAAGGAATTAGTCATGTGCATAAAGTTTAGTGCCCTGCTGGACTGGGACCCAGCCTCCAAAACAAAGTATGGCTGCGATTCAGTGATTAATTATAGCCCTCAGATGGACAAGCCAGTTGGGTGAAACAAGAATTGGCCCAACCCTTTGCCCTTCTCCGAAAACAAATCTGAATAAAGGTCAAAAGAGTTTGGTTAAGGATGTACTTACCAAACTTTCAAACCTTTTGAGGATGCATCCACCACTAGTAAAGTCTCTGGCATTGTGTCCCTCCGGGAGTCCCATAGGCGTAGTCAGTTGTAAACTCATTTTCCTATATGGTCAGGCACGCGTGTGGGGAGGACAGGAATGAATGACAATGTGGAACGGCCAAAGCTGCTGTCCTGTGACCATGGAGCTTTTAATATGGAGGCAACGGAATCAGGATTAAGAATTGCAGCTGCTAAGATGCCAAACCCCACATACAGCTCCAATGGCTCAGATGTTATCAAGCGTAAAATCTTTTGAATAAAGCCTTACATGGGGGCACCATTGTAAACTGCTTTCCCAGTTAAAGCCTTTGCGTGGCAGTAAGAGGGAAAAGGTTGTATTTTGCCGTATTATTTTCAGTAATATGTCAAAGGCCACTGAAATCAATTCCCATTAATTCTAAAGGACTTTCCATAGTAAAAATAATGCCCACTAAAAGCTCTATAATGAAAACACTGTTTAAACTATTCTTCTCCTCTAAGGATGGCCAGAAACTGATTTTCTTCCATGAGCGATATTGTAAAAATTCCAGTGTTCATTTCTAATATAGAAGCTTTAGTCAGACAGGTTTCTGATTAATAGACTCTGAAGCAGTCAGTGTGATTCTGGAGTAGTTTCTGCTTTAGTCTCTGTTTACATTTGCTTATATCTAATCCAGATTTCCTCTCCTTGATATTTATGTCAAGCTCTGTGTGACATGGCATCAAATTCTAATCCCACCACTGCCACTAACTGGAGCCGTGGCTCTCCTCTTGGAAGTGACATGAGGGAAAAAAACACAGTTAATATTGTAGCCTATTTAGGAAGGAAGTCATGGAAGTTACAGTTATGTAGAAAAAACAGCACAAGGTTTCTGTATCCCACAGCCAAGTGGATTGGCAAATCCAGGTAAAGGCTGCACATCATGGATTTAAAATCAATCTTTTTTGTTAGAATATTGTTCAACATTATGTTCTAATGCTGTCTGATGTGTGCCTTCCCAAAACCTCAGGATTGATCGCTGTGCCAGGAGCTTCCAATTTAAAACACATTTCCATTGAGACAGTGTTAGATTCCTGGAGCCCAAAAGCCATTTTCACACCAAGCCCCAAACTATCCCCTGAAATGCATTAAGTTGTCCTCAGAAAATCCAAAATTCAAATCAAGATTTCCGGGATTCTTGTAACATAAATGAAAGTTGTCTCCAGTAGAAAACTTCCTGTTGGTTTTCCTCACCAGACTTGTGGTTATTACACATGCTGGAAACATGTTTCCATGGGGAAACAACCAAACCATTTTCCAAGGTGAGCAGTTACTCCCTGAAGAAAAATGCTGGTCGTTGACCCAACATACAGATGACTGACCAGATTAACTACATACCTTGTATTAATTTACAGCCTGTGGTCACCCTCACTTATACACATTTATCCAATACACAAACCATGATAGAAAACTTCTTCCATACAGACAAGAATTGTACGCAATATGTATCATGGAAACCCAAAGGACAACGCAGTCTTCAGTATTTTTCCCTTAAATATTCTTGCCCTTTTTGATGTTCCGTTTCCTGTATTTTACATAAAGAATTTAACCCCAGGTACAAATAGTAAAAGTATTTTCAATTTAAATGGATTTATACAGTTTGATTGACTGGAGAAAAACAGCAACAACAAACAAAAAACAAAACAAACAAACAAACAAACAAAAAAACCCCAGAAAAATAAAAATCAAGGTCACAGGTTTCCAAGACTGAGACCATAATGCTGTGATGCTCTGTGATGAGCAGCATAACACAAACAGCAGTTTCTTTCTCCTTGAAAAGTTGAACTAGGAGCAGCAACAGGGGTGGAAACACCATCAACAAGGATAGACATTATGGTAGATGAGAAATGAACTGGCAAGAATAGCAGGAAGGCTGAAGATGAAGAAATTTTAGACACAAGAACAGAGAACAAGAAACAGATAGGATTTTTCTTTATTTTTGTGACAGAGATGGGTGGGAAAATAGAAGTCTCCTCCATCAGAATTTCCCCTCCTCACTCACAACAGGCACTTGGCCCATGTGGAGGATTAACTGGCTGCTTGTAAACTGTCATGTTTTGATATTAAAGCCATTTTTAGCAGCAACTTGGCCAAGCAATGTGTGTGCATCTGCCACCCTGTAACACAGCCATGGCTTCCGTCATGCTTTGAAAGAGAGCACCACACCTGGGTTGGCATCTCCCATGCCAGCTTCCAGCCCTCTGAGGCTTGCACCAAGTTTAGGGGATTATCACAGTTTAAAATGCAGGCTTTGTAAACAAAGAGTAAAAATAGTCATCACTAAAGCAATATAGTCATGCTTTGTGCAGCTGAAAAACAACAGTGGAAATGCCTGGTGACACGCCTTTTTCAGGAGCTATTTTTAAATGCATCTAGTATTTTTTTGGACACTATAAAGAGTTTCAGTTCATGTTATTGACTAATGAGCTCTAAAACCTCAAGTGTGACCAAAAAATAGAGCTGATTTTTGTGATCCTTAAAGAGTTTCAAAGCCATTACAAAGAACCACTTAAATGCCCTTTCCTTGATTGTCCAGAACCTTATATAGCTTACTAGATAGAGATCCTGGAATCAGGGTCTGTTAAAACCAATGAAAATATTTCCATTGGCTTCAATGAAAGCTGCATTTGGCCTAAAAATAATCCATTATGTGAGGCAGATTTGCCCACTGAGTTCTGGCCAGATCTGATTTTAGAGGAGTTCAACTGGAAATCATCACTCATTCTTTTGGATGCTGTGAAGAAAAGGGCTTCTTTATTCCTTACCTCAGACTCATTAGGTTTAAGATCTACCATAGAACTTACCACATCTAACTAGCAACTATTAAGTAGCCTTTCTTTTTCATTACTTTTGCCCTCTGCACTGCATAAAACCAGGGTCTTTGCATTTGGGGATGGGTTGGTTGTAGGTTTTTCTAACACTAGTATCTTACTCTGCTTTATTGGCTCCACATTTTTTCATAAGATGCTGCCAGTGTGGATACATGACAGTCAACCCCTTCCTAAGTCATGTCAACATTATAGTGTAATACAGAAGAAAAAAAAAGGGGCAAAAATCCGCAGCATCTGACTTCTAGTAATATCTGGCATGTTATTTTAAGGTAAGCAATAACAAGAACGTGTCATATAAACATATATATAAAAGAACACAATTCTGAAATCCGTAAGAAAATCTGATTTGGCCACCAGCTTTTACACAGATTATCTGTTAGCTTCTATTTCTAACAAACCATGTTATGAGATCATGCTTCTCCGTCTCATTTATCAGCCAGTTTCAATTTTGATGACAGGAGGAGGAGGGAAAAAGTCTCAAAAGATAATAAAATCTCTCACAAGTCTCACAGATGCTGAAGTTTACAGAAATTGGGGTTGTTTAACAGAAAAGGACTTGAACTGGAGCCCCCACCACAGAAAGGGGTGAAGTAATCTAGTGTGGTTCTACAAAGGACAAAGCTGTGAAAATTCTGTTCAGTTCCTTGCATTTGGCTTTTGCTTCCAAGCAGCATTTTGGGAGGCTCACATTATACAGAACAAACAAGTACAATACTGAGCGAATACACATGAGCTGAGACAAATTTGTTTTGCCATGATGATCACATCACATCACAGTGGATGTAGAGGCTTGCTGATGAAGGCAAAGTTTTGGGAATGGCCAAATGGTTTAGAAAGCCCAATCTGTTATCAATTCCCACACCCCTTGAAACGTGAGATTCACCGTTGTGCAGAAAAATTGGAGTGGTTCATGGCTTTTGTTGCTTGGAGGCAAATCTCCCCACACAATGACCTTCAAAGTATATTTCTACACTCCCATGGGCTCTCAGATTCAAAAACCCTTCAATCATTGGTGGTCAAAAGGGATTTGCAATGGAGCTAAGATTCAACCTGCCTTCTGCAACCCTTGCTCATGCTAAATAATGATGTGCTCCATGAGGATTTTTGCTGAGGGCATATGACTGTACTCCACCAAATCCATCCCAAAGCCTAGAGAGGAGCCCAAACCATGGTTTGACACCACTCTTTTATAATAATACTGTTTTACCCACAGAAAAAAGTTCAAAATGGGGAAGTCATCCAATTTACCAGATGACCTAGGGGCTGTCACTAGTCTTTGCAATGGTTCTGGACTTCACTTCATTTCCCATGCCCTCATTTCCTCAGCAATAAGTTGTAAAAACCTCCACCATGGGCCAGTACTAGATCTGAAGATGGAAGTCACTGCACAAAGCCCAGGTGTTTTTAGGTGGATTTTTAAGTAGAATATAAAAAGTGGTCTGTAAACCCCAGCAATAGGAAGCGCATGGGAGAGCAGAAGAGTAAAAATAGATAAATTGGATCACTTAAGCAGTAGAAATAGAAAACCTTTCTTTCATTTTTATGTGATACAGAAGGTTCATTATGTGCTGTATCGACAATATAGTATTTTTCAGTGTCACCTGTTCATTAAAGAGTCATTTTAAAGGCAGTTGATGGGTTCCAGTATCACACAATTCATCTAATAAAACTATTCATTAGTTTGTATATTATATCTCTTTTCCTGCTGTTCTGGTAATCCTTAAATAGGATGTCCCAAAGGTACTGATTCTGATCTCACATCAGTGTGTATTAGTAAATCCATTAAAGTTAATAGGTTATTGTCCATTGATGTAAGAAATTCAAGGCTAATGAGGCTACTTGAGTATGCAAAAATTACAGGATGGGAACCTACTGTCATTAAATATTTTGGAAGCTTATGTGACTTTTCCAGATAGGACATAATTTTCCTTAACACAGCTTTCAATAGAGGTGCATTAGCCTCTAGTGGCAGTAGAGGTGATATATTGTATTGCTAATTTAAAGGATTATGCATGAAAAGTGAATATATTGCAATAATTATGAAGTCTTGTTTGACTTCACTTTTCCACAAGCGTACTTTGTCATGCTTTAAATACTTCACAGATTTGAAAAGCACAATCAAGATGCTGTAAATTGGGGTGAAATAAAAAGCTTATTAGCACGTTCTTAGGGCAGATTTAGGTTTGGAATATTTTCTGTGTGACTGCCATCATTACTGCACTTACACCCGAGCAATGCCTCCACCTCTTTGATTGCGAGCATGTGTGAGCCCGTGTGTGCACGCACGTGCAGGAGGGGTCATGACATTTATTAAAGCAGTCAATAAGGCAAGCACAGGACAGGCGTCTAACCCTGGAATATATTTATATTTATACTCATTTCTGATATGGAAACTAAAGAGGAAAATCAATTGGAATCTAACGTTTCATTGTCCTTCACCTTGACTCTTTGCTTTAAAGTAAGCAGTTAAAGAATAAACATTGCTGGGGAGAAATAAATAAATAAATAGAAGAAAAAGCCGATCTCTAACATTATTAGGACTTCCAAAGTAAATAAAAAGTGGTAGAGCTGAGAGCAAATTGCTGCAGTGGTGCTAGGGAGAATCCTGATTTTAGCACCGCAGTACCAAATTTGTCATTTAGGAAAGCTCTTGTTCCCTTTATTGAGTTCCACTGTAGTGAACAATTTCTGCCTGCATCCCTCGTGTGTCCTTTTGGTTTATTATCTTTCACTGTGAATTGAGCATCCACAATCAGTTTCACAGGAAGCCTAATTTCACACACTGCTTATACATATGATGAGGACTTCCCTCTCCCTTCCCCCCTTCCCCATCCCTTCTCCCAATGTTCTTATCAAATGAAGAATTGTGGATAAGGGTTAGGTGCAGATAAACATGAGTGTAGCACTTCCAGAAAGGTCATGATCCCCCCATAAGGTGCTTCTTGTTATGCCTGACCTTCAGATTTTCATCATCAGCCCGCCTGACAACTTAATAATGCAGAGGTGCAGGATTCATTTCTCCCCTCTGAGAGCGCCAGTACGGGACGCCCTTTTCCCTGATTATTTCCCTGCACTCCCGGCTGCCCTTTATAAGCCAACCAGAACTCCATCAATCATGCTCTTCTCTCCTTTCCTCCTCAGCCCCCAGTCCTGAAAGCTCGAAAGCTGCAGTGTCCCCTTTTGTCTTGTGCTGCCACACAGCTAAAACAACAACAGAAAAGCCTGTGCAAAGGCAGCAATCCACCTTCCTATCTATAACCCAGAGCCTTTCAGCCTCCCTCCATGCTGATTATGTTATCTTACAGAACGACTCCTCGTGGGCTCTGTGAACTATCAAAGGAGAGGAGAGATTTGAGTTGAAATCTGAAGTTTTAATCACATTTTATTTATTCATTTTTCCTCCTTCCCCTTTATATTCCTTTCCCATTCTCGAACTTATATTCCTATAGTTTAATGATAATTAAATGAAATTTTAAAAAAATTTTCTGGAATTATTCACTCACCTAATTTTTCCTCCCAAAGATAAGGAATAGGCAAATACTTGATATTTTCATAGTATTAAGCATGTCAGTTTATAGGAATGAAATAACATAGGAAAGTTTGGAAGAAAGTAATTTTAGGATTAAGAGGATTTTGGTTCTGGTCTGGCTGTAAATACTACAATAAACTTATGTTACAGAATATGTATTCGCTTTCCCCCTAGCCTTCCCAGTGCTTTTTCAGCCAATGATTCCTAGAGTGAAAACAGGATGATAACGCACCATGAGCATCTGGTGAGAGCAAAGTACAGTATGTTCCCTGACAGAGCAGGGATATGCCAAGGCCATCTCCTATTGCCTAAAGCAGCTGCCATTTGTACCTCCAAGAGGGGAAGTATCCCCTGGTAAGCTCCAGCTCAGCTGGATATGAGAGCTACACCATACCCAGCAAGCAAACTCAGATCCTACCCTGCCCAGTGGCAGCAGGATGCAAATCTGTGCCCAGCTGGATGGAGGAGTTAATGCTATAGCCCAGCTCACCCATTAAGGCACTGTGCTGGATCTGTAAGAATAAATAAATAAATAACAGAGCTGCATGAAGCACCGTAAAACCACTCGTTTGCCAAAGATCAGCATTGTGGCTGAAATTAAGTTTCCTTTGCTCCTCCTGTGCCTGGATGCACTCACATAGTGCTGGTGCATGAGAAAGCCTAAACTCATGGCTGTGGGGTTTCTTAACTGAGCCATCACCTCCCCATGGAAAGCAAAAACCTGCTTAAAAGCAGAGAAAACAGCCTCAGCACTATTCAGTCCCCCAAACAGGTATTGTGGGACTAATTGGAAAGCCCCTGAATAATGTTTTACCATCTGAATTATTTCATACATCATAGATCTGGAAAATCCCAACACAGATTTAGAGCCTGTAGTGAAATATAGAATTACATTTACTCATTGCGAAGGCTAAATATCTCTTCAGAGCCTTCTTTTTCTTAGTAAAAATAAAAAAAAAAAAAAAACTTTCTGTGAAGATTTTCCTTCAAACTAATAACATTCCAAAGATGGCAAACTACCATCAGCAGAGATCTGGAAAGACTAGCAAATGTTCAGGAGATTTGCTGAAAGAAAGAACAGGGAGTTCACCCTAAATCCCATTGAGTCAATTAGTGCTGCTTCTAACTCCAGTATTCTTTGGCCAAAATCCCAAAGGATCTTCTGGTTCATTTTTAGGCTTTTCTCCAGTTCAGTCAAGGGTCTAAAACAAGTCTAAGGAACATCTTAGAAAGAACAGAAAACATGTCAAAACTAATCGGTTGGGAAAAAAATCTCAACAAACAGATGAAAGAAGGAAGGAAGAAAGGATAGAAAGGATGAGGCACAGTAGAGAAAATGGAATGATCACACTGAGATTGGAAAAGAAAAATAGATGAGTGATAATGATCTACAAGTGAGGGAGAACCTGTCAGAGGGAGGGAGGCAGGTTTGATCAGTGAAGGGAAGCACAAACAAATGAAACAGAAAAACAGGAAGGAAAGTGAAGCAAACTTGTAGATACAGAGGAAGAGCAACAGGAAACCTGCAGTGCCCAGTATCCTTTCTTCAACACTGGGTGCAGGAAGTCACACTTCAAAAGGCCAGCCAAGAACTGGGGACCTGATAAGAGTGATAAAGATGCCCTTACCACCAGATCAAAGTGGTGGAGGGAAGGAGGGAGGAAAAGAGGGAAGGAGGAGATAGAAGGACAAAAATAAAAGGAATAAAGCACAAGTTGATCTTAAAAGAGACTAGAGGTTTTGTGTTTGTTTTTTTAATTTTCATCCCAAAACAAGTCCAGCTTATGTCTCCAAGTGTGGAGCAGGACTCCCTGGAGTACTATAACCACTCCCAAGCCAAACTCCATTTAAGCTTCACAAACTACAGCAAATGCAAATGCTTGGCTTGGCACCTCTGCTTCATTTCAGTCTTCATCAGCTGCAGCAGCAGTGCCAGTGGCTGTCCTCAGCCCCTTGGCAAGGATTTCCTGGCAGTCCCTCACCTGGGACCTGGACTGCTCTGCTCCCCTCCAGCCCCAGGCACAGCACAAGGAGCTGCCACAGCCTCTGGGTGACACCTTTGTACAGCCCCACACAAACGAGGTACAAAAGGACACACAGGGTCAGGCTGCTCTCTGGATTTGAGTTTCCCTCCATGAAACACTGATTTTGTAAGGAGGAGGGAGGTTGTCCTCTACTAATATTTGCCAAGGGAAAATGAGGAATAGCTTGGATCCTGACCAGAGGGCCATGGCTTCATCCAAGCCCTTGCAAACTGACTTGGCAAGAGAGGATTCTCTCGAGGAGTGAGGAAAACCAGAGAGATGTCAGTCAGAGAAGTAAACACCATATGCTTGTCTCCCAGCATCTGACAGTAGTGAAGTGGACAGAGCAGAGAGCCTGGCAGACCTGAGAAATAGGGCAGTGTAAATCAAGACACATTCTCCTTCCTCTGCTTCCCAGAGGAGCTACACAGACATGAGCAGTGAGTTCCTCCTAAATCCGGGGGCTCTTCAAAGTTGATTGGTGTTTTCCATACTGATTATTTACGCTAAGCCTTGATTGAATGAACTGTAGGTTACAGAGAGGTGACTTTTTTTGAAATGTATGAGATAAATCCTTCTTTGTCTAGAGGGCAAAGTGAGAGAAAGGGAGAGGCTTTAATATGGTCTATTTGGTTTTAAATTAAAAAAAAAAAAAAAAAAAAAAAAAAAAAAAAAAAAACCCCAAAAACAACCTTCTCCAGTTGTTGTTTTTTTTTTTTTATTTTCTTTTCTCAATGCTGAAAATTTTGCAGAGAAAGGTTGCCCGATATCTCCAATCTTCATAGCAAAATGTTGTCATTTGACTCACATGAGGGTAGCAAAGGTGGGAGGTGACTGCTCCTTTCCCACCTATTGCTTCTTTCAGTTTAAATTTGTGTCAGGGCCATGATTCCCTCTCTAGATTTCTCCAGAAATGTCATTAAAAAGAGGAGACAGACTGCAGAGACACCAGTGAGATTCCAGTCCATGAGAAAAATTCATTCCTCAGGTCCATTGGTAATTACCCATCAGGTTGCTATTGTTTTAAGAATTGGTTTTAAGCATTTTGAAAACATTTTGAAAACACAGTGCAAAGGTTAGAGCCATGGAAATAAAGAGTTGAGGAGGCAGCCTGCAGACACAAAGGTAGGCTGTTGATAAGACAAGTCAGTGAGGAAGGAAAAAAAATTGCTCTAAGAAATGATTGAACTTCAGGTTAGAGCAAAAGCTTCTGCAATGTGTAATGTTGTATTAACTTATCCAAGACATATTTTGACAGCTCTAAGAGGAAATAGCTGAATTAGAAGTTTTACAAGTGTAATCTCTGACAGGTTTTACACCAAATATTTACTTTTTTATTCATCAGGTTAATAAACTCATAACCTTCTCTCGAACTGGTCATTTCCTGATGGGATCCAATTTTCTCCTATCTGGCAGCAACATGCCCATGTGCTCAAAACAAGTTTCAAATACAGGTTTAGCTTCAGAGCAGCCATTCAACTCAGAGGAGGTGTGTCTGAAGCCACCAGCTCTGAGCCTTTTCAGCTAATCACATGGTGATCAACACAAATTTAAATTTTCCAGGAGTGTGATTCTGTTCAGCAAAGCTTTCTATTCCCCTTAACTTAACCCAAGAGATTCCTGACTTTTAGCTGACCATTGGGAAGCTTTTCTGGGCTCTGTTCTGCCTCAGTTCTAAGCTCTAGGAAACTGGTATTGAGATCAAAAAATTCTTCTTTTTTCATCTGATGATGTTCTTTTATTTATCATGTATGCAATGCACACAGTAAGTCCAACATTAATGACTTAGAAATGACATTCTAGGGCATTAATTTTATTTTGTGTGGATACTGATGTCTCAGCATCTACCATGAACAGCCATTAAAAGTCTCCTAGTTCACTATAGTAAGAGGAATGGTGTCAGTGAGTAACTGGGTAGTAAGTACAATTACAGAGTATGCCAAACTGGAGAATCTTAAAAAAAACCACCAAAAAAAAAACCCAAACAAACAAAAAAACACAACTAAATTTTCTTATTTTGATAATGAAAAATTTTATCAAGGAAAGTTAATAAAAATAAATGCAAAAGAATATTATTGAAAAAAAAAAATCTGGGTCACTTTCAGTAACCGCCAGAAAACTTTTTTTCCTTTAAATACATTAAAATTTCTAAAAAACCCAACTTCTTTCGTATCAAGTCTAACTCAAAGGCTCTTCTTTACTGTGTTCTATTTTTGATTTATTATTTTAAAGTTAAAAATTCCTCCTGACCAAAGACATATGGAAAATCAATCTTTTGTCATTTTATTATTTTTATATTCTTTTTTAATGATATGTTATAAAAATCCAATTCTAATAAAGGACATATATAGCATAAATACACTAAGACACTTTTATATCAGTGGAAAAAATCTGTAGCCATTTAATACCTTGGTATGATGGATAAGGGCTTAAAAAAAACTTTAGAGGAGCTACCTTTTTATTAAATTAACAAAAATAAATATTAACTTCTGAAATATGGGATAGAAAATCTTTAATGCAAAACCCCAAAACCCCCAAAGTATTCCTTCAAAGAGATGTATGAGCTCCTAAGTCAACTCCACAGAAAATGGTAATTTTTATCTGCTAAATATTTTCCCAGGAATAGTCATTGTATTTGGTGAAAAGTTGAACAAAAGATAATGTATGAAGTAAAATATGTGTGAAAGGAGCATATCCTACATGAAACTGAAACACGAATTTCCATAGAAGTCCTTTATACGTTTCTGCTAAAGCCTTTCTTTTTCAATTCGTCCTAAAACACTTCATCCAATTTTGTCATGTCCCAGTTCAGTGATCAGTACCAACACTATCAAAAATTTTCTTTTATTTTTTTTCCCTGTTGGATTATTTTTCATCTCTGCCCTTTTTTTACCAATATAATCCAAGTTCTGTCTTTTTTGTAAATCAACTGTATGCTTGTTTAAAACAAAACTAGCAGAAAACTATTTTTTCCTCTATAAATTATACATTAGTATTATTTATTTTCCAATAATTCATATTAAAACTACAGAAAAATAAAATTTTCAATACATTTTCCAGACAGTTTTTAATGACTTCATTCTACCACTCTGCTGCAAAGCCTTCCTAACACCTCCCAGCGTGATTGTTTCCTGCTAACAGAGACATTTTGCAGACAGATTGAGTGTCAATATTATTAGCAGCAAATTATTCACATTGCGTGAAGAGCCTTATAATCCTCATTTACTGCGAATATGCAGGAGCCCATTGTTTTTAAAATAAGCTTTAATAAGTTCTCGGAGGTATGATGGCATCTTCTGGATTTTGTCAAGGTTTTTAGAGCAGCAGAGATGCAAATGTCATTTTTTGATTCAAGGGGTGACAGTGACACCAATACCAAGTTTGTCCCTAAAATCCTAAAGACTGCAGAAAATGTGCAACAACCTTATGTCTGTAATATCAGGTGCTCGTCTGCTTGTGTGGTACATAGATAAAGGTGGGGAATGAGTAGCTGTATCAACCAGTTTGCTGCTGAAATAGCCTTTCACTGTTTATTTTCCAGCTAAGTCAATTAGGCAAGGTGGTGCATCAACATTCAGTATGTGCTGATTTCAGATATATTGGCAGGGTTTTAAATAAACACCAATGAAGGGAGTATACATCTGTTAAAAAAAGGCAAGCTCTTAAGGAAATAAATACTAAAGATGGCATGCTACAATCTAAAAACACAGGAGTTGGAACACTGACTGTTTTGTTGTTGTGTGGGTAATTTTTTCTGCAGATGACTTCATCTCCCAAATAGAGTTGTTTTTTGGTTTTTTAAACACAAGACTTTAAGCTTTCTCAGTTACAATGCTGTCTTGTTTGATTGCATGCATAAATAAATTTTGATCATCTGCTTCAGATCTAACTTAATGTGAAAAAATCAAGAGGTAGTTGTGAGCTACCTAATTAAAACACTGAGACCTGCCCCACTAAGTGATTCCAGTTCTGTGTCAACATTGTGTTGCTGTAATCCAAAAAACCTAATTATTCCAATTCAGGCCAAAGTTTTTAAAAATTTTGGAGGCAGAATCTCTAAATACATTTTCAGAAGGAGATGCCCTGAGCAACAGGGTTATGCTCTGCAGGAACCTTGGCCTGAAAATGTGTGGATAAAATAGAAGAGGAAAGTTAAGTGTTCAAGGCCAGACAGCTACATATGACAGAATCAGGACTAAAGCCTGAAGATCTTAATCCCCATATCAGTGTTTTTCTCACCAGATCTATAAATCAGAAATTATCCCAGAGTAACACATAAATAATATTTTTGATGCATTTGGCCCACAAGCTGATGCACATCTTTCTCTGTCATTCCTTCCTATGAGTCAAAGCTGCATTCCATGGATTTGTTCCTGCCATGCTACAAAGGGTTAAGAGATGCAGCCCACCAGAACAATGGTTTTTTGGAAGGCATTTCTCCTCCTCATCCCCCAGCCTCTGCTTTATTAAACACTTGATCAGTTGGCTTAAAAATTAACCATATGGTGCTGTTTGTAGGGTATAGATTCAAGTCTCAAAGAAGGGCATCATGCATTTAGCCTGGCTGGGCAAACAATTTCAGTACGCACATCACTGTCTACTTACTGTCATTAGTGGAACATGAGCAGGAGAAGACTAGAAAACTTTTTGAACCATGTACCAACAAAAAAGGAAACAAAATTCCCCTAAGATATCTGATGACTGAAGCATATAGAAAAAGCATAAGAAGCTGTGAGTGCATCAATTTGTTTCCAGTGTGTTACTCTACTTCAGCCCATTCACCATCACTCATTAATTGTAAAGTCACAGGATCTGGGTGAACTACAACATCCACGAGCCTCCATCTTGATTCAGAACATTTGTTTTACTCATGTTCATGCCATCCTATTATTTGCTTGACAGAGACATAAGAGGATATCATTTTTATGCAGATAAAGGTTTGGGAGATAGGTATTTTGACCAGGGAAGTAGTTATATTCCCACAAAGGTAGTGTTGCATGGATTGAATATTTGATGCTTTTTCTTTTGTTCAAAAAATATTATACTAATCCAAATCAAGACATGGGATCTAGGTTGCTTATCATCTGCCAAATAAGAATCCTGAGCATTAAATATATGAACATTTTATAGGACTGAATGTGCTGCTGTACAATCATACATTTGTATGTATGCACATCACTTAAAAAGAATAACTTCTATTTTAAATCTGCATGTAAGCAGGAAAAAATATTCCTATAGTCACTGTAATATAAGTTAAGCAACTTGCATAAGCAACATTAAGCATCCTTTGCAATGTCATTGATATCATAGAAATGGCAGTCAGAAATCTTTTGTACTCTTCTGACTCTGTGACTCGAGAAAAGCCATGGTACCTCTAGTTGACCCATGAGTTTGTCTGTCCATAAAATGTGTATTTTAAATAATATGAATCTAATCTCAAGGCTGTTCTCAGTCCAGCTTATTTTTGTGAAGTGTTCTCAGACCAATGGATAAAAGTGCTGTATTAGTTCAAACAATGATGATGATTATCTTTCAGGGATTTTTATCCTCAGTGAAAAGCAAAAGGAATTACTGGCCAATTTTGCCTAGTAAATGCTGAATTCTTGGAGCACATCCCGTTCATACTCATTCTGTGGCTTTCCTGTGTCTGACTTATGTTTATCTTCATTAAGTGGAATAATGCAAGTCAAAATAGCTACAAGTAAACTGTCTGCTGGATAGGGAACAGTTGTTAGTTCATGGGAAATGGATCGTAAAAAATGTGCTACTCTGACTTCAGAAAAGAGCTCTAAATTGATCCATTTCCAGTTCAAATCTCCTTAAAACATACTGAGCAATCTTACCTGATATTTCATCACCATCATCCCATGTCTTTCTAGTTCAAGAGGGGATGGATTACGCTGGAAGTTTCTGTCTCTGTCAAAGTTCAGAAAGTTCTGATTCACATGGGGAGGCAGGCAGAGCATCCTCAATCCTAACTGGGAGGCCGTTTGAGTAAGCAATTGTCCTGGGCTCTTTGAACTTTGGAAGAGGTGGGGATGCAGTCATATAGAAGATGAACTACTTCCCTTGAAGGAGTACAGCACATATCTGTGCAGATTGATGGAGTCATAAGTCATTGGGAGCTAACCTGGGTACAGCCTGAGGTAAGGCTGAAAGCTAAAGTCATTCCAGGTGGGCTGGTGGAAGGAAAAAACAAATCCTAGACATTCACATATGAGGTCGTAACTTCTGTTCCATTGCAGCCCACATATAAATATTTGAGATTTATATTTTAGAAGCTTTAAGCCTCTCTATAAAATGCATTTAACTTTGGGTTTTATTTTAAAATGCCTTAGAGTCAGAGAGGTGCCATGGTCTCTCAAGGATTTCAGGCAAATCTCTCTTGACCAATCCAAATCCATAAGCCAAACCATATGATTACAAAATCCCTTCAATTGCCTCCTGGATCATATGTCCACATCTGGAAATGATGGATATTCTCGTCCCAGCTGCAGAAGAGGGAAATTCTGCATTAGGCTAAAAACACTGTGTAAATTGCAAAGGAGAAGGGTCAGCTTTCTAAAATTACAGTGGTCAAGGCAAGTCAAGAACTTTAATGACAGGCTCAGGTCCAAGATCAAAATAATTTTACAAATCTCCAAGCAATTCTACCTAGAAACATGCAGAACTTTTTTGGTTGGTTTTATGGTGAGGAGAGTCAACGGGAAACAAATTCTCAAAGCAAGAGACTAATCTCCCTTCACAAGGGACACAAAGCAGGTGCTCTCTGTAAGGATGAAACTGTGCCCCAAATTTGGTCGACATAAAGCAGGAGAGAACTTTTTGATGGGAAATGGTTGTAAATCACAGGAAGATCAATAGAAAAGAACAATTCAAAGCTGAAATCACAGTTTTGAGCTCACCTCACTGAAATCTCTAAAATATTCTTAAGACATCAAATATTTGTTGATCAATAGCAACAGGAAAAGAAACCTTGAACAAAGAAACAACTATAGAATTTATATTATGTATGACTGAATTTAAATTGTTCAGCTATATTACTGTTTCTTAACTTTTTCTGTATAATTATCCATGTTAACATGTGTCATAGTCTCACTCTCCCATTAAGTGATACACAGATAGAGGAGAATTCACTGGGAGATGTCATAATATATTTTTGTTAGGATAACACCACATAAATAATTCAGATGAAACAAACAGTCCACTTGTCTGTCTGTGCCTCCGAGTCACTACTTCACTAAGTCTTGTCTGGGAAGAGCTTATTATTTCCAAAATGAAGCCTCAGACTTTAAGTAGAATGCAAACATTCTCTAGAAAGGGCCACATTATAGGCAGCATTTCCAGAAAAAAAAAAAAAAAAAAAAAAAAAAAAAAAAAAAAAAAAAAAAAAAAAAAAAAAAAAAAAAAAAAAAAAAAACAGGAGAGGGTGGAATTTTCATGTGTTTTTATTTTTCTTGTGGTATATTTCTCAATTCAGGTATCTTGGAAATGTATGAAAATGGCGAGGCAAAAGGAAAAATGAACAGTGTGTTGTTTGAAGATCTCTGGAACCACAAGAACTCAAATCTGGGACATGCAAACCAAAATGAATTGCTACTAAGGCAAAGAAAACAATGCTGAAGTTTGAGGATTGGTGTAACTTGACAGATATCAGTCTAAAAACTCTTGAGAGGGGAGCAAACCTCTTAAGATAGCTTTCTCCCAATATTTCTAATAGCTTCTGTTTATAGAGAGGCTAAGAGATAACAGGAAAACAGTACATATCCATGTTATTTTGACTCTTGCAGCTAAGTGCTGGCTGGAATACAGGGAACTAATTCCAGAGCTGACGTAAATAAGCTCCCTCAAAGACAGTGAGACAACACTGATTTACACAAAGTGTGGCTCAAGCCTGGGAAATTCAGATCCGTGCAGAAGCTAAGATAAGATACATCTAGGTAAATATTTTAGGTATGTATACAAATCTATATAAAACACTTTCTAAACCACTTTAATCTCAATCTACGTATATGAGCTGCTAAAAAAACAAGAAGAATCTGCTTTTGGGAACTGAGTTGGAAGGATGAGAGAAAGATCAGAGAAGCTGATTTATTTCTGATTCCACATATTTAGCTCCACAGTGAAGGAGGCTGCTCTCCCTGCACCATCACTGGAAGTAGAAGGAGGAAGAGGAAAGTCCTTCTACCAAGGAGCAGTTCAGAGATGCTCTGAGCTGCACTCTGGAGGATATTTATCCCCTATTTTTTAAACATGGCTCCTTAGGAATGACACTCACATAATTTAATAGTCTTAAATAACAAGTTTTCCTAAAATTATGCCATTTGATAGCCCCAGAAAAAATCAAATCTATATGAACTTAATCAAAAGACTAAACACTCCTGAATTTTAATTCCACTTTGAAAAGCAGACATACTTCTACTGCTCTGGTCAAGGGATAAAGTTGTTTGATTCAATTCCCCAGTCTTTAGAAGGAGAGTGGGCCTAGCTCCCAAAAAAACCACAAAGGTTTCATTGGTATTTGGAAAGTGTGTCAAAGATGGATTCTTCAACATGTTTTATTTGTCCTGGTCCCCCATCTAATCCAACCTATTTCCCATGCCTCTAACAGAGCAACATGAAACAAGAACACTGCAGTACTGTGCATTTTCCTTGGAAAAAAAAAAAAATTAACTGCAAAGTCCAGAGTTTGTATTTTTTAAACAATATTCACACAGGGCTCAAATTATGCGCATAAACATTGCTAACTTGTTTGGTATTAGTCTGTGTGACACCTTATTCCTTTAAGTTTGCATCTCTTGGCTCAGGCTAGGAGAAGTCACTGCTCTCTGAGAGGGCTAGTTAAGATGTATCTTGCTGTTTCCCCGTATCTTTAGTATGCAGGGAGCGCAGAGATGGAGATAAAAGGAGAAATGTCTATCTTTGAGTCCTCTGCAATACAGAATAAGTTATCAACCTACTAACATGCATGTCTGAATAGACTCCTTTGGCAGGAGGGAGATTTTATCTGTCCTGACATGTGAATTCCTCCCTCATGTCAATCCATGAAAGTACTAAAGAATAAACTCTCTAGTAAAATGAATGTGGCATACCACTGGGACTTAGAGAGCACCATATTTTCCCCTAGTTACTTTTTTTTAAATTTTCCAACTGAATCCTTGATATCCATATAAATTAGTCACTCTGAAGGGCTACTTGAAAATCTATTGCTTTAATCTCACAGGCTTGGGGAGGGTGCTCTCCACTAAGGCTTGGGAATGTGTTGTCTCTATTTTGCCTCTTCAGCCGAGCGATGCGCCGTCACATCCAGCCCCCGCGCAGAAGCGTTCGAGGAGCATTTGTGCTGGAAGCTTTGCAGCTGTGCAAGTTAAATGAGCAGGCACTCTGCTGCCCTCAGATCTGGTAGGCCCCAAGGTACAGATATGAGCAGTCAAAATGTCCTATTTAGCATCCTGAACTGCCCACCCATGCGCGAGGGAAGAGGATGCAACGTTCTGAATGGAGCTGAGCGCAGCTGCAGTTATTACATCGTGGGGGCATGAGAGGGAAAGTCACATTGGTCTGTCTGCAGATGAATTGTCAATCTGGTTTCACAAATACTTGTTTCTGTGCTCATCACCAGTGTGAGGACCCTTCATTCACCAGTCTCTATAGCACCTCAAACAAGGCTGCCTGGCTGATGAAATGGATCCTGTACTCTTCATTTACACCATAATTTCACATTGATAATGGTCATACGAGAATAATAATTATTTTTATACAGCAAAATGTAACTGAAAGAGTAAAAAAGGCAACAAAAGAAGAGGTAAAATAAAAATGATCCATCTTTTCTTCTTTTGGTCTCCAGTGTTTATCCCTAGATATTTATGATATACTACATAAGAACATATTGGTTCTCACTATATTCTGCTGAAGGAAAAACTTATATTTTGATTTATGTTTTGCCTGAGCTCTTGTGTCTCAATTTAGGAATTTAAGCACTAGACGATTCTTACTACTCTTTATTAACATTTTTTAATTAGTCTCTTTATAACCAGGCACACTGCAATCCGTAATAGTCTTTTTCACTTTCTCTTAATTTATTTGCTCTGCATACATTATTTTCACCTATTCTTTTTGTGTTGTGCATCTGATGCAAGTTACAGTCCATGGACTGCTTCTTTTCCACTCTTTTTCATGTCCTGTACATCTATAGTTGGAGTTCTGATTTCAAAACAAATAAAAAAACTGAAAGAAAATACATCAGGTATTTAATGACCTGGATATAGAGCCACAAAATCATCTCATGGACAATGACAGGCTCTTCTTCTTTGTGACTTTCCAATGGATATTCATCTATTTGCTAGGAACCTACACATTGAATTCATTAACAGAACACCACATTTTAAAAATAACCCAGCTGATGACCACATAAACAAATATTGCAGCCTAATAATCATACAGATAATACAGGGATCAGATGAAGATACTGGATTCAGATCAGAAGCATACTGGATTAAGAAGGAGTGTCTATTCATAATTGACCAGAGATGGAAAAGCCTGGAGAAGAATCCTGATATGGCCAAAGGATGTGCTCTGGTCCGCTCATAGCTCTCTAATGGAGGAGTTTGAAGCTTTCCACAAAAATAGATTGATAGCAACAGTTTGTAGTGTAGGTACTTCCCTCATTACTTTATAAAAAACATTTGCACCCAGGATGACATTTTCAAACATATTTCTTTAAGTCTTTTCAGCTCAGCTTAGCTAAGTCTTATTCAGAAAAATAAAACACAATCCTCTTACTTTATGGATCAGAGGATTTCCCAATAGATTAAGACTTTTCCTTTCTAATATTGCAAATTTCTCAATATGAGTGTAGAACTAGAGAAAAAGAGACTCAAGTGTCAGGTTTGGAGTCTGGAAAAGGGTTGGTGGGGTTTTTTTGGACATGAAATTTAGTGAGGGAAATAATCACTCAAAGCACAAACACTTTTCCTCTAAGTCTTTCCTTTACCCTGAGCACGAACTGGAAATTCGAAAGCATGGAAATTTTAAACAGCATTGAAGGAAATGTTGGTATGAGGGTCAAAGGAGGAGAATCCCACACTGGGTTAAATCCAGAGTGGAGAAAGCAAACAGTAGTAATCAGCTGTTTGATGTCTGTCTCCCTCTAGACACATATGCACAGCCACACACAAACTCAGCCAATGTGCTTGATCCTGCCCATTTCCACACAAGAGGGTCTCCCAGAGCAGGAGAAAAATCATCGCTCGGGCATGTGCACACAGAAGCCAGTTTGAAAAACACAGGCAGCAGAGGAATTGCCATATTGAATCAGCCTATTGGTCCATCAAGTTTGGTATCATTGCCTCCAGCAGTGGCTAAACCCTGATCCTTCAGAGGAAGGCAACCTTTGAAATCCACAGAGTACTTAGCTTGGGAAAAATAGTCGTCCTAACCCCTGCAGGCAGTAAATGTGTGTCCTATAGAGTGAGCTTGGGTTTTCCCTATGCAGAGCTGCAACTGTAATTATGAGTTTGAACCAGGACAGCCGAACACTGTTTGCAAACATTCATTCACATAAAAAGCTGCTAATTCACTTTGACATCATTTGTGACCCTTTTCCAGGAAGGTTCATTGGAGCAAGCAGTTTTGTTTATGGAAAGCAAAAGTTTGCTAACTACTCTGGAAGTGCTTCTCTGAAGGTTTGTTTCAGAAATGATGCACTCCAACTGTTCATTTCTCTCTGCGTGACCGAAGGGGTGGGATCAGGGCTGGCAAATGGAAAATATTCAAAGTGAGAGATAACAAAATGCACAACAGATAAAAACAGTGAATTCCTGAAGTGTTGCTGCTTTTTTAAATAGAGGAAAATACAGAGAGCTACTTTTTCAAATAAACCATCCTGTGACCTAAAGTCTCCTTGAGGGACAGCCTCATATTCCTGGAAAATCATCCAGAGTATTTAACCTGACTTCCTGTGTCAGCAAAATTCACAGGCTGGATACATACTTCTGGGCTGAATCCAAAGTTAGCATAAAGCACAGAGTCCTTGTCACCTGTTTCTAGATCAATTTAAATATGCCATGTGCCACTGTTGAGTAAAACATTGAGGAGAAATACTTTCCTGTGTCCTTTCCTGTCCACTTACACTCACAAATTTCATTGCCCCTGCTCCTTGTGTCAAATTTCCTTGTGCTAAAAGTTATCTGCAACAGAATCCTTCTACAAACCCCCAATTCCCTTCCTTTTTATGACTGAGGAGGTAGAAGGGAAGCATGGATGGCTTTCACAAGAAATTGGTGTCATATCTAGTTTAACATCACATAAAAGTTATATCAAACTTGTCTTTCTTGTTCTTAACTAGAAGTGGATGTGAGGAACAGGAGGCTGTGTGGATAGGGAAGGATGTAAGAACAAAGGGTGGGCTCACAAAAAAAGGTTAAGAATGACTGGTGTTATGTTTGTATTATAAAAGACAAAAAATTTAATAAGACTGTAACCTTCAAAACATGTCAGCTCAAGTAAACACTGACTTGGACAAAGAGGTTTATCCCAAAGCATGTATCTACTTTAACAGGTCATATCTTCTGTTTTTTTAAAACAACATTTAAACTCCCAGTGTCCCTAGAACTGCAGCCCAGATACTCAATTTGACAACTAGCTTTGCTGAAATTTAGCCTAGGCAACCTGGCTTAGGACCATCCTGGCCTCCAACAAATCTATGTTTCTCAGATTGGCTTGAACTGGGAGATAGCAAGTCCAGGTAAACTTCATTAAAATGGAATAAAACTTTGGAAGGTTGGTAACACCAGGGTGTGTAAAAAAAGGTTAAGAGCCTCATCCTGCTTCCCCTTCCTCTCCCACCTCTTTGGATCAACCTTGTCAACATGAACTGGACAATGCAGTGAACAAGACTTAGTGCAATGTTCTTCTGTTAAATCAATTCTTATTACAGTTATAATTTGTTTTGTAGTCTCTTTAAAAATAAAATTTAAAACAAAAAAAAAAAATTCTCCTGTTGTGATTTTTTTTTTTTTCTCCCCCTGCTCCCTATCTCCTCCCCAGGGCCTCAGCTTGTGCCTCTGTGTAAGTCCTGGGGTCCTGGGTGTCAAATGTCAGGCCTTGTACAGAGCTGTCAAAGAGGAGAATAGGCTGAGATGATTGATGACTGCAAAGCCTGAAATCCAAACCTCTGCTGCAAATGCTTCTTTTACAAAAAAGCTGGGGCAACCCACAGTGGCTATATTCAAGGTCAGCTCGCATACCATTACACCCACCGCTTTGGGCTTCTAACAAGCCAACGCATTCATGGAGGATTTCTCGTCTCTCTGTCCCTCTGTGTGTCTCTCTCTCTTTCTCTCCCTCCCCTTACTCTCCTGGCAACCCCCTGCCAAAATTTTCAAGCACTTAATCCCAATAAAAAAAGGCATGCCCTTTTTTTCTCCTCCCTCCCTCCCTTTCCTCCAGGCTGCTTTCGCTACGAGGAGCCACGGGCTGAAGCTTAATGCTGCACAAGTCAGATGACAAGATTATTAATGGGAGCAGGGGAATGTCATATCTGATTTCATGCATATTCATGAACAGATTCATACAGCTGGGACCATGCGCCATGAAGAGACAGAGCAAGAGAGAAACTTTTACACCCCCTCCTTGCCGTGAAGAATCTGATCCTGGAGATTAGAAGTCCTGCCTTGCAAAATTTAATTGTTCTCTTTATATGTTGATAATAAAGGGGAACTTCTTGCATGATAATAATGACGTTGTGCCAAGCTGGTGCCAATATCTCTTTTCTTCCTGTCACTAAAGTAACTGCCCTGAAGCCCATCTTGGCCTGGAGAACACTTTCTAAAGGAAAAAGGACATATGCTCTCACTAAAACCAGAATGATTTCCAAAAAAATCCCAGCATATGTTAAAAAATAAGAACTAAAAATGGAAGAAAAAAAAAAGGGTTTTCAAGTACCCCAGCACGCACAGTAGGCAAAGGGGAGATGCCGAGTGCAGGAGAAGTTTATTAGGGTTCTGATTTGTACTGTTCAAAAGAGGTGAGACATGAGGATTAAAGTACTAATAGTATTTTACTCTGCAGATTTAACTCTACAACCATCTCCTCTAGCTTTTTCAACAGTGTCTTACAAAACATGAGGAATTTTATTCCCATTTTACACCTGGGTAAATCGAGGCATAAAGTTGTTATGGTTTATTGGCCCCATATCTGCCTTATCAGAAAGGATCCCATTAACTTTGCAGGATAGGACCTGTAGGCACTTGAGCTGAAGTCAGGAAGTGAATAGCAGAGCAGTAATGCAGCCATACCAGGTAGCTAATTCCATCTTCTGTTCTATGTTGAGAAATAACACACCTTCCTACAGGACACAAGAACAAATAGAAAAATGTAGGCACTGTGACACTTAACAAAAGATCTACAGTATTATTCCCTTTTAAAAATCCATCAGTACTATTGCTGAGGCTTTGTGAGAATTAAACTGTGTTATACCTGCCTTGCACACTATTTCTATGTAAAAGTCTATTTTTGCAGACACTTAAAATATTCCATTCAGCAGCATCTACTTATGAAGAGATGGAGGCACCCTGTTTCCTCAGACAGGTGAGGACCAAAATAAATAACAGAAACAGCATGTGCAACTGTGAAATCAATTTAGAATTTAATTGCTGAAAACCATCTGACAATAAACTATAACAGTGCATGAAATGGTCCTGTAATGGAAGTGGTGGCTATTCCTGGAGTCATTTAGAATTAGTTGTGGATAAAGCACAAGATTACAGTAGGAGACCAGACTAGATACTGGCCCTAGCAAATAGACAGATGACTTCTTTGCACCTTTAATTGCTATCATTCAAGACCAGCAGCATATTCTCTCATGAGGATGCCAAACAACCCACGTGATCCAAATGCTCTTTGGTACAAGCTGATCCGAGTTGCCCGTAGGGCTATCACAACAGGCTTTCTGGCACAGAGTGACAGAATGGGAATGCCTGGGCAGATTCAGGCTTTCTGAAAAGCACTGGGTTTATTCTGGTTTGAGAAAGGGCATGAAGACAGGGATTGCTGTAATTTTTCCTAGATGGCTCATTTCATAACTGCACACAAATACATTCTCAGCTCTGCAGCCTTCCTAGTGGGGTATATATAGTGAGGGAGACAATCTGTATCTACACAGCAGCAGAAAATAAAACTAGAAGTATCCCTGGTAAGAACAAATGGAAACTTGCTGGGCTGTGGCTCCAGTTTAGCATGGGTTAGGAGAACTGGCCTCAATGTGCAACTAATCAAGATTCACAGCAAATGTAGGATAAAGCTTAGACACGTCACAGGAATCTGGCTCTGCCACTGGACTAGGAAATGACCTCCTGTGACTCAACTTCCTCATCCCTCAGTTTCCCCATCTGCAAAAGAACAGCACCAACTACCTTCATTAAGTGCTTTCCAAGCATTTTATAAAAGGAAGATCCTGCTCTTATCACTGTGCAGATGGCCACAACTGTCGTAATCAACTATCAGATGATAGTGACAGTCTCAAGGATTCCTCTTCAGCCCATACTTAGCATATGGTTAAATATCAAACCATGTTTTAATTTCTATATTTGAGGATGTCACCTCCTATCTCTAAGCATTTCTCAAATAGTAGTTAATTTAAAGAGCTGAAAAAAATGTCATTTTTCTCATTCAAACAAGCAAAGCAAGAAAAAAAGAAAAGCAACTGATAGAGATTAGAGCAGTGGGAAGAACATGACAGTGATATCAGAACAGAGGAAATAACATGTTAATGACATTCAATATTCTCCCCGTGTCAAGTCATCAGCATTTTTATTGCCACTTTTCCACCGAATACAGTATCAGAATTTATTGAGACAATCTGTCTCCATCACCTGTGATATAATATATTTTATTCAATAAGAGTTGGAATAATATTTATCTTTCAACTCCAATGACTAGTTTTAAGGGCAATAACAGTTTTTTACACAGCACTTACAAGTGTAGAGTTTGTAAGTTTTTATGCTAGACCTAAGGGCTATAAAGACTTCTCACCAGGTAGAGAGCAGTGAAACCAGTTTTCTGATTGTTTGCCCTTTGCTGTGTTTCTCATTCATAAAATAGCTGGTGCCAAAAGACAAAACAAATGGTCTGAATGCAGCTCCTGTGAGCTGGCTGTTAATGGAAACTGAGGCTAGAAGAAGCTGGTCCTTGTCATAAATTCAGGAGCTCAGCAGCAGGGCCTGTGTTTGATCTCCAAGGGGGAAGAGGACAGCCAAGAAAAAGTCTCACACTATTACAGAAGGAAGGCAAGCAGAAGAGAAGCTGGAAGAGTGAAATGAAGAAGGCTGAAGGTTTAACCTCTCTGCCATGGAGTGCATGTCTGCAGTTGAACCAAACCAAGACAACTTCCCAGCTGGCCCCTTTGGGTGGAAATGGGAGCACAGCTTTGCAAGTGTAAATGCCACAATCACCTTTATTGCAAGGGTTTGGGTTCCTCCTGTCTCCTGAGGCAGCTGCATTTTGCAGCTACAGAGTACAGGCCATTCCCCCTTCTTGGGGGTGATGCCATGGAAGGGAAGCCTGGCTGTCTCTGCCAGACTCTGTCCTTCAGGGATTTTCCTACTGGTAGTCTGGCCTCGTTTTGATCCTTGGTCATCTCAGGGTCCCTACTCAACCACTCTGGCATTCAAAGTATCCTTTACACAGTTGTAATTCACTCCACAATCAGCCCTAGGCAGCCTGTAAGAACCAGCAAGGGAGCTGTGCTTGGACTCAAATCAAACTTCCTCCATGTACCTGTGATACCACCAGTCTGGGGCACTCATCCCTAAAAAAGGGAAGAGGAAGGAGAGGAAGCAGAAACACGTAGGGGCTGTGGAGGGAAGGAGGAATTCTTTTATTTGTTTGAGATTTTGTTTTATTTTTGATTTGGGATGGGTTTTGGTTTTTTTTTTTTTTTTTGTAGGTCTGAGTTTATTTGTTGTGGGGAAAGAAGGAGCATAAATGCAAGAAAGAAGATGGAAACCAACTTTGAAATACAGTTACAGCTGCTCTGTTCTTGCTCTCCTCCCTTCCTTCAATCACTTTACAAGAGAAGGCAGTGTACTTCAAATCATTTCCTGCCTGCAGCATCCTGATAAAGGCAGGCTTCCTGCTGCCTGCCCAGTGAGCTGGCATTCTGTCCTGTGCTTGTTCCCCTTGACATGTCCTAAGGCCTTCAATCAACCTTGTCTGCAGATCCTGTAGCTAGCTGTGATCAGAGACACCAGATGCTATCAAGGCTGAGAAGTAGCTTTGCTTCTGCCTACAACAGCATCCAAGGCAGCCACACCACTCCCTAAAACCAGTGAATCCCTCCCAGCCCTACTTCCCTGCCCTTTTTCAAGCAAGTCCAGCTTGTCTGCCTGGCTAAAGCTGCCTTCAGCAAGTACTTGCATTGCCTGGGCAGCCCTGGCTCATTCTTCTTGAGTGGCATTCCTGCTGCCTGCCAAAAAGAAAAATGACTTGGCTAAAAGTGAGAGGAATCACTCCTCCACTAGCCAGAGCTTTGGAAAGGGGCTGAAGAGCTCTCTTGTTCCCTTTGTGCAACTCCCAGCTCATCAGGGACAGACTGACACGAGGAGAAATAGCCACATCTTCCAAAGCTGAGGTGCTGGAGGAGTAAGGAAAATATCAGGAGAGAGCAGAGAACAACCTGACAGTGTCAGGGTAGGAAAGCAATCAGGTTTTTATAGTCCAAGTCTCTGTGTCTCCACACACTCTGCCAAGTTAGGAGAATTTTGGAGTTATGTGCACACCTCTGGAAACCTAGAAATGCTGGTCTCTCTTCTGCTAATGGTACTCCTCAAAAAAAACTTCTCTCCACATGGTTTCAGCACAGTTCAGTGGATGTGGTGGAAATGTGACCAGCCATGGGCTCACCAGGGTTCCCTCCCTCTGTGTTCCTTGCCCATGACCCCAAAGCAACAGGTGCAAGTGGGACACATCTGCTTGGCAACAGGCAAATGTCATTTTCAAGCACATCATGTTAAGCCTTTGTCCCTGTGGTCACATCCATCTCAACCTACTGCCAGTTTATACCCTTTAACTAATCCCCTATTAAACAGCCAGTGGCAAATATAAACCTTGTTTTTGAAGTTGTCTTTCACGGGCTGATGGAAACGACACCACCACGGTCAGCATCAGAGCCTGTTCCCCAGCCAAGCTCACTCCAGCTTCCCACAGATCACAGGGATTTGGTGTTTTCAGTATCCCAGTGCTTGCATCCTGCTGTCTGCTCCCACCCAGGTGTCTGGGGTAGGGACCTGGTGGAGAGGCAAACAGAGAAGATTGGGCTCCTGCCTGCTTGGGGCTCTGCAGCAGGGAGCCTCCTCCTGCATCCACAGCACTGCCAGCAGACAGGGCTGGTGCTGCCAGAGCAGCTCACAAGTGCCCACAAAGGTGTGCTATCCTCCCTCTCCCTCCCCTCTGCTCTGTCTCTCTCGCTCCTCCTCTCTCCCCAGCACGGTGGCTCCTTGCCAGCACATTGCACTGCCTCCGGGTATCTCTCACTCCTGTGCTTGGCTGACTCTTTACTCACCTGACCCCACTGGATCTTTCTGATTTCATTCCTGCCTTCCCTTTAGGCACAAAACTTGTCATTATTACGTTTTCCACTCCCCTGCTGGGCTGTTGCTTTGTCTTCCTAATAACTCAGGATACTTTCAAGTAATTTTGGGTGTTTAATTGGAATCTTTCTTCTCTCTCAGTTCAGAGGGAGTAGGCAGGTAGGGAGAGGAAAGGAAGCTGCTACTTCCCTCTCTGCACATGTGCACACATGTCATGTGCATGTTCTAGTGATTGATATATGCAGTTTATATCCATATAAATATGTAGTTTGATCGCTGTGAAGTTCTGGCCACTCCCTTCTTCTATGGCACTGACACATATTGGTCTCCCATTGCTTCCTTTGCACAATTTTTTATTCCAGAAAGGAAGACAGAGGGGGCTTTTGTGACTTACTTGCAGAAAGTGCTTCCCTTACATCTGCTGCCTCTCTCACACCTCCAACAGATTCAACCTGGTCAAATCAAACAGGGAAACTTGGTGGAGGCATAGAAAAAAATCTGCTCCAATTATTTGGCAACCTACCTTCATTTACTGTGCACACATTATCACAGTCCCAGCTCAAATAAGAAATCCGGTGTGAGCAACATGGGCAGGATTTCACCCATCATATTTATTCCAACAGAAGTACCCACAGAGTTTTATAGGCTTTCAAATATTACAAAAGCATTAAAAGTAAAGCAAACAGGTGGACTTATATTAAAAGCAAAAGGACCCCAGCTTTATAAGCACATGATGTACATAAGAAATATAAAACTTGCATGGGGAGGGGGCAAGCAAGCACTCATTAAATTTTCCTTTACAGCACAAGCTCCCAGTCTTGTGCCTGTTACATGAAATTAGACTCTTATTTCTCGATGAGGTACTGAGAAGGGATTGTTCTCTCCTGGGTTTCCCAACTTGCTGGACATGGTAGGAGACCCTGAACCTGATTTTAGGTATGACTGTCTGATGATCTCTTGCCTTCTCCCCATCACTGCAAGAGTGGCAGTGCTGCACCCTCATCTTTTTGATATAAAGAACTGATCATCCCCAGTATCAAGATAGATTTATTGACTGGCACTCCTAAGCCCAGACTAATTAGCACTGAGATTCCAGTTAAGAAGGTACAAGGGAAATTTTGCACAAACATCTTACCCCCTCTACTACACCTTTTATATAACTAAGAGAAATGGAAAATAAGGCACACAAAACAGAAGACTAGATTTTGATCATTACTGAAAATCATCTGACTTCATGGGAGCATCTTCAGCATTATAAAAACCACACACAAAAACATAATGTGGCTTCCTAAAAAAATTTCCCAGAGGCCAAGCTGAAGAAACGCTGAATATTTCTCTGAAATTGGCATTGTCCTCCACTCCATGAAATCTTTGGACTTCCAGATCCTACCTATGTAAAATCTGTACGCCTCATATTTCTTACTGGATGATTTTGAGCTCTGGCAATGATTTCTAGCAGACTTTAATTTGACTACCTACACAGCCATCCAAGCTAAGCAAATTGTTTGGGTTGTTTCAGTAGACCACAGACAAATGTTGCCCCTTTGACAGCACAATTCTTGCTTATAAGCTATCAGAACATGTATTTTTCCAGAGACAACAGCCAGGCTGGTTCCCTGGTCACTGGAAAAGTGGAGGTAAATGCATCCTACAACAGATGTAATTAATTGTCCAGTCAAATGGCTTTTTCTTCTCCATGGTCTACGGAGAGAGACCCCAAAACTGCTAATGACTGAACTAGATGCCTAACTTAGAACAGGATAAAATCCAGGGGGAAGCCCACCTTTGTGGCTCTGAGTCTCCAGTGAGACCCAGCTCACACTTCCACACTGGAGCTGCTGTAGGGATGTGGCCTCACATACATAAAGGCATTTCAAAGTACTATTAAATCTTCATGATCCTGAGTGCCAGGTAAGAAGAGCCTGAACAACACATCCAGGGATGAGCTTGGAGCAAACCTGTCTTCTCTGTGTGCACCATAAACATCAGTGATGCCACCACCTGCAGACATTAACATTTTCCTGCTCCCTAATTTCCTGTTCTCTTTGAAGTAGGACTAATGACAGCTTTCAGGTAGCCCTGTGGCACGTGGTGGTGGAAATGGGTGATGTAACAGACCCCAGTCAGTGCCAACTGGCACAGGCACACCAAGAACATGTTAAATTTTCTAATCCCTTTTCAAATGATGTAAATTGCTAAGTCAGTTCTAATGCCAACCTGACTGCTTCTCTTCAACCAAAGAATTTAATACAGCAGAGGTCCCCTGAGAAGGAAAAATAGATTAACCACCCCTCTAAAACTTTGGTAGTTGGTTTTACATACTGTGAGCCTCAGGCTGCTACTTGAATTTCACTTCAAACGCTTACTGCAAAGTATCAGCTATTTTTTTCTTATCCGCCTGGTTACTCTTTAAAGGAGAAAATTTCATTAACAAACCATGGATATAAAATATGAAATCAGAGATCAGCTACTGCAGAGAAGAAGCCAAACATCACTAAAAAGGATTAGTTTCTTTCACTGTCTAGAAATTTCTCATGGAAGACCTTGGCTGCCCTTTTGATATTAAAACTTCCTAACAAGTATTACACAGGAGTTTTAAATTAGAACTTGCTGTCATTGGGACAGTTATAAACTCTTAAATATGCCCCTTTGCAAGTTGAGCTCCTTCAAAATGCATGTATTCACAGTGGAAATCACTGGGAAAATGGGTGTGTGTTTGTGGAAATCTGCCAGTCGGACCCATTAATTACAGCAGGAGTTCTGCCAGCTGATTTATAAAATGAGCACCCAAGTTATTCCAATTAATTCCCATAATTCCACTCTGGAAAGCGAACCACTAGGCAAAGCAAAATAAAGTTTGCTCCCAAGTGTGACCTAGGAAAACCAATTTTCTTTCCAATGGTGAATTCAGTAAAGTTCCTCTGGTTTGTGCTGGGGGAGAGGATCATTGCTTCCCAGGTTGCTTTCTAATTAATAATTATATATAGTGCAGTTGGGCAAGGTTACAGGCCCCCTCCAGTGCCAGTTGGCACAGAAGCACTGGGAACATTTGAAATTTATTAATCCTTTTTTTTTTTCCAAAGATGCAAACAGCTCTCAAAAAGGAAAAAAAAAAAAAAAAAATCGGAGAGGAGAGAGCAGTGCTGTGAGTTTTAGGCACAACCATGAGTCAGGGGCAAAGGGACCTGCCTGCTCCTAAGAAATATTGTCATTTCCATTTTCATGGCTTTCTTTTGCCCTTTACCTTCTGATATTGGCCACATTCCCAGCCATCACCTGAAAGCCTAAACAGTGTTCCAGGAAGCTGTAATGTGCTTGTGTGTGTGTGTATAAAGGACTTTTGGCTCCCTTGAATGTCTGTATCAGGTCTAGGAATACATGAACTGTGACTAGCATACCAATCACTAGAGGTAACTATTTTCCATGGAAATTTTAAATTTGTATGTGAAAAGTCAAATCATTTTGGCGTTTGAGCATTCTGTTTCAACAGGACATCAAGGTTTTCTGCAGAGTTAACATTTTATTTCAAAGGGGGAAAGGGGAAGAGTATATTGTTAACTCAGAAACGCTTTCAGACTTTCAAGGGAAATTCCAAGCAGTCTGCTAATAACACTTCAGTGGGATCTGGCATAATTGAAAACTCCACTGGAGCCAATCAAGTTAAGCCAGTGTAAAAATGGAGTAAGCGAAAGAAGCCAGTCACGTTAAAATGGAACAAATTTATAAAACCGCACTTCCTTTTCACCTGTTGTAGAGGGTCTCTGCCCCCCTTCCCAGGGAGTCAATCTAGTCTTCATTCAACTTCAATTCCATTTTCTACTTCTTAAGCCCATGAGCAATGTGGCACTCTCTGGCTTTGAATGCTTTATAAGAACAAGCAAGAAATAGTACTGAGACAATATTTTCCTTGAAAATATTTTTGTTCTAAACATACAACTTCTGGTTTGGACTGTAAGGGATTGGCTTTCAATGTAGGAGAGTGGAGCCAAGCAGAACCTGACTGTACAACCTGTTAACCAAAAGATGTGTGGATTTTCCAGAAGAACTTATTACATCTGTTTTATGTCATCATATATTGGGTTCTTCATGTTCATGATGTCATAGTCTCCCAAAGCCACAGACAAGATAAAGTTCACTCAGGTCAATTGCAAATATTCCCCTCCTCCCAAATTTTTCCTTTGTTTGTTTTATTCCATTTCTGACAACAATAATCTCCTTTAATTGCCAGTTCTGCCAGTAGCACAATGGACCTTGCCTTCTGTTATCTGACCAGTAGAGCTCATAATTAGTGCTTAATTATAGTTTATAAAGCCACTTTGGTCTGATAGGAAAAATCTGCTTTGTTACAGTCAATGAAGTATTTAAAGCTACGTCCAGGCTTGGGATAGGTTTATTAAACACTTGGGTAAGCAATAATAAACTAACATTGACTGAGCAACTCAATAGCTTTCTTTTATGTACTGGCTTTAAAAAAAAAATTAAAAAACCAGATAGAATTAAAAATAACTTGGCATGGTAATGGAATGTCTCCGCTAAGAACACGCGGCTGCCAGTGGGGTCTATCACATTGGATGTAACTCAATCTCAGCTCCAGAAAAGAGCACTTTGCAAAATATGTGGCAGCATCATTGCTATTATCTGCAAAGGAGGAGGGAGAAAGAATTCACTAAGGTCCTCCAGTCTGTTCAGAGCTAAATAAAGAATGATACTGCTGAGTATGGGTGTGTTTCTAGGGGAAGCTGCCAGAACTAATGAAAAAGCATGGAGCTGATTTTGTTTTTAATTTTGCTTTCCCACTTTCCAAGTCATTCAGGGGAAAATTGCAGATTGTCCTGAAATCATGACAATTTAGAGTTCTCAATAGCAAATTCTGATACAAACAGAAACACATTTTATCTGCCTGCAGGTGCCCTCACACCTATCAGCTCACTGAGACAATATTATTGCAGGCTTGGTTCCAGTAGGTCTGCCAGGCCACACAGACTGAAATGGGGAAAAGTGAAATAAAATAACAAATTTTGAGGAACAGATGATGGAAAGGATTGTTCAACATAATTTCTTACTAGTTTTCATGGCAGGCAGTAGCCTTTCTAACCTTATCATTCACCCCTCTATATCAACAATAAGACTAAGAAGTGCCTTTTATAAGATACAATAACTTTTTTCAGCAGGTATGATTTTCATAAGGGAAATTGTTTTAAAGATCTACATAGGAAATCAGTATATTCTTGGGGTGATGACAACTGTTGAGTGGGTTACATTTATCAAATAAAATCCACCAATTATTTCAGTTACATCAGCTCCTCTCTTCATCCAGGTATTTTTCACACTTCTTTCCTTTTCTCCTGAAAATGTGATGCACTTTTCCATTTCAAGATGAGATCCTCTTTTTCAGAGCAACGTGGGTTTTTCAGCTGTTCTTGGAAGAGAGAGAAAAAGAAAAAAAAATAGCTTGCCAGAATGAAATCACCAAAGAAGTTTGGATTTTTTTTTGGAGTTATAGCAGCATCCCTTCCTTGTTTAACTGTGGACAGATGGAAAGGCCCTGAAATGTGCAGTTTCAGTCTACAACAGGTTTATTCCTCTCATAAGTTTTATTTCTTTGTCAGGGAGGGCATCATCCCCAACATCATACTTGAAATAAACAGCTAAACAGATGATTTATTCACCACACAGGGTAGAAAGGTGATTATATTTGACCTTTTATACACCTGGTTGTGGTTATTAAAACAGACTTGGATTAGAATAGGATTGGACATCTTTTAAAGTTGCATCTCCCTGCTGCTATTGAGTTTTCTTCTGTCTCTTCCCACCTGATGAAGTCATATTGTTATCAGTGGTGTATATAACACTGTAACATGGTATCACCACATCTTGGGGAAATGGAATTTGCACAGGATGCCTGTGCTTAGCTCACAGATGAATTTCTATTGTCCATTATCGTTTATATCTAATATGAACCGTTCTACACAGCTCGTCTCTAATCCCCATGCTTGTTAAGGAGCTTAAAGAGTAAAATCAGTTGATTTCAGGGCCTTTTGGAGTTCAAGGTCAAAGTGATTATTTCCTTTCTTTTTTTAAAGGAATGGACTCCTCACAGTTTCCAAGTTCAGTTCTTTACTGGTTCCCTAATTAGAAGCCATTCCAAGAGCATATCTGGAGGCTTTTATACATGAGATCAACCCCTTGCCCTGGGACCAATTATGGAAAAATAGCTTTACACATTTCACTGTTTGAATGCCCAATGATCACACATGCTGTCGTGTTCTGTAGTGAAACCATGATAAAAATCATGCCATTAGCAGTTTTGGTCTATACCACTACTGTACTTTAAAACAAGCATAAGCACACCATGGCATAAGCACATCAAGCAGCACTCAGAAATACAGAGTCATCACAGACACTTCCATGTATGAAGTCATATTCATTGGAAACTTAGTGAGAGAAAATATTTCTAAATTAAAGTCAATATCAGGTTTTCCTCTCTCAAACACCTCACATTTAGCAAAATGCACAGGAAGCCACGTAAAGCAAATAAAAAAATATTCTCTGTTTTCAAGGAAAACCAGATATTTCCACAGAAAGTATATTTTTCCTTTTTTTTTTTTTGTTTGTTTGTTTGTTTGTTTGTTTGTTTAGTTAAAAGCTGATCATCCTCAGGTGTACATAAACATCTATTTACACAAATTCCAAATTCATGCAGACTGCTGGTAGAAAAGCATGGTTAAATAAGAACTGGAATTACTGCACTGCAGTCTTTATGGCCTGGACACATATATTTGTACATATCATGTGGGTAGGTAGAGATATGCATACCATGTAGATATACAAAGACAAGAAGCAGGTGAGCCCACTGTCAGAACACGGCCCCACATCCAAGGTAAAACCTCTTGTAACCAGGGCTTCAAATTTAAGTAGTATCCAAATGAGTTGAAGCAAGGGTCAGAGATTAGGAAGGGTTGCTCAGGATTCAGAAGAGAATTTTTTGAGCTAAAAAAGCATCTAATGCAGAAATGTCCCTAAAATGCAATTATTGCTGCCTCTGCCCATCAGTGCTCTGGTCCCCAGGTTGTTGCCAATGTGAGTCCTGGTCAGTGGGCTCCTCTTTACCTCTGTAGCACCCCAGAGATATTTAAGTGGAAGGCATGGGGTGATGCCTGAGCTGGTGAGAGACAGAATTACCTCCTCTGGACTCAAGTCCACGTCCAGAGCAGATGGTGCAGGAGAAACCCAGGGAGTCCTTTACTAAAAGGTTCTTCCATGCCATGAGCACTAGAAAACTTAGTGAGGCCCTGTTCTGTCTGGAAGCATATTAGGAATTCAGAGCAGGCAGAATCAGCATTTATCAGACATTTAGCTTTTAAGAAAGTGCTGCCTAAGCATGACTCCATAAGTGGCTCCATCCTCTTGAAACACTGCTGAAAACCAAAAGGGATGGCTCTGTTACTTTCACCACAGGACAAAACACTTGACTTCTCTTTTTTTTCTATCTTAAAGTCCATAATGAAGACCAAATACCACTTCTTCCATTAATTAGCATGGTTAGAGAGTCACGGACCCCCTTTGATCCTTTCAACTGGTGCTGATGCTCAGAGCCTACTGCATCTAAGCCCCTAAGCCACTCGCAGTATCTGTCCTCCTCCTCCTCCTCTGCTGTGCCCAGCTTACAGAAAAGGATTGATACCAGGTCAACAGGGTCAGGATCTGCTGTAATCCTGCAGGAGAGTTCAGGATGGAGCCTAAGCATATCAAGAAAAAAAAAAAAGTTTAGATTACCTCTCACACAGACCTTTTTTTCTGAAGTGATTTACCCTCAAGTTTCACAGATACTCCCAGGGCAGGACATCCAAAGGGAATATCAACAGTGTTAGTCTTCACAAAAATATTATTTCCTTGGTATATTACTGAAGGAAATCCAACCCTGTAAAAGGACTTAAGTGGCACATAGGTGGTCAAGGCCCTCTTCAGTGGTAAAAGTTTTGCAAGATAGAAATAAAAAAATGTGGTACTAATGATTCCAAGTTTCTTCAAGCATGTCCTAGACTTTGTCTAAACCACCGTGACACAGTAATCCACCTCTAAACAATCCAATCTGCACATCTGCACTGCCTGAGTTGTCCTTCCTTCCAGCATGAGAACTCTCCCTTTCACCATCTGTAAGTTCTCCAAAAACATTTAGCATCATAATGGTAATAAATATCTCCTCTCATGTGCCAAATTTTGCTGAAACTAACCAGCAAGTTGGAAACTTACAGGGGAGAGACTGGCAGATGGATGGGCAGAATCAACGATACGTTACCAGATATTAACAGGTTCTTCCCCAATGCCACTTTAGCTTAATTGCTCATATCAGCACCTTCTCAACTAAACAGATGAGTTGCATCATGGCCAACAGATCATGAAATAGGACCCTTGTTGAGCCAGTAAGGGGAAATGGGTAAAACAGTTCATGACCTTCAATTTGAATCAATCCTTACCAGCTTTTTAAATTCAAACAGCCATTAAAAGTAATTCCAAACAGATTTTATCTGCCATAATAGTGACTAGCATGCCCAGAGATGGTATTTAAAGTACCCATTCACTAAGTTTCATAGTGTTTTATAAATCAGCATCAACACCGTGAATTATTTCTGAAAGCAAACTTGGCCTCCTGCAAATTCTGGGATCAATTCTAAAAACACAGAAATGTTTCTACCCACTTACAACAGCCCAGGAGCAAGGTTAACCTAAATGCCTGAAATATTTACTTTTATAAGCCCCATGGAAAAGTAATTCAGTGAAATTCCAAAGCGAGAGAGGAAATGGCTATCAAATCACTTTCATTTCACCTTGGAATAAGGGATGCATGTCCTTGCCAGCCCATCAATGCAGGGGCAGAAGAAAAATATCTGTTCTCACCATGCCAGGAGCACACAGCAGGAGATGGGAATGTGAGAGATGCTGTGAAGAAAGCAATGGGGAGAAGAGGTCAGTTGGGCTGGTTAAAGACAAGAGTCCAGCCTAACAAGGCAATGAACATTCATCCAGCTCCCATCAACAAAGACAGACAAAGCTGTAATGTATTGACAAATCCCTCACCAAGCCAAAATGCAAGTTGCAACTTGAAAATCTGAAGCATGCACACACTTGCAAAATAGACCCTACAGCAATAATTCCAGCCCTACTCAGCCAACTCGGATACTGCTCCTTTGCATGAAGCACAGATAGCTTATTTCTGAGAACTCATCTCCCTGAGCAAAAATGCAGAGTTTCTTCCCAGCTCTATTAAGGAAACATGCCAGTTTCAGGCTTCCAACAGGGAAAAGGAATAATAAAAAAAAAAAGACTTTATAAATTATGAAAAGCGAGTTGACAGTGTGTCCTTATAAATATGAAGATTACCTATGCTACCCTCATGAATCTGAAAAGTCACAGTTTTAAAAAAAATTGTAAAAACTACAGATTCAGCAAACTGAAAAATAATGGGTGAATTTTGCTGACCAGGGAATAGTCTGCAATTTAGTTCTTTTCTTGTTTAACATTTACTGTATATTTCACCATCCAGAAACATTATTATGTTCACAGGAAAAGCCCGATTTTCCACAGAAAGGTCCCACTATTGACAATATGAATATTACAGTGAAATACAGTCAGATACCTGAGAATATCCTCTGAATCTACTTACAGTCCCCAAGGAAAATCCTCTTTTTTCTAAAAACAAAAATATTTGTTATGTCAGCCAGTATATATTGACACACAGATATATATGAGTGCATGAGCCTGTATGAAAAAGACCCAGATACAGTTTAATGCTTACAGGGTTATTATTTCTAATAGGTTACCAAATCACTGTGCTAGAAAGTTTATGGATAAATGATGGACTGATAGCTGTAAAAAAAACCAAAGACATGCAGAGAAAAGGGTGTCCTTTCTCCCATCTGATTCTAAGTATGAAGCACATTTTAGACTATAGACATGCTGATTTCAACTGAAGAATCTGGGCACTGCTGTTACTAAAGTTCTAAGCTGTAGCAAGAACTCACTTCATTTTTATATTCACTAAAGTCACTGGAGGCTGATGTGTCCAGTCCAATAAATGGTTTGAAATTACTATAAGTTCCATGGCTCTAGACTGAAAGGAAATCTTCAAGTCAGGAAAAGTTTCACAAATTTAAAATTGATAAAATGCTCCATTACCAAAAGTCAGTTAAAAAATTCAGCATCAATTAATTCTGGCAAATTTCATAACAAAAAGAGTATGCATATTTTGATTAGGAGCAGAAACATGGATATGGGTCACTTAATGCTTTTAAAGCTTCCTCCCTTGCAATACTGAGGGGCTGAGAATTAAATTGAAGCTGGCCTTTGTAGCAACAGAAGATAGTCAGACTTCCCTGAAACTTCCCCTGATACATGTGCTGAGTTCAGCTTTGGTTTACTTGGGAATTATTTTTTGAAACATACCAAGTTTTCTCTATTAGTGCTGTATAAATATCATCTCCAGAGCAGAACCTGGAGGGAGTTTGGGAGTATGACTTAATCTGAATGACTAACATGCATTCAGAAGTTTGGTTTGGGAAGTAACTGAGAATATTGAATAGATTCAGCCAGCCCTTCACCTTTCTTTGATTACGTAGTTTTGTACTTTGTGAGGAAGACAAGTTTTCTTCACCATAATAACAATCTTTTCAATCTGAAAAGATGCCTGTCAAAGCTGTGTTCATCTTCAAAGTCCTGTTGAATTTTGGAAGCTGAGAAATAAAGAAATGTTGTAAGAAAATTTAAAAAGGAGCAATTATTTTGAATTATTAAGCAAGGTTAAAATTCACATTTTCAACTTAGGATATGAAATATTTTCTCTTTGAAATATTTTCTACTGGAAAAATAAAATCACTTTTCCTTAAATAGATGCTTTCTACAGAAAAAGAAAAGAAAATCTACTTTGTTCCCTAAAGTTTGATTTTCTATCAGAAAAGCTGAAATGATACTTTCTGTTAGCTAACATTGAAAGTTTTTGTCCAGTTTAGATTCAAGCTTGTGAATTAATCCCACCATGCAAAGCAGGAACTATAACTTCCTTGCATTGGTTAAACAAGGTTAAATGCATAAAAGACTATAAAACAGCTGTATCCTAAGGAAATAACCCAGCTGGAATTAAACCTAAAGAATCTCGTTTTCACCTCCCAACACTTGGTGGAAGTCTGTAAGATACCTGCAGGAAGCCCACCTCAGATTGCACCCACCCAAAAATGAGGCAGGTAAAGGCCAAAAGTTGCGTTTAGGAGAAGTGGGAGAGTCTTTGGAGCACAGATTCCAGCTTCATGGCCTGAACACTGTCTAGGGGTGGACACCTTCATCCACCATGCCTGGCAAGCTCTGCAAACCTCTCAGCATCCAAGAGTCCCTCAGCACCAAGATGCAGTGATGTAATTCCATCTGAGCCTTTTCCTTAAGCTTTGCTTTCCCCTTCCTGCCTCAGATTCACACACTTGAGAGAGTTTTTGGTCTGTCATGTACAGTTTCGCACTCAGTGATCAACTACAGACATCAGGGCTGGATGAGTAAAGACTGATTTGCAGCCCAGGAGAATGAGCATAAGGAAGTTGTGAATCAGCAGTGGTAGCATCTCATTGCCCATTTCTAGGTCATTTGGGTTTGGTTTATAAAGCATCCAAAATCAAGCATGGATTTTCATCATTAAATCAAACTACTTTGCTTTGACCTTCGTAATAATAATTTTCTCATTTGTGTTCTCAATACAAGTTTTCCATAGTCTATATTTCTTTGGGAAGCACCTCAACAAACCCAGCTCTTACCAAGAAAAAGCATATAGATATATTCCATCCTTCTCAGGAAAATTTGGTGTCAGTTCTCCCCCAGCATTGTTTTTGGCTGTTGCCAGCTTTCACCCCAGCCTCCAGGAGTGGACGCAGAGGCCAAACTGGGATGCCCTTGCCATCCCGCCACGGCGTGCCTTGCAGCACCACACCAAAATTTGGGACCTCTCTCCCATTTTAGTGACTCTCCAAACCCTGGCTGTATCACAGCCATGGTTTGTGCCGTGTGAATCCAGAACAAATCCCTGGGGATCAGCAAATGCCTTTTAAAAGCAACTTGATCGGGCAGTTCGGTTTTTCCGCGTTTGTCGCCGGCTCGGGAGGGGACACGTTTAACCTGTTATGACAAAACACAGAGCTGGGGAAAAAGGGGTGATCCCAGGGAAAACTCCTGCCCTGCTACCAAAACCAACCCAGGCTTCATTCCTTAACCTCCAGCAATTCCACAGGCTCTGGCTGTGCACTGGGGGAAAGGAGGAAGAAGCCAGGCTCCCAAAATTGATTTCATTCCAGGTAATACTTCTTACACAACAATCTGTTCCTTTCAGAAGGACACAGATTAGGGAAGTATTTGGTCAAGGGGCAGTAGAGGGCACTCCAGGCCAGATCAGGTTAAGTTTTGGTCACTTTATCTCTTCTTGTTGACGTAAATGCTCGAGGCCATGGCCTGGGGTTTTCCTGCAGAAATGTGTTTACAAGCAGGTCAAGGACTTGCAGACAGATAACCATTAAAAAAACAACTTTTCTATTGACAAAAGAGCACAGAATAGCGTGTTGGCAGATGAATTCTCTTGTTTCATTAAACGAAATTAAAAAAAAAAAAAAAAGAGAAAGTAAAAGAGAAGTTAAATCAAAGGCCTGCTGCCCATCTGATTCTCTCAACCAGTTTTCTCACTAGAATTTAAGAATGTTACTTGTTCCCTGTCCACTTGCAAAATGACACTGAGGACTTAGGCCAAAGTGCTATGTTCAGTAATAAATCGAGCTGGGATTTACTGCTGGTCAGCAAGCGTGTGAGGCTTGTTAGCAGATTTGTTAACTCCAGTTCTGTTTTCAAATGAGAATTTCCTGAGCCTGAGGAAACAGTTTGGGAATCTTACCTGGTTTCAGGTTTCCTTGCAAACCTCCCCACACTGGCAGCACTGGTCCCATCCCTTGCCTCCCCCCTCTCCTGCCCCCAGCAGGTTCATCAAAAGGTTTTGCCAAAGTTCAGGAACCTTTCGAGCAAACGCAGCCGATTTATGGGTTTGTGGACAAAGCACAAGAGAGCTGCAGCTGTGGCTCAGGGGACCCCAGATGGGTCAGGCTGAGTTTTGCCCTCAGTGTCCTCTCAGAATTCCCAGCCTCAGAGCTCAGTCAGTGGATGCCTATATTTCCAGAAAAATGTAACCAACCAAGATTTCTACAGCCACATGTAAAATGTTGCTCTGTGCGCACACAATAAGACAGGATTTTCAACAGCCGTGAATTCAGCAGACTGAAATTTTAACAAAAAGTAGGAGAAACATTTGCCACTCAAAACCCCAATGGTTATTTGCTACCTGTCAGTCAGGGTTAAGATATAACCAGAGGAGGAAGTGGCTTCTCGGAAAGCCTTGTTCAGTCTTACTGGAGGAATTTGTGGTCTATTCTGTGTACAGTTTGTGGTATCTGAGTCACAACCTGACTCCAAGTCATGCTGGATTCTAAATGGCAAACGTTGTCTCTCTGACGGAGGCTGCACATTAGTCAGAAACCAAGTGTGTGTGCACTTGGGAGAGCTGGGACCTTTAATGCCCAAACAATAAAGCAAGCTAAACAAAATGAGCTAGGCCAACTGGAATCAGCAGAAGAGGGTTCGTGTAACTCATCTGCCTGCAAAAGCAGATTAAAAAATCAGATTAAAAACAGATTAAAATCCAGACAAAGGTGTGACCAACTCCATCCATGAGCTGGAGGAAAGGCTGGTGTGTGCCTTTGGGGGATAGCTGCCTTTGGGGCTTACACACAATGCAGGAAGTGAAACTAATTCCCAGGGCATGCTGGAAACTGAAGGGAAAGTATAGATGCTGTAAATCTGTGTTCTTTTTAAAGCAGTGCTCATTTTCCTTTCAGTTTCTCTTTTTCATCCCTCTCTCACTCACACACAACTCTGTGCCAACAAAGGATCAGGAGGCTCTTGAGAACTTGTGGAAGCTGTGCGGGTTTAGCACCCAAATATCACTCAAAACCCCCACCTTGGCTCTGGCTCTGTCTTTTAAAGCAACAGCCACTGTGAACGAAATTATTTTTTCAATAAAGAGTTGCCTTGTCTTTGTTAATCAAGACACTAAGTGCCATTCCACCACAGCAGCATTCCTGCTGCCCCAACACCACTCACTTGCCTCCAGTCCCATTAATACTATTAAAAACTCAATGACTTTTTCTGTCTTCTTCATTTAAACAATATTTCTCTATGAAGCGTAGCGATTAAAAATGCCTGTAAACTCTTCTATTAAAATGACATTTTAAAAGGCTTGATTTGAACATGGCTATGTCACTTAAAGTGGAAAAGTTTCTGCAAGTTCCTTTCCAAGCTGTTAAAGATTAGCTTGATGTAGATAAGACTATTCCCCAAACTCATTATCTGTCTTCAAAATGCACCTTAAGGACTACTTAATAAAGTCAAGGTTACGTGAAGAGTATTTCAGTGAAAACCAGCGAATGACTATTAATAAATCTGCATTACAGATTGGTTATTTTGTCTCTGTCTTTCATCTGAGCAATAGATGATCCTTCTGTTTTTTTTTTTTTTTTTTTTTTTTAACAATAAGCATGTGTTGCTTCTTTCTACAGGTCACCAATGAATCAGAGGCAGCAGCAGTAGCAGAGAGCATTTCAGCATGTTTACAATTAATCAGATCTAAGAAATGTAAAATGTTTAGCAGAAAAGGATCACATATCTCTGACCAGTGCAAATTAAATTATAAGGATTCTTGATTGGGCCAAGCCTACATTTAAAAAGATCATCATGCTACTCTTTGTATAACTGCTCCAAAGTCATGTTTCCTATTTCTTTCAATGTTATGGGTATGAAATGTTAATCCCACGAGCTCTGGTGCCAGCTAGCAGCAAGTCCATTCAGAAGGGAAGCACTACAACTTCTTGAAATAGGAAAACTATTTGGTAAGATTTCTATCTCAGACTTCCCCATCTATTGTCCATAGCAAGGCAGAGCTGGTGTTTTAAGGGTTGGACTGGTGGTGCATGGTCCTGCAGCACCCAGTACCAAGGATTCTCACAAATCTTCATCCTCATCTTGTTCTCACAGAGCAGATTGGGAAGTTTCTGATGTCTAAGGGCTGGAATCTTTTTCCTCAGTTTCTCCCACATCCCCACTCACACAGTGAGAGGTCTGTGCTCCCCTGGGCTCTCATGGGGAGCTCCCTCCCCTGCCCTGTCCATGGAGAGGACCAAAATGCTCCAGGACACACTCAAATGTGTCCCTAGGATGTCTAAGGGACTAACACAAGAGAGAGGGAGGAAAATTTATCACAGGCAAGCTTGCTGGAAATTTGGAGCAGAAATCTTTAGTCTCTTCTTTATATATCTGAGTATCTCTAAGGTCTAAATATTTTTTTTTATTTTTTAAACTATTTCTGGTTTCAGCTGAAAGCAGTCAACACAGAAGCTCACAGCTCTGTATACATCAAAAGGAACCCTGTAGATTTTGCTGGATTGACTTGCTGGAAACTGTTGATTCACTCTACCTGGAACAGCTCCAAAATACAGTCAGTTACCTGTCATTCAACCATTTCAGAGGAATTTGCATAACACAGATGTTTCCATATTTGCCATGCTCTACTTTTTGCAGTAAAGATTAGCCTGATTCAAGGCCAGCAAAAAAAAAAAAAAAAAAAAAAAAAAAAAACAAAATACAAATCTGTGTAAATAATCACTAGCACTTACCTTAAAGTAAGTCCATGAACTCTGTGGTTGTTAATTCTGGACCATGTATTTTTTAGATGGGTCTATGTTTTTGTCATATATTTATCTCATGTATTAAGCCCCTCAGAAACTTATGGTCACGTCCTCAGGGATTTCTGCACACAACTGAAATCCTGCTCAAGCCCATGCTCTAGACTTGCCAGATGGAAAGCATCTCTTGTCCAAGAGCCACATAGTTTATTAGCATGTGAACCTGAGCCTCTCAGCAAGGTATTTTGCCTTGATTAGAGTAAAATTAAACCTATCCACACTGCCAGCAGAGACAAGCCCACCACAGCCTGTGTGTGCAAGCATAAACAATAAGAGCAGCAGCCAACTGCCCTGCAAAACCCTGCAAACCCACAACACATAATTTAATGTTGTATTTAGGTTCTTCACTTCAGGGGATTTACATATAAGTTTACATAATGTATGGAAAATGTGGTAATTAGGAGATCTGCACCTTATGAATCTCGTTGTTCCACTCTACAGATGAAATCTGGTTCACCCTGTGTTTGACCTTTAGGTAATTTTTACTCCATGAAACCAAAGAGGCTGCACACAAGCAAAACCATCTCAGCCCTTCTAGTGCTGCTCACTTCCACTCTTGAAACACAGAAACAAGAGTCAGGACAGAGCAATGCCAGCACAGGGACTGGGACTTTAGGAATCATTTTGTTACCTACATAAGCTTGGGAGAGAGCAAGCTGGAGGAAGGTGTAAATCTCCCAGAAGATCAGCATCAGAACCTTACAGAAATGCTGGGAGCTGCTGTCATTGCTGCCTGGGAGAAGAGCTGGGCCACACTGAATTATCCTGAAGGAGAACTCCTCCGTATTTTTTTCACAGATAGCAAAAGATTTAAAACAGGTGAGTGGCATCATACAACTTAAACCTTTTATTCTGTATTTCACATCTTTCTGGTTTATCTAAAACTCATGCTACATTGAGTGAATTAGGAGGTTGATTGAAAAGTACATTATATACTAGTTACCTGTGAGATGTGCACTTTAGAAGTTAAGGTTTAGGGGCAGAGGAAAGACATATAATAAAGAGTAGTGCACTTTGAAAGGTCTAGGCAATGCTGCAAGAAATAGCATTACTTCACAGTTGTCAAGGCTCAGAAGTTTTATTACCCAGGAATTTCACTTTTGCCTCTTATTCTTAACACATTGACCAGTTCTGGGACTGAGAGGATTTGCTGATCTAATATAGATAGTGATTTCGTAGGTTTGTTCAGATTTATATAGACAGCACTCTGGGATCAGGAATTACATTTAAAATGTAATAAAATGTTCTTGTGCACTTTTACTCACAAATACTGTACTTAAAAAAGTAAACATCAAATAATCTCAGATATCTTTCAAGAAAATGTTGACATAGCTCCAAGAGCTCATACAGATGACTGAATAGTTTTCTGAGTAAACTTAATAAACTCATATTCTTATTCTTTCAGTGTACCATGAAGTATCACATCATGGAGAAGAGAGAAAACTAAGCCATATAATTTAGCAGAAATCTATTTTAAACACATATTTCAATGTATGAAGACAGAATATGGACATTTATATAGACATGTTTTTATACCATGTACAGACTTAGTGTTTAAATAATGGTAGCATTTGAATGTTTCACCCACATAGAGAAATCAAGTTCCCATTGCAAAAATTTTGTCCCTGCTTCTAAAGTGAGACTTCAATCCTTTTCTACTCAGCAGCAATGTTACAATGATCTCAAGGGGCAGGATTTGACCCCGAATGTGTTCAGAAGGACTTTGTGTAAGTTGGGAGTTTTAGCACAATTGCTCCTCTAAGTAGTCAAAATGATTCATCTACATTATCTGTCTTTATTAAACAGTCATTTACCCTAGTGAGTCCCACTCAAGGGAATCTTTATTATTCAGACAAGCCCTTACAGTCATAATGACACAAAATATATATAGGAACAGTTAATAATACTGTTATTCCTATGTCTGTGGATAAACATCAGCTGGTAATTTTATATCAACAATCCATCAGAGCAGAGACAAAATCTACAGCTAACATGAGCAGGAAATCCATAATAACATACCAGAGATCTGCTGAATACTATTAAACAAGAGAGACCACCATGAGGAAACAAACTTGAATTTTTAATGTATTTTGCAAAAGAAAACATTAAATGAAGACTTTCTTACAAATTTTAACAAGACAGTTGTAACCCTTAAGGCCTGTTAAAGTTCAAAGTTGTGTCAAAGCTGGTAGCATGGCTGATATTCTCAACTTAAAATCATTTAAGGATCAAATACATATATATATGTATATATATATGAATATATATATATTTTTTTCATTCATTCATTCATTCATTCACTATTCTGCAGTAGATAAATTTGGTAGAACCTACCCAAGTCATTGATGGGACAATTGTTTCTCCCTCAAAGAGAGCACATGGACAATGCAGCTCAATAACATTGGCATGTCCTGTGTCATAATCCAACATTAAGTCCTCAGGGAGGCTTTTCCCTGTTTGGGAATATCTACAACTCCTTAAAATTTCCATAATAATTCCAGGACCCCACTTCTAAGTCAGGAGAAGGTCAAAGAAGGGAGTTTCCAAAGTAACATCAGATTGGAAGCCCTTCATAGGAGTGGGTGAGTGTTTTCACCTCCATGGCTCTTGTAGCTTCAGATGTGTTGGATGCTGAGGCAGCTCTTGATCCTTCAACTCTAATTTGATGGAACAATATATATTTTTAGGATTTTTATATAACTTCTAATAAAGATCTGATAAAGATTTGTTACAGTCTTGAGGGACTGGACCACTGCATTTCGTGGGTTTTAATCTGCTGAAGGACTGAAATATCATGACTTCTAAGGTTTTGATGAGTCATATGTTTCTGTGAAACTGTTTTTTCAAGAAAAGGAAAAAACTTTTCATCCCTCCTAGTCTGCTTTAGATAACAGAGGTCTCCAAAGGCACTGTCCTGCTTCAAAGCAGTGCAAAACTCTTCATCTTGAATCTACATTTTGAATATACAGCTGAAGCAGTTCAAATGTTTGTGTGAGATAAGTCAATTTTTTTCACTCCATCTGTTTTTGGATGTTTTGTGCCAGCCCTGTGCAGTACCTTGGCCATGTGCAGGTGAATTAGAGCTGCAGGATGAACACTGCAAGACTTTATGGAGTATCCTGCTCTTTGATCTCCCTGGTTCCTGCCCAGAGATGAACACAGCAAGCTAAGCACAGCAATTAGCAGTAACAGCTATTAACAGGCTTCACAAAAGACACAAAAGGACACAAGTAGGTGGTTTACAGCTTGGCAGATAAAAACAAAGTGGGCACTTTCTTTTGCACATCACTCCTCCAGCAAGTTCAGGCTGAGGGACCAGAGGAATAACTGGCTAACAGTCCAGTACTGGTAAATAGACCTCAAAAATATAAAACGTACTGTCTCTGTGCATAATCCTTGTAACAGTGGAAATATATTTGGTTTACCCTTAACAAAGTCCTTTGTGAACAATTTTTGGGGGAAGAAACATTTTTTAATGGATTACCTTCTGAGTTAAAACTCAAGTCAGTGTGGACCTCACCATAAACACTTGGATTTCAGTGCATGAGGAAATTGAAAGAAAAATCAAACACTGACTGCCCTGAAGAAGCATAACAGTTTCCATTGGCACTGCTGCCCAAGGAGAGGGTGTATACAACAAAGTTATATTTTGCATTTCTGGCTAACAGTTCCCAAACCTGTCCTCTACCCCAACCAGCTCTCTGAAAAGCCAAGGAAAGAACTTAACCCAGCCTTCTGCTGTTGGTTCTGGTGCTCAGACCTGGACCAGAGGACTGAGTTAGCTCGTGTTTCAAGAGGGTGTGCCCTGCAGATCGTTCAGTTCCTTGGTCCAAGGTGTGCCCCCACCACACTCCCTGCCTTCCCAAACATCCCCCACTGCCTGGGAAACTGGAGCTGCAGGTGACACTTGTGTGCTGTGGTTGTGACAGATCACCCTGACTTTTGGTGCTGTTTTAACAGCAGAAGCAGCCTCCCTCCTGCCCCCCACAAGTCTGTAAATGATGTGGCCACATTTGCTTGTTGTTGTTTTGACAAACAACACATTCTGACTAGAGTACCCCCACCAGATGATAGATTCACAAATGTGGTCTAACAAAAACTCATTTTTCTATACAAATACCAGTCTTGAGAGACATCTCATAATAGTATTGCATCAGGGATATCTCTAAAGCTGACAAATTTCCAAATATATATATTTATATTATACATATATACACAAATAAGAAGCTGGAAAGAAAAAAGGGGGGTGGAATAGAAAAGAAGATGCAATAAGTCGGAGAGGATCTAAGGATTTTTAGCCATAAGCTATTTCTTAAATCAGGAAGCAAAACGTGCATTAATCAGAACAGTAGCTCCAGACAGTGCAACAACATCAAGAACATTGCTGCTGTAGAGAAAGTCATGAATCTTTATAGACCTACTAAACATTTCTATAGCTTAATTGTCACTGGCTTTGATAAATAATAGAACATGAGATGTGTAAAAATCTATAGAAAAGCAAAAATAATAATGAATATTTTTTTACTTTTTGTCCCTGTGCACTGTGTGTGAGGGCATTTTGAAACAGATTAGAGACAGTGCCCTCTTTTCCACACACATCTGATTCCAGTGCAGTATCTTCAAAAAAGTTGTGCTGGAAAGCCTGGCTGATGCATAGAACAATTCCTGCATCCTGACCATGATGCATCCTGAGAAAACAGTGATCCAGAGCAAAGGGTTTGGCCAGTAGAACAATGCCCACACAGACTTCTGGGGGAACCTCTGGGGCTTTTTAGACACTGAAGCACTCTGGAGTCCGGAAAAAGGCAATTCATTACCAATTTCTTTCTCACTGCAGGCTGTACCAAAAGTAAATCATTATCCAACTTTACTAAATGGGAAAAACAAGACCTGAAACATGGCTAGGAGCACAATGAATTCAGCTATAAAACTCTAGGATTCCTTTTCTGAAGACCAAAAATCTGTTCCTGCCACTTTTCACATGACAGTAAGACTACACACGTTTCCTCACTTTATCCTTTTCCTTAAAGTGACTTTATCCATATCCATGAAAGATCAAGAGCTGTTCAATTGCCCTGCTACAATGCTGCTTCCTCAGGCTGAGAATCTCCTCACAAGAAAACTTTATGATCATTTACTTTCTTTTCAGCCACTGACTTCAAGTACTTATTCTGAATAAATGGAGAACAGAACACACAGGTGCAATACAAAATGTTGAGATTTAGAATGCCCTCTTTAATGTCCTCCTCTTTTCTTTCCAATTAATAACTCTGGATGTTGTAACTAATCTAACTCGGACCTGAAAAAGCACTTGGCTCATAACCCTTAATTAGATTTCTAGTTTGGTGGAGATGGCTGTAAATTATCAAAAAGTCTGTTAAGTCTTTTCAGAATTTTAAGTTTTTAAAAAGACCCTCCAGCTGAAGGAGTTTCCATGGCCTTCCTACGTGCCAGTATTTAAGATTGAGTGCTTCGGTGAGGTGGGAGTTATATTTAAAAAATTCTATATACATTTATTTCAACTTAGCCTTAAAGGGACATTTTATCCTTTACTTGCAGGAAAAATGTGTTCTTGGATTCAGCTTCATTTAATCACCTGGTAGTCCAGCTCTTAGTGAAATTTCTTAGGGCATTGATTGCTTGAGGTTTGCTTTAATTCCTTCCTTCAAGAATGAGTCGTGTAACGTATTCATTACTAGGACACATATTTGAGGTCTGGCTGGGGAAACTGATAGAAGTAGATGTAGCAAAAAGATAAATTTTCCTTTCCCCTTCCTCCTTGTCCTGTCAATGAAACACAGAGTATGGTTAAAACCTAAGAGGAAGTGGGTATGTTGTTGTAACACCCTTTCCTCACATCTAATCTGTGGAGCCGGTTATCTGATCCCAGTTCTCCTGTTATTGCAGAGGGCACAACACAGATTGCAATCCAGTGGTGGGATAAAGAGAACATAAAACCTTCAGAAACATTTGTCAAGATTCTCCCTTATGCTTACAGATGTTAAAACCAGAGGCACAGAAGCAGAGAATTCAACACATATGCTAATGGGCACCGAGCACTGAAATGATTCCTAATATTAATGCCTATAGAATATAACTGATATTTCTATAAACACATTTCTGTGACACTTTGTCCACCATAAACTCTCCCTAATGCCTGTGCTTTTTTAACTTTATCTTCAAATTCTCAGAATCAGAATCACTAATACAGCTGCCTGACAATGAATATAGCAAATATATCCCAAATTGTATAACAGTTTTGACAAATATTTTTCTTTGTTTGGAAAGTGCTCACTTTAACCAATCAACACTCGTCATTATGTGTCTGGACATGCTAATCACCTACTATTTTTTCCATTCCCTGATTGCAAGTGTGCAAGTTATTGTAAGAAGATAAATGTGTGATTATACATGTGTTTGAATATTTCACAGATTAAAAGTTACTCTTGTATATATTCAGTGATTCAAAACCATGTGTATAAGTATCCACTGTCTGAATATTTGTAATAATTAATGATGTGATCTCCTTATATATACTAAATAAAAGCTAGCAGTAATATTCACAAAGATATCTGGAAATTTATTTTTGTTATTACTTAATTGCACTTTCAAAATTATTTCTCAACAGAAGAGTGAAAGCCATTAAAAAAAGATATATATACCTTATCATGCTTAATAGATCACCATATCTTAATAATGAAAAAAGATTAAATAAGGAAAAACAAACCAAAGGTGTGAGATGACTTTTCCAGCAGCATTAATGTATCAGTTTCTCAACTGTGTAAACTGGTGTAAATCAAGTTAGGTCAACAGAAAAAAAGCAGCTCCAGACCTCTGTACCCTCCTAAAAAAAGCACTTACACTTTCTGCTTAGGAGTCTTAAAGCACAACACTCTTTGCACTCTTTTTTTTTTTTTTTTTTTTTTTTAGCTAGACAAGTGAGAGTTCAGAGAATGATTTTCTTTTTGTTTTTAGTAATTCTCCCTAAAACAGCTCTTAATATTTTTTTCCTCTTGAACAATAATATGAGAAAGGTCAAATGCCTCAAGTCAAAACTCTACCTCTAAAATACTAAGCAGTACAGCAGGGCAGACTTGTGGTATGTTGGTTTATTAAAACATATATATTAATTTAGTTATTAGTCATAAAGGCCTAGAAAATTCACTTAGTTCTTCAGACAGTACAGAAATCAGTGGACCTCAACTGTCCTTAATTACTTTCTCAGAATGTGATAACTCTTCTCAATGGGTCTGACACCCAGAGAAGCCAAAGTCCACAGTCTTTAACACTTTTGAACTGAGATATATTTTCCCTATCCTTTTCTCTGCTCTCCCAAGACAAGAGAAAAATTAAATATTCTGTTTATAAACCCAATAGACTGTTCAATATTGGCCCATTTTAATTACTGGCTCAATCAGTATATGAAATCTGTATATCTCAATTCAAGAGGGGTTTATGGTGGCATCTGTTCTCAAATTTTAAAAGAATAATTCTCTCTTAAAAAAAAAAAAAAAAAAAAGGGATCTTCAGCATGACTGAGGTACTTTCACTTTAATAAATTAATCATAATTGTTGCTGAATTAAAATCTCTTCCTTTTTGTCTTTCCAAAACTTCCACAGTCACAGTAAAGTTTTAGGTAATTCTGAGGTAGGGGTGAACCAGAGCTATATTTTTTCTTTTAAAAAAATTACTTACAACAGAAGCAGCTCTGAGAGCCAGACTCTCACTCTCTCTCTCTCTCTCTCTGTTAGGCTTCATTTGATAGCTATGAACTGTGGATAAAGAATAAATATGGCTTTTCAGTGCCCTAGGACTCTCACCTGACTTATTTATGTCTGACCTGGTAGAACACCACTGACCTTGGAAAGTTTAATTGAGGCAGGGATTATATGGCACTGCTTGAGGCCACCTGAATTTAGAGGGTGTGACACACACTTTCTCTCTCTTGCTGACTCTCATCTGCCAGGGGATGCACATGTGGGTGCATGTGTGTGTGTGTGCACATTTGTGCACCCCAAATTGAGCCTGGCAGTGAGGAAACACCCTGGTGTAAGCTTGCAACATGCTGGGTCTTAAGGGAAAAGATTAGACAGCAGGAATGTGTTGGGGTCATTTGATTTTTTTTTTTTTTTTTTTTTTTGTGGGTTTGTTGTCTCTTTTTTCTCTTCCTAGCATGTTTTCTCTGAGATCTGGCACTTAATTTTTTATAACCTGATTCTGCCTATGAACAGAGAATTTAAAAGCATGAAGGAGAATTATATCGACACTGATTATACACTTTTAGGCATTGTTTTGAACATTCTTTAATTAAATTTAATTAACGTGTATGATGGATGCTGATAATCTTCAGTCCTATTGGTTTTCCAGAAAGTTATAAAGTTATAGATACTTAGAACTCCCCACATTTAAGGTAAATATAAAGAGAGAGTGAGAGGAGGAAAAAAAGGCAGAAGAAAAAGATCCATAAGCCTGAAAGGTGGAATAAAATAAAATGGCATAGATATCCTGTAGCCAAAGAGAACTATCTTTCCTACTGGAGACTGTCCCTTGATGGATATAAAGAGCTCTCATCTGGGTTTCTTCAAGGCAAAGGCCAACAAATACGACACATTATGCATGGAATCTTTTTATGGCACAGACTATTGTCCACTGGAGACTGGGCAGACACCACTAAGCAAACCTCACCTAAGGCCACAGACAAACACCAAGCCCCAAGATTCCTCTCCCATCAAAAACACTCTCCCTTTCCCAGCCTGCAACATATATTTTCCCTGTCATTCAAAGTTTATCAGTGCCAAAGCCCTGAAACAGCCTGGATTGAACCACACTGGTATATGTGAACACTGAAGTCAGAAATGCTAAAATATTCCTGGGTGGAAGCAGTCTATGAAATGTCCTCAGAAGTAAAACAACTCCATGGTGCTTTCAAGGCCAAAATTATCCATTCTGTGCTTTATTTCTAATGTGCTGCTTGGACTGGAGCTGTGACCATTTTCTGTTTGTAGGCACCATAGGAAATGAAATGAGCAGAGGACTGCTGTTAAGAGCAGCCACAATTCCCCTGCCTCTCTCCAACAGGCTGTGCCATGAATCAGGACATATTTTATTATTTTTATAGTTCTATGCAGTGATGTAAAGCTTACCTGAGCCCCTAGCAAGGTGATACCAACATCTAGACACATTAAAATCCAGGCCAAGCCTCCAGTTAAATGTGCTGATAGCAATTCATGGTCTCTGTATTACTAAGTCCACAAAAATTGCCAGTGAGGGATAATTACATCTGCACAGGAAAAACCAAGATGGTGAAGAAAGCCCAACAGTTAAGCTATCTGTCCTTGTCCTTCACTGCTGACATCCTACAGACATTGCAGACAGATTGTATTTTTGGAAGTCTCCAAACAGAAGAGATTTTAGAATTAATAACAGACACCTTTTTCTCTCTTTTTTAGCAATTCCTCTCTTCCCACTTGATGGAGCAGCAGCTGAAGTGGCAGAGACCTCTCCACCAGCCAAGAATAACAGGGGTTTGTGTAGCTGAACTGCTTGAACAGGGCTGCACTCTGCACCACAAACCAATTCAATCCCTGCTATCCCAGAGCCCAGCTCTGAATATCTGAGAAGCTGAAAAATGCCCCAAACCCAAACACTGCCACTGCTGATCACAGGAACATTTACACTGGTTCTAGCTCATTTTCTATCCAATTTATCAGCTACCAGCCTTTATCATCATGCTCTCAGAACTGCTGGTCATGATTTCAGGACCAGTCTATAAATCATACATATATATATATATATGTATACATGCGTGTGTGTATGTATATATATATGTATATATATATATAAAAGGAGTCTCATCATTAATCTGAACCTGTCAGACCTTGAATACAAGATGATCTGTATTTATTTATTACAAATGGGAAAACAGCACTAGTGCAGATATACTTGTGAAACACTAGAGACAATAACAACAACAACAAAAAATAGTGCCAGGAAATTTTTTTTTTTTCCCTGTGATCCTTATTTATTACATTTTTAATAGAAAGTCAGTGGAGGTCTTATCTGATGTCATTTGGTTTAGGTTCCATGGTATTTTTTGTATTTGACCAAATTCCCTTATCTTCTCATTGCTTGTGTTCTGCTCTGCCAGCATCCAGCAAACTGATATACTTATCTTCAGTTTTATAATAAAGTTTTAGCTTCCACAGGATAAAAAAAGAAAGAGAGTGGGGAAAGGAAAATTGTGTCTGAGATACTAAACATATCAGGCATGTGTGAGTGTTAAGGCATCCAGCAGTTAACCTTCTTCTTATACAGAAAGTCTAATTGTTAAAAGACATATACTCATGGACTCATGAATTTTTCTTTTATTTAATTTTTAGTTATGTGGTCAAATTGAGAAAACTATTATGATCTCAGGCACTAACCAGTGAATATTTTGAAACAAGACTGGTGATCATCAGTTTTCTGTGATTGCAGTTAACAACTAAAGGTGAAAAGATAATGACAATTCTGAGGCAAGTAATACAAACAAAGGGCTAATGAGCGAATTATTCTTCAAGCATCCATCTCCTCTTAAGAGCTTTATTTCTTACTCTGTCAAGACATCTTTCTCTTTCTTCCTTAAGTTTGGTGCTTTCTATAGCTCCTCCCTATCACCACTCATTCTCTCCATAACTCTACCAAAAATGACCTGAAATCATTGCTATCAGATGTCTCCTTATTTTGCTTCTTCACTTCTTCTGCTCATTTCTTGTTGCAGTAGATTTACTTGGGCTTGCTATGAGCACATATTTTCTTGGGTTTACCTCTTCCTCAGAGCTCCCATCTTAAGCAGAATCTCTTTCCTGCCCGTGGAATCCAAGGTCAGATTTATAAACAAACCTCCTCAATCATCCCTTTGCTTCTTCAGTTTATAAATGAAGCACATTTACTAAAATTTGAGGATAATAACATAATATTTTTGTAAATTTTTTATATAATTAAAAAATAATGCAGAAATCCAAAATAAAGAGCTAAAGAGAAGGGGACAAAGAATGAAAATATGAGGCAGAATCCCCACTGAAATAAATCTGTCTCATTGCCAAAAATGTCTCAACAGCAATTTTAAGCACCTGAAGATCTGCTCCAAGGTTGCTTTAATATGCTTTGATAAAAAATACACATCAATAAAACTGGGAAAACAAAGAATATGGCCTTAGTATCTCAAGCTGGGCTGGATCTGGAGAAAGGGAGCTAACTGCCTTATTATATAGATGTTATACTTCGACAAAATGTGACAACTACACCTTTTCATTTCCCCAGTGGCCTCCAGGAGACTTAAGATTTAGTATCCTGTAGAACACTTTAAACTTGAGAAACTTCTTATAGTTTCTTATGAGTCCTGGAGGCTGTGAAAGAGATTACAATGCTTTATATTAACTTCCCTCAGCTTGCTAGAGATAAGCCAGTGGCCTGATACCAAAGTCTTCTCCTTGTCAGTGATCTGCAGAAATGCTACATCTGAAACTAAAAGTCCTTTCCCTCCAAGTCAGAAAAAGAGCCATTTGCAACAGCAGGTCCACTTTTTTTTTTTTTTTTTTTTTTTTTTTTTTTCTTTTCAGAGCCTTGCCAAGTTCCAGGCCAAAAGTGTCAGCATTGCCACAGTTTCTGCTCTTGTGCAGCCATCAGTTTAAAATGTGCAATTTCCATGCACATCTATGCTGGGCTCAGTGAAATTTCTATCCCCAGGACAGCCGAGGCATGGGGAGATCAAGTCTGCTTACTCTGTTACAGTCAGGTTGACTGAAAAATAAGAAATAAAAAGGAGGGACTTGTAAGGCAGAGCAACAACAAAAAGTTTGTACATTTTCCCGATCCTTCCTTTTTCCTAACCTGACAGGGTCTGGTAAAATCAATTGGAATATTTTGTTTTGGGGTAGTGATTGCAATACTACCTGCACATCATTCTGCTGTCCTCAGAGGAACAGGATTTTTGATATCTGAGCACACACTGTAAACAGATTCAGATCTCCTCAACGTTCCTCAGAGGAGACAATTTGTTGTGAGTCATCTGAGCAGGTTGTGTTTCTGCTACACATTGTGCTCTCTCCATTTCTCACTTTCAGCTAATGAAGGAATATTAACAGGTACTTGTTGAACCCATTTTCTAGAGGCTCACCTGGAGCCTGGGGAATTCTTCACAAGTCAGAATGAAGTGCTTTGAGTGATTTATTGACTAAGAGATCTGTGATCTATTGAAGCAATGCTTCCCCATGTCCAAATGTCAAAGATGAGTTCTGATGTATTTATTTTCCTTGTCATGATGTCTCTCAAAATTATCATGTTCTGGGAAGAAGAAACATCACCAGATGCTCTTGATTGGTGCACTGACCCACCCACAATGACTGTTCTTCCCAAGATTCTGAAAGCGGACTGGAGAGAGCTGGGCCCACTGTAGCTCCTAATTCATTAAATTTCTGATTCTTCTTATACCTACAGTGGAGGCAAAATAGAGATGTCTGTCCCAGTGCAACAAAATGCCCAAAGGGTGAAGTACTACTGGCTACTGCTAACTCCAAAAAATCACAGTTTTGGTAAATCCTTTCCATAAATTAGAAGTTTTACCATTTACATGTGGGAAAATTTAGTTCTGGGTGGTGTCTTATGCACGATACCTAAAGGAAATTAAAGTCCTTGCATCAGTATTTTAGGCTATGGATTTCTTTTCTGAGGAAGTGGGTGAGAAATATCTTGAGCTGGAAGACCACAAGAGAAACACAACACCATGGAAGTATTGAAGGAATCCAGCAGAAGTTCTGGGTTGTGAGGTTATAACCTGGTCCTGCTGCTCTCTCAACATAAAGTGCTCCAAAGAAATAAGGCAAACAATTTGGGTTTTTCATTGTCACTTCTAAGTGTATTTACATTGTCTCACACGGAGGATAATATCTTCCTGGGTTAGCACAGATCAAGGCTGCTTTTTATCTACAGCTTGTGGACAGTTAATATTCAGCAATAGAATCTCTACCATGCAGAAATTACTCTGAAGTTTTTCCCTTTTTCTTTTTCTCATGCCATGTAGAAAAAAAATTAAGGGTTTGCTGAGCATCGAAAACACAGATCAGATCAAAGACTTTTTTTTTTTCTTTTTCTGTCCAGCTAAGGAAGATATATTACAAAGCCACAGGTTGAATTTCCTGGGGGCCTTCAGTACAAAACACTTCTGTATAGTACTGCCAGCTCAAATGTTAAGACCCTAGAAATTCAGCCAACATGTTATATGACTACTTGGTCTGAAATCAGGTCCAAACCTTTTGGAAGTTCAAGTGGTCTTTTTTATTTCCTGTCTATATATTTTCTCATGTATCTAATTTTTTTTTCAGTCCAAGAAAATGATTCCATTTGAAATATTGCAAGAGATGTCCAGTTCCTGTGAGGTTTTCAAAATTATTTTGGATTGAGGCTGGAACTTAATGATCTTTAAGGTTCCTTCCAACCCAAACCATTCTATGATTATGATTCTGTGATCTGCAGAACATTCACCCAGACAAACACCAGATAAGGTTTACAATTTGAATGTCTACCAACTTATCACAAATACATCTTTTTACACCCATTCTCAGATCTTTGCATGTGAAAATGGGAAAAATAAACACACAGATGAAGCAAAACTCTGTACATACACATGGGAAGAGTTACTTACATGTTGCCAGACATAAATCCAAAGTACATCATTCAGATAAAAAATGTGTCAGTCGTAAACCCCGCTTGCAAATTTTCATCACACTAATAAAATGGAATATTTGTGTTTGAGTGACTATTTACTTTTCAATGACTATTAGACCCTGAGGAATGTTACCCTGTGTATGTGTGTGTGGGCACATGGACTTACAGCCATGCACACGTGTCTATACATAGACATGCACTTCTGTATTTGGCTCTCCAGCCTTTTCTTGGGTATTTTTTATGCTTATTTACCATTTCCCCCAGGTGCTTTCTTTCCTCCTCAGTGTGCTAAGAACTTCAGCTTCAATTGTATAAGAAACACAATGTGATTTACAGTGTTAAGAGATTTTAAACAATATATTTAGTGCTGCTAGGGGCCTGAAGCAACATCCTGAAGCAACAGGCTATCTCTCCCTAAGCTTAAAAATTAAGATTCACTGGAGTATGAAGGTCAATGAGAGACTAAAGAAAGGGCAAATGGTCTGGTATGATTACACCATGTCTGAACCAAGCTGGCTTTCCCAGCAAAAATGTGTCAAGCAATACAGACAACCCATAGATATGAACTTCTTCTCTGTGCTTCTGCCAGTGCTATATTTGAAGAATGCTGCCAAAGAGTTTATTCCCAAAACTTGTGTTTTGTATTAAGTAACAGGATTTAATAACAACTATTTATATTTTCATGACATTGGGGAAAAAAAAGTAATAATGACCTATGGAAAAATCCTCTTTCCCAAGCTCAACTCTTTTAACATATCCTGAAGCACAGAAACTGAACCACAACTGTTACTGACAACCCACAAGAAAAGATCCATCTGTGGTTCCTCCTGCTCTCCTGCAGGACTGTGCATCCAGCCTGTGGCTCCCTCTTTGATGGTCTTTTTTCTCAGGACAGTTCACAAGCACATAGAGGGCCAGAGGAGCCAGCAGTGATCATTTCTTTGCGTTTTGGTCCAGTGCAACAAATCTAAGAGGCCAATCCACATGATTAAAAGCAATTAGAGGTCAGATCAATTGAACTCAAAGCTGCAATGGAAGGTTTTAACTGATGAGAAGAGGTAGCTCCATTTGGGACATCTGATGAGTTTACTGTCCCAGATGTCCATCCTACTCCTCCTTCCACAGATTTGTGAGCTCTGGAGCCAATCAGCTGCTAAACCACTGAAGTTTAGCACACACTGTTTGAAAACCAGCTGAAATGGATGATGATTTACCATAAAATGCTGTGCTGTAAAGGATGGCGTGTCAGGGCCTGACTGACAAGCAGTATAAATATCTTTGCAGAAGAGGCACAGCTGGAGGCAGTAGCCTCATCAGACGTCCCAAGCAAAGTCATTTTGTCAATCAAAGCCTTTGTAAAGAGACCTAGAGCACAGGATTTCAGCATTTGAAACTCACTGTTGTCGAGAGATATGACAAGGCCTCCAAAATCCTGCAGACTTCCTTCAAATATGGTTAAGTGGGATGCAAAGGGGATTTATCCATCGTGCTGACCCCTTTCAGAGTTTCAGTCTAAGGGGTTTGTCCTTTCCTAGGGAGATCTGCTCAGATATGAACATCCCTCAGAGGCTTTCTGCAAAGGGACAGCAATTAAAGCAAGACAATAAAAATAGTTATTTCCCACTCTCTCACTGTTTTCCCCTTCACCAGACATATCACTCTTTTCTCAATTATGTAATAACAGCAACAATAGTAATAAGGGGTTGGGGGAAAAAACACATATCTTACATTTTTTTGCAAAAACCCCCAGTTCTATCATAGCATTAGCCACATGTGGTCTAGTGTTAGCTGCCAAACCCTGAAAAAGAGGAAAAAGGACATAAATAGGAAGGTTAACACAGTTCTGGCTGGGTGGGGAAATGAGAAGGCCAAATGTACATTAGTCAAAGAAAGAAAAATAATATCCCAGAAAATGAATAAGAGATAACTATCCTCAGAATAATACTATATAAATACATTTGCTGTAGGTCACATAAAAGATTCATGGCACACACATGTACAGGTCAAATTACCTTTAAATATTAAATTTCTTTCCAGCGAAGAAGAATTTCAGATTTATGCTGTTTTCATAAAGAAAAAGGATGCACCCCATGCATTATTATTTGCTGACAAATGATAGCTTCTGGGTTTGCCTGCAAAATGCAGGTTACAAATTGTCTTCTTCATGATTTTAAAAAAAATAAAAAAATAAAAAATAAATAAAAATAAAAAATAGAGTGAATTATCATGAAATTCATCTCTTCTCCAAGAATTTCCTTTTTTCTTTTGGCTCATTAAATCAAAATTTTCCTATTGTGGATCTATAGAAGTTAGTATTGGAGAACACCCTATTAGGTCACAAAAGTACTCTCTTTCCCTGCTAATGTAATACTATTTTCCTGCACCACATTTTGGTCAGTCTGACTTTTAAAAGATTCAGCAACAAGGTCATGCTGTTCCCTGGAGATGTGATTCCACCCACATCTCAATGTGCAGACATTTTCATATTAACAGGTCCAAGCAGGAATAACAGAATCACAAAAAGTTGCAACAAAAATAAGGTCTGAACTCAGAACTCGGCATGAAGTGGCACAGTGGTAAACCTATCCAAAACCTGGTAGCAAACAGGAACTACTGAATCTGTGGTTCCAGTCTGGCCTTTATCAATTGAAAATAAATTTGTTAATATCTGCTGGCCCTTTGATTGTCCTTGTGGAATGAGCTGTGATCATGCAGATGGAGAGATGTTCAGAGCATGTGAACAGTTTCTCACGGACAGCCCTGAAAATTGAGCCCAACCCTTGGTTGGAGTAAAGCAACTTATTCACTTAAAATATGCCTGAGAGTATAAGCTCATAAGAAAAATGTCTTCCAAGCACATTGTAATACCTAACTTAAAACAGCCAGAGTCCCTTTAATAATATACAGATCAAGAGTCATAACCAGTCTTAAATGCAGTGTGATTTCTCATAGAGGAGAAATTGGTTCTCCTCCCAAACTGGCTAAGTCTGGGGAAGCTCACCTTTTGCTTTCAATGGGGCTCCACAACACCAGGACCAGGGGGGACATCAGAAGGTGTTGCCAGGCCTTGGTTCACTTTCAGGGTGAAACATGATAAATGATATTGCCAAATTCTGGGATATCAACTTTTTATCTCTGTGGTTCTAATGGCATATGTTTAGCAGAAGAATAAAACCATCTCTGTTGTTATTTTCTCTACCTAGAGAGTTTAAGAGATTTTTTTTTACTTCCTACACCTACTCAAAATAATTACATGGACCTGTTCACTTTTAGAGCTTTGAGTCAGAGGGCTTTGTTGGATTTAGCAATGGTGAACTCCATCATTCTCCTTTCTCACTCCAGTAGTTAGAACCAATATTTCTGACTGTAAAGTGATTATCCATTATCAATGGATCTTCTTGGCTGCCTATCTGGCAGAGTCTCCCTATCCTATGCTAGGTACCCAAAAAACCCTTTCTGGCAAGTGATTTCATCAAGCCTTTAGGCACTCGTGTGCAGATTAGGTCCTATCTGCAAAGGTGGTGCCAAGATCCTCCTCTGGCTCACCACACTCTTGCCATCACTCTGCTGAAGGCAGTACCAATCCAACCAGCATTATTTCCTTAGGCTTAATTTCAGTCATGGGATGTCCATCATTTGCAATTAAAACCTGGTCGAGATTTCTTGAATAGGACTTTTTATACTGATTTAAACCTACAGAAATAATAAATACATTGAAATATACCACTTCAGCCAGGAATTGTTAGGCATGGCAGCTTAAAATTCACAGCCCTCAAGCCTTCATTAGACAAATAAAACTCAGTGGGTGGAGAGACCTGTGGAAGGCAACTACAAAAGAGGCGTGTTACACCCGGGTGTAAATTTGTTTTCCTTTCACTGCAAGCGAACGCTCAGGGGAAAGTGTTTGCAGCATGAGTCCAGCTCTAATTTCAGTAATCCCCACAGCTTCTTCTGAGGGCAGGAAAGCCATTCTTTCCATTCATGGCATTGACTTTTTGCTGCCTCCATGCTGCAGCCAGTTCTGCAGACCATCTGGCAGAAGTGAACCAGCTAACCTCATTTTCCAAAGTGCACACCTCACCCCCTCTCTCCAGCCCGTCCCTCTGCCTAAGGACACAGACACAGGAGATTTCTTTCTCTTTTCTCTTTCTTTTCTTTTCTTAATGGTGACACTTTAGGAGGGATAGTGTCTGTCTTTCTTACCACAGCCCCTTGATCTGTGTGCTCTCTTTTCCCTTTCTTTACCCCCACCCCTCTCCCCGCCTGCTTTGTGTTTTATCTCTGCCTGTAAAGTTGTGTGATTATGGATAGAGAAGTCACCACACAAACAGGATAGAATTTACCACAATGGCTGTTTTGTTCATATACATTTCACTGTCTGTCTCCTGTCGGAGCATGGCTATCATCTTCTACTAACAATATCCCTGGGTAAATGATAAAGTCAACTCTGGAGTAAAGCTAGACGTTTTATCAGCATGTCCAAACTATCCCCTTACAGCTCTGTACTTGCCAACTGCACATCCTTTTCCTACACAAAGACTCAATGCACATTAAAAAGGCACTTATTGAAGGTGGTGTTTGTTTGCAGAGAGGGTGTGGGTCCTGATCACCATGGCAGTCACTCTCCATGTTTTTTCTCTCATCACCCAGAGAAAACTGGGTGATGCAGTTACGCTCTCTGACAAGTTCTTGGCTCAAGTTTGAGGTTACTTTGCTCCTTGCCATGTCATTCTTCTTCATTCCTCTGCTGATGTTAACTGATGGATTTCCCCTAAGTTGATGACAGAGTTGATCTAATGCCTTGCTGCTGGAGAAAGTCACTGCAGACACAAAATAAAAGATTGGAAGCTCTGAAATCTCTGCTGGCTGGTATCCTGAAGCCACACGAAATTGATAACAAGGGACCCTAATATATTATCCATACATCAACAAGCAAGAGGATGATAAACCTCCGAAAGTCTTTCTCGCTCTCAAATTTGGCAATCACATTAATGCTGTGAAACAATCCCTTAGTAAAACAGTTGCATCCACGTCTTGCCAGGCTAGGATTAGCAGCCATCTGTATTGATAAAGTTTGACCTGTAGCAAAAATTAGAGTTGTGAAGCAAAGGTGTTCCTTAAGTTCTTTATTTCTCTCTACAGCATCAACAGCAGTTAAGGTTAGTAGACATGGATGCAACTGCAGCACTTTGCCCAGAAATGCCCTTATTTTTGACTCTCCAAAGCTGGGATCTGGGAGCATTTTGCACCAACTTAATTCTTTTTTAAGTACAGTATCCCTTTCTCTCCATCCTTTTCCTTGTGTGCCTTTAAAATAAAGAGCCTTTGCAGAAGAACTGCTCTGTGTTCTGAGTTTATATAGCAGTTAGTGCAACAGGACCCTAATCCTGGCCGGATGTTTAAGAGATTAGGAAGAGGAGGAGGATGCCTGTTTATACAGAAGGCTTTCTCTTGTTAGTCAAATAAAGAGAAATTTTCCTATTGGTTTAATTCTTAACTGTTTTGACCTCTCACATTAGGGTTAAATTTGCCCCTTTGTTCTATTGCAAAGGAAGACACTGTGAGAAGAGATGAGCCAACTACTTAATTTAGTTTCATAGGGATTGTGCAAAGGCTTGCGTTGCTCACAGTTTCCTGCTTCCCACATCCCAAGCTAATTCCACTTCAAGCCCAATGGGAGCTTAGCACCTGAATGAATATAATGTCTCAGAAGTCAAATAAATAAGAAGACAAGAATGAAAGATTGAATTTAGAGGGAATGAAAAACATTTTTCCTTGTCTGAGGATGTGAACCCTTCCAGTTTTGCCTGAACTTAATATTATTGAGCAGAAAAAGAATGCACTGTAATGATTGCTTATCTCTCTCTTTTCTCTATTTCCCTTGAACAGTGGTTGGGAGTTTTCATTTCCTATGTCATTTATAATGTGCTGAGTTTTGTATTTTTGTTTTTGTTTGGCACGTGCACTGTGAAAAGAAAGCCTGATACAGATTGCATCACCCTTTTTCATCCCAACCAACATTAATGATAAAACCACCATTTCTCCTTAGAGTGCACCGTATTCTAATCAGGGCTGTGTGGATTGAATAACTATATATGAGCTGTAAAGTTCTTTAGCACTTGGTCACAGGTCTGAATCCAGTTTATATCAACAGTAAGCTTAGGCAAAATAATGTCTCTAATTTTGAAAGCATACACACAGTGAAAAACTGCTCCTAAAATGCTGATTTTATGGTAAATTCAGTAGAAAGACAGAAAGATTGTGTCATAAATACAGTCTTCTCGATCAGGTTAATGGCACATTGGCAAACATATGTGTTGGATGTACTCAATAGTACATGCCCTGTTCTGTTCAGTATCTATGAATGTCTGTCTGGAATTGCAGAAATTATCACTTTTTTTTTTTTTTTCCCCGTCCTGGTCTTTATCCAATTCCCATCAATTTCCTATTAACCCCTTGCTGTGACAATGACCAGGATGTTGAACTCTCCCCAAATTTGTCCCAGTGACAATTTTTATTCTTCATTTAATATTTTATCCTCAAGCCAAACCAGCTCTTGTCTAAAATCCTGCCATTTGTAACAGCAACATTTATAAGAACATTTTCTATTGCATCACCTTTTTAACACATATAACAAATGCTGTACCATAATTGTCTGACTATCCCAGGTCATTCCTCCTGGGGACATTAGAAAAATTTAGATTTAAGATACACACTGAAGTGTTTCCATCAAAGCAACATGAAAGATTCCTGCAATGTTAGATGCTGTGCTGCCTCTGCCTTGCCTAACAAGTGGCTTTAAGACCACTAAGCAGCTGAACACATCTGGCTTCAGTCACCTAAGCTTGCAGGTCACTGGATTGTTCTTTCTGTTGTCTTTTGCCATAAGGATTTTTCCCAAGCAGATCGAAAGCTTTTAAGTAGCTGTATGTTTGTGCCAAACACTAATTGAATGAAAGGGAAAGATGTGAGCCAGATGCAACAGGCTAAATTCCCTCTAGAAGTAAATGGAGTAGCTTCAAAGTTGAACCAATGAATCTCTGATGAGGATCAGTCCCAAGAACCAACATGACATTGAAAAATTGATACATCCTTGTCTGAAGTTAGAGAAAGAGCAGAAGAATATAAGAAAAAATATGGTATACTGATCAATTAACTTTTGATTAAAGATAGCCATTTCCTATTACAAGCAACACTTTGTATTCCTCAGTTCTGCTAATGAGTGGCATATTTTGCAGAAGTCAGTTTATGTACTTTGCTGGTCATATTATGCTTGAGTGCCTTTTATCTGATTTTTTTTTTTCTATCAGCAAATTGACAATTTTGTCCCTACATAGCAGCTTATGAATCCATGTTTATCTTCCTCATTGTCAGCAGGTACATGGATCACTTCTTAAAGATACATTTCATTGGAAGACACCACTCAGAAAAAGCAAGAGCTCAGCGAGAGAAACAAGAAAATATGTGAACTTGAAATATTGGAGAGATTTCACCAACGTTATGATCAAAGTTAAATCTGTAAAGAAATAATCTCCACAGTGGTTACTGTTTTCCTATGGTGTTCCCAAATTGAAGGAGAAGCCCATTTAAATGTATAACATAAATTTTTAAATAAAAGTATAAAAAATGCTTTGAGGAGGAAGATTTCCCATACTTAGGAAGGAGTGCTTTTTCTTGTTTATTTTCCTATTTCAAAGCATTTTTAACATGAACTGAGATTTCAAAATAAACTTTTATTATGAGACAAAACAAAATATTTCATCTGCATAACATCAGAGTATTCATTCCACGGTGATATTTGAAACTTGAGAGAATTGCACAATAAATACTAAATTTCCTGTCATAAAAGTTACTTGAAATATAAAAAAAAAAATCCATGCTTTAGTATAGACACATGATATTTCAACATTACTGAAATACTTCATTGCATTTTTTTACAAAATCAAATGTCATTAGAAAGGGCATTTTACTCTAAAATAAGTGATTGTCTTAAAAGTTGCATTTTTACCTTCCAAAATAATTCAACAAAATTTCTAGCCAGCTTGAAATAAGCTTTTCTCCTTTTGAGAAAAGTGGAAGTGGAGGCTCTGAATGAAAACCTGACCACCCATGAGAAGTTTGCTGTTGACTTCAATACAGCCCAGATTTCCCCCATGGAATTCAATGGCGTCATGAAATTTAGAAGCACTGGCTCCACACAATTCAATGGCAGCAAGAGATTAAAGAGGAGTTACACAGGATGGTGATAGTAGAATGTAATGTATATGGTTCAGATTTAGTACATATCACAGAATAGGCCACAGAGGTGAAAGGGGAGCTGGGCAGGAATTCCAGCTGAACTAGCTCACTTGTCCCTAATCCCTGCTATCTGATGAACTGCCCTTGGCAAGGACCACAGTAGTACAAAAGTTATGCCAGTGTTCAAGTGTCAAAGGTGATAGAAAGCTAAAAATCACTTTGCATCAGATGGCTGTAATAGATTTCCAAAGTTTGTCCTGGATCAGTTTCCCCAGCCATTGAAGAAACAAAAGTAGAGCTCCCCTTCTGTGCATATCAGCACTAAATCCTGTGTATCATTTCTGAAAGGCTTCAGCTGCAAGACTCGTTTTGTCCATCAGCTTGGCTCAGAGGTGTGTCAACAGGGGAATATGAAGAGACCAGACTTAAAAACACTGTCTGGATTGGAAATGAAAGGGAGGGAGCAAAAGAGGACCAGGGGTGTGGGTGTTTAACAAAAGCACACACATACACAAAAAAAAAAATTAAAAAGACAAAGGAAATTCTTTTACATTTATGGGAGTAAACTAGATTCCTTTGGTCTGACAGATGAGCATAGCTGTAGATCTACCTACAGACTTTGATAAGCACTTAAATGTAAACAAAAAGAATAAATTTGCATTTTCCTTTCTGTTGCCAAATGCAATGCATCATTTTACAATTGCCATTAAGGATTATTGCTATCCTAACACAGAGCCTTACACAGTTTGTGCCCATCATTTGTTTTCTATCCTGGCAGAACATCTCAGGCTGCTGGCAATTTTGCACTGATGCTGTCTTTGTCCTGTTTTAATTTTCTGGAGTGTGCTTATTCCAAAAAGGGGGTGGTTTATCCTAAAAACTGTCTTCCATGAAAGCATGTCACTCATCACCTCCTCATGCACATATTTAAGTGCTGATGGTCTCATCTCCCATGCACAAACTCATTCCAGTTCTGGGGTGACCAGGCTCATAAAGCTACTTTTGATGTTATTGGAGTGTCACCTGGACAGTATCTTGGAGTCCACTTATTTCATAATCAACATTTAAATTAGGAAATTCTTTTCTGATCTATGCCCTCCCTCCCCTCTTCCTCTTTATTCTTTTTTTTTTTTTTTTTTTTTTTTTTTTCCTAAAATTCCAGAGAAAGGGAAACAAGCCACAAGCATTCATTAAGCAAACAGCTGTGGACTAGAGGAGATCAGAAGTGCAGTCTGGAAACCATGTGTGCTTCTCATGTTACAATAATTGGGAAAGGATGATCAATGGCAGGTATGGAAACACAACAGCCTTGGGTATGCTGAAAAAAAGAAAGAGTTTATCCAAATCCTGCTCAGAATAATAGATCCATTCTGAGATCTACTGATCACTGCAGAGCTGCTTTGCAGCCCAGAGAGCACAAACAGCAGCATGTGAAACTGCTCAAGTGCTGACAGAATCCCCTCCCCTCAAAAATATATTTATACAGAACATAATGCAAACGTCAATTAAAAAGATTGTTTAGCCACCACAATTTGTTTCCTTCTCAGCCTGTGATGTAATCTGTTCAGCTGTTAGCTGCTCCCTACATCAGGGACCTATGTATCATCCCAGCAATCAATGTGCCTCTGAGCCTTGCCCTTCCCAGGAATTACCCAAGCCAGGCAACTTTACAAGTTCTTGCTCCTCTGCCCAGGGAAGTTTTGCTGCCTCACAGGGCCATGGGGCAGTTTAACACATGAATCACTTGGCTGGTGCCCACAAACCAAAATCACATGTCAGCATGCACAGCGTTCAGCTGTCTTCACATGTTGAATGGAAATGGCCTTCTTTATATCACAGATTTTTTTATTCATTTGAAGCACCAAAGACTCTGCTATCTCCACAGTAAATTATCCTAGACCAGCTTAAGCTATGTGGTCCATATATCAATTAATATTGTTTAGGTGAGTAAAAGGACTTGTGGTTTTAGGTTGCATCCTTATACCACGGCCATGTTCCAGGGTCCATCAGGTGGGCTGCAGGACAATCCTGACAAACACTCTCCATCCCAGAGCTGAAATTAGCAGTGGTGCAGAAACTTTGCTGTTGCCATTATCTTGTTATAGCATTATGGTGAATTGGAGGAATATCTGTTAAAAAAAAAAAAAAAAAAAGTCTCATATTCCACTCAGTCATTGACCTCCCTGTTGAGAACACACACATGCACTCATAAAACCAAATTATATTATTAAAATACATCTGGACTAAGAACTTGGATTAAGACTGATGACCAGGCTTTCACAGGCTCCCCAGCTGACTTTGGCAGTACACTGCAATCACAACTGGCCAAAGTTGGCTTCACTCCAATGCTCAAATATTTTATTCCTTAAGATGATGGGGTTTTTAACAGTGAATTCTCCACCTGTTCTCATGCTAAGAGGGAAACTGATAAAAAATGGATCTTTTATTTTTCCATCTCTTTATGTGAAATGATTTCCCAAGAAGAGGATAGGAAGAGAAAGAGACAGCTTCAGTGTTTACCCTCACTATTACACAGAAATACTTCTTTTCATGTAACCATCTCATGTGACTGCTCTGATCAGTGTAAATATTTCTACAGCACTTTCACCATGGACCTTAATAACTTCTACACTGAATTCAGGACAGACCCTATCCTGGGAATAGGTCACTTCCTGCTCCAGATTGGCTAGAATAACTCTGGAAAATAGTTAAAAGCCACAAATAGTTATGCCTTAAAGGAAATTGATGCATGCTGGTTTTCTTTGCATTTTCCTTTCCCTTTATCTTTTATTTACAACCATCCTTTCACTACAAGCAAGGTCATCCTAAAATTACAAAGATACAGTCAAACATATGCTTTGGAGGTTCAGTGCTAACCCTGTACAGTCAATCTTTTTATAGGGAAACCCTAAAATTAAAAAGGATTTTGTCAAGTCCAGAGGCCTTCCAATGTATTTCCACAGAGCAAAAAGCCTGGTGAATGAGCACCCTGTTATAGTGAGCAATCATTTGGCAGCATAGGTTATTTTAATGGACACATCACTTTAAACGGAGCCTTCACCATCTGTTCTGCCCTCTAATTACAGATGCAAAAAGAACATAATTCACAATTGCATCATAAAAAAGTAAGATATAAGTGATTTAAATGCATGTGTATGTTCTTTATTCAATGCAGCATGCAGCTGTTATGTTGTTTTCATGTTTCAGACACAAATCAGGATGAAAATGGCTCTCTTTGATAGAGAGAATTCCCACACACTGGACATTTTGTGTGCAGCAAGCAAGAATTCTCAGGGCAAAATCCCTACTTTTTCACATAAAAGCCAAGCCTGGACTCTGTAAAAGGAAGATAGAATTTATATCCCTCAGACATTGGATGCACAGGGCTCTGAGGCAGCCAGTTCACAGCTACTCCCCTGGAGTACTGACAGCAGGAGCAGTGAGTGATGCTCCACAAGGCTAATCCAGAGGGTAGCCAAGTCCTACAGGGATTAATCCATTGCTATCTGGGGGTCAGAATGCACACATATACAGAGAACTTTTTTTTTTTTTTTTTTTTTTTTTTTTTTTTTTTTTTTTGGTGTTGCTGCAACATCTTTCTCCCTGCATCATCGTTCTTCCCAGTTTGGCTTATTTTAATTCCCTAGAGAACACAACCTTGTGCTTGACCTGTAACCCAGCATTTCAGCCCCCTTGAGCACCTTGCTGCAGGGCAGGAGTCATGGCAAGGCCCTTTTTCCAGCCCGTTGCACTGGGCTGGGTTTCAGCCTAATAGAAGATTTCACAGTAGCTGCACAGTATATAGCTCAAAAAGAGAAATTGGAGAGTTCCTGCTGAGTAGGAATTCATCCATCAGCAGCAGCAAAAGGCAGGAATATGCAAGCAAATAATCCATTCTTAAACTTAAATGATGCCATAAAATGAAAGAAATGCCAATTATTCTCAAGTGAGTCAAGATAGTTAAAGTGCAACCTTTTATTGGACTAACAAATGGGTTAGAAATGAAGCACACAAGCTTTCAGGATGAAAATGTATTTTCTTCAGGTGTTGGCAGCTTTTAAATTGAGCTATGGTCTAATCCAAGTTTTTCTTAAGGATCAATATGACTCCAGACATTTTATTCTTTCTTCTTTTTTTTTAGTCTTTTTGATCCAATAAGTTTTCTTTAAAGATGGCTGTTATTTTTTATCTACTCAGAAAAAAATCCAGTTTCAAATGAGCAGTATTTTATTTTTTCACAGGCCCATAAAATTAGGATGTTTTTCTTTGCAGCTTGAACAGGAAAGCTAGTTTTAACAGAACATTATTCACTGTGCAGTACTTCTTAAAATATAAAAAAAAAAAAAAACCCTTCTCATTTAAAGTTGAAGATGCTTCTTTTAGAGTTTTGCCTGTCTTGGTACAAGAAGTTAATAATATCTTGATTTAGCTACCCATTTAAATAAGCATCTAACTTTAAACACAGAGCAGTCTTGGACTAATTCAGGAAAACTACTCTGCTCTTAAAGTTAGAAACATGTTTAAATGTGTATTGTCAATACACATTACCAACTCAACTTAGTTGACTCCAGAAGATGTTTCCAACTCCCTTACATCACTAGAAAATTAACTAAAAGCCAAAAGTCCCCAACAGCTTCTGTGGCTTCTCTTTCCAGACCAAGCAGTCAGTGGTCCTATAAGGGTCAGGTTCTATTAGATGACATAGGGCAAATGTGAGGAATATTTTTGTCTCAACATCTGTAAAAAAAGGGATTCAAGTGTTATCATCTTTCTTTGAAATGTCCTGAACTCAGCAAATTTTAAAGAAATTCCACATGAAGCCTTCAAAAGTATGTTTTTATAGGTAAGGTGATTAAAAAAATGAAATTGTGAAATTCCCATTAGCTATTTCTGTCTTTCCCTTTGCAGTCAGTTTATGAAGTAGTCAAAATATTTCAGCATTCAAAATCCCCATCAGAAGTAATTTGCTTTTTCTATGTTTTTTTTTTTTTTTCTTTATCCCCCAAATATTTTCTGTTCTTCATCTGTGTGCTGCAGATGTCAGCTCTGGGAGAGCCCACATGTGGTGGGGATCTGGCTGCAGTGAAGGACAGGACACTCCCAGCCCTCTGCACAAGGTGTTGGGCCACTCTCCCCATATGTCATGGTGTTACAATTGACCATAGTCAATTCCACTTGATAGCTGAGCATATAATATGAAGTAAAAGAAAATTGGTTAGGTATGTTGGACCTCAGACAGTTAAGACTTAAATGTAAGTCAGAAAACTTCAAAATCAATGAGACTTTTTACAAGGCAACAATTCAAGGGAAGAGTTCACAGTGCCAAGACAGCTGTGTACTGGGAAGAATCCTAGCTGCTTCTTTGGAATAAAGCATATACTGGAAATAATGCAATCAAGCAACTCCTTAAAATGAAAAATTACAGTAAAACATCCCTAAAATAACAGAAGGCTCTGCCAGCAGTCCCAGGCTTGGTATTGGTAATATGCAAGATGCTGCATTTGTTCTGAGTAAGCTATTACTGTCAATTCCCAAGAAAAAATGTATTGACCAGTGTTGGACTTTCCCAGTGTCATAATGTTCAGCCAACATAAACAGTTCTGATCGAGTCATTATTTGTCTCCTTTCCAAGACAGTTTTCCAACGTATGCTAATTTGTTTAGAAAAAATACTTGTATGGAGGAGGATGCCTATTTAAGCTCAGTATCAGTAATTTTCCCCAGGCAAACAGAAGGAAAATCTTGATAGCAGAAACTTGCAGTGTTTTAAATAGCTCCTATAGAAAAACTGGCTCTGGAAGGGATATCAAAAGGCTATTTTTTGGGCTGAAATGAGCTGGTTTTGACCTGGGTTTGGGATCCCAGCAGGGAGTGGGAGAAAGGAGACACATCTTCATGTTCTTCAGTCTGCTTGTTCATTCTTGGGGGAATCTGTCACACCCCTAGGGATGCTCTGATCCCAGCCAGCTGGAACAGTCTTACGACAAGTCCTGCCAGCCCCGACTGTGAGAATGTCCTGAGCCTTTTTCAGCCATGCTCTCAGCCCTCCACTTTTCACAGGGCAAGGAAAAGGTGGCACAGACCCAGCTCTGCTAGTTTTATATTGCACAAAGACACTTCTGTGAGAGTGCACTCTTGTTTTGGCTGCTTGGGACCATTTTACTCTGTTTGAAGGAGGGGTCTGCCCAGGTTCTTCAATTTTGCTACTGAAAATTTCTTAAACTGTTGAAAAATAACAAAACAATAGCATTTGAAAAGCAGGGAGAGAAGAAGGAGGGAAGCAACTAAACCCTTCTTATCCTGGCTGTGATTTAGAGCTGAGGATCTCTCTGCACATTAGGCAGCACATCCCCACAGGGGGTGTAGAGACAAGTTAGGTGAGGATGAAAGGAAGATCATATCACCAACTTTCTGTACATGCCTCTGTGCAGATCAGATAATCCTGTCAGATGCTAATGGATTGCCCCTTCCAAGGGGCTGGCTCCATTGGTAAGGGGGAAATGAGCAGGGATCTCTGCAAACCCCCCCAGCCTGACTGAAGAGGTGCACTGAGGCCCAAAAAATGATTCAATGCCTCCCCCACCTCACAGACATAATCTTTATGCTGCTCTAATTCCAGCACCTACTTGGCCCTCAGCCCAGTGAAAGGCTCAACCTCTTTCCAGACCTCAGACACCCATTTACATACACTGCAACGTGTCTGTGTATGTTAGAAGACCTGCTGTATAATTTTAGTGCCTTTCCTTTCAGTGAGGTCATGGAACTATGGACACCCTGGGAAAAAAAAATGAAATGCTAAGTATAAGGAGATGGAGTCAGATTTTTAAAGATACTTACATAGGTGCCAGCTGGTTTTCTAAGCTGCTTTAGCCCATAATTTCAGCTGACTTCAAACAGCTTTGAAAATTGGACTTTAGTAGCCTGAGTTGATTTTGCTGACTGTGAAATAAATCTCAATTGATTTCTGGAAGTGTGAGTGAGCAAAGAACACCCTCAGCAGCCTTTGACTTCAGATGATGCTCAGTGCCCCAGAAATTAGGTCATTCAGTGCTCAGAAGGATCACTGAAAAATGCAGGCACAGAAAGAAGTGGGTAGTGTTTGCTGGGGTGACTTGGGAAAGCAAGAAGTTAGTCCCTGGCCAAATTGGCCAGGACTGTTCCAAGGGGACAGGTCCTGTCCCATCAGAGTCAATTGAACTTTGTAATTCGCTCCTTGGGGTTAGCAGTTTTGTCCAGGACTGTTTTTGCTGCCAGACATTTGTCAAATCCACTGGGATTTCTTTTTTCTTTCTATTGAAATGCATGACACAGTGATGGGGTGCTCAGTTATAACATTTGCAGAGGACAAAGCTGAGGCCAAAAAGCCTCTTTTCCTGCCTATCCTTCATATCTTACAGAACTGAATTTATTTTTTAAATACATGATTTCTCATCCCCTGTTTAGTTTCCAAGTCCTAAGGGCTGATAGAACTCAAAACAGCCTGAGAGAACTTGCCAGTCTTTATTTTCTTAGATTTGCCGACAACTTATTAAACAGACACAAACCCCACTCTCTAAGCAGACAAGGCAGCCTTTCAAGTCAGTCCAAGATCACAGGTCAACAAAAAGCCAAGAAACAAACTCAACTAGGCAACAACGCCTGAAAAACTAAAAATATTGTTACCTCAGAAAATGGAAGCAATCACAGTCAGTAGGGACCTTTTCTTGAGGCTTTCTTTCCACGTACTTCTGTACAAAAAGCAGCTACAGGTGCTCCTAGCTTTTGACTTTTTGCACTGGGGAGGTGCCTAGTTCAGATTGAGCCAGTCTGACTTAAATACCAAAAGCAATCTAGCATAGATCATAGGCCAGATTATTTTGTTTCTCCACAGCCCTCATGTCCCAGGTCTAACATTTATTTTTCTTCCAAGTGTAGAATTCCCCTTAATACATTTTTAATTAGCTCATTCATCCTCTGTGGTGTCGTTACCACCAGTCCACCGCAGAGAAGGAAAGGGAAGGGTCAAGCTGGACAAATACGAATGGCTGGGGATGTTCTGCTCATTGTTGAAGGAGTGAGTCACTGTACAGGAGGACACAGACACATCCAAAAGGGCATTCCACAGCCAGTGAGCATAAAACCAGACAGAGAATATCCTAAACAGTTGAACTTGGCTATGGCCTACCAAGTTCAAATGTGAACAGAAGTCTCCCCATCCCTAAATTTCCTAAATTTCCTCCCTTGCTGCAGTGGTAAAGATGTTATTATTTAAAAACTGCCTCAAACATATATTTTGATTCTATCTACATTTCCAGGTGAAATACTTATTGTTCTGGTTACAAAGACAACCTGACTGAACTAATGAATGACCATTTTGCAAGGCAATTGCTTGCAGACATTTTCTCACAAGTTTTCTCCAGAAAATTGCCACAGAAAATTCAAGCCTTCTTCCTGGTGTAGATCTTGTGGGAGTATTTAATTTTTTAAGAGGTGGTAGTAATTTTAATTAATAAATTTTTCAGTTTCTTTCCAAGCTTTTCAGGCCATTTCCAGCTATCCCATGAGAAAGAGAAGAAAGTCACCGTAACAAAGCAGGAAAAAATTACAGCCCACCTCGTTGCTGGGGAAGAAGTACCAGGGCTTGGGTTTCATCTCTCCTCCCTCTGCCCTCTACTACCTCTAGCCTGTCCCACCCCCAGGGTAAGGAAGGTGGTTCTAGCTGCTTGAGGTAATAAAGTAAGGCCTGGGAGGAAATGTTGTCTTTTGGGAAAAGGGAAAATTGTGTGACTGCATTAAAGTCAACACTATTTATCTTCACCTCTTGTCCTAGGGGACGACAAAGGGACACAACTGTTAGACCCAACCCCTCTGTGCAGCTGCAATGCAAAGAGGGCAGGGACTGGTACTTTCAAGTGTCAGACCTTTTGTGACCAACTACTAGTTTATGAGGCTGATGTCAAGCATCTCACTCAATGAAGTCTTTGTCCTAGGTGTATAGGGCAGGACAGTGGAAAAACTACCCTGTCTTATATCCCAGGCTCATCCATCTTCTGCTCACCCGGTTGCTCCATTTTTATTTTTTTTTTTAGGCTACCCATTGCATTGCTAGTAAGGATTCCCCCCTCTCGGGTTAATGTACTGGAAAATTGCTCTGCATGTTTATGTGGAGGTCCCTTCCAACTGAAAGAGAAAAGGAAAGAGGAAAAAAGACTATTTGGAAAGAAGAATATTTTTCCCACTGAACTCACAGGGCAGACCCCAGCTTGTGGGTTCTGACCCTGATTAAGAGAATTTCAATGACCTGCTAGGAGGTTTATTGTGAAGTTTGGCAGAATGCACTTCCGAATGAAATTTTTATTATTTATAATCACAAAGGTGGATTTGAATGGTCTCCATTCCTCTCCTTCACCAGCCTCACTTCACTTCAAGGCCCCATCTTTAAACTACCACAGATCACCTAGATCCAGTTTACTTCAGCTGTCCTCCAGCTCCTGGACCTCAGCCAGATTCTCTGTTTTGAACCAGTCCCTGTTGTGTTCTCTTGGGTTTCTTTCTCTTTTATGCATATAAAACTGGTTGCACAATACAGAATTAACTGTTGCTGACTTTGGACTCAAGGATAGGGCAACACAAGTGGCAGCACAATATGAGATAACTCATAGCTGCTGCTGGATAAAAATAGCCAAAATATACTTCTACAAACAAAAATTTTCCAGGCTTGAGGCTTTTTTTAGCTGAAATTAAGCTTCACATGATCTCTGGGGTTTGAGCAAAGACTAACTTTGGACAGAAGTGAAATACCACAAATGTCACGAACAGTGTCCGTAAACAAGCTAAAAATCAACGGTGCTATTTTCCCAGGTCCAGAAATGCAGCCCCTTGCTGTATGTTTATAGATACTCACAATCATGGACTGAACCTCAGAAGGAACTGGGATAAGACCAGGTACTAAAAGGAACTTCTTAATGCATTGAAAATGTTCAATTGTTAGCAGTCAGGTGCTTTTCTGTTCCCTTTAAATGGGATAGTATTTTTTGTCCCTTGCTCAATGACATAAATATAAGAATGAAATCCTTAATCTGCTTCCCCAAAGCTCTGGTACTGGGGAAAATATCTACAACTGCTTATTTATCTTTATTTCAGCAACAGTGTGTCCTGCTGCCCAAAAACCAACCTCTTTTAGTTAGTGGGGGGGCGGGAAAAAGGAGACTTTTGTCAGTAAAAGGCCTGTAGAACACTTTTCTCTGGTTCCAAACAGTTAGAGGAAGATCTTTCCAGTTCTGGGATTACAGTTCATAAAGTGATGTCATTTCTGGTTACTGATTCCCAAAAGAGAAATTCAAATACAGCTGTGAGGGGGCATTAACTCTTCCTGTATACAATAAGGAATTTCCATACATGGGGTTTTTTTGTGACAAAATCCACCACAGAAGTTAGAGCGAGGCCATATCCCTTTTGTCAGCTTCTGGTTACATCTAGGCATTTGCTTATTCATTACTAAATATATATGCAGGCAGAGTCCAGGGGTTTGTTCCAGTGGTTTATGACTGGCAAGTGTGCCCAGACCAGAGGGTGGACCAAGCCTCACCTCCCAGAGCAAGGGCTTCCACCCTTCCTACTCTCCTTTTTAGGATCCAAGTGACGTCAAACACCTCATAGCCTCAAACCCTGGCCAAACCGTTGGCATGGTTGACCTGTTTATTTGGGTAGGGCATAGAAGAATTTTGGCAAAACTGACAAACCAGGCTCAGATAAGGGGAAACCTTCAAGTCAAACACAAACATTAATATGAACACCCCTAATCTCCTGGTTTGTCCCCTTCTGTAGGCAAAGGTCAGGAGCATTTGGTCCCCGCAGACCCTTAACAAGCAGATGTTACAGTAACATGCCCAGGGAATCAAGCATAAATATGACCCCTGACCCCAGTTGTCAGCTGATCCGCTGAGACTCTTAGAAATATACTCTTAACTTTTATAAATTCCCACTTTTTCCCACCGTCCCACTCCATTCTTTGCCTCCCCTGTCCCTTGTGTCTCCCAGCCCCGGCGCTGCTGAGCAGCGCTTGCACAGTTGCTCGCAGCCTGACCCCTCTCTTCACCCGGGTCAAAGGCCTGAGACCCAGGGCAGGGCTCTTTTCTTGCCAAAGGCCAGCTGATGAATCATTCCCAACTTGAAGGGAACAGAGGAGAGGGGAGGAGTTTGTCTCTCAAAAGGCCCTCAAACAACTGCGGCCTATATATCAGCATTTACACTATTCTGACACTCTCAAAAATTCACTTTCCTTTCTGGGCATGGCAACAAAAAGTGAAGGGGGAAGGGGTAGAGGGGCTGAGAAGTGCTCCTCTGAGAGGACAGCCCCAGGAAATGCAGAGCCTGGTCCTCACGGCAGGAAAGGCATCTCCCTTTGTCTGGAGGGGGATGCAAACATAAGCATCCTTCATTTCAAAAAATGCTCCTGTTAAATAGGAAAAAATGGGAGGAAGGAAAAGAGGGTTTCCAAGGAAAGTTTTGGCAAGCTGCAGCAGACAGACCAGACCCTGTCAGACAGGGCAGCTCTGTGGGAGCTGTCAGTGTTTCTCAGCACTCAGGGGACAGCCCCTTCTCCTTCCTCTCAAGCCCCATGTGGGGCTCAATTTTTCGGCTGTAACATCCACCCTCTCTTCCTGCCAGATGATGCACTGCAGACCTGCAGAGCTCATCTGCGTAAATACCAGCTCTGGACTGTGTCGGGCTGCCTACCTCAGAGGGACTCATTCTAAATGAGCTGCAGGAACCACAAAAACCAAACCCAGACACTTTCCACCAAGATGCTGCTCGGGTTTTCCAGCGTATCCACCTTGGCACGTTTGACTCAGGACCAGGAGCATCTGCAGACCGCAGGCAGAGGGATGCAGAACGCTCCCGAGGTGATGTTTATTTTTGTTTGATTCCCTTCACCTTCATAAAATCCCAGAGACATTTTTGGCCTCACACCAGGCTTTGATTTGAAGTGGGGATTTCCCTGTGTGGTTCCCTGTGTTCCCTCTTGGACAGTGTTAAACAGTAACTGCAGGGGATGACTTTTACCCCTGCCTAACAGGATGCTTGGGCAGACAGGGCTGTGTTTCCACAGCACCTCGGCGATGGCTGCCATCCCAGCTGGTCTTTTGCTTGCTTCCACACAGTAATTTGATGGTAACATCACATTAAATAACATGGGTCTTCCTTTATTAGCATCAAAAATAAACTATTAGTTTCCCTTTGTCAAAACTGGGTCCTAGCCCAAAGAGAGGGCTAGATTTCCCCACTCCCAGTGCAGTTTAGCATTTTGCTCAGCCTCGTTTTCTACTTTTCATCTTTTAGTATTAACTTAATACATTATTTTTTCTGCAGCTGTTGTTTTAGAAGTACTTTTTTTTTTTTGTGCAAGGTGATCACTCTCATAGTTTAGAAATGTTAAAATATCACACAGAGTATTATCCAGGTCACTTCCCTGCAGAATTTCAGCTGAATGTATGTGTGTCAACAAATTTCAAACATTCTCCACCACGTTTGATTCCTCCTGACTTTGTTATGAATATGGTTTTATTTTGGATGGTATTTTCTGAAGTAAAATCCTCTGTTTTTCTTTGGTGCTCTTGTTTAGGTGGATGTCATTACATTTTCCCAATTCTTCAGGGTAAAATCTGCCATTTACCCCACTCCCTCAACTGGTTTTAATGGTTTACTGGATATCAATGGCAATATGGGGTGTGATAACAACAAGCCATCAGTTACTATATATCTGTCCCAATCATTTGAAGACAAAAGAGCAAGACTTCATACATGTGATAGAGGGTTTGTCTGTTTTATTGATTTTTATTTTTTTTAAATTTATGTACACGTGTATTAGGGTAGGAGGTGCAAGGATGGATGTGACCTACATGCCTTGGAAAAAGAAAGGAGTTTAAAATTTAAGAATACACATCAATGTAGCTGGGTGTAGCATTTTATAAATCACATTTTTGATTTAATAGTGAGGACAAGTAAGAAACATGGGTTTGTTCACGCAAAGGCATTGCATCCTGCTTCCAGAAAAGCCAGTGAGAATTTTGCCATTCACTTTAAATGGAACTAAGGCTTCACCTCAAAGCTTTTAATCAAAAAGTGTGAGTTAGCATGTTCAAACAATGCCTTCAGATCCTAGTCAAGGCAAAGCCTAAGACTCTGGCAGGAAGGAAGGCTCTTATTCAAAAGCTTTTCATGCAATCTCCTGGTTACAGGGAGATGGCTGCAAGCCCCAGTTCTGACCTCCTGGGCTGCTGGTCATCCACAGTGTTTTCTTTCCCTCAGCAATATCCAGCCTTTTGGTCTATCCTGCAGTGGCCTTGCAATAAAAAGTACATCTGCATGAACCAGCAGCCCAGTTACTGTCATTATTTCCTCCAGAAATATCTGGTTTTTGCACCTCTTTTGAACTAGCACAAAATTCAGCAACAAATTTCTTCTCTCTGCCACAAAGGTTACACTTACTGTGGCTGTCTCCACAAGCACACTTATCTTTAAGTTATCTGGACTCTGTTGATATACAAGCCCTGATGGTTATCCTTGAGATGACCCTATTTTGTCCAGATAGGTGCCTACACTATCTGTAAACAATCTAATAAGAATCCCATCATCATGTACTAGATCAGCAAATGATTTATACTTCAAATCTTCACCATTTATTGTAAATAAAGAAATAAAATAAGCATCTAGGGGAATACAGTAACTAGACTAGAATATTTGGTCTCAGCATAGTCAAAAATAATTTGTGTGCATAAACATCAGAAAGAGAATGAAAATCTGAGAGTTCAGTGGACTGGAGGTTATGTTCTGGTAGTCTGACTTTGAAATCTTAGTAGAAATGAATTTTCTCAAGACCCATTATCCCTCCAGGGGCATTTTATCACTTTATAAATCTTCAGATGGTCCAGTAGCATTTGTTTTTGTGGGACTGGTTTAGTCTATGCCGAGTCCAGCCCATGATGTAATTTCAAAACTGCATACAAGCCCTAATGGAGAGAGAATCCACAAAAGTACCCACAACTTTTACATACACATACCTCACAATTTAGATCAAGACAAGAAATGTTTTTTCCATTCCATGTGTAAATATGACATTTTAAAAAGGCTTTCCTCTCTCAAGTCAAGACAAAAGGTTCAATACCAATATTTTTAGACACCAAAATTCCACACATTCACTAAGGATTTAATTTCTTTTCTAATTTTGTTTTGTTTGGTTTTTTTAATATGAATTTTCCTTAACTTACATTGCAAACAAAACAACAGAGTTTGTTCCAGTCAGTGGAAAATTTTTTAGAAAGTATTGAAGTAGTGCAGTCTACAAGTTTCATCTACCCTTTTCTTGAACAATTTGGCATCTCATGGAAGGAGCACTGTTCTTTGGGAGAGGATATGATGACAAACCTCCTCTGATGACAAACCCTGTTTGCCTCCACCACAGATACATTATTTAGGTTCAGAAATACTTCTAATTACGTTTGCTGCTGTGTGCACATCTCTGAATAAGTATGAGCCTGTGAGGAACTCGTGAAAAACAGGTACATTTGTCCTGGGTGACCCCCTGTGGCATGACACAAGGCAGAATGACAGTAAATTGTGGGTGAAAATGTCATTTGTGAGCACAGCCTGATTCTACAGACCTGCTCCTGCAGCAAGGTCATGGTACAAGGCACAAGTTTGAGGATTGTCCCCAAGTCAGTGCTCAGAGTGCAACAGATCCCCTCCATGGAACAAATTAAAACAACTGAGATCCAGGTCCTGTGGGCTCTCCCCAATCAAAAGTCAGTCTTCAGAAATCAGAATCTTCCCATCAGTGTAATTTCCTACCATAGAGTGGTTTCAAACTTGTTTCCTGCTTTTTTCTGTTACTTTTTGCAACACAGTCCCCAAGGTCTGATTTATTTATTTTGCCCAAATCTCATGCCTAGACCATTTTTATTAGCTGAAAAACCATTAAATTAGATTGAACAAAGCTGCTAAGGAATGAGAAAACTTTTTTTCCTACTGATTAAATAACACTTATGGGAAAATAAAAGCTGCATGTAATTCAAGTTTCCGAATTTTTGCAGACTTCTGGAGTTTTCTTCCTCGATGTTTACTTACCCTCTTTTAGATTTCTAGCCTCAGTTACAAACACACTTCACAAACAGCAGGAGTCAAGGTTGAGGGCAGAAGCCCAACAGGTGAAAGGTTGAATAACTTGAAAGTCAGAAAGTGCACTTTTCAAAGAAGAAGTTTAACAGGTTTGGGACTTCTCAAACACTCACAAGCTGTTGTTCTCTACTTACTTGGCCAGGTCAATGCTGACATTACAGTTTTGATGATCACATGTTTTTTCTTTCATTGGCTTTCTACACTGTCTGTCTAATTTTGTCCTTGCCCTTGTAAACCTTTAGCTTTTATTGAGGCATATCACACTTCTCAGTTCTTCCTTTGCTGTTTGTTCTTCCTTTTTTTTTTTTTTTTTTTTTTTGGAAAATAAAAAAAATAAAGCAAATTTTCCCAGTTTGGATGTTAACTGTGAGAAAATACTACAACTTTCTGTCTAAACAAGAATGTTTTTTGTTCTCTGTGTGGCCCTGTTTTTGTTGTTGTATTTCTTTTTATTTGTTAATAAAATAGGAAAAAAATTAATTCCCGCTATAAGGAATAGATAAAGTTCTGAAATATTTCTATATCTATTATAGATACTGCATCTGACCTAGTAAATTGCTCAGGGTTTTTTTTTATTCATGTCATGAATTTTAAGAAATTGAACAAAAAATACCTGGATTCAGATAGAGTTAAGGTAGCAGAAGCAGAAACAGAGAGAATTTCCCTAATGCATGATAAAATTGTGAAAAGCTAGTTGCATAAGTATCAGCAGGATTGGGGCAAGTATTTTGTCTGCCAAGACCAGAATAATTATCTGTTGAAGAAGGGAGTGGTGAAGCACTAGTGACTGAAGACAGAGAGACACTGAGGCAAGGTGGGTCACAATTGCTTTTGATTTCAAGAGATCCAAGGAAAATTTCCATGTGCAGGTCTCCCTCTTTATTTTGGTTTCCCTATGGCATGCTCATTGCCTAGCACTCATATTTCAGCTCCTGTGAGGAATGGAGACAGTCTGGCCATTGCTACCAGAAGCACATGGTGTTTAGAGCTGATGACCAAATCAAAAATCTCCCATGTGAGATCCAGAGCTCATTCCCAGGAAGAAAGTAGCAAGAGACCAAACGGACACGAGGCCAAGCACACTCTGTGCTTGACCCCTGGAAAACTGTCAGGGAATGTCAAATATGAAGAATGCCAAGCATCAAGCAGTCACTGCAGCCTCAGCTTTCTTGCAGTGAATGCCCAGAGGAATTTCCATCCTGCCTTTGCTAAAAAGCCAGTTCTGACCCTGTTGCAGGAGAGGTGGGTCCCTTCCATCTGGAAGGTGGATGAGCTGCTTTGCTGAGAGGGCCTGGATTGTAGGGATCACTATCCTGTCCTAGGCTGAAGCTCAAGCTGCCATCTGGGAAATCTCCAGTGCACTTGAGAAAGATAATTCTTTTTCGCCCCTCAAATTGATTGCTAAAGTTTTCTTTTTACAGTAGCTGGAAAGCAAACATTCACAGCACAAGGAAACTTCCTTGTGCCACAGAACAACATTACCACAGAGGAACAGCTTAAGCTGTGCTTCCCCTTGCTCAGGATATGTACTTTGACCATAGGCCATTCATCATGTGTTCAGCTATTGCTGGTGGTTAGACCACAGACATCCAATTGCTCAGAATTAGCTCCATGACATTCTCTGGTTAAGTCAGTGCACGTGGCAAAATACATCATATACTTATGGTTAAACTTCAAATGTGACTCTCAAGAAGTCCTTTCAGCAGGACTCCATGGAGCTGTCTCCTGCAGTCAACCAACTTGTCCTCTGTGCACGGTTCTTTCCAGTGTATTTTTTCCTGTTTTGATAGAATTAGAAATGTAAGTACCTGGAATAAGGAGAGGAGTAGGCTCAAGCCTGATGGAAATGTAAGGGCTGAGAGCTGTGATCATGTTACTGGACAGACAGCACGTGTTTTGACTGATCCTGGAGTGGAAAGGCCACATACAGTTAGGCTGCCAAAGGGCCACACATATTTCAGCTACCTTTGACCCACCAGCAAAGTTAAAGCTGGTCATTGCAAACACCAGAAGCATCCTTCAAGGGTTTTGGAAACATCTCCATTACAGTAAAGACAGATGAATATAAAGCTGTGTTTTATTACCCCTACAAACAAGCACTGCTGTGGCCATGGTGTATCTTCCACATGTGCAGAGAAGGCAGTGCACTCACTTCTGAGCCACACAGACCCCTTTGCTATGGCTGCAGTTGTTTCATGGGTTTCATTTCCCTCTCATAACAGGGAAACCCTCATCCCAGCATGTCTGTATGAAACCACCCCAAGATGCACTTTGTGCTCCAGGAAAAGTGCCCTCCAGTCAGATGGCAGGCTGAAATTCAGGTTTCCAGTGTAACCACTGGTGAGGATCTGTGTGTACAATTATAATTTTTAAAACCCACAATGATAATAGTATCCCTAGAACCCTGTAGGGAAATTAAATACAGCTCCTAGGATAAACTAAGACTGTATGGAGCAAAAAGCAAAGGAGGGAGAAGGAGATGGGACGAGAAATTTGAACACTTTAGGTTTCACATTCGGTTGATTCTAAAGACCTGACTCAGCTCTGGCAAAGGGAACTACATGCACCCAAAACCAATTTGTCCAAAAAGAGTTGTTTTATTTTTTTTTAATTGCTTGAATGGCTAAAATTATCCCTTATGCTGCAAAGAGTCAAGAAAAGGCATATACATATATTTTCAATTTCACCCAAGTATAAATATTCATTGCACTGTCTTCTTTCTGGTAAGTGAAATTTCAGGTATGTGAAATTGCCTCGCCTCACAAAATTCCCTTACTTTCACAACACTAATTGTAAGTAATTACTTGTGCTGTTCCTTTAAGAATAAGAAAATTATCAGCCAGCCCACCTCAGGGAATAAATATGCATCTCACTTTGATGAAATTTGCACACAATACAGGTCAGGTAGTTAATGAAGCCATAAACCATAATATGTCTGAGGCACTAAACATCACCTTATTCATTTGGCCTTGGTGTTTAAGAGAGCAAAAGATGTTTATTGCCACGAGACACCCTCCTCGCCTTTAGGATCACCATTCATAGCCAGCTCTTTGTAAATAAACATATAACCTTTGCAATGGTAATTTAAGACTGTGCAGTAAAGAAGATGCAGTGAGTGCATGGAGAGTGGAAGAGAAGATAAAAAACCTCATGAATAAAGTCGAAGGCTGCAGGCTAAGGTGTTTATTAAGTCCCAAGCTGTTTTTTCCCTCCACTTTTCCTCTCTACTGAAATAAAAACAATGATTGCTATGATGCTCTAAAATTAGAGCACATTTGTCGTTTTTAAAAGCAGCTAACAACTGAACTTCAACTGTGCAACAGCATAATAGGTGTAGAAAATAGATCTGCCCCAGGCCTAGCCTCTTCTGTTGTGTAATCAGCCAGTAAGAAAGCAGGAGATCGGACCAGATAATGTCAGTTTTCCACTTCAGAGTGGTGAAGGTATAAAAGGTATACATTAAAATGCATCAATGAAATGGTGCAGTCCATCAGACTGACTTCCTGGGACAGAGAAAGTTCACTTTCCAGCCACAGCCATGTCTTTAGCACGTCACAAAAAAAACCTCTACACTAAAATGAATAAAACCCTGAATCATAAAAAGCCTTTACATTTCAGCCCCAGGATGTCAAAGTGTTTTGCAAGGAGGCATGAATTAAATCTCCTAGTGTCCTGAAAGGTAGTGAAAGAAGATAACCCTGTCTGGTTTATGGTAAGGAAACCAACACATGGGGCCCTGACCAAGGGCACGTAGCAAGTGTGAGACAGATAATAGTTAGATCTGATCTCTGCTCCTGCACTTACTCCTTTGTCTTACTCTGAAAAATGCTGTAATGGTTTTCTTAAAAATTCTCATAATTCTCATTAATCAGTCTCTACTATTTTGACAGCAGAAAAGCTCTCCATGCTCACATAAGATAGGTTAAAAAAGTACTGCAAATCATCTGTTTTACCACCAAATCATGATGAAATCACGTGTCTCTGGGTCTTGCTAAACTGTCTGTAAAGAACATGGGTGATCCTTTAACTTCACAAACAGCATGAATACACACCCCACCACTGCTTTGCCTGAAACAGTGCGTGCAAGCACAGGCATGCACAGTTTGTGACTCTTAATTACCTTTTGCTATCTGTGAGGGGAGGACTTTTTGATCCATGGAGATGCTCAGCAGTATGATGGTGTGAATTCTTTGGAGCAGTCAACTTGTTGAGTCACAGCAGCTTTCAAGCAGACTTTATTTCACCCAATTAATTTATTTATGACAACTTCAAGAAACCTCAAGGCTGTTCTACTTGTCCATGCTAAGCTGCCTTGAGAAACAGCCGAGGGCAAATATCAGGAATAGGATATAATCCCTTTCTCCTTCATCCATGTACACTCTGCTCAGCATCACTACCATCACTGTCACTTCAACAGCTCATGAACCAGAGAATGCCACAACATGGGACAAGTGACTCATGCAGAAAAATCAAATACTAATCTACATTGGGATCACAGAGTAAATAGCTGAGGTATTCTGGTGAGTGTCATCTCACCCTTTCCATATATTCACCTGGCTTGGTACCTCCAGAGGACTTCCACACCCCTTTGCATCCAGTGCAGCCAGTGTCTGTGGGTTAGAGCTTGAACCCACCCTGCTGGGACTGGCTGCTAACAAGGAAAGTGGATAGATCCAATAATAAAAACTCTATAATGGCATAATAAAAGTTTGGGAAATTGCAGGAGTCATGTTTCTCATTCAGAAGCAAACTTAAAATAAACTTGAAAGCCTGCAAACATCACAATTTTTGTCTGATGAATAAGTCCCGACTGAACAGCCCAGTCAAATGACTTTGCAGGAGTATATGAAAGACATACCACAGGCAAATTGAGATACTAAGTTTGAGTTTTTGATCCCAGAGAGAGAGAATAATGTGTCCCTCCATTTATCCATGAACTCTGCAGCTGGCAGGGGCTGAGTTCTGTTAGTAATTACCGTGAACAGATGAGGGAAGATTTTTTTTTTTCCCCTTTTATTTTGACCTGCAGTTAAAGAAAATTTGCTTGTTTTATTTTAGGTTTAAAAATGATGAGGCAGCATCAACCTGTGTTTCACCCCAGAGCTGTTGATTTTCCCCTGTCTTCTCCCCCTCCCTTCCTTTCTTCCTCCCCTCCACCCCCCAGCATCTTAATTTATTTCAGACTATGAGTGTGCAGATTCCCAATTTAGTGGGAACAGTTTGCTGCCAAGGCCCTTCAGGGGCTTTCTCTGCAGTTTATTTTCTTAACTACAAGCTTCAGGTTGTTTTGTGTGTGTGAGTGGTGGGGAAGGAAGGAGGGGACTGCATTCCTTCCTCCAAATTTACAACATGAAAAGTTTGGATTTGCTTTTAGCCAAGTAAGTTTTGTCCTTCCTTGTCCTGCTCTGTATTTTGTTGTTCTCTTCCTTCAGCAAACACCCAGCTGGCAGCCTCAGTGACTCACAGAGGAAAAGTATTAGACACATTTCTTGCTGAAATGATTATTTGTCTCTGCTCCCTCTTTTTCCCTTTGTGAAATAACTGCTCACAGAAGGGTGACAGGGACAACCCTGGGCTCATGCCTGCTTTTGCACAGCAGCAGTGGGAATATATTTTTTGAGATGAGTTCCCTTCTTCAATGTAGGATACCAAAGGAGCCCTGCCTGAACCCTTAGTAGGTGGGACCAGAGGCAAACCTAAAAGAACACTGGAATTGCTCAAACTTTGATTTTAGCAGCAAAACTAGCAAAATCTCAATTTTCTTGAGCATCTGATGTGCCACCAAGCCATTGAACCTACTGACCTCCTTTTTTCCTAATGGGAATTTTGTCAGGGCAAAAATAATGAAAAATTAGCCAGTTAGCCAGGATATCTGAGCTACATGGCTGGAGCAAGGGGTGGCCCAGGTAAAGACCCCAAGTGCTCAGGTGGTCTCTACAGTGTCCCATGGCAGTGTCCCATGCTGCCAGAGCCTGGCCAGCAGTGGTGGCACCCAGCATGATCACCCCATCACCCCCAAGGTTTTCCTGGGCGGAAACACAAGCGGCCTTGCCTTGCTCCAAGTTTTAAAAAATGTTGGTTGCTGTTCAGATGGGACTAAAGCCAAAAGGATAACAAAAACCAAACCTGTTTCCTGCTAACTGGGAAGTCTGTGTTGTAGCAGCCTGCTGCCTTCCAGCCTGGGGACAGCCCTGGAGAGGGACAAAAGGTCCCCTTGGGTGATAGTCTCTGCTCAGAGGAGTTGTTCCCCACTCCAGTGAGCAAAGGAGAAAGCTCACACAGCCTTTTCTCCTTGCATCACCTTCTCCAGAGCCCACCCCAACAGCAATTATTGGTTTTGCTCTGTTTCTGGGATCTCCAGTGGCACACCTCTTCCAGAAGGGGCCATGGAAAAGGTGAAAATGAAGGAGTCTGTCACAATAACTGATAGAGTTCCAATGTCACAAGGGTGTCAAACACTCAACCTCCCTGATCAATCCTTGGAGAAATACACATATATAATTTCAAGCTGTTGAACAATTAGAAATGAAGAGTAAGCACAGGAAACCCCAGCATGTTATCAACAGTCTTTGAGCAATAATAATAGAAGGTTCATTTCATGGAGGAAGTTATTTAATCCAAACTATTCACTCAACTACAAACACAGGACTGCAATATGAGAGGAATATGAAAGTAGCTGTATTTCCACCAAAAAAAAAAAAAAAAAAAAAAATTAATCCTGAGCAGGTTTTCTTTAGGGAAAGCAAAGTTTCACTCCCATTAGCCCACTTCCTGCAATTCCACAGTGCGATTGTGTGCTGGGAATATACCCAAATTTATTTTTATGCAGATTACAGTGGTCTCATGTTTCCTTAATACAGTTTCATTGCTGATTTCCTTTGCCCATGTTAACCCAAAATTGTTTAACATATGCCTCACAACCAGCCATTGTCAGGCTCAGGTTAGCTTAGGGACTCTTCTTTTTCTGGCTCATTGTAGAGGGGAGTAGGGGGTAGAGGTTTTTGCAGGAACTTTTCCCCATGCTGTTTCAACTGATGAGCTTTAAAGGTATATAGAGTATTTCCACATTCCCAGGGATTTCCACACATGGCAGTTTTTTATTTGTCCCTTTCCCCTTTTTATTTAGTTACCACCCGTTGCTGTCCAGTGCTTCAGGTGATTGCAAGGGGTCTGCTTTATTCTTCCCATGGTTACAAATAAAGAGTTAAATATAAAAAGGGTTCTCATAGGGCTGATCCAGAAGACATGGGGGGGACTTTCAGCATCTGGTGACTGTGCTTGTCCAAGCCATTCCTGGAGGTAGCTCCTACATTACATAGGATCATATGAGGAGTGGGAGAAGTGGACACAACTAGCAGTGAGATGTGTCTTCTACGACAAGCCACCTCTCCTGCAAGCCCAGCAGCAAGCCCAGCAGCATCACCACTCTCAGACTAAGTCTGCCCCAGGACTATGGCAATAGATCCTATGTGATCTGCTCTCCATCACCTCAGGGGAAGAGCAATAACAGAGGCTGTTTTGGAGGGAAGAGGAGACAGACAGCAGATCACACTGAGAAAGGGAAAATTCTAGCCCAGAAGAATGGGGGGACCAGATCAAACAGAGGGGGGAAAAAAATCCCTCGTGTGCCATCTGCAAGTCCTTTGTGGTCAAGTCATGGAACAGTGGGACACAAAACAGGAGATGAGAGAGAGAGATATTTCTGCATTTGTTCCCCTCCTTCTAGTGCAATGTATATTGGATCAGTTCACCCAGTTTTTCTAACTCAGGGAACAGATGGTGTCATATTTGAATATAAAATGAGTTTTCATTTGCTTTGCTATAAAAAAAAAAAATAACACAAACAAACAAGAAAAAAAAAGAGCTCACCCAAAAATGATGCCATAGGTTTTTTTACAGACCTGTGGTCTCAGTTACAAGCTGAGCTTATTTCAGTTCCCGGATCTAATTTGTGGTCTATTATGGTCCTTTTATGCCTGCAGATGTACAAAATGAAAAAAAAGTCCCTTCTACAAATGGAAATACTTTTCTACTTAGACAATGTTCATGTTTTGGGGAAAAGTGAAAAACTGTTTAACCACATTTGGCAGCAAAATTCCAACTGTACAGGCACAGAGTTTGCTGTTGTTGCTCTGTGCTGTGTAGCTTTGAATTCAATTAGAATTCAAACCCACTCCTTTTCTAGGTTTCTGTTATGTTACTAGAAACAGCTTCCGAAATGAATACTCTTCTCATGGTTCCTCTTGTCAGGACCTGTGAGAAGGAGTAAGAAAACACAAGAGATAACCTCTTACTATGACAATCCCAAGACAAAGATGAAGCAACCAGATGAAACAACACAGGATTTATGAGATGGATGTCTGTGGCTTCTGTTCTTCTTTTCTAAGGCACAAGTCTCATCCGTGTAGATTAAACCCTCCAGTTGTATGCCACTGAGACTTCCTAATGTCATCATGGAAAACAGTGGAGTTAGACACTCATAAAAGTAAGCTCATGTATCAACAGAGAAAGCCAACAGGTCAGATGAACAATCAAGACCTTTTTCTGAGTCTATCTGCAGTCTTTCACTTGCATCACTTTTCCCTTGCTATGATGCTTATAAAAGTTTTGGGCTGCTTGCAGGTGCCAAAATATTCTCAGAATAAATTTGCACTGAATTTGAGACAAGCTGACTGAAGACCTCTCCTGAGTCCCTTATTTTCTCAAATTCCACAATTACGATGTTATTGCAAGTAGAGCATTTTTTTTCCCTCTTTAATTTACACTCTGCTGGCTTACATATTACCCTCCAGCACCATCTATAAAAGACCTTGGCTGCTGAGGTGGGGCAGGAATTGAGTGGTTTAGGATTTGGTAAAGGGATTAAGGAGTCTTTCTTTCCTAGGTCACTAGTTCAAGACTGTCATGACTGTAGGCTGTCTACTGACCTGTGTTAAATATATTGGTGGATGTCACTTACTCCCTATCAAAAAATCACCACCACATTTGGCATTGATTTGACTTTATAACAGAGTAGGTTTGGTATGCATTAATCAGAAATGGGAGCATGTTGGAAAGCTCAGATCAGGATGTGAAATCTCCCAAGGTTTGAGAATGGATGTGTTTGGGGTTCTGGTTTGACTTCTCCAAGTGAAAAGTCAAGAAGTGAAATGTGGGTTTCAAATTGTGTAGTAATTTAGAGTTGTTAAAACCAAGTCCTACTTTTAATTTTAGCTCTGCTGTTTTCTTATGAAAAGCAGTTTCTTTCTCTACTTCCCACCTGTCAAACTGTGGAAAAGCTCACAGTAAAATACCTTTTTTCTTATTTAGCTTCCAGAGATCCCTGAAGACAGAAAGAAAGGAAAACATAGAAATTAGGAGATTATTAATCTCTCAGTGGTAAAAGGAAACCATTATCACTTCTGGTGTATTTTGGCTAAACATTGGAAGACATGCTGGAAGTTTGAAGCTTGAAGTTCATCCAAATTTTAAAAAGAGCTGTATTCCAAATCAAATTCAAATATTAGACTTTCAAGTAGGTTTTCTGCAACACCTTAGAGGAGAAGGTCTACTTTCTCTTTTTCTCATACAGCCTCACACTCTTCAACAGGCTCTTTGACCTTAATGGGATGCTATCTGCTGATTTGGAGTCTCAGTCCCAGCAGTGAGTTCATAATAAGAGTCAGCTGAAGAAAGGCTCCTTCACTACCTTCCAACAATTGCACATTTTAAAGCATCAAGCTACACATCACTTCTGCCAGCTCTCAGAAAGATGTCAAATTGAGTGAAAATTCAAAAAGCAGAAAAATCCTTGAAAGTAAATTCAGATCAAGTGTTAAAATGCTGTGTTATCTCTGGTTGGGAGGCAGCTTTCACAAACAACACAGAAAAACAATTAAATTAGAAGATAAATACAACCTGGAAACAGCAGGAGAAGTTATGCTGGACATAAATCTGCTCGTGATACTTTTAATTAAAACTGGATGTGATTCAGTGCTCAATTTGATATTTCCCTCATTCCTGTTCATTATTGGGATTACATTTGTGTATTCTGCTCCATTGTAGGCCTGCACCATCAAGTCCAAGGGAGTTCAGATGCAGTTAGCCCAAAACTAAGGCTTAAAGCAGGCAGGCAAGCAGAAAACATTTTGGGAAGGGGATATTAAAAAAAAAAAAAAAAAAAAAGGGAAGAAAAAAAAAAAATAGGGAGATTCCCAGTTGCTTTTGTAAACCTTCACCTCTCACAGCCTCCAGGCTGCTGTGGTGACCACATGTTCCATACCTGACCATATTTTGGTTTGGGACCTATTAGCTCTGAGGAATTTTCTTCTTTGAAGTTTGAGATTAAGCATAGGCCTGGTTTTGCTGCTTTGCCTGAGCTACTGCCTCCCCCCACAGTGTTTCTGGGTGCTGTCAACAGGTCTTTCTTTTTCCTTAATCTCCTCTTGTGACTAGGTGTCTCCAGAAGTTGAGGTGGCTCCTTTTCCCTCCTCTCACTGTGGGCTTCAGCCCTCAATGGACATAACCAGCCTCTGTTCTTACTCTTGAGCTCAGACAGAAATCCCAAGAGGTGGAAGAGCCACCTGGATGCTGAATGTCCATCAGCCCTTTGCTGCTGTCTTCCCACTTACATATTTTGCCATGTGCCCAGAATAACTTGTTTATCAAACCAACAGCAGCAGAAGGAAGAAAATTGCTTTTTGGTGTTGTACGTGCAAAGATTTCTGTTTTCTCTACTGTGAGAGCATCAAAGATTCTTCCATTTTACAAGTGATGCAGGAACCAAAACAAACCACTCTTTCCCTTCTTTAGGCGTGCTTGACTCCAGGTTTACTAAAAGTGAGTATGTTACACTGGTGTGAGGGAAAGTAAGTAGGAACTCAGAGGTGCCTCCTCACTCTTGAGTTAAATGCTTCAAGCTACAGCTTTCCCAGATCTGCTTCTTCAGAAATCATGGCCAGCATTTTCCTTGCTAGCTAGAGAGAGCTTAATTTTCAGCTTCAGCAAATTAGGGTTCCCCATGGAATTGGCTTAGCATGGAAAATTCCCATTTCACCCAATTATAACTGCAGAAGCAACAGTCATATGGATAGCCACAATATTTTACATAGCCCTGGTTGTCTGTTTTCTGAGGTAAAATGGGGAGGGAGTTTGATGCTGCACCCAGTTTTGCCTACCTGATCTACCAGGATCCCCAGCACTGGCACACCTTGGCTTGGCTGAGGCTTTGCCCTGATGGAAAGGACTGTAGGAATTCAGCAAACTGGATGGAGATATTTGCAGGTGATTGGGGAATGGTAAATTTATCTGTTTTCTCAAAGAATTTGCTAACAGGATAGGTATTTCAGGATTGTGTGGACTGGAGAGAAAGGAAGATGTTTGACTGTTTATGGGAAGTCTATTTCCCTTGTCTGGGATGTCTGTGCTTCAAGAAATGGTATCATCACGGGCTGGGGATATCTGTTTACAACTTTTGAAGGAGATCTTTAGTCATAATCTATCAAAGCTTTGAATGAACATGAAACCAAGGAGACAAAATGAATAACTCACCCTAATGGAATAGCAGATGGTGAGATCTCACAGCACATTGTGGTAGTGTTCCAGCATCCACTATATAATGTTTCTTTTCCTGAGTGAGAATAGTGCTCATTCTTGTTGTTTAATGTCTACAAGGTCTAGTAGAGACTAAATCATGATAAGAACCACAGACGTTTTGGAAAGCCTGAAATTGGATAAGTGTCACTCACTATCACCTCCATCAACCTTAACTTCCTTAGTCACAATGCAAACAGCTCTACGTAGTTTTATTTCATCATTTACTGAGACGGGGGGAAAAAATATATCCTAAACACTTCTGGACAGCAGCTGTGGGTGGAAAATATATAGGATGGCGAAGCTTGTGAAGTGTGCAAGAAAAATAGTGCTAGTTAAACATGCCTGAAGATTGGGAATCCCAGGGCGTTCATGTGCTTCAGCTCAGAAAAAGGAGGGATGCTGCATTTCACAATAGAAAGTCTTAAAAATAAAATAAAATAAAAATAATTGCTTTGGGGACCCAAGTTAAAATGCAGGTGTTTTGAGGGGAACATAAACATTTTTTCCTAAATGAGGCGTTGAGGGCTGGGAGAAGGGCAGTAAAATTAGTGGAATTACTGCCTGATTTTAACCAGATGATTGCTGCAGTTGGACACCAGCGCGGTTTCATTAGGGACTCTAATTTACAAGCCATTCGCCGCATTCCAGGGGAATGCAGCAACTCCCCCCGCCCCACGCTCCCAAAGAATGCCAGCACTGGGCTTTATGGCAGCAAAGCCTCACTAGACACACTTGCTGCCTTTGGGGCTTGGCTTTTGTCCTTCTTGCTATTGTGGCTTGTTATTTTAAAGGCCAGCTTGGTTTTTTGGGAAGGGACAAGGAGAGTCACAGTGCCTTAACCCGGGCAGGTAGCCCCAGGAATCTGTGTAAATCTCCATTGGCGTGGAAAACATATGGCCCTCCTACTAAAGAGCTGTCCTGATTTATACATAATGTGCAATCAGATATATTACATCATTTTGGCGTTAGATACTAGTGTATTCTAGATATAAAATGACCCTTTTCCTGGCCTTCCATTAGATCCTAAATTGTCATTAAAGTACAGTCCTGAAAGCCTGAAGCAGGTGAGGTTTTGGCCTCATGTGACCTAGCTCAACATAAATTTGTCTGATCTTTATAGAGGCAAATGGCCTAATGAACACTGTGGATAGAGGAGATTTCCATGTAGCCAGCCCTTGGGATCTGGTATTACTTTCAGAGGTATGAGATTTCTGCCTCAACCCACCTGGCAAAGCAGCAATAATTCCTTTTCTCTAACAAATAACACACAGGCCTCCTTATATTCCTCCTGCTTAGCCATCTTCTGGACAAACCCACACAACCTTATAACCTTCCTGTGTATCCCTGAGTTTTACTCCTCTGCCACAGTGCAAGTCACCAAGGCCAAAAGAGTGTGATATGAATTATTTCCTTCTTTCATGAGTTCAGAACCTTCTGTGTGGAGCATAAGAATCTTTTTGACATATTATTTTCTGGTTGTCTCCTATTCCTTCTTGCTATTGCTTTTTTCACTGAATTTCAGTGAAATTTCTTCTCTACCAAGAGCTACAAAGGTGCCCGATTTTGTCCAATCAATTTCCTTCCCTGTGCTATTTGCAATTTTCTTTTTACATTTTTAGTACATCTGAGTTTCATTTTTCCCCAATGACTGCTCTCTTAGCCAACCCACTCCCCACTTTTGGTAGGTTCACTGAGGTCCAGCAGCCATGGTTAATGGCTAAAAAATTTGCCTGCTGCTAATCCTAACCCTCACACCTAAATTATGATTAAAATAGTGAACAGAATCCCAAAGTTGGCAGGGGTTTAGAGTTCATCACCAAGTGGTTATATTACATGAGTGTTACATATTAAAACACACAAATGCAGGGAATTTCAGTTGTAATATTTATCTCCCATTTTTTGAGGGCAATCATTCTGGTCTACCACTGCCACTCTGCTCCTGTCACATCTCACAAATTCTGTTGGGTTGGCTCAGATATCTATTTCAATGCAAAACCTCCTATTTAAACCTAAAACAGATTTATTAAATATTGCCCTTCCCCTGAAGCAGGAATGAACTAGCAGAGCAGGAGCAGTGGCAACAAGGACCAACCTCACACACAGAGAGGAAAAGAGAGTCCTCTTGCATTAATTCATTCTTCAGGATCTTGTGCCCTACTAGAGAACCTCTAGTGGAATACTGTGCAGGCCTCGTTTTGATCAAATTTGAATTCAGTTGGCCTGCTTGAGTAATTTAAATTTCATCCCTGGAAGTATCCAATGCCAGGTTGGATGGGGCTTGGAATACCCTGGTCCAGTGGAAGGTGTTTCTGCCCTAGGCAGAGGAGCTGTAACTAGATGAGCTCTAAGATCCCTTCCAATCTAAAATGTTTATGACTGCATGAAATTATTCTTCAGGAGTTTTTCACCTTTTGGGGTTTCTTCAATGACATAAGGCTCATGTTTGTGCAGGTAAAACACCTTATCTCCCTTCCAAAGACACTTCCAAAGACACTTTGATTGAGAAGATGTGGTTTTCAGACTGCCTAAGAACTGTTCTAATTAATCCATTCAAATATGACTCACTGTGTATTTGGGTAATTTTTTTCTGTGCCAAAAACCATTTGTGAATCAATCCGGCATCCTGTCCATGCCTTTGTTAACCATAAATATTTGCCAACAGCCTATATGATCAATTGGCAGCCTACAGCTGCTTGTAAATGCTTCTCTCAAGGAATATTTGGAGATCACTATTCTGGTCACTACCTGACTGTGAGGGAGTCACCTGAGGTGCAGGGTGATGATGTTAACCCAGAACTGCCTGAAGCTGTATGGACTGTATGATGACTTGTGGGAAGAAATCAGTGATGAAGAAAAAAGCATTTCCTTTCCAGTTTCCATTTTATACTATTTCTGCTGCTATGAATATGCACCAGTTTGCAAAATGACTCACTTTTGCAGGTGTCTGAACTGGTACAGCCTCCCAAACACCAACCATGTGATTTCACCAAGGGCAGAAGTAACTTCTTCACTTTGATAGAAATGTAACCTAAAGTGGTAGCTACTTTTAAATGAAGTAATTTCAGTGCTAGATTTTATTTGCAAAGGTAGATAGGTCTGATCAGATACCTTCTATTTTTCACTTTTTACATCTGTAGACTTTCTGGAAATCTTTATGAATGAAAGATATTAATATGATGACTTATTATGGTGTCTTTCCATGCTCTATGGCTCTGAGGTGGCAAAGGCCCTGACACACATCTTGCTGCAGTTTATAAAGCAGTTATTTAGACCATCAGATGAATTACCATGAAGCCATTTTGATTTCTGTCATCTCACCCTTTGAAAGATAACAGGCCTCATAGCTTTGAAGACCTTTTATTTGCTTGTTTGATGCTACAAAGTCAGGATTCACTGCCCCACCAGGGCATTTTCAAATGCTTTGTGACCCAAGTATTTTATTCTTCATTGCCTTTCACTGTCATTTAGGCTTCTAACTCACTTGTTTTTGTCAGTTTGGAAAACCAAAGAAACTACTCTTTAGTTGTGAAGAATATCAATCAGCTCTCTGTGTTAATCAATTTATAACAGTCTCTCTTTACTACTAACAAGGAACAATCTGGCATGAATTATTTTCCATTGCTATTCAGAGACCTTTCAGGACTTGACTTCTTGTTTTCTTAAGATCACCTTGAATAATTGAGGGCTAAAATGCAGGGCAATTTCTTCAGATCCCTCCCTAGTCTGCTTATCATCATCTCATGGATATGGACAAATTTCATGGAAAAAAAAGTTGGACAAAAGAAGAAGCTGAATTTTTTTCTAACACCAGAGTGAATCCAGGCAACTTCTAGAGATCAATTTGTTAAATAATCATTCTCAGCAAAATATGAAATGAGAAAAAGTACTTCAAAAAGCTAAAAATAAAACTTTGAAATTTTGCTTATTTACTGAGAAAAACTATTTTTTTACATTATAATTCTCAAATGTTAATGAAATCCAGTCTTTTTACAAGAAGAAAAAAAAAAGAGAACTATTTTTTCTTCTTTAGAATTCTTTCAAGAATAAATATGTTTGTGGCTATTTGGACAACATGAAAGCTGCATTGAGAATTTCTTCTACAGGATTGACTGATCTGGAGGGGTTCTTAGGCTAACATCACCTGCTTTATAAAAAGCTATTGTCAGATAAGGTTGAAAATCAAAACATCATCACTGATCCACTACACAGCACAAATCTCATGTCTCTTCATAATAAATATCAGTGTAATTGAAATAGTTCCCTTTATGGATTTGTTTATTAGATGTATGATGAATAATTACGGAAGTTGTAAGACTAGAATTCATGTATAATGTATGTTTTTATAATATTATAATTAATGTTGTAAGAAAATTATTTTTGCATAAGTCGCTAAAAAAGTAATGTCCTCACTGGCAAAATACGAAACTTTGTGAGACAGAGTCAGATTCCTGAGACAGGAGATTGATGCTCGTGGGAAGAACTGCTCCATCTCTGCTGAATGGTCCTGAGGAAGGTGAAGCAGAGCACAGATGTTGCACTCCAGTGTTCTGCAATTGAAAGGGGATAAATGACTAATAGCTGTCTCAAAAGGCCAAACAAAGTGTCATAAGCTCCTAAAAGCCCCTAAGATGTGTTTCAGGTTTTTTTACTATAATTATCTCACTTCTAGGCTAAACTTAACAGGAAACCCTCTTGGTTTTGTAAGAAATACTCTCGTTGTTTAAGAATGCAGATGTTGCTGAGAAGGAACAGCTCAGAAGGAAGCCTATGTCCATTTGGCCAGCTGTCTCCTAACAAGACATCCACAGACTCTTCACTGTACCCTTAAAACTTAATCCAGACAGACAGTGACTTACTGCTAGCTCTTGACACAACTGCACTATATAGAATAAGGTTGAGGCCATCAAAATAATTCTCATTTGAAAGTAAATGCAGCCTGAACCCAAGTTTGGGAGTCTGCTGAGTAAACACTACCAAAGGAGAAATAAACATGTTCTCTTGGCCTGAACTACCATAACTCTCTCAGCTGCAGAAAGAAAATACAGCACAAGAGAAAGAGGAATGTTTAGATATGACTTAGAGGACGGAAATTTTCTGTTCATGTTTAGGAGATCTCACAATATCTGACCACAGCCATGTGTGGTAGCTGAAGCCTATCCCTTACCCAAAAGTATGTTCAGGCAGATGGAGAGTGAGATTTCTGGGATTTGACTATCAAGAATAAAACCACAGACCTGGATGAGCTAATGTTGTTCCAGATGCATTATCTTATAATCTCCATGAAGAGAGAAGGGAATATTGAATCCTCCTTTAAAGAGGTCTTTCAGCAGGCTTAATCTCCCCATTTCATGAGATGAAATTGCTGCCTAAAACTGGAGGGGATCGTTGTCTGGGTCCCTACCAGAAGAAAAATCAGATCTGAAGGAATAGCAAACACAGGAATGAATCACAATTTCCACTCATGTGCTCTGGCACAAAGATTCCTGGGTCCTCCCTCTACCTTGTATTGTTCAGAAAATGGACCAATTTTGCTTATTCTTGTCCCAGACCACCTTTACTCTTTACTCAAATTCCTTTTGTCTTACGTCAAACTATATTTCAGAGCCCAGCCCAAAGAGAACTCTCCAAAAACCTTCTTGAGACAGTATCTTCAAACAAAATCCTTATTTAAGCCCTTTAACCATTAGCAGAGTGGTTATTTTTGAACAAAATTCACTTCAGAAATACCTGCAGGATGATTGTGTCCTCTTTGAAGCCCACTTGTTCTCCTGGGAGGAGTGGCTGCATTGGGGGTGTGACACTGGGCACTGCAGCAAAGCCCAAACTGGGATTTTTTGTTTGACCCACGGGCTGCTGAGCTCACTGATAAGGTGGCTGCTCTCCAAGGAGACATCCAAACCTCCAGGCAGGTCCCCCAGCAGTCAAAGGGTCAGCTTTTTTTGCCACATACGGTGACCATTAGCTGAAAATGTCAGAGACCAAAGGTCACTGCAGTGCCCTGGCAGTATTTATATGCTTGAAAAGTACCTGGATTCCCTTGTATATCCCAGTGTTACTGCTCCTGTGTAAAACCAACGATTTGCCTTTTTAAAGCAAGGTATGTTTTCTCTCCCTTGTATGTCACATGCATGCTCTGCCTCCTAAGGAGTTATTTTGTGTTTAAAATAATGTGATGGGGAACAATTCCACTCTCAATAAGCTGTAGGGGGAGAAAGCTGTAAAGCAAAGGATGCTCCTACCATTGTTTCTGCATTGTTAAAAGGTGAAAACCTCAGACAACAAGGAAAAGGAAAGGAAAAAAAAAAAAAACCTAGGAAAAAGAAAAGAGACAGTTTTAAGGGCTTTTAAAATATCTAATGCTCTGGGATCTAAATTGGCAAGGATCCAAGCAATGTCTTAAAGGGACAAGCACTTTATTATACTTTCTAATTCTTCCAAAGTCTGTCCGTAGGATATATGAGCTGGCTCTAATATGACTACTCTATTCTCGTCCTCCAGTGGTATACTCTGGTCTCAGCTCATAAATTGAAAGTGGAAGATCAGTAAATCAGCATGGACTGTTTCAGAGGGACATTGTGAATTTCCACTCAAATCTGCTGGTTTATCTTAAATATTTCATCTTAATGTCACCTTTAGAAAAAAATCTTTCATTCAAGTAAGTTACAACATCCAGTTCTAAACTGATTACACTCTCCTTCTGCAGAAAAGCTCCCACAGCAGTACAAATACCATGTTGGCAGCTCTCTGCTACAGCTTAGGAAGGAGAAATTCTGGCATGGTTGAGATCCCTAAAATGCTCCCAAGGCATGTTTTGGTGCACAAATAAGGTAGAAGGAGGTGCACAATCTGTAACTCTTGGCCAAGGTTCCTTTCCATTTCTGTGGGGGAGTCCCACATCCTTTCCATCAGCATGACCAACACACTGGAATTCATTATCATTTACTGGGCCAAACTATTTTTTGTCAGATCACAAATTTTAGCAGTCTACACAAGGGGAGCTATTTTTTGAGGTAAGAGGGGCTGCAGTAGTGAGAAGGATTAAATAAAGAGAGACACAGATGAATACTCTCAATGAGTCTCTCAGGTACAGCCTGGCCGAATCTCCTTACAATAATAATAGCAACTTTCTCCCCTGAGGAGATGAACTTCCCCAAAAGCTTGAAGAAACACCTAGAAGGGAAAGATTTAACTGAAAGATTGTATCATTAAATGCACTATAAGTGTAGTTTTTTCCAGCCAATGCCAGTTGTACGGGGCAATAAACAATGGACCCTGGAAACACAATTTTTTTCTGTATTCTTTCTAAATAATTGAGGAGTTACCTGAGAAATGTGTGCTGATAAAATTCCTCAGAAAGCTTGGCCTTGTCCTCTTTCTTCCTATCCTGGTCTTATTCTTTTTTCTTCTGATTATTTGGTTTTTCAGGACTTTAAGTGAAGCTGGGAGTTTCCATGGCTGCTTATTTATATGGGGCTATACACCACAGTTAATTCACCCTGACAAGAATGATGTTGAGCTTTCTTGCCATATGATCTTGTATTTAAGATCCTGTCAGTTTTGAGGACTCTAAATAAACCTTCTTTTAAATATTTAATACCCTTCAGTGATATATGCCTTTAGGCTCTGAGCCTGATCCAGCCATCAAAACTTGGAGTTTTCTATATTTCCCATCACCACAGTCTTCCCATAAATTAAATTTACACTCCAAATTCTCTGGTGAATTTCAAGTTGTTTGCTTCTCATTTGCCATTCCCTTACATCTAGAAAGAAATAAAATCTACTTGAGTTCCTACTATAGGATTTCAAAGTTCTTTGTAAAGTGAAAACTTCCCATCCCAAAAATAAATAGCCATAATAGTTTGTGATACTGTCTCTGATGATTTTAATGAGTTGATGAGTTAATGCTTGAGTTCTTGACATCTTCCCTCTTTTATATTAGGGACCTGATCATGGAATGCTAAAAGAAAATAAGGAAAGGGTGATGTCTCCCTCTCCTTCTTGGCCCAGTGACTTCCTCCCTTTTGTTGTGGTAACAACAGGAATAAGAGAAACAACAGGCTCCCCAACACAGAATGGAGATGTTCATGGAGTAAATAGAAATCATTTCACAACACTGACACAGTGAGGTGTTATGGGAAAAGTAGAGCTTGACCAAATTAGTCAACAGCCTGTTGCCAGGTCACTTAGGGAAGCACAAATCTCATGCTTTGAGTGAGCCTGATGGAGGTTTGGGGCTCTGCCTCAATGGCTGTGCTAAGCTGGTTCCCATTTTGACCACAAGTTACATGGCAGAGATTTCCTGTAGTGATTTCCTTCTAATTAAATATATCAAGTAGTCACAGCCTCAAACCATTGTAGATCCTCATTCAGGTTTCTCAGAACTATGAAGAAAAAGGGGGTTAAAGGAATTGGTAGATCAGAGGTTTTCTTTCATCCTTCCCCTCCCAACCAGCAGCCTCAATCATCAACACATTTCTCAAGGCACACAAAGGCAGGGTCCTTCCCAGATTTATTTGTTCCTCAGTGCTCAAAGCCCTGCAGAACTTGTCCTTTCCCTGTATCTCCCCATTTGCACTTCTGGATGTGTCACACATGCACACACACAGCACTGCTAGAAAATCCAGGAGAGACACAACAAAAAGCCTGACCCAAAGATCCCAGGATGTGCTCCAAACAGGCACCCAGGTGATTGGGATACCTGTCACATGCTCCAGCCACGATCAATAGCAAAGGCAAAAGAGCACCAGCAAGAGCCTTCATCAAATGGAAGCATAACTAAAACAAACAAAGTGTGTGTCAGGTTCAGTTCAAGAGAGGTTCCTGGAAGCTAACTCATAACAGCTAGGGCAGAAATGCCAGCTCTTTGACAGGAATTGTCCCTAACTCTTTAAGTAAAAGTGTTTAGACTTCACAGAACTCAGCAGAATTGCCTTTGAGTGTCAGCAGTGAACACTGTATATTCTTCTAAGACTTCACAGTACAACTGTCAGCTGTCTGTTTTCTTTCTGCTACATGTAGAGTTTATACAGACACTCCCAGAGGAGCCTTTAATTGCATGTCATGACAAGTCTCCCAACCTCTTTGCAGCTCTTCCACTTAACACATAGTGTAAACTCACCCAATCTCCCTTCACTTTCTCCTTCCCAGATTTCTCTCCTGGAGCTCTGTGGAGGCCTGTGTTGAAGCTTCATTATGATGGAGTGGACCCAGTGGAGAACTCTATAAAAAGCATCCGACTCATTTATCAGGACAGATCTCTTTAGCAAGTCCATATAAACCTCACATGTTGAAGAGCCATAACCTGTGACTCAGAGACAAAACTAAAACCTGAATAACCAAGAGCAAGACTTGGGGCTCTTTTCCAATTTCCTGTTCCTACAGGGTTGTTTTTTTTTATTGTGCAAGGTAGTCACTAGATTTTACTAACGACAGCACTGGGTAATCCCAGCAGAGAGACAACACCATTATGGAGAGAGCTATGCAAACACAGAGACTGTCCCTGCCCCAGAGTTCTTATAATATAAATAGTAAAGACAGTGGGAGGGAAAAGAGAAGCACAGAGAGGTGAAATGTGTTGCTCAAAGGACACGACAGCTCAGTAGTCACTACAGAGTATCCCCTCTCAGGGTGAGTGTTTTTGTAAGAGGTCTGGCTTTGCATTTGGGAAAAAAAAAAAGTCAAAGCAATACTCACAGCAAAGATTGTAAAGTCTGGTTACACTTGTAAAGGGATTCTGTAGAACATCATGCCCCAGTGTGCCATATTATTCCCTTTTTGTGATTCTCAGAACAAATTTCCTCAATTTTCAAGTCTAAAGAGACTTTTTTTCATTGCTTCTGCCTCAAACCAGTATCCAAAAATTAAGGTGTGATAGTAAAACATTTATATTTAAAGCACTGTATGTTTTCACCAAATTCCTCCCCACCCATTATGGCCATGGTTTAACTGCACATTTAAGCACATGTTTAACCACACAAGTGGTGCTACACACATCAGTGAAACTACCTACACTTAAAATTAAGCACTTGTTTAGGGGCAAGATATAGAGAGACACATAGTGGGACTTTAAAAACCCCTTGAGCATTCAGTGGGAGTTAGGAGCTTAATGCTCTTAAGAGACATTTGAAAATCCCACTGAGATGGTGTATCTGCAGCTGAATGCCTCTGGAAATCTGTCAGTGATGCTCAGAATGATACAGTGATTGATTGCAGTGACAATTACACCTCTAATGAAGTCCTGATTACACAGAGAATTTACAACAGATATATCTAAAATTGGTGCAAGGATCGGCTCCTTTTTCTGAAGCACCACTTAGAGCTGGATCCAAAATAGCTCTTGGATGATGCGTGCCACGAGCAGCCACTCTCAGAGGGCTCACAGGGCCAGCCAGCCAGCTTGTGCTTCATTTATGTCATTATTGGCCAGTCTTCTTCTAACCAGGCATTTTTCACCCTATAGAGTGAACAAAGACCTCAGTCCTCTCCTCCTTACTCTACCTCACCAAATCCTGCAGCAGACGAATCTCCACTCTCCCTCTTGCTAGTTGATCCTGGATTTATCCCTAAAAGAGGACCCAAAACACCCAGAGTCTGCAGCTCTGACAAAATCAGCACTCACCCAGCAACACATCCAAATGCCTGGGAACTCTCAGAAGCTGAACAAACACCTCTAATGAAGTGATATAATTTTTCTAAGCTAATGAGAAGAAGGTGACCTGAGCCCACAGGTATGAAACCTAATGGACAACAAGCCGAGGAGATAAGCCCCTGCTTTCCACACAAGCTGACAGAGGTCATGCTGGCCAGAGTTTGAATCTTTCTGGCAAGCAGCTCACTGCAGCTCTACACCTGGCTGGGTTTAATTTGTTATTTATGTCAGCTTTGCATATTTGTAAAGTTCAAGGGTTTATTGCCCTGGCCTGACCTTGCCAAGTCAGAGCTCACATGTGGTTCTCTAGTAGCAATTTCTTTCTAATAAACTTTACTTGAAAGAACATGTGTGATAGATTTTGTTGATGATTAAAAAGAATGGGGCTATGTTCATTGTTAGCCAAGCTGGTTTTGAAGTTTTGTTGGAAGTCACCTCTGTGCTCATTTTTTAAAAAATGTCCCCTTCCCCCTCACCCCGTTATTTTACTGCACACCCTAATTATGTTTCATGTTCAAGCATGTAGCATTGTTTGTGTCTATACAGTAAAGACAATCCCCCCATGTGCTTATTAAGATCATTAAATTAAAGGGCATTGTTCAAAATTGTTCTTTAATCAGAACATGTACAAGCACCAAAACCCTGGGAACACACAAGAGCAGGAAAATGCAAGTTTCTGATGTATGTACACGTAAAAAGCAACTAATACCTGGCACATTCTCTGCCAGACCCAAAGATTGTTGCTTCTAATTTGCTTTGTTTTCCCTTTTAGCAAAGGATACAAATATTTTCTGTCCTTACAGGCTGTGTAACAGGGTATGATCCTTTCTCCATAGGAAGCAGCACCAAAGTCCCTTCACTTTCAAAGGGCTGAGAAATCTTTTCCCTTATGCTCAGGAACAAATATGCCAGTGGTTCCCCAGGAAGTGGAATTTCTAAAACCTGATGTTTGACCTTTCTGTAGGGTAGGTGCTTATGTGGCTAAAAGCATGGTTTTGCCTGTGTTGTTTTACCCCAGTGCTCCACTGTGAGCAGCTGGGCACCACGAAAGCTCCAGCACTGCAGGCATTTTGGAAACTGGATAAACAACAGGCTTTGTGCTTCTGCCCACAGACCTATGTTTAATCCAAAACTGCCCATCCTTCTGCCAAGGGTGGTTAACATTGTCCAAGTTTAAGTGTTATTATTGGTAGATTGACAGAAAACACGACTGCATAAATCTCATTTTCTTATAAAACCCAGCTGAAAGTGTTCCAACACTGCCAGTACATCCCAAAATCCTTACTTCTGCTACTTTATTTTCCCACATCTTGTTATGTTTTCAGCTCAGGACCTAATTCTGGACACAGAGTGCTGAAGGAAATTTTCATCTATGTATGACAGCAAATTACCATGGGCTTTTGTGATTCTTGGAAGAGCACATATGTACAAGTACTTCCCTGAATCAACAGTTTTGATTGTAAATAATTTGAGGCAGGATTGTCATTTATTAAATGTGTGTACAATGACCTGCCTCACTACTGTAAAATGACTAAATAAGTAAATAATAGTGACATCCATGCTCTGACAGCAGCTGTGAGACTTTCCATTAAATTAAGAGCTCAAGAGGCAATTGCAACTAATAGTCAAAGTAGGCACCAGGAAACTGAGTTTCTGGTTGTCACTCATGGAGTAGGGTCAGGATGCCTAAAGTAGCAGTTCCTTGCTCCCTCTGTGAACAGGGCACTGGATTAAGAAATTGTCAGCCTGGCATAAGCCTTTCCTTTCTTTGCTAAGTGGCAAAAGACACCAGTTTGAATTATGCTTAGCGTGGGCTGGCTGGAAAAAGCTGCAGGGCAATCAGCAATGATCAGTCCTCTGCCAACTGATTATAACAGCTCAGCCTTCAAGTCCTGTCTGAGATTTGTTTTCCCACTGCCTGTAAAACAAATCTTGAGTCTTATTACTTGTCGTCCTTTCTGTATGGGGTGATTTTCAGAAGACCCAGGCAATTTTAGCATACCATGACACACAGGTTTTTCTGTAAATATATAAAAACGTCAATTGTTTCTTTTTCTCTTTCCTCTAGCTTTTCCCTTGACACCACTCCTATCTCTAAGTCTGTACACAGTCTTATCATCATATCCACTGTCCTTACCTTTCCCATCTCTTTTTTTCCATCAAATTCTTCCCTCCTGAAAATTTCACATCTTTTTAGCTCTAAATGTACTCAACTAAACACCACACATTTTTATTCAGATAATATCTGTTTCTCCTCTTACAAAACTTGTTTATAGTGTTCTCACTTAAAATGCAAAAGATAGTTTGGCAAGAGCATATTTTTGCAGGGAATAACAAAATTAAGGAGATCCAAAGCCAAATACAAAACCGCATGAAGGCAAAGAGGTACAACCAAGAGTACAGCAAAACTGGAGTTTCCAAAACAAACTGGAAAAGTTTCATCAAAGTCCCAGCCCTTGTTCTTAATTGGACACCCTGATGTTTGAAGGGGCTTGGTGGAAAATAAAACAAATGTGCCTATTGTTCTTAGAATAAGTATTACAATAATAATCATTCTTTAAGCATCAGTAGTGCCTTTCATCTAAGGACCATAAAGCATAGTGCCAACATGAATGAAAAGCCTCTCGGCGTTCCTATAAACAACACAGGCATTTTAGACCCATTTTTAACAGAGGAGTGAGGCCCAGGTAAGATAATAGCAATTTTGTTTTAACATTTGCTGTTGGTTACTTAATTCTATGTATGTTTAGGCCCTGCAGTATTACTTGATTTTCTCAAATGATAAACATCCCAGGTTTCAATGGCTCTTAGTATGCAGCCACTCTCAAACTCAAGTCCTGCTTCAGTTGCTTTAAAAGTACCTGCTTATGTCCTGCTGCCTGCAGATCTCTGCCAGAATCAGGCCACACTTCTGTGCAAGGGCTGGAGGAATTCAAGGCTCCTACACCCTTCATCTTCCTGTGATTTTCATGGTACAGCTAATGTCCTGTGAAGACCTAGGCAGAGTCTTCTCTTTCAGCCTGAGCAATCCCATTCAATACCATACTGAACACAGTGAACACAGTTGATTCAGCAGGGTGAGATTTGTACAGGATTGGGTCTCACATATTTCCTTTCTAATCTTTAGAAGCTCTCAGATGGCTTCACATACTCAGCCAAGGGTTTAAAATATGAAATGTAGCTAAATCCCCCCCCAAACCCTTGTTTTATCAACCTTTACTATCTCCTCAGTGATTGGTTAAGAAATTTGTAAGCAGCATTTCCCAGGCATTGTCTTAATCAGAAACTTTCAGCCTCACTCACAGCCAATCCAAATGCTAAACACAACACTGACCAATTTATTTTTTAACAAGGTTCTCTACTATTGAAACCAGTATGAAGTGCAATTATGGGCTTAACATTCAACTGTTAAATTATCCTCCCAACATCTTTCCAGGCCGCTCTCTTAGCTCTTCAGAAGAATATTTTATTGGAAAGGGTAAATGTATAAAAATCTACTGTTAAAACACTCAACAAATCTCCCCTGTCAGGCCAGTAAACTGTAGTCCACCCACTCTGATCTGAGATTGCTGTTTCTCTGCTCCCCCTTCCCCACCTCCCTTCTCTTTGTTTAAAATATGCTGACCACACAGTGACCTCTCGTAACCCATTGGTCGAAAATTACAACCAGCCACACAAACAAGCAGCTCGAGGTCAGAAAGAGCAGGGTCTGCTAAAAGTTAGTAATCATACATTAATTCCCTGACATAATTAATCAAAATGAACCACCGTTATCTTGCGCGGAACCTTTAACCTATTACAAAGGGGTCAATTTGCAAACCACTTGAGCATGGGAGTTTGGTACAAATAGCATACTCCCTTCATCTGGGATGCCCTAAGTAGGCAAAAATGCCTTTGAAGTCCCAAATCTACTAGATTTAGATATAATTTCATCAATCAAGTTAAAAGGCTGCCTTCTCTCCAAAAAGGATTTCATGTAGATCTGTCATCTAGCTCTGTTCAGTGGGTGACTGAAAATCCATTTGTTAGGCTCTTTTTGTCAGGATGGAGTAGGCTGCAGTTGGCTCTACATGTCAAAATAGCTGAAAGTTTATCAAATTGAAGGCTAAGAGGCATGATTTGTGTTAGAACCTGCGCTGTTCTGGTGAAGGAAGCAGTAAATCTCAGCTTTGTTATGCCAATCAACTCCAATTCTGGAACTTAATTGTGTTTTCATTTGATATGACTATAATTACATCTATATAGTGCATGCAGCTATTCACAGGGAATCAGAAACAGCACTTCACACAGTTGTACAACTACCAGGACCATGCTGCCTGATGATCCTTTATGCTCTCACCCAAGCAAAGTCCCTGTGAAATAACAGGATCTCCATCTTGGTTAAGCCCCCAAAAAACTTAACCCTGATCTTTCAAGGGATTTTAGTGCTCAGTTCCTTTTCAGATCTTAAATTCCCACTGAAATCAGCATGAATCAGGCATCTCATCAGGAATCAGGAGACTAAATACTTTTAGGATTTGGTTTTAAACATCCTGTCCAAGGTCACACAGGAGGATCTTGCAGCAGAGAGGAGAGCAGAATCCAGGTCTCTGAAGTCCACTGAATCAACCTTCCTCCATCAGCTTTAAGATCCCTGCAGTCCATGGAGTCTCCCTTGAGTGTTTTCTAATCCACTTTCAAAGGCACCAATACAAACACTCATCCGTATGTATATCTAATGTATTTATTTATTGCATGCAAGAATGGATGAGCTGTAGAGTTTTAGAAGAATATCATCTTATCAGTGATATCATATGTCACACAGGTGAACCTCAAGGGGTTTGCTATGTTACCAAAACCCCAAAATAGAATTAATTTTAAGCCATTCACTGAATCTCATTTTCTGTGCCATATAATATATGAGCACAACAAAGGTGTCAAATATATTTTAAATTACTTTATATAAGCATTAGTGCAACAACCGCATTTGGAAAGTATCACACCTACTTAAAAAGTTTCTGGGAAATGTAAAACAAAGTCATTGTTAAGGTCAGTGTTTTAGCAGAGGTCACTTGAACTACAATTCCCAATATGCACATGGAGTTGACATGTCTGGCTTTTAAAACAAAATCACAATTCATCATCTGAACGTCAGATCTGTGGCTTATGAGTTCCTGGTGTCTGAATGATTATGACACTTATAAAGTATATTTTATTATTACATCCCACTCATTGCCACTCTCCATATGTGAAGTGATGGATATTTTAAATGTAATTCTACTTATTTATATTTATATCTTACTAGTGACAGGTAAAAAGCATCAACAAATCACTGCAATTTTTAACTAGTCAGAGACAAGATTTATTTTTAGTATAGTTAGCATGCACACTGTGGTTATTAGGAAGAATGATTCCCACTCAGAGAATCATTGTTTAGTCATGTTTAATTAATATAAACAATAAAAAAATAATAAAAAATTGCGACCTTAAAACATTCAGAAATGTCACAGAAAGGTAAAAGGGACAATGAGAGAGACATATAGCAAAATAAGTCTTTGTGTGCAAACAGGGGGCCAGACTGTGCTCACCTCTCTGCCTTGGCTGCTGCAAAGGCTGAGCTGATGTGTCCTGGTGTCCAGCCAGGAGCCAGGAACTGCACAGGACAGCAAGGATTTCCAGTGACCACCAGGCAGATCTTACTGTGCCTTTCCATTGCTTGAAACAAAGTTCAAAAAAGAGAGGAAGAGAGACATTTTACACAGACAGACTGTGATAGGACAAGGGGAATGGTTTTAAGCTAAAAGAAGACAGATTTAGATTAGATGTTAGGAAGTTTTGTACTCAGACAGTGATGAGACACTGGAAGAGGTTGCCCAGAGATGTGGATGCACCATCCCTGGCAGATGGGTTGGACACATGATCCTTCCAGTCCCTTCCAAACCAAACTCAGTCTGTGATTCCATGAAAATTGGGGATGCTACAGCTCCTCTCCCTCCAGGTCTAAAAACGACAACTCAACACTCAAAGTGCAAATAATGCTGAGCCTGCTTCCTCCTTCTTCAAAGACCCTTTAGCACCTAAATTTTGCAGCTGCTCCTGCTCACAGCTCAGTGCATTCCTCACAAAAAGATCAGTGCTGGACATGCACTGAAGGGTGGGATTGAGGGCCACAGTGGGAATGCTGGGCAGCTTTGTGCCATGGGATAGTACAGCTCCAGGGTGCTGACAGACCCTTGTGTAATTGCAGGTCTCATAAAAAAAATTGAGGAAAAATAAAATTTCTTTCCTCAAGAAAATTAGTTCTTTGCTCCATGGCCAATCCCCAAATACATGAGCTGAATGGCTCACATTAGACCCTTCACAGGCAAATTTTGTAGATTAATAGAAAACTTTGAGGCTTATCTCTACTTCACTCCACTTGACTCCAGCAAGTCACTACATGCTCTAGTACCAACTGTCACTGTCTGAGGGTCTCTTTAGGCATGAGATCTCCTCAGATGGACATGTAGGTGGTTTGGAATTCAGAGTTTTCTTGAGGCCACCGGAGAAAAACTGCTTGAGGCAATCTTTTGTAGTTTTTCATGGTTGTTTATTATATTTTATTTACAAAGTGTTTAGACAGGCTGATGGAGGTCCCTCAGCTAGGGGACTATGACTAAATGCCTGCCTGGGAGAGGCAGGACTTATCTTTTATACTTTAGACTACGTCTTCAATATTTACAATTGCTTTTTAATACAGTACAACCTTATTACACAGTTTAGTTTTGTCCTTATCCAATCTGTGGCTGCTAGCATGGCATCCAACATGGATGGCACAGAGAAGAAGGAGGAAGGGGCACACCACACCTTAAATCTTCTATGCTGACTACATGGTCTTTATTATAAACAATTTTAAAACTTACTTATTCTACATTCTAATACACTAATTTACACTTTACTTATCTTTGTGACTTGCAATTCTTCTTGCAATATTGGCAGATTTTTTTAAGGTGTTAAGTTCAGCCTTTGAGACACTTGGGTCTCATTCCAAGGTCTCTGAGAGGCCTGCTGGGGGGGTTTTGAGAACCCCAGGGAAGCCAGGGGAACACTCTGGACTCCCACACAAACTACTGAAACCCTCACTTAGAATGTGTGCAAAATGAATATAACTATAATTAATGACCTCCAGGGTCTCTGGTAAAACCATTTAGCATTTGTCAGGCACTTTGTGGGCTTTTGGGTCAGAAACAATAAGTGTAAGGTAGTATTAGGAAGAGGTCCATCTCCAAGTTATAATAATATATAATAGCAGGATCTTTGAGTTACAAATGAAATCAGATTGCAGGAATGTGTAACATTAAAAAATGTGACTTGACACATCACACATGCAAATGAATTCGGAGTGTGTACTATGTAGATGTTTTCTGGAGCTGGGGTTTTACACCTGATCATGCATAGGTAACTTCTGTGGTTAACAGATGGGAAACAAGTGTGAAAACACCAATTGCAGCAACTCACTGACAATGGCTGCTTGCTCTGAGGAATGTTACCTTGAGCCTATTCCATGATGTAACCTGAAGGACAAAGAGGTTCCTGGTAGCTCATTCTGCAAAGCTGTCCGAGCTGCAAAGGCTTGTGAGTCACACTCCAGAGCATCTGCAAAGGAAAGCACATTACATTTTCCAGGCCACCAAAACTCCTGCTCAAAGTGGGAAACTCACACATGTTCAATCCATTCCCTCCCCCACACCCCCTGTCTCAGCTCCTTTGGGATAGGGAGTTTATTAGTTAATACTTGAGCTTAAATCTTAGTCTGAGGAAGTGATGAGCATCTAAGTCTCTCCTCCCTTCTTGCACAGAGATGAAAGTTTCTCTGCTGGCCTGTTCACTCCAACCTCCCCCTTCCTGGAAGAGATGAATCCCTGCTGAAGAAATCTGAAACCTCTGGCCACCCAGCATATCCTCCAGAAATAAAAGCATCTTCTCTGAGAAAATGCATGCATGGAATGGAGCACAATGCAAGGCAAGCTCTGCTTGCACAGAGCTGTAGGAAATGAAAGGTAAAAGCCAAAAAAGCCAAACGGAGTTGTGTTAAGATAACAACAGGACATTGTTTTGATCCCAGGAGATCCTGTGGTTTTTCTTTTTAATAGTGTCACTTAGAGTAACTTATAAGGGAGGCAGGGAAGGTGACACAATTTTATAACTCTGCAGGGGCTTCACACCATGGGACAAGATTCCTATTGTACTGAGGAGTATTGGAAAGAAAAGGGGGAAAAGAAAAAAAAGCTTGCAAAGCAGATCTAAAATTACACCTATTCTCAAGGAAGATACAAATCTAGGCCAGAAGGATTGCTCATTACAATGAACTCCTAGGAACTTTTCTAGCAAATGCTTCACAGGTATTTCTGAACCTAGCTGAGGGCAGGTGAGTGGGAGCAGGAAAAAAAAAAAAAAAAAATCAGCCTGCCTTCTCCCCACGAAACCCTCAGCCTAGTTTCCACAATGAATCATGGCTTGTTTTGCATTTCCCCTGTTCAAAATTTGTCCAAAAAGCCCCCAGTTAATGGGAAGGGTATGGCAGGGATATGATAGCAAGACAGGAAATTTCAGATGTAACTAATTCTCATGACTTTCCCACACAAGATCATGTTCAGGCAAACACTAAAACAACCTTTCAGCTAAGGAGGACAAAGTAAAAACAGCAGAGAGGGTTTGCAGGGGCTGTGCATTACTCCCAGGTCTATATCGGTCTCTTGAGGTGCAGCCCCTTTACAATTCTCCTCCTGATCCACATCCCTGCATTTCGCATTGTTTACTTCAATCAGTCTCTGCCTGATGTATTTTTCACTTAAGCAACTCCCTTTGCCCAGCTGCACCCCACATGGATGCAGGACACTTGTGAAGTTGTTCCTTTATTTCAGAAATGCAAAATCCTGTAGTCAACAGTGTCTTTTCAGTTCTTCTTTCATCTGTCCTATCAGTTGCAACAGAAGTGGACACAATCCATAGAACCAGGGAGTTCTGGGCCACTTGAGGCAGCTGCTCTACCCCGTTCAGGTACCGACAAGAGTTTCAGAGTTTCAGAACCAACAAATCACTTGCAAATTTCAATCCACAAAAGTTGGAACAAACCAAAGATGTTGCTGTCCTCTTACAAAAAAAAAAAAAAAAAAAAAACAACAAAAACAAAAACAGTTGAACCCAAAATCACAGAAAACGGGCTGATTTAGAGAGAGAAACAAAATCTAACAGAACTATGTGGGCATCTGTGACTCTTAAACTATAATACAAATCCATGATAATAATTACAGTGGGATGGCCCCAATGTCTGACTATTATTACTTTGAAGGTCTTCAAAGATCTTTATCTGAGCTAATTTCAGCTATTGGGTACAGAACCTCTTTTATTCCCTTCCCACTCTGCATCACACAATGCTCTTTTTGGTGTTTCCGTTCACACAGCGGGCACTGATCCCTGCTAGGAGAGGTGTCAAAACTTCTAATAAAATGACTGCTCACGCAGAAAGTCTCACAGCTGAAATTTTGGAGTCGTACAAACTCCCACACAAAGCAGGGCTGTCAGATCAGATTGCAAGGTGTCAGTTTACCCAATTCAAACCTGAGGTTCTATGAAAAAAATGCACAACAACCCCCCCCACTCACACACACACAAATGGAAAATGTCAATCAAAAGTAATTAATAGTTTTCCTTCCTCTTTCGCACTCCAAAGAATGCCATGAGACAATATTCTGTGAGCTCAAATGACTGATGAGTAACATTCACTCAAAAATCACACGCATGGTAAAATATTCACAGGAGTTGTCAGTGGTACCTGAAGACTTGTGTTCCAGACACACAGCTATCCCAAATTCCTCTGCAGTTTCTGTGCTGAAATGTGCTGTGCAATGTAAGGTTTGGGAGGTGACAGAAGGCGTCCATACAGATGGGGAGGACAGATGTGGGGTTAAGCCAGATGTGAGGGAAAGCGCTTGGGGGCAGATTTGAGCCTTCAGCACCTCCCATTTACGTCAAGCAACTGTGAATGATCTCATTTCCCAAGTCATCTGGGGCAAAATATGGCTTTGTGTAGAGGAGCCAAAATCTATGGGAACTTATAAAAAAAAATGTCTTAACTAAGACCTGAAGAGCTTTAAACCCAGCTCCTTCAAGCTGAAAGACCAAGTTGTTTGTTTATCCAGCAATATCTGGATAAAAAGCAGTAGTACAGGTTGCTGGCTCTTCAGCTTGATATCAGACAGTGCACCAAGTGCTGGAGGGCTGGTTTGTACTTTATTTGCAATATTTAATTTATACTTTATTTTCAATATTTAGGTATGGGTTTACTCACACACAGATTTATTCACAGGATATAGACAGACAGACTAGCCTTATGTTCTTTCTTCCCCATTAACCCATTAATTCCTGTGCCATGTTTGCCTCTGTCCTTATCCTACATCTCAGATGTGCATCTCTCCTCTCTCCTCAAAACAGCCATGGATCCACGTAGTTGGAAATGCATTAGCAGACAAGCAACTATGAATGTAGGAAAGAAAAAAATCCTTCCATTTCCATCCTATTCCTTGCTCTGGGAAGGGATAGCCCTGCTTTGGAGCATCTTTCTCTCCCCTAACCAGTGATTTTAGGAGCCAGATGTCCCTGGCTGTCAAAGTTTGCTCTCTAACTGCACATCACCCTCTCACATGAGTTTTCCCTAACTTCTTTGCTCAAACTGCTCTGATTTAGCCAAGAGAGCCCATTAAAACTGTTTTGCAATTTTTTTCACAATTTCCAATTCCGTTCCCTGTGTAAAGGCATGATCCTGCAAAGATTTATGTTTAAGCATTACTTACCAGTAATCTCCTTAAAGTCAGTTGAATGGCAAAGAGAGGTTTCTCAACACAACGTGCTGGAGAGTTTTTTTCATGATTATGGGCACTAAATGACTCCACATCATTCCCTTTTACCACATAACACCTGTGTTGTTTTACGCACACGTGCCATATATATGTTTTGGACTTTTCCCAAACTTTTTTTTTTTTTCCCTCCTCAAGTTTTAATCTTTTGATTGGAATACTCTTGATACATCCCTAACCTACTCTGAATGGTAAGCAGGATGGGATACAGGTAGCTCCTCCCAGCCTACTTGGGAATCTAGGGGCGAGAGGACCACTGCTCTTGACATCTTTAAAGCACCAGGTCTGTAAGTCTTTGCTGCTGTTGCAACCCCATAAAGCTCTTTTCTTTTGTTCTCTACTTGAGACTGGTTCCTAGTACCCTTCAGACATTTTATTGATCTTTCTCCCCCTCTAGCTCATACATGCTAATTGTACCTCTGTAGCAAAACAATCTTATTATCATGTTAATTAGTGGGAGGGTTGTTGAGGGTTTCCAGTTCATTACCTGCTAATTTCAAGATAAATGAATCCACAGGTTACTAAGTAAATAAGGTCACCTATCAAGTACTTGTAAACGTGTTTGTAAACAAGGAGGGGAGATGGGGAGCGAAAGAAAGGGAAGCATGTTTAGAGTGGATGGTGGGAAGTAACTTTGGATACGGATTTGGCATCCCATGCTGGGGTGACTCCATTTCCCTTGAACTCATTTGTAATGGAAAGCGAATGTTTGCTGTCCACCTGGTTCCCCAGTGGGACGTTTCCTCCTGCAACTACTTTGTGAGCTCAAAGGGCTCTTTGTGAGCAGATTACTCACTCGGAGGTTTGGTTGATTGTTGCTGCCTTTTGTGGTGAGAGCCAGGAGTGAGGACATGCAGTAGGAAATACAGCACCAAAGGGGGAAGAAAAAAGCATGGTAGTGTGAGTCACAGAAACCTCCCCCTCCACATGGCCCAGGGTTATTCATATTGCCTTTATACACAGGGCACCAGCACAAAGGAATTCAATGGGAGAGGGGAAATAAACAGCCAGATCCTCTGCTGGGGTAAAGTGACCTGTGGCTTTGAAATCTGTGCCTTTCTACCACACCCCAAATCTCCAGGAAAATTATTCTCCAAGAGGGGCAAATGGATGAAAGGACCATGGAGAAAAGCATATCTGAAGCATGGGGATTGCAGAGGTAATGTATCAGGGGTCAAAATGAAAAGTGATACTGAGCAGGGTCCCCTGGGCTCTGTCCTCAGGCCTTGTTCATTAAAGTTGGTGAAATAAAGAATATGTGTATTAATTGCTCAGATCACATGGGGCTGGGGAGGGCAGCAAGCTCACTGGAAAGAAGGAAAAGAAGGAGAGAAATTCAAAGAGTTATTGATAAACTGGGGGAGGGGGTGTGGAGCAGTGTGCCAGTCCCTATGCACAATTTCAGAGCCCAGGTCTGAGTAAGAACAAGGTACATGAATATAGAATGAGCCAAGGAAAGTGGTGCTTCCTCATTAAAGTTTCTGAGGAGCTGAGCAGATCCCAAGGTAAAGAGAAGGAAACACTGTTATGATGCTGTGGACAAAGCAAAAGTGACTTGAGCACATTAAAGTGGGAGTTCTGCCTGCCAGACTCCTGGGTGACCTCCAGGTTTAGAGTGAGAGCAGAGCTCTGACCTGTGGAAAGAGACCAAATGAACACAGTTGTTTTAACTGAGGGTGTTCAGAAATTTAAAAGATGAAAGATGGAAAAAAAATCTGCCCTCCAGAGCCCTACTGGCTAGGCTAGAAAGTGAAGTGTAGTAAGAAGGATTCAGGTTAGGGGGAATACTCAGGTGCCTGCATATAAATATTTACTGTCAATTTAGGGACCTAAGGACATCCAAGGCAGGCTGACAAATATACTAAGGGACCTGTGGGAGGCTTGTTCCCATTGAGACTCATCTCAAGCTCTAGATTTGGTGAAGAAAGATTTTAGATGGCAGTGGAGACCCCTATTTTGGCCTCTGAGTCATTCCCTAGGTAAAAATGTAACTATGGGTAGTGAAACAACGGAGCAGCAGTTGGCTCTAAAGTCTTCCTCTTTGGAAGCAGACAGGACAGCCCGCCAGCCATGGTGCACTGAGATCCAGGGGATTCCCATCAAAACCACCTCAACTCCTTCTTACTCTGTACTGAGGTAAGAATTCACAAGCAAACTATTTTTTCTGGCTGTGGTGATCCTGGAATCAGCTTTCTACTTGACCCAAGTCTGAGTCTGTTTCAGAGTCTTGCAGTGCTTCACAAAACCTCCAGGGATTGTCCTCATGTTAGACCTGAGGGGACAGGAGATCTGGGAAAACTGCAGTGACTAATTTATCTGGCCCATCCCACCTTTTGCTCTGAGGGAGATATCTGCAAACACTCTTTGTCAGATTTGATTCAAATTCCATGTAAGAGATACACTTGTGGTGTAAAGGAAATTTCCTTTTCCCTAGTTGCCTTTAAAATTTGTTATTTGTGCCAGGAGCTCTGCTATTTGAGTCACCTGCTCTTCTTCCACCAGCTGGGTGAGCACATAGCAACTTGTATCATCAGCTTCCAAGGGCGAATGATCATGAAAAACAAATTTAAAGTTGCTTTTAGTCAGTATGCAAGATAGAAATAACCATATGAATGTTTGCTAAAAACAAGTGCAAAAGCACCACAAAAACAGTCCAGGCAAATCCATTTAGTCTTCTTTTCTTTTTTTTCTTTCCCCTCCTCTTTTTTTGGGTAGCTAAGGATTTTTTTACTTTACACAAATTAGAAAGTAGAAATAGCATTTTTTTCTTTTTCAAGTAGTGGTTGATATCAAATGCCTGTGAAACACAACAAGCCCTTCTCTGAACTCTGAATTGCTTGTGCATTTATTTGGATACCAGGAACTCGTGGATTTTAAATTTCAAGAACAGCAGTTATGAGGAATATTCAGCATGATCTTATTATTGTAACAAAGCTGCTAAAATATATGCATGAAACATAATCAAAGAGGGTTCTATGTGTGTGTTTATTTTGTTTTTACCTGCTTCACACAGGATCAGAACAGACTTTGCAAAGAGATGCTTTCTGTGTTCATTTTTTTAGTGTGCTCGGGAATTTTGGGGTTGTTTTTCTGTGGTTAACGGCATGATTAATCCAGTGTTTATTAAGATAGGCTGAAATGCTTGTATCATCTGGTTTTGGCTTCCCTTTCAGAACACCTTTAAAGTTTCTGACTCTGTAAAATGTAGATACTCCAGAGGCATCTGGTTTAGCAGTCCAACTGGCTTCTGAAACACTGAATTCTCCCTTCTACTTATTTTTAATTAAGATAATAAATTGGTCTTAAATTATCCCTGAAATCAGACCAGTGTTGATTACAATGGGTTTCATGCTGTGACAGCTCAAGATGATGTTATTTTTATTCCTTTTCAACGAGATCTTAATCTCTCCCTGCGTGTAAACAAATTGTCACAGTAACCTTGTTCTTTAATCTCCCAGCTGAAGACCTTTAAAGCATTGGGAGATAACAGATCTAACTGAGATTTCATCAGCTTTCAGGCTTTTACAGATATGCCTCATGCCTCTCCCACTGCTGCAGTCTTTAAATGTTGGAGGAGAGAAGTGCACGTTACACTCAAAAGCTTTCCTTAAACGTTTGAAAATAGTATCCGCCTAGCAACACGCCATCCAGGGCTCCAATCCACAAACAAAATTTGGATGCAGGCACAGCAAGCCAAATTGCTACCTGTTGTAGCCAGTGCAGAACTTTCCCACTGCCTGCCCTGTATGGCTCTGGCTTACACCAGCCAACCTTGCTGGAAAGGTCAGTGCATTTTAAAGCTCAGAGGAACATTGTGTGTCAGGAAGGAACACTGGCTTGCCTTTCTTAATCTCCTCCTAGCAAAAGAAAGCAATTTCAAGGGGCAGTTGGTAAAAAGAAGAGTGAAAAGACTAGAGGTAACTTGCTCATTTTTTTTCCCTCCCTCCACCTGCTTTGCAAATATGAACTAATTTATCTTCTAAAGCAACAGATACATAATTATAGCCAGTCAGCTCTTACAAATGGGGTAAAAGAGGCAACAGGCAGCAAAGTTATTTGCCTAAGGCCCTGCAGCCAGTCTCGCAGGCAGTGAGCAATTCCTACCCTGGGGAATCCAAATCTCCAGCCTTGCTGCTCTCCCCTGAGTGCTTTGGAGCAGTCTCCCAGGTTTAGCCAACCCTGACAACTGGCTTTCTGCTAAGTCCCCAAAACTCTTCCTTCCACTGGCACATGGCTGGGATAATGCCATCAACTCCACATGTGAATACTTCTTTTAAAAATGATGTCAACAATCTGTATGTCAAGCTATTTCGGTGCATTCAGATGAGCATTTTTCATGTTTGAGGGCATGTAAGCATCATTATTCATAGTGGTAGGACTGGGAATACTCAATAGCATCCATAAACCTGGTGTGCATTTCCTTACAGGTGAACATTATTTGTGAGTAGACATATGGGTACATTTTCCAAACACTATACAGGAGCCACTGCACACACACAAAAAAATCTGTTCCTGTTAAAATAGCTTTTGCCCAGGCATCTATTGATGTTTGGAAAATGTGCTCCATTTATTTACTGGCATGCCAGTTATTTGTCTATATAACAATGTTTTCTGTCAAGTCAGAAAATTTACTGTTCCTGTAGTTTAAATTCTTTCATTGAAAATTCAGCCAAAACTACTCTGACAGAAAGGCTTCTCTGCAGAAAACAAAGATATCTGCATCAGGTTTGCAATAACATTGTCCCAGATTTACTACTGACTTTCATTTGTTTTAATGTTTCCACATCAAATTTAAAAGCATTTCATATATTTCTGAGGATTTTAAAGTTCTAACAGATATGTGTTAACAACATATAAGTATTTATTTATAAGTACATGAATATATATACACATACATTTATAAAGTAAATTAGGTTTTATTTATTAACATTTCCATCAACTGAGAACTATTTATTTATTTCTGAATGTTTGGCTTCCTGAGAAGTCTGAGTAACTAAGCAACTTTCTGAAGGAAAATGAGCAAAACTCAGGTAAAGAATCTTAAGTTGATGAAGAATATTAGACCCAAAAATTCTTCATAACAAAATAAGTCAACAGTAATAGCAAAAAATAATCGTTTCTCCATATAAAATTATTCTGCAAATTTCTCTCAAGTTTATCAAACTAATGATCAGTAGAAGAAAGAACCACAGAAAAATTAATCTGGGGATACAAAAAGTTGCACTCAATACATTTTAAACACATACCTTTTGTTCAGAGAGATTATTTTTTTTACTCTGAAATTCTTTTTTTTTTATCAGCTTCTGCAATTGAAAATGTTGGTAAATGGATATAATCACCCCAGGAATGCTTCCATGGAATCACTTACATGTAGTTCTCCGAAAATATTTTAAGTAAATAGAAAATATTTACTCATTTATTTATTAGGAAGCTGATAAAGTGACCACATGCAGAATGGATTTTGGACATACTTGCTAATGAACTTTGAAAGTAACATGCGGAGGGAAATCACTACTCCCTATTTTTATATTTCACAATTTCAGTAGGTTAAAAAAAAAAAAAAATGAAATCTGCAATCTTTGCCACAGCTCGAAGAGGTGTGATTGCTCTAGAGGGACACTGTCCCTGTGACTATGACCTCTGAGCATGTGCCAGACTCGAGTTTCTCCACTGTTATCTCCACCCTGTCCAGTGAGTAAAGGAGGGACAGCCAAAAGCAAAACCTGCTCCTTGGGAAGCCAGGGCAGGAGTCTGGCCTTTGGCAGCTCTAAGAGAAGACTATCAATGGGACTATTGTCCCATTGCAGCAGAGCAAACTACACCTCCCTCAGCTGCTTCACTCTGGATAATTCCTACCTGTCCTAGGCACATGGAAGAGTACTTGGGATGCTGGTGTTACCACATGAGTTTGCCTCATCACTTCTGTCCTGACAACACCCACAGGTTGCAGTGCAAGGTAACAAAAATACAGTTTTCCCCTCTCCTCTGAAAGTATCTCCCATCCTTTCTCCTTTTAATCTTTCCAGAGAGAAGACCACCCTGGTAAAGCAGGTTTTAAGAGCTAAAGGGAAGGTTTTAAAAGTGAATACCAGTGAGAGTCTCTGTTTCAGTTTCTGCAGCTGCAGTTCAAGTCTATATACTCAGTACCAACTATTTCTCATCCTAGCATTGGCTTGCAAAATACCACAGCCTGAACTAAGCATAACTTGTCTTGCAACTTCTGTAAGAGTGAAGATCAATTTTCTCCCTGAGCAACAGACTAATTCATCAGCAGAGACTAAGACGTGGCAAGAACAAATAGCAGAGAGCAGAGAAGAGAAACAGAGAGGAGGGAAGAGAAGATACTGGAGGGAAAATGAAGACAAAGTAATTTGCTAACTAATGTGACTCGATGGAGCCCCAGTTCTGTGTCCCCTGGAAGGGAGAAGGCTACACCTGTGTGCAGCCCCACATTGCTATTTGCATAGCATAAGCCCCAGAGGTAGAGTAAGTGCCTACCAGAGACTGGCTGCAGTGCCAGGAATTGGGATCTGTCATTCACTAAACCCTTGGCATTGCTTTGCCTTCCTCATATAAACACATTCTTCTCTCTCATCAGTGTATTTTGAGCCCTCTGAAATGAGGAGAGCTGGATATCTCCATCCACCAGGCTGAACTGACTTTCCCGTGGTGCTGCCAACACAATTTTAAAGCAGATAATGTAGATGATTACTTAAGTGAATTTACACATGATGGCAAATAACTATGCTTAATAAAACTGAGAGAGCCTTAATGATTTCATTTTGGTGATTTAATTTATAAAAGAAAAGCTTAATCATTTAATAGCATCATTAAGAAAACACCACAGGAAGTTTAGAAATAAAGAATCATCCATATCTCCTGAGAAATGAGTTTTCGTCTAACATTCCGCTCATGACAAAATAAAACGGAAAGCTTACAGCTTCCTAAATAATTGCACTTGAAATATAAGCAATCCCTGAAGAATCTGTTCAGCCTCATCTTCTGCAGCACAGAAGAATTGCATTTCTGTTCACCACAGTGTGAAGGAGGCTTCGCAAGTAAAAGGCACCATCAGTGATGGGATTGTTGTATTTATTTTTTTTTCTTAAAGACTGCCTTGTGAACAAAATGCAAATGTCAGAGCAATTAAAATTATGTGTTTGTTTCAAAAGCAGTAGTTTAAAATAAAACTGTATTCTGCCACCCCATTTGACAATGGAAGCATCCCTTACCAACACGTGCACACCTTCTGTGTCTGTGCATACTCGTGCACACACAAGTGTTCCCAAGTTCCACTTGGAAATCTCCAAGGACTGGATTAACCAAGAGTTTGCATTGGGGTAATGGAAAATATGACCTCATTAGCACCAGGTTTGTCATTTGCTCCATAATACAAAAGTAAATTACAATGTATTAATGCAGTTAGTGTTGTTTTTAATGTGCACTGGGATACAATAAAAGTTTTTATTGGGGAAGTGTGATGGCATGTTTTCACTATGGCATTAGCACTGGTCTTCTGATAGGGCGGCCAGTCATATTACCCAGTGGAACACTCCTATAATGATGTAGTAAAATTTGACTCTGATATAGTAAAATCTGTTTATGGTAAAGCTGCTTTTTCACACAATTGGGCTGGAGCAGGGAGCAGAGAGGATGGAGCTAAAGGAATTATTTTCTAACTGTATTTCCATAGAAAGTGCTCAAAACCAAACAAACAGATATTCCAATGGAAATACCATGTCATAGTCTCCATTTTCCTTTGCCTAGCTCCTTTTCTTCTTCAATTCATCCATAGGATTGTAATCCAGCAGCTGCCATAAATTAGTGCCCACATCTTGGTGAAGGAGCCTGAACAGGAGCATTGAAATTTAACACACTTTTAATAGGCTTGTCGTGGAGTTTTGCATGTACAACCTGGCCCATGTAAAACAACCTCAGGCACATTTGTGGCTTCAGAGCAGGAAGGTGATGGTGGAGAGCAGGGGTGGGGTGAGATCCTGCTCCTGCTGAGTACAGAGCTTGCTTGTGTGTGCAACCTGCACCCTCCTTCCCCTGCCCCTTTATTGTGTTACCAAGAACAGGTTTGTGCTACTAATGAAGGTTTGCAGGTGCTAGGTTTGAGCCCTGGCTTTGTCTTTCATTCCTAACTGGGCAAAGAGAGTTTCATGCATTTAAACTCATTTTCATTAGGTTTAGGCCCTGGCTACCAATGACCAGCTCGTTGCCAACCAGACTGCAAATAACACCAGTGAAGATTGTCAATCTAGTTGCTCATCCCAACAAACCACAATTTCTTGATTACCAAACTCTTGGTTCTCAGCTTGTTTCAAAACCAAGGCTGAATCTGGGTTCGGGCTAAGGTGCCACCTTGCACCATGGCTGATGGGTGGTGTGCCCTTGGAGCCCTAGAAAACAAGGATCACTGATGATGTGACCTAGCAGCAGTTGCTGTCCAGAGTGGAAAATATCATGAGGATAAAAAGGGGCTCATTGTAACAGCAGCAGTCACCCTTCCCATCCCTCCCTGAAAAAACAGCAAGAGATTCAAACCAGCAGCCCAGTTCCCATTCATTGCATCTTTGCTCCTTCTCCTTTCCCCTACCCTCAACAGCACCCAACACTATATTTGTGGGGAAACTACCTGGATTTTGCTTTTGTTTCTGAGGTGTCTTGAACTGGGTTCAATATTTGGAAGGACAGACGAAAATAAGAGCTGGAAAGGAATATTGGCTAGGACAAAGCTGTGAGAGGCATTCATTAAAATAAAAAGATATCTATAAAGTCATGAATAAGGCTTTGTAATGAATGGACCCAACTAGCCTGTGCCTGTGGCTCTCTCGCTAGACTAGTGACAGTAGCTGAAAGTTATTTATTTGTTTGTAATATACTTTTCCACTGAAACACTTTAGTAATAAAGAGACATGAGGGGAGACACATTAGAAAGTGTGCCATACATCAAAATGAAAAGTACCACATAAGCTACATGATAAACGTAGGATAAAATGTACTTTGTTTTCCACAAGACAAAGCAATAAGGAAAATGCTGTGTCTGGAGTAATTCTGAGCTTGGAACTTCTGCTGGTTATTTATTTTTATTAAGCAAATACACAACCCTGTAAATGTACCTGGTGCTAACTAAACAAGAACAGCACACAGTCCCAGGTCTGAGAAGTTCACAGCCCATAATGGAGAAGACACAACAAAAGCCGACAATTCAGGGAAGCACTGAGATATTTTCTGTGAAAACAAGCAGAATTCATAAAAGAAGAAAATAATACGTCTCTTGAAATTCCACGTAATTATTAACAGGTATAAACATATCTCCTCTCCTTTCCATTTATTGATTTATTCCCCGGTGGCATATTGTCTAAATCCCGCATGGCGAGTCTCAAGGCGAGGACAGCCTTTGTGTTATTTGTACAGTGCTTAGCACCGCTGGGCCCCGATCTTTCACGGGGTCTTTTCTATTTCTTTTTCCAGCATACTTAATATAATGAGCAGATCTGAAGACGAGAGTGAGGGAAGAAAAGCATCTGCAAGACAAGAGTCAACAGAATCTGTGAGTGACACATGGGGATTCTGATTGTGAAGTAAGAGAGGAGGAGCAGAGAGTCAAAGCTGGAGCAGAGACACTGGTTACCTGCTTTTCTTACTTATTTACTTTAGAGCTCTTGCCATTTTACTTGAAAATGCACAAGAAGACAAGGAAAAAAAAAAGTTATTTTGACTTACAAAAGCGTGGAAAGGTCATTAGGAAGACTTGAGAACCAATAAAGCTCTTTAAATCCTTCCTACTTGTCATGCATAGAGCAAAGCTTACAGGAAAGCTGCAGCTAAGAAAATTACAAATGGTAATGCTATTATTTGGCATATAGTTGCCAAAGGCATTCAATATAAAGATTTTACAGAGGTGTCAACTGATATATAGCAAACACACAAACAGTCTCCAGCTCTGTAACATATGCAAGGAGAGCTGAGACTAAATATTAAGCATATGAATTATATATTCTTGCAATGCGAGGCTGAGAAAATGCTTGCTGTGCACCATAGTTAAAATGAGCAATAAATACCAGGGTTAATGCTGGCAATGTCTTGTTGGGGAAGGTTTCTCTAAGCCCCCCTCTCCCAAGTTTGGGTTTGAAACCATTTTCTGCTGTGTTGGATAATGAAGTGATTAGACTGCTCCTTTCCGAGGCTGTTACATATTTAAAACAGGTTCCACCGCTGCCTCATTTTAAACATCAGAACCTGTTTTGGGCGCCAGAAATGTGAAACATGAACATCAATAGCTTTCTCCTGCCAAGATAAGAGCTTGCTGCAGAGGCCAAACATATGTCTCTCCTTCTTTCCCTGAGGAGGTTTCTGGATAAGGAAGAGGTGTGCCGGTACCTGAGCTGCTTAAAATGACTCAAACACATATGGACCTTTTGTAAACTTCCCTTTGCTCTTTCTCTGTGGGGCAGCAAGAGTTTTCAGTCCCAAAGGTGTTGCCATCTGGGTTTGAAAGGATGGGTCTGCCTGAGAGTTGCTTCCCCAGCACAAGTGGCTTTGACTGCCAGGGTCTGACCCCCTTGGTCGGTGCTAGTCCTTATGGAGGCAGCAGTGTGGGCTGCTTTGTTTCCTAGGGAAGGGTCATGCCTAGGTTTCCACATTGAAAGGAGCAGCAGGACTGTCATGAAAAATGCTCTGTGCTTCATTGGTAAAAACACTCTGTGCTTCATTGGTACTTGTCTTGGCACCAGCAAAATTCAAAGGAGGGAGCAAACATGAAGTGCAGTTGTGTGTCAAGCAAAAGCTCTCACAGAGGGCCAGGAAAGTCATGATCTTGCTCTGCACACCAGTCAAGGCAAAGCCTTTGCCAGCTCTGAGGTGCTGGAAGTGCTGCAGTGCCCGATGCGCCGGCGAGCGCCCGCGCAGGCACCGCATGCAGGCGGGACAAGGCACAGCTTTGTATTCAGCAACCTTGCCCAAAAGGCAAATTAGTTCTTGCAGCTCAGGTTTAATGAACAAAAAGTGCTCGTAGTAACCAGACTCTTGCCTTCCTCAAACAAGGTGGGGTAGTGTCAGGGCAAACCCAGCTGGGGACCTGGAGAATGATTTTCCTTGTGTTTTGCTCTGCTTGACTGACTCTGTGCAGGCAAATGTAGATCTGAGCTGCCCTGGCTGCCTTCCCTGCTGTCTCTGCAGAGAGAAGAGACACCTGAGACAGCCTTTCTGCCAGTGGACTGGGATGTGTGCCCTCCCACAGTTTCTGCCACCGTGTTTTCCTCCTCTCGGGCGCAGAAAGCATCAATTTCATGTCGTGCCCTCACAGGACAAGAGTGACACAACTTAGCAGCTCCCCACCCCAGGCTGCTGGCTCCCAGCCCTGGGACACTATCTAGGGACAGAATTGCAGCCCTCAACGAGTGTTTCCCAGCCAAGTCAGCAGCTGAGATTCCTCCTGATCCCTTCCAGTTTACCACAGTGTGTGGGGAGCTCTGCCGTTTGCAGAGTCGTCTCTGCATTCTAGGCACTTGCTCACGCCTTGAAAGCACAGCCCAAAAAACCACAAGAAAATATGTCAGGAAAACCCAGCGCTCCGTCTGAGCACAAAAAGTGCCAGTATTTAATTCTTACTTCTTCAAACATATGTCAGCAAAATCAGCACTTCATCAGGCCACCCTTACTGTGGGGACTCGTGGGGACTCACACCTGGGCTGAGGGATGGGGGACATGAAGCCGCAGGGCAACTTCAGCTTCTCTATTTCTTTAATATTTAAAAAGCCTTAAGCGTGGTCTGGCCATGTGTATACAGCAAATCCTTCCCCAGGCACTAAAATACAGCCACCTTTAGAGTGGAAACAGCAGTAAAAGATTGTAGACCTGGACAGACACAGCAAATGGCCCCCAAAATACAGAGAGTTTTGGACAGGGAAAATGATGGTTGCTTCATGGGATTTTGGCTCTGGTGAAGAGCCAGGGCTCCTAAATCTTCAGAGTCAGCACCATCCAATTTTTAAGCAGTTAGGCAGTGACAAATAAATGCACCATTTAACTGCCTCTTATTGAAATTAATAGAAATGAATCATCCTGGCATTTTTGAAAAATCTTTCTGAAGCAGCTTAGGTGCCTAAATATCTTTAGCAGCATAGACCTAAGCAACTTTTCAAGTACTAGTTAGATTCTGCTTCCTAATGTGTCTCATAGCACTAAATCACACAGAATAAATGGGGTTTTTAATGAATGTGAGAGGATGGGGCTTCAGCTGCCAAATTCCTCTTAGCCTTGAGCAAAGAGTGGCAGTAGCTGTGAAGTTGGCCCTCCCTCCACCAGCTGAAAGTCGGGCAAAAATGTTGCATCCTAATTCTCCCAGCCTGCTGGTAGCACATGCATCAGTTTTATTGCAGTGCTGCTTTTGCTGTTCTTATTTCATGAGGCTTCCTGATGCTTTTTTCATGTTTTTTCTGGGATCCTGAGCATGCAACAACCCCAGCTGCCTCTGAGGAGGGTGGCACTGATGTCTGACATCCTACAGCACAGCAGCACAGAGCAAACACAGAGCGGCCCCTAAAACCCTGCCAAACAAGGTCCTTCTTCACACAGGCCTCCTCACATTCATCCCTTAAGCTCCTGATGGACTTGAAATAGCCAAAAAATAAATCCAAGCTGCTGCAAATGGACACTGGAGGGAGATGGAGAAGGGCTGCTGGAGTGAGAAAGAGCAGCCAAATCGCTGCTGTGGTCATGAGTTTGTTCCCAGTCAAAGGCTTTAGTCCACTGGAGTTGCTGTGAGAAGAAAAGTGAAGGCATTTGGGAATGCTTTGCATCCTTTTGTGTTTGATTTTGGATGGTTTGGGAGGCACAGCACTTTCAGATCCCAATGTCATTGTTTAAGGGGTTGTTTGTTTTCATTCCGCTCCTCCCTACACTGAAAATTAAATTTGGCACACAGAGACCAGTCACTGATGACTCTTCAGGGATAGATTTTTATTACATTTAGGAGACATTCAAAATAGTATTTGACATTATTTTATTCTAGGAATTATAACTGAGACCCCAAGGGATGGAGACATGCAAAGCCCACAGTAAAGCAGTGGGAGATGCTGATTGCCCAAGGCTCCTTTGAAATCCCAGATTATGTTATGGATATAGTCACAGAATTGAAAGTGATCCCTTTGCCACAATTTAACCAGTTCCTGCCTGCCAAATGGGGCATGGGAACCATGGTCATGGTCTAAGCAAATGTGTCAACTCCTAAGATGTGGTGCTTCAAGAACATGCAGGGCTTGCTGTGTCTCAGTCCCTGGGAGGTTGCTGGTGGAGCAGAGTCATTCCAGCCCTCTCAGCCATATGCCTGTCTCTCATGGAAAGGACACATTTCTCCTACCAGACAGCACTGCTAAGCTTCTAGCGTGTGGTGGCCTCGGTGTCTGCTGTGGCTCCTGATTGTGCAGCTCACCATGCTGAGAGCAAGAGAAGTAGGTGAATGAACAAACTAGTGGGTGAAGGGCAGAAGGCAGTAATAGTACTGGGTAGAAAGAATAACAGGTATAAAACCCATTTTCTACAACTTCTGGATGCTCAGACTTGTGATTCTTTACTAAATTTGAGGAAGAACAACTCCACTATGGACATACAAATGTATTGCAGGATTGCTCCTTCAAACTCACTCTAATTTTGTTTTGGAGAGCAAATTCTTTGGCTCTATTCACTCATGATTGCAACTTTGCCTGTACCAAAAAAAAAAATCCACATGTAAAAAATTGTTTAAAACTGAAAACATGAAGTTTTATTTTTTAGAAAGTAGCGTCACTTAATCTAACATTTGGAAAATCTAAACCAAACTCTCCATATTTTTGGAACAGAAACTTCAGCTGGCTACTTGAATTAAACTGGCCAGCTACATCTTTTCCACAGATCTGTATTCACTTAATAATAGTAGTGCTTTGAAGTTAGCCAATTCCTTTCCTCTAACAGTCTCACAGTTCTCACAGTGTTTTTGAAATGGATCTAGAGACGTTATTATTCCCATGTATTGGCTCAGAATAAACCGTGAAATAAATGATTTGCTGAAGGCTGCAGAGTAAACGAGTGGCAGAACTTTAGTTTTCCATGTCCTAGTCTATTCCTGTAGGCCAATGAGATCCAGTTTGAGGGTCCTAAAATGCCAGATATATTCCCCTAAGCGGGCATCTTAATGCTATTCACACTTCCTTGGTCGCATGGATACTATGGAACTGAACTGGAGGTATCTCCATCTGATAGGGCCACCTGGCAGATGTGTGTTCCACATCATGTGAGTGGTAACTGCTGTGAGACTCAGGGGAAAAAAAAACAAATGTAGGAATTGACCTGATCATCACAAAACCTGGCCAACAACTCGTTCCCTGCTCAAATCAAAATACCAGGCAGAAATGAGGGCTGCAGAGAGCAGGGTCTGAGTGGGATAAATTGTTGTGATGGGCTGGGAGCAATAGATATGGCACTTCTGTTTTTACTAATACACCTGCCATCATTCACTGCGTTCATTATCACCACGCTTCTTGTATTTTTATTCATCAGTGAGAGCAAAATGACCGAGCTTCTTGATGCCTTTGTCTGCGAAACACCTTTGTCTGCTGTTTTTGTATCACCTTTGCCATCGCAGCTATAACAAATCACCTTGTTAATGTTACAGAGCTTGTTCTTGTGGCCCAGGGTGATCCCGTGCAGGCTGGTGGGCAATGTGCACATAACTATAATCCGCCGCGCTTTCATGCAATTAGTATGCGGCAGAATTGTTCTCGGATACTCACAGACATACAAAAAGATTAAATAAAACCTATTTAATGTCATGAATTGTCCTGTTAGGAGTTAATGAGGTCTGGTAGGTTGCCAAAGTCCAGCACACAGAAAGCTCAGGCAGGCCAGGAGGGAGAAAGGGAGGAGTTGCTGGGTTCAGCCAGATAGACCTTGAAGTGCAACAGCTGTGCCTTGTCTTTGAGGAGAGGATCAAGTAGAGAATATGAGATAGGCAAACGTTGGCTTAAACTTTCTTCTCTCTTTGATTGTCCTTGGACATCTGCCTCATCTCCTGTCAAGAATGTTTGGCAGCTGTGAGCCCAGAATAACAGTGCCGCTCAGCCAGGGCGCTATCGCCGGCGTCTAATACTTTAAGCCAACTACTCTGTGCTGTGTGCCTCACCCGATCCTGAACTATGCTAATGCCTTGAGCTAACTGGGCTTTCTAACAGCCCGGGAAACACATAGAAGTGGGCTCTGCGGTTTATTTTCCTCACGTGCTAATTGGCTTTAATTGTTGGCCAATTGGATTTCAAGTTTAGAAAAGGGTGCCCCAGACAAAAGGAAAAGTGTTAACTTAAGACCGTGGGAGAGGCAGGCCATTCTGTTCAGTTTCTAATGTAGCAGACTTTATGCAGATGCATAAGTCTCAGGGCAATGGCTGTCCTAGAAAGATTTCTCAAGCATAACCAATGTGGTTTCCTATAAAATATATGCTTCCATACAGGCTGAATGTCATTAATGTTCAGCCGTTTCCTGGAGTGCAAATTCCCACCTTTCACACCAAAGTGCTTGTGCTCATTTTGTGTCAAGAATAGAGGGATAGGTAACAGGAATACCAGATTCATTTTGGTATTTAAACTGGTTTACATAGTGGCTTCAAAATGTTTCTGCAAAATCCAGCCTTCATTTGACTCCACAGTCATGGCAAAAGAGAAGGAAGAAGGGATTCCACCCTCATGTACCTCAACAGAAAAAGCCCTCTCTGAAAAAGTGGTCCCTCAGGTTCTGCACCCATTTCTCCTCTGATCATCCTATCACATCATAAGATTCATTCTCTGGTGACACCAGTTTTATGACCACTATATTTCCATTTATTTCAAAAGAGTTAATGGGAAGAGAATTAGGCCATGTAAATTCGGCTGTGAGATCCACCAGCCTAAATTATTTCTGTGTCATCTTTAATGTACATGTCCTGCCAACATCCCTGGTAGGTAGGGTTGTGCTGTTATCCATCTTTTCCTGAAGGCACAGAGGGGCAAGTCCTCAGAGGTAGCTGGGATCATAAATACCTATGAAAATATGTGCTAGAGAGACTAAAGGCCAGCTTTTCAAAACTAAATTAATAGGATTTGGGCACTTAACCTGCTTAAGCACTTATAAGAACTTGCTGAAGAACTACTGAAAACCTGATCACAGTGATTTGCCTAGGTCATATCAGCTGGTTTTTGAAGAGGAGGAATCATGTCCTAAAATCCTGATAGGAATTTAGTGCCATTAGGACCTGACCAAGCTCCTGAGCAAAACATCAAACAAATCCTCATCATTATTACTACATAAAACATCTAGAAACAGGAACAGATTATGGCATTGTGAAGATCTGCTGAACAGCATTAAAATTTTCTGCCATCTTTTTATTTTCTGGTCTTCTGGAGTGAATCCCATACACAAAGTTCAGCTCAAACCATTTTCATTTGCCCATCCAGAAGAAGGCAAAATGATGCTGTTAAACAAAGACAGCAACTTGTTTTCAAAGTTATCTACATCCATTACAAGATGCTGATAAATCAGTCTTCAAACTTTCTCTTTGACATGATTTTTCAAATTGTTAGAGACCATTTTGTAGTAGAGGCCCAGATTTTTTCCTTAATTTCCTTTTCATTAACTTCTCATTAATGAATACTACCCAGGCAGTATAAAAAGATGTTTGGTGTTTGGCTCTAAGAAGTTACTGGAGAATCCTTGCCAGGGAGGGATTTTAACAGAGTATGGGATTATTGGAGATTATCTTGGTAGAATAACATATGATATTCCAATTTACAAGTAGTCTTTGAAGGGCTGTAGCTAATGGCACCACATTTGTCAGACTGCCTAATTTAGAGCTGTAAATTGAGGTTAATGCACATGCATAACAAGAATTAAGAAAAGCAACTCTTCTGTGGAAGATCCATGTATTTTTGTTCAAGCTACAGTTGTTTAAGGATAAAAAATAAAGGTATTCAGGCACATGCTCATTCTTATGCAAAACTATTAAAGTTTTCTCTGTCCTTTGAATTTTAGGGTAGTCAATATGTCTCCTCTGTGCCTGAATCCTGAAGTCCAGGACTGCCTTTATTGGAGAAAATACATGATTGTTCTTGAGAATCCTTAGGTCTCAGTCCCTGGTGTTGTGGTTCAGTGTTCTGTAAAGTTCAGTAAACTTGTTTCTGCACTCAGGTGCATTTTACTCGCTCACTCCAGATGGGATCAGAGCTGACTATGCCAGACCCACACACAAAAATCTTCCAGTGATAGTTCCAGCTGGGATGAGAAATAGACATGATATAAATCTTCTGACTCATTGTCCTAACAGAAGCAGATGTAATTTGGATAACTTCAGACAGTGGGCTGCTTTATCCAAATCAAGCCTGAGCTATGAACATCTTGAGCCCTTCCCTTGTAAAAAAGATTTTCTACAACAAAAATAAAAAGGGGATTTTAGTTCCATCCTATCTCCTTACTCTATGTAAACTGCTATAACAAAAGCAAAAACAGAAGAGCTATGCAGGGGAGTGACAAATTCACCAAATTCCTTTTCGTTAAAACTAATGCCTAGTGATAGTATCATGCTCTTCTCCATGAAACACGATATTCTCTCCTGGTTTACAAAGCACCAGGGGGGAACATCCTTGGAAAAACTTCCAGCCACGGTGAATCTGACTTGAAGCATCTGTCTTTAGGGGCCAGACCTAAGATCAGTCTCCTTGGGAGTTCAGAGACACCACGGGATTAGCACAAAGGGGCACCCCTGGCTTCTTCACAGCCCCATGCAAAACACTGAGTCACCACTCCGTCCTGCTGCTTGTAGGAGCACATTGCCCAAACTAAAATATCTGCTCCAAGAGCATCTCAGCATCCACAACATGAGGAGAAAGTGGTTGATATCAACCCTGGAGATGGGACTATCACAACATGCTTCCCCTGGCCTGCTTTATTTTCACTTGAGATTGTCCCAGTTTCACTCCCTCAGTGTTTTATGCTGCAAGGCCATCCCTGAGGAAAGCTGGGCACTAGACACTTTCTGCAGCTAGTCATCACATCCCTGGGGTTTGTCACAGGGGCTGACGCCAGTCACCTGCTGCCGGGGCTCTGAAGTGTGCAGCCTGCCAGGGCTCAGCAGCTCCAGGGAAGCTGCGAGTGGATGCGAGTGGCAGATGCTAACAGGCACCAGAGAGCCTGCATGGTCAGCCTCGCCTCTCCCTGACAAACTGCACCTTCCCCGCAAACCCTGCAGCGTGTAACTCACCTCCCGACCGCGGCGCTGGCCGCCCCTCCTCGCCCAGGCACTGTCCTTCCAGGTGGATTATTTCCCACTCAAAGACTGATGCCTGCCACGGCGATCTTGAAAGTCTCCTGCTATCTGCTTCTCACTCTTCACAAGACAAGACAAGACCACCCAGAGATTCGCCTGGAGAAATATTGCACCGGCCTGTGTGCCTGAAATTGGCCCGGAGAGCATATCGACACCAGCTCCCAGCTTAGGGAACACAAGGGGATTAATAACTCGGACAGTGTGCGGGATAAAACCAACCTCAGAAACAATTCCCCATCCAAACCCCATCAGAATTTTAATCTTTACAGACTTTTAGCTCCATAGCCCAATAAATCCTTTCCATAGTGACTCATTGTTACCGTGATCTTCCTTATAAAACACACGGTGCAAACAGTGTAACATTTTCCTTTCTTATTGCTCTCCTTTGTAAAACCATCTCTCCTTGTATCTCGCTGCCATTTGCCTGTTAGTCATGGGCTTCACTCCTGAATGAGCCACTTAAGAAATGTTACACTGATGTCAAATTGATACATGTCTTGCGAATACTTTATACTTTATTTAATGTGAAAGGACAGTGTTCTGTACTGATCAAAAACTGGGGCTTAAATTTCAGCCAAAATGCATTTTTTCCGTTAAAAAAAAAACAACCTTTAACAGAAATTAGAATATAAGACCAACTAAGGCCATAAATATTTCATGTTTCAGATTTTTCTTTTCTTTTGACCCTCTTGAAAAAAATTAAATACCTCATAGAGGACATTATTTACATTTCTTAAGCACCCCTCAAAACACATTTTCAAAATAACTCTGTTGCCAGGTATTGAAAGCTGCAACTGCAAATCATTAGCTTTTGCCTGTGAACTCCAGCCTGGCAAAGTGTTTTCCCAGATATTTCAAATTTGGGAGTCTGGAGTGACCAGATTTTACATCAGTTCTGAGCAGGCATGGTGGCAACACCAGTGAGGAAGGACAAAAATAATATTGTTCTGTGAACCAGTTATCTTTTTCAGGCTGCTCTCTTCCCTTCCACAGGACAGCAACAGCAATAGCACAGAGGACTTCATGAAGCCCCTTTCCCCAAGTCACCTTTTCAGGATCACTGTGCAATTTATGGTGAGGTCACAGTAAGTGAATCTTAAATTCATTCAAGTTTCTAATATTTTAATGGAGTGAGAACATGAGGACAGAAAGGACACTGAGGTCCTTGTTGAAGCAGTGCAGCAAGGTGTGCAGCCTTGAGCACATGGCCAGCCTTAAGAACCACCCTGTCATTCCCCACAAGCTTAAAGCAGTCAGCTTAGATTTCAAAATTCAGCCTTCAACACATAACAGAGTCTTTGACCACCCTCCTACAGAAAACAAAATCCTGCTTATTTTGGCAGATGTTCGTTTTTCCCTTTCAAGCACGCCATTCTGTCTTCTTTCTGCCTTTTTAGGGTCTTTTCCTGAAGTACAACGTTATTGTGGGCTTAGCCTGAGACGTGAGTCAATCCCTTCCTTTAAAGCAAACTGATTTCTTCACTTCTTTCCCTGTGATATCTATTTTGGAGGCTCTCAGCTCCCTGGTGGGCCAGTGGGACATCCTGCAGCCTCTTTATGGCTGGTGGTCTGCAGGAGGGAATGGGATTACATCTCTCAGCAGCCAATGGTGCTGCCTGTAGGTTCAATAAACAGGCTTTAAAAAAAAAAAAAAAAAAAAAAAAAAGACACACACACACAGCATGTCCTTCTTACTCTGTTTTGCGTGGTGTGACTGAACCTGCAGAGCCAGTGGGAGCGAGTTCTATAGTGATAACAGTAACCATTGACTTTCCCTTCCCTGATTTCACCTCTTTCATTATGTTGGAGAGCTTTGTTCCAGACTAGGAGATTATGCAACGGGCTGAGGAGGAGATGTGACTTCAGTGAGATATAGCACACAAAAAAGTGTGACAAATTGCAATGACAGGGGCTCCGATGGTAGCTTGTGATGGAGTGAAATTAAATCCCTAACCCAACAATGCAGCATTATGCTATATTCTATAGGCACCCTTGTTGAGGGTAGATTGAGAGAAAAAGAGATGGGCAAAAAGAAAGATGCACACATACTTTCCCCATCCATGTTCCCAGCTAGCCCTTTCCCCCAGTGCTAGCTTGGGGGTAAACAAAAAAAAAAAAAACCCAAAAAAAAAAAAAAAAAAAAACCCAAAAAAAAAAGTCCTTAATGCTTGGGCCCAGATGTAAGAGATGTGTGACACGGGGAGAAGTGGAACAGATTGAAGGGATACCCGGCGAACACCCACAGCTTGCAGGGCCATCCCTGCTCTGTCCCCCGGGAGACAGGGCTGGGACAGCCTGTCTCCATACCTCCACACACAGCATCCCAAGTAATTTGCCCTCCTTCCTAATTAAAGTGCTCCCCGAGGGGCGCTGGAGGAGGATGTGTGTACACCTTTGTACTCAGCTGCTCCAAACTTCCTAGGGCAATACCGCGGGGTGATCCTGATGGCTTTTTTCATGCTAAATAACTGACCTAGACGCCCTTACTGCCCCATTCATCTCTTCTACATAAACAAACTATTCATTCCCTAAGGAATAGGTGCATCTGTTCGCTCAGGCCCAGCTCCTGAGGGAAGCCAACAAGAGACTTGAAACTATTTAAAGAAGAAGGGAGCACAGCACGCTGTTAGAGTATCTCTGCTGTCCCGGGGCCATCCAGGTGTTAAATCACTCAGTGGCCTCTGAAGGGTCCGGAGCCAAACACTGAAACAAAAGGCAAAGATGGGGAAGGAGAGTGCCAGATATCACAGCTCACACTCCCTGGGTTTCTCTCTTGCTTGCTGAGGTTTTCGGGAGCTGTGCATTGACGAGACAGAAAATGAAGTTGACTGTAGGAGGCTTGGAGCACTCAACACTGCTGCAAACTTTATGAGCTGGTCAGCATTACTAATGTTCTCAGAGTAACACTCTTGTGGGACTCCTGAGCTTCGTTTTCACTGAAAAGAAACAATAGTTTTAGCTGTGAAATGTTTTGCATTCAACTTTCACCTCTCCCCCCTGCCTTCAGTGAAGTTGCCATGAGCCCAGACTTTAAAAACATTTCAGACTTAAAAGGTTAAGATTTAAGTGCTGCTGATTTTATCTGGGCTTTTAACTAACATAGGCAGGTGGATTAGAGATATGTGTACAATCTCCACTCTAGACACTTGGGTAAATATGCACAAGTGCTGAGTGAGCCAAGGAAGGAATCTGATGTTATTGTCTATTAATTTGAAAGCAGAGATTAAAGAAAGTGCAGAAATCAGTAGTGTAAATATCAAAAAGGATTTCCATTTATATGTAAGAACATTACTCTAGCAGTCTGGCTATTTCAAATAACATGAAAGCTTCTTTTTTTTGAGGAAAAAGAATTGTGAATTTGTTTAAATTTACATATTTTCCTCTCTCTTTGTTTGCAGGAATGGTCACCATGCTTGCAGCTAGGAAGCAGTTTGCTCAACAGGGCTGGGTTTTGTTCAGGGCCTGCATTTGGCTGGGGGACCTAAAAAAAGCAAAAGTATTTCACAAAGTTATATCACAGGCAACCAGGCTGGGTTTTCCTCCTTGCCTTCCTTTTGCACAGTAATATTTGTGACTATTTTTTCCTTTTTTATTTTCCCTGAAAATCAGCTTGAAAACAGCTTCTGGTTTTCTACAAATGTTTTTGTTGTTCTGAAAGATTCATGGTAACTCAGCAGAAATTATATGCAGGTGATGGGGTATTCCAAACCATTTTGGCTATGGCTATTGATCAAGTCAGTGATGTGACTGCTAATCCAGTTGCTGTGGATCACTTCTGCCCCTCCTTAGATGCCTACAACCAATTTTTAAATTAATTGTGATAATAAACAGTAAACATCCTCCAAAAAAATTAAGTGCTTGTGCTTTCTCCTAGAAGGGAGAAAAAAAAAAATTGTATCTGCTCTGTTAATATAGCCTATGATTTTAACACTGGAAGCAACAATATTTTTTCTAGAATTGGAATTAAGTTGTATCTGTATGAGATTGGTGCTCTTTAAAAGCATTCTTGAGGCTAAAATATCAAGAAATTCTCTACTTTTATGAAAGCTTTACAAATTCCTGGAGGTCATCTGAATACTCAAAAATAATGCATAATGTGACCCCATGAATCAAATAGGCCAAGCTCAGCACTTTTTATTAGCAGAAATATTCATGAATCTTTTATCCTCCTCCTTAGTCCACCAGCTCTTATTTTCACCCCATTCTCTCCTTAATGCAACATTTCATAGGAATGCCAAGAAAAAGGAACCCAGCTTCAGGTTTAATTGCTAATATTTCTAAATTTAGTCAGCATAAAATCCATCTGAGGCTCCAAAGATTTTCCTTGTAATCTGCAGAACCTGAGTTCGAATCTAGCCCAAGAGAGCACCACAGCAAATAAATACCATCTGATCTCTACAGAAATCTGACAAGAGTTCAACTGTTTTCCACCTTGCTACGAGTATATCAGAGCTGATTTCCCAATGCAATGCTGTAAGGGAAAAAGTCAATTAAAATGCAACTGTCCCAATTTCAGTGAAAGTTACTGATCAGCAGGAATCTCTATACATGTGGCTATTATTTTTTTTTTCTTTTGAATTAACCAGGCCAATATATTGTTTGATATTATGTTCTTATGCTGGCTTGCTTTCTGACTCATGTAACCCTGGACAAGCAGCAGTGACTGTGAGCCAAATGACCCCAGCTTTCCACACAACAATATGGGAATTGCTGGACTCAGCTCATTCCTTCCATCTTTCTCACCTGCTTCTGTGACCATTAGAGATACCACAGTGAAACTCTGCAATATTTGGCTGAAGGGACATGGCTGGGGCTGCCAGTTTTGTTATATACCAGCACTTTCCCTATCAGTGTAGCCTAAATGGGATTAGGCTAGACAGAAAGGAACCAATTCTGGATGCTGGAAACCATCCAGATTTGGTTATCATTTCATTCTTTACTTTGGTGCGTGTAAGTGTCTTATGGAAGATTTCAAGTTTTAGCAACCAAAGAAAAAGGGAAACATTTCCAGCTCTCTTTCTCTAGTATGACAGGTCTGACTGTAGGTTATCAGCCTCAGGAACTTGTCCTAACTCTTTCTAGCATCATGGAAACATAGACATTATCTGAATGAAGACTGGATTTGCACCTTTTTTTTTTATTTATTTATTTTTAATGCTGCTGCTATTAGATTTATATAGAAAGTTTTCAATATTTCAGTGAGAAAGCCTCAGATCCAACAATAATTTCGTTTGGAGTGGCTTTTGCTCAAGATTACAAATTTTTGTTTGTCAGATCATTTTCCAACTTATATTTGGAAAATTTTAATATGGATAAAACCTCTAGATTCCATTCAGTTCTGACATTAAATGCCCATAAACCACAGAGGAATCTCCTCACTGAAGCACTTAAAGTATCAGTGCTTCTTAATCCAGTAAGATTAACTATCATGTATAAGTAAATAGGAATTGTTTTTAATTCATTTCCCATTTCCAGACGTAGGATGATTAGGCCTGCAAATTAGTTTGCTCCAATACTGAATATTGAGACTGCATCAATAATTACTGAATGAAAAGCGGAGCCCTGGGGTTTGGGCTCCCCTGAACAGTTTGGATCAGGAGTTCACTCACATTATGTTACAGATAACAGCTCTGCACAACATTTGGCTCAGGTTCAATTGCTCTGAGTCTAAGGCCAGGACAGACCTTCAGTTCATCTCCTTTCTAGCCCACACAATTATATTTCACTCACATATTTCTACGCTGAGCCCGGTGACATTAATTAAATGGGAACATTTCAGAAATCAAGAGACAGAACTGTTGCCTGCTCTAGGCAGAGAGCAGGAGGGAGAGGAGCCCAACCCTTGCTGTGGCAAAGAGCTGATAAAGGTGAGCACACCTGGGATTTGTCTCCTGGAGCTTTACATGTCTATAAGGTAGATGTCTACATCTGATCTCATCATGCTCATACCCTGCTGCAGTCAGAGAAAAGAGCATTTCTAGAGCTCAGCTCATCTGCTCTGCCTGTGTCAGGGTGAGACTCAGAGCTCCCTTTCCACTGAAGGGTGACCACCTCAGGTGAGACAGCTGTGTCCAGGTATGTGAGAGCCATCCAAGGACACCCTCAGCTTTCATGGTCACATCACAAGCCCTCAAAACAGAGCAGCTCTCAGGCCATTAAAGATCTGTTGGTTTAACCAAGCCAAGTTTCAAATTATTATTCCCTCCGGATGCAGGAGAGCAATAAAGGTTGGGATTTCTAGTTTGGGTTTGCATCTACTACAAAAGAGAGCTGTCTGTCATGCAACATTATCTTCAAGGTTAAGATGGGGCTGACTGCATTCTCTTGCTTTATGAAAGTGAGAATTGGTATTATTGTCCTTTCACTCTCATGAGAGACACTTAATTTGAAAAGAGGCCTTGAATTTTGTTAAACATTATCAGTTCCTATTTTATTCTAGATTGATATGTAGATTAGGCAATGCCTGACACTCAAAATTAAATATGAATAACACAAAATAAGAATAAATTAAAAGACTGCAAGATGTCCTGGCTACACTAGCTTTTGTCATAATATTCCTAGTAATAAATGACTAGAGGTGTTGGTTAGGAGAATTCAGTTTGATCCCTATGGAAACGTGCTGCAGAGGAAAATAAACTATAGAAAATGTGAATTTAGGAATTAAAAGTCCTACAAACCATTGTCCTGTGCTCATCTAGCCAAGATTAGAAAACACCCACTACAGCAGTGCAGTCTTTTCCAACATTTCATCTCAGCCATCATGTGTTTCAACTCTCTCCTGAAAGAATAGCCTCTAGGAAGAGGCTGAGTGCAAAATTCACAGCACATAAATTAGCCTCTTTCTCCTGCTAGTGGGTTATTGAGAGGAGATTGGAATTGCTTTGTTACTCAAATGCATTTGACATACTCCTTTGCCATTTTTTTAAACTCTCTTGGCTACTCAATGTTTTGCCCTGAGTAGTTGTGATCCCTATTTAAAGGTGAATTGCTTTCCTTAAATCTAATAAATGAGCAACTTGGCTTGTGTGAGCAAATGTAGCAGTTTTCAGAAGAACTTGCATCCACCCTGGTGATATTGCCATTTGAGAGCCAGAGCATGAACAATCACACAAAATTAATGGAAAATTGGAACAAAAGAGGGGCAGGCAGGGTGAAAACAAATTCTTTAGAAAATCTGAATGTCTGTGGATTACTTAAGCTTAACTCTACACCTTCACATAGGCACAAGACATCCTGTAGCCCACAGGAGAGTTTCAACACGTTACACATTCAGCATGCAAGACATATTAAGAAACTCGATATTAGGTTTCCCACTGATTTCTGAGTGACTGGATGTGCAGTTGACTGTCTGCCTTTTTCCCTTTTCCCAGCACGCCTGGATACCTAGTTTTGCTGTCATCAGTCCAAACACATGCTCTATTTTCCCCACTTTCTAAGCAAAATCCTCTCCCCCTCTCCATACATTACTCTTTCCTGTCTCTTGTTTCTCCAGAGCGGTGGTGCCTGCCAGGAATCAGAGAGATTCAGTGTGTGTATAGAACAACTTGGGAAAGGGGCACTTAGGACAGAATGGCCTGTTTTGGGCCAAAAACATGAGGTTTTCAAACTCTGTGTTAGTCCCACGAAAAACCAGGAATTAGGAGGAGCAGCAGAAAGCATCTTGCATGTGTCAGTGTCTGTGTGTGTGTGCACGCTCTAACCTGGTGTTATACTGGTGATTAAATGGTCCTTAAATCAAAGCTGATAGATAAATAAGGCAACTATTCCAAAACCAAGGGGGTTAAAAAACACTCCACATGCACCTGCTGGAGACGCTGTGCTGCTGGCTCTACATTTCAACTCTAACCTGTATTTGATATGGTGTTGTTGCAGCTGTGGGTTGGGGTGGTTTATTTAAGTGGCTCCAAATGCTTGTCAGTGTGGCAACCAGCTGAATACATAAAACAGGCTCTCCAAACCCTTTATGGCCCAGGGTCAGAGTAAATGGAATAATAAAATCCAAATGCTTTTGTCTCATTTTCCATCACCCAAGCCTTCCGCATAAATCTACAGCTTTGCAATGACCTTCGCGATCAGTGTCGGGGATGAGGCCGCAGGTCTGAGATACATTTGGTCTTCATCTTAGGTCTTTAAAAGCTTTTTCCAATTAATTTTAACTGACTTCCATAAGGATCAAGTACAGTTTCCTCCTCCCAGCCCCCTCACTCCACATCCCACCCCCTTTTTCTCCTACCTATCTTCAACCAGTCAATTGGGGGAACACTAGAGAATAAGACTATTGATAATATTGAATGTGGTAACATCAACAGCAAAGACATTTACAAAATGAGTGATTTAGCAAATAGGAAGTGAGACATTTCTTTAAAGAGTTTTATTTTGATGTCTCCCTCACTGCAGGGTGTCTGGTTTTCTTTATTTCTCCAGTGCCACATTATCCCCGTTCAGATGTCATCGTGGGGACCCACATGTTTGCAAAGTGTAGGTCACTATGAAACTAATGGATACATGTTTGGGTTTACTGAATCAAAAATCACCTTGTCTGGAACTGCTGAGGGCTATGCCTTGCACCCTCCCCATCTGATCTAAATTAGATGTAAAATCACTTCTAGGTGTTTCAATTACAGTGAAGAGCAATTCAAACCTCTGTCAAAAGAAATCCTCAGGACACCTCTGAACATTCTCACTCTAAGAACCCCCAGATTTCTCTCTCCAAATTCCCAACCAGGTTTTTAACAGCCGGCTAATAAACTAGTGCCTAAAAAAGTGCTCATTCCTAGTTTTGCACTTAGTAAAGCAGGGCCAGACTTTGAGAGCTGTAGTGGGCGTTAGGGGACACATTCACAGCAGAGTTTCCAAGTTTATTGTGGCTCCATTGACTTCTGAACAGCTGAGCAGGTCTAGAGGATTGGAAGGCTCTGCCCATACTGTGCAGATGTGGTCCATAAAACCAACAGTCAGGTACCTCACTACTGGGGGCTTGGGCTCAATTAACTTCAGAAAAAACAAAGAAACAATAGCATCTATAAGATGAGTACTTTCCCATGGCCTGCCAAAAGGAAAACAACAACTAAATGGCATCTCCAAGGCAAATCCCTATGTCTTGAGTCTGCCATCCAAAATTTTAAACATTTTAAAAATCAGGGAAGTTCTGATAGTGTTGGCACAGCACTGGAAGTCCTGTCTCCCTAATCAAACTAAGAACTCCTACCTGATCCTTTGTGAGATTTATCCATCAGTAATGCAAACTTCTCTTTCAGCTCTGACAGGAACATCAGCAAAGATTTAAAGCACAAGGCTTAAAAGCAGTAAAATACTCCATCCTTCTCTACATGATGATGTGTGGGGAGATCTGATTGAGTTATAAATGGCAAAGTGAATCAGTAACCACTGAAGTCCATGTAGTTGTTTTCCTGTGATCTGTTGACAAAATACAACTTTTTAGTTGGAATCAGCTTCCTCAATTTTTTTTCTTGCTGGGTGAAACTCACCATCCAAGCAAGAAATAGGCCAGTAAGTAACAGAAGTAGAACCACTTGGTTTCCTGAGGCCTGGAAGGCTGTCCTTGGAGACTCTGACATCCAAGAAGCTGGAAATACCAGCTGAAGCTTTGCCTGTGAGCAGAGCATTGGCAGTGGTTCTCTGGTGTGAATTCTCTAGTAGATCAGTTCTGACCACAAGTTGGGGTTGTTCCCTCTATGGGTGCATTATCAGAGCCTCACATCTCTGTTTTTATCAAATTTGAAGGATTCAAAAAGTTTTTGCTTTTAAACCTGTCTGAAATTTCCTGACAGATTCAGAATTACCAAGAATGGACAGGCAGAAGATCAGAAATGCCCATCCAACCATGTAGGCAATGGGAGATCAGGTAAAAGTCACTCCTGGAGGAAACCAAGCTAAGAATGAAAATTGGACTGTCCCCCTTTTTTTTTTTTCTCTCTCCAAAAATGAGAAGAAATCATACACCTGACCCTGGAAGTCAGATAAGGAAGGTCAGGACCATTCCTTCCTGGAGACTATGGGATTAAATGCATGCTACTAAAGGTTCATTTCTGACCCCTGAAAACAGGATCTTTGTGTTAATTAATATGAGTGTATGAATTAGAGACCCTAATCTCTATCTTATCTTTCCATCTCAACTCATGTAAATTGAGCCCACAAATGCCCAGCTGTATATTAGCTATCCACAAAAACTATTTGTGACCCAATCAAAAAAGTTGCGAATAGATTGAAATTATTTTTAAAAGATATTTTAAAAAATTCAAACCATAACAGGAAGGAAACAAACACAGAGCAAGTGTTTAGCCACTTAATTAATTTATATGTCTTCTAGCATGGCACAGGGCATTAGCACCCCCCCAGCAGGGTGCCAGGGTGCATGGCTGGGAGTTGGGCAGGCAGCAAGACATACTGTGAATTTTCTCCCTGAGCAACGAGATTACAGAAACAACTGCAAATAACTTTGTGCTGATCCCCAGCAATGCATCCAGCAGCCCCTAATCTTCCAAATATCTGCCTGTGTGGTGGCATGAAAACTATGGCATTCCTGCAGCCCTCACCTATGGAGACACATCTGGGCTTTTCTATTGATTCTTTATTTATGTCTTTCTGTTTGAAAAGCGAGTTAAATGAAGATCACTAATACAACCCTGAGAATTCAAGAAGATGCTGAAACACTGTCAGAATGTACAAGCAAAAGACACACTACACATATTTCCACCTGGATTTTTTTAAAGTGCCTCTTGGGCATGCACATTTATAAGAAAAGAAAACTGAGGCATGAGGTGAAACAATATGACTATTCCTTGTAGCAGGGGCAAAAATTGAACTCAAAATCTCTTGCCTCAGTCCTCCACACGAGCTCCAGGAGTCTCCATGCCTTGGTTTCACATGTGAAACTCTAAAAACTTTAATTGAGAGGCTGCATTTCCCCTGGAGTGGAATCAAATGAAACAAGCTAGACACTCAAGTAGGCTTACTGGTTTAATTTAAAAGCGAGGGGGACTGGTAGCAGGGAGCTCCCGGTCAGGGGTCATTTGTTGTGGAATATACTTCTCACCTTTGTGTTCCTCAGTGCTGGGCTCTGGCAAACTTAATGACATTTGTCATCTCCACCTGCTCTATCACTTTATCCTTGAATTAGCTCGGCCTAGAGCGGCTTGAGAGCTTATTTGGGGCTTGAGATTTATTATTTTTAGGGTTTTTTTAAAAGAAATCTTTAGCTTTTCATGTAGGATTAGTAGTAATAGTAGTAGCAGTAGGAGGAAGAAGACCCCACAAGTATAAGGGGGGAAAAACAAATGTAATGGATGATGTAGTTTGCCTGGAGGAATGACGTTAATTTGGACCACTTGGCTTTACCTTGGCATCTGCTTTGTGATTATACAAAAATAGGAATTTCACAGGATCTTGATCCAGAACATGAAGCTGACTTCATTCCTGTTTAAGTCTCAGGATTTCAGACCAAACATCTGTTTGAAACTTGAGATGAAATTCACATGATTTAGACACAAAGCCATGAGTCAATTAGATGTCCAGCATGCATGGTCAATATCCTTGGCTCGGGTCCTCTGAAAAATTAGCACATAAGTAACTTTATACGCAGAAGAAGGCCCAGTACATTCAACAGGATTAGTCTGGGTTATTCAGTTTTTTCCCAGGGTGGGGTTCTCAGTTGGAACCAAACCTCAAACCACACTCATAGATTTCTTGTACAGATATTTCGTCTGAAACCAGAATAATTTTCTCTTCAAGGCTCTGACACCACCACTCAGCTGCAGGGATACTCCTGATGGACATTTTGGACTCCTTCAGAAGCAAAGATGGGCTGAGAGGCCAAATATCCCAACCAGCACTACTCTGTTTGCACCCCACGTAATCCCTTAATAAAATCCCCAATAAGGGACACCCAAAGCATGTTGCTGTCAAAGTTGAATCTTTTCCAAAATTAATGCTGTTTTCCCCAAAAGCCTTTAAAGATTGTCAATATGTGTAATATATGGCTTTTTCCATGGCATCGAAGGCTTTTCACAGAGTGATTTCTTCCCCTTTGCCCCTTCTGATATCAGGAAAAGCAGTCCCATTTGGTTTCCAGAGGGTGACCTGATCATCTCCATGAGCTATGGGGATGTTGGGAGAGGAGCACCACCCTCTTAAATTACAAATTCTTGTCAGACTCAGTGGGTGAGAGACCCACGTGCCCTCATCTGGTCACAGAGCACAGCACACTGGCACATTAGCTTCTGAAGCTGCCTTTTCAGTGCTGACCTTTATATTAATGCTAATAGGGTTTGGAGAAATAAAATGTAAATTTGTCTCTAAATGGATTAGTCTAGGCTGGGGGTGGGAAAGAAGGGTGCAGGAGGGGGGTATTGCTTGGAGCATTCGCACTAAAATTAAAACATTTATGTTCCAACACTTAATTTTATTAGTGGCACATTGAAGTTGCCTGAATGCATAATAACATCTCTCAGGTCCACTCTGCTCTAGTTCAGACTCTAAGTGTGTGTGCTTGCACACAGTGCCTCCCCAGTTAAACACTGTGTTCACCTCATCCACAGCCTTTTCCTCTCCCAGTTTGTCATCAGAGATGTTTGTCGGTTGTTGCATCCCAAATTCACCAGGGATGGAAATAAACAGTCTTCAGCTCTACTCTGGAACTATAAAACTACATTCTGGGCCCAAAATAAACCCTGTTCTTTTATTTTCTTTATGTTCCTGCACTACAACGTGGGTGCCAGCTGCCAGCTTCACATCAGCAGTGTGTTTACACACAGGAATTGGGCAATAGGGTTAATTGGTGCTTGCCAGTGCTTTGTGTAAGAGGAGATGTTCAGAAAGGTAAGCAGCAGCGTTTGCACCTTTTACATAGGGAAATTGAGCCATAATTGTCAAAGACTGGTTGCAATGTCTGTGAAGGAAGAGTGAGGAGAGCAATACTAACCCAACAAAGCAGAGTTTAGCATTTGTTAAACCATTAAAGCACCTCCTTGCTCTGCTTGAACCCCAAGAGCTGACTCTCCACAAGCAAACTTGGGAGGGTTGGGAGCTTATTTAGATATTGGTGATAAATCCCTCTTCAGTAGGAAAAGTCTGGGGCTCTCTCACAGGGTGCAATTTGTTTTCTTCTTTTTTACAAAATAATTATCAGTGGGAACTATACAGCTTCATCAAAATCAAAACATTTCCATAGGAATAAATCAGCTGTGGCAAAAAAACTTGGTGAGAAGAAGTTATGATATCTCATTTCACCAACATCGAAACATTTTTGTTAATTTTTCTTGAATGTTTATATTAAAATATGAATTTTCATGTCCTGTGTTTACATATTTTCATTAAATTGGCATCTAACCGGTTTTTAATGTTTTAATACTGTGCATATTTTTCAGAGCACTTTTTTTTTTTTTTTTTTTTTTTTTGGTTTGGAAAAGATAAAAATTTCAGCTATTCATTCTGACAGGGACCCAGGTTTTCCAAAATGTCAGCATTTCTTTGGAATAGAACCTCTGGGCCGTAGCCAGGTCTAAGTCCTCCTTATTGTAAATGAGGCCATATTCATTAGACATCCAGCCATGGCACACTTATCTTACAGGAACATATATCTCCAGTATCGTGGCTGGGCCAAGGCAGGGATCATAACTGGCACATGGGGCTGACAGAGATTCATTCCTAATGAAACACTTCTAACATAAAAGTGATTAAGCCAGCAGCTGCCAGAAAAATGACTCTAAAATCTATTGTTTTTAGGGAAGGTCTGATCTCTGGAGTTGTATGTAAAGCCACTCACAGGATTCTATAAGCTGACAGAATCCTATAGAATGACACAAAGCCTTTCTCTTTGTATGAAGCCCTGTAGGATTTTTCCATAACTAGGTAACCCCCAGGTTAAATTAATCAAGTGATTCAGCACAGAGACAGGCAAAAGTCAGGCTGAGGGAGTGGAGGAGGGAGGAGAGCAGCAGTGATTTGGGCTCCTGGTGGCTGCCTAAGCTGAGGCTAGTAGCTGTGCATTAGATACAGCTCAAAACATGATGCAGATGTGGAGCACCGAGGTACTGTATATACACACAGGGTCCTGTAAGGTGAAAAAAGGGAGGGAAAGAGCAGATCATTCAGTAGTTGAAAAGTATCTGATTGCCTAATGTAAACTGTGATTAGTGGCTCGGTGCCTGGACAGTGAGTACTGCACGGGCCCCCAAATACAGTCCCCAAATCAGCGTGTGTGCTGCCAATCTGTCAGGCAGCCCAGCTGTAACACTTTCTGGCATTGCAATGTCTTCAGCTGGTTTGTGTCAGAGCCGGCCAGTGCGGGGGGAGCTGTTGCAGGAGTTGGCTATTGAGTGTCTGTCTGCCTGGATCAGGGGTGTTGCCAGTTTGACATCGCAGCGAGGGGCCGCCACATCTGGCTGCAGAGCCTCTAGGAAAAGGGAAAGGTGGGGGCAGCCTGCACCATCCAGAGCTGGGAGAAACCCCAACAACAGTAAAGGCTGTGGGTCTGAAAACACAGGACTTCTGCAGAAAGTTGAGACCACTGCATGGAGAAAGGTTTTGAAGTGCTCAGAGCACAGCCTAAAATTCACAAGTGGCATTAAACTCCCGAATCAAATTGGGTCTCAAAGCCCTAAGCATGCAGACCTCTTGTTGAGCCTTTTCCTCCCTGTTGCAAATTGATATTTTATTAGCTCAAAGCCAGATGCTTCCCCTTAAAACAGATTAATCTCCAGTTCATCATATCACTAGAGACTGAGCGAGGCAAGGGGCAGCAGCCATGCCAAACACGTGTGAAGTGAACAAGACCCCCAGGTACTGTGGGAGGAGAAACAAAGAGAGGAAACAAATATTTATTTTCTTTTTTCTTCTCTCTCCTTTTTTTTTTTTTTTTTTTTTTTTTTTTTTTTTTAATAAAGCACTAGTATGTTTTATGTGATACCTTCAATTTTCTTCAGTGCAGATAGGGTTGACCCAAAATCTGTACAGAAACCCTGGCAGGTACACAGGGGTGGTTACAGCTACACAAACCACAGCAATCCCAAAGGATAAAGCTGTTCCCATGCAAAGGGCAAGGCAAGGATGCAATGGGCCACAGCAGAGAAGAGCCTGGAAAAGGATTCTTTAAGAGGATCTTGAATCAAGGGTTAATTGTTTCCAAATGACCACTGTGTGGGAGACTATTATGGGATGGGACCCATTCAGGATTGGTTTAAAGCTGCTGGTTAGGTACCTTAAAAGAGGGCCAAGCAGCAGCAGCTGTTTTACATTTAAAGTGACTGAAGTGAGTAGTGAATTACTGTGGGAGACAAATGAGCCCATGACATGATTGGACCTGGGACGCTCTCCCAAGTGGCCACTTGTTTCATGAGAACTCCCACCCCCAGGCTCTGCATTTGAGTATCAAAGGCACAAATAGCACCAATTAATTCAGATTAGCCCAAGAGAGAGCAAGCAGCCAGGTTAGCTGCCTCTTTATGGATGCAGGAAACCCCTGTTGCTGTCATCTCTCCCATCTTTGAGGTGCCCCTCTCCACTCTCAGGTTCTTGTTTTCTTGTTCCAGGTTGTTTCTTGAGGAACTCATGGGGAGCAGGGGCGTTTTTCCAGTCAGATTTCAAAATCCAATTTCTGACAGCTTTGCCAGACATGCTGGACTGACCATTAACCGTTTTCTCCTTTCTTTTTTAAATTATAATTCTACATCACCCATAATTTCTGATATAAAAAACCTCTACTCTCACTGCTAAATGCAGCTGCAAAGTTCCCAGAGCCATCTGAGCCCCCACTCTGGGATTCAACACTCAGGTTGGTGACTTCCTGGCGATACCAAGGGCTTGCGTCAGCCTTCCCAGAATCGAGAGGAAGAAACAGTCCTGCATGCTATTTACCAACCTGCATTAGTCAAAATACTGCATTTTAAAGCCTCTTAAGTTGTTATACATCATCATATAAGTCATCACAAAATAGTGAGTGTGAATTCCTAAGAATTATGTTGACATGGAAATTGTCAGCAGAAGTGCTGGAAATTTACATCTCCTCATATATCTGTACTCGTATCCTCCACAGAAATTAACATATTATAACACTAATATTTCAAGGTAATGTTTTCTCATGAGGATGCCATATTTTATCAGTTAATATCATCTGTGTAAAAACTATTCAATTACAGTATCAAGCAACGTGTGATTAATACTAATATCACTAATGTCATGGCAACTTTGTAAGGTGTCATCGTAGCTGTTCAGGCAGCTGGAAATGGCAGGAGGAGGGAAAAAAAATCATTCTTTTAATTAAAAAAGAGAAAAGTTCGATATCCATGAAAATGGATAGACAGTGATACCTGGAGTGTTGTCCTACCCTCTCTAGAGAGGAAGTTGGGCCAGAGATCTTAGTGGGGTAACACTCCACAACTTTCATGCTGATGTGCTCAGCCTTGAGTTTCATTCCTTGTATCCCTATATAGTTAACTGTAAGCATGGGAGGAACTCAAGTCTTTTACCCAAGAAGCAAGAAAAACATTTCTGAAATGTATATTATTATTATTATTATTATTATTATTATTATTATTATTATTATTATTATTATTATTATTATTATTTCAGAGGTGCTGTTGAAAAGTCCTTGGATGCTCATTTCTCTCTGCTTTTACCTACACACAGAGGAGCACACTGCAGCAATGAGGGACCTGGGGCAGAAAACTGTATTAGTACAAGGATTATCAAGGTGTGAGGAGACCTGAACTGGAACCTGCTTTTCCTAGGAGACACAATTTTTTATTTATTTATCTTTTTTTTAATGTAGCAATAACCCTGCTTTGTCCCTCTGGATCCTGAGTCCTGTGAAAGACAGGATTCTCAAGAGGAAGAATCTTAGAGGAGCTCCCAAAAGGTACAGAAATGAAGAAACAGGCAGGATATCATCAACTGTTCAGGAAGCTAAAGCTTCCAAAATTGAGAATGCCTGTAACACACCATTGCAGATAGAATAGCTCCCCTTCTCCCTTAACCTGCAGATTTGTTGCCAAAGCTGAGTAGTTCTGTAATGAATAATTTATTCCAAATCATTTCCCTCTTCAGGAATTGTCAGAAGGGGATCATGAATTTTTTTTTCATGTATTTGTTGTACATACCACTGGCACTGTCCAAGTGAGTCATAGGAGAGCTGTAGGACTTGTATCTCACATGAACCAAGTTTTCCAAGCTTTCTCCCAACTTTTTGCCCCAGGGTGAATTCCAGGCTATTCACACAGACATGCCTTATCATCCTGTGAATCCTTTTGGGTCTGTAGCTCATCCACATGCATATTCACAATTTCAAATTCAAGCTGTCTTGACAAGATGCTTAGGTCACATGGGCCATATCTGTTCCCAAATTGGAAATGGATGATTTGGAATCAACTTCCCAAACCGTCCCCCACATCCAAAATCCTCTTCCCACAGAAAAACCCCTATCACACTCCTGAAGCTCACTTTTCCTACCATGTTCCTGTTCATGTACATCTAAGAGAGGATTCATGGGAAGTGCTGAAAAACCTGGCCCAAGTGAATTTTGAATGTGATTTGAATGTTAGGATAGTACAAAACCCAGTTTTGGCAGCATTCCTCTAATTTATTTCACCAATTTAGGCAGATTTTACAAAGGCAGCTAAGCAAAAAATGAAAAGGGGACTCTAACAATTCTGAATCGTAAACACATTTTGAGCAGATTGTGCAAAGCAATTCAACTAAAATTAGATTATGAAAAGTACACTAAGTAAAACTGTATTATGGAAATGTTATGAAATTAATTAATCTAAGAAGCAGCATTGCCACCAGCATGTGCTGGCCCTGTAAACTCTTGAGTGCATTTGTTCCACTCTCAGCCTTCATTCCAGCTGAAGCTAACACGAGTCAGAGACGTGACATTTCTAGGTCTGTGACCCCAGTGAATATTGTGACCCATTACAGTTTTCCATTTGATCCTTAATTTGAGCCTGCTCAGTGACACTTGCATCCACTAAGAATTGCTCTGGTGACCACAGGGTGACAGCTAGTAACAACCAGTGCAGCATTTCTTTAATGGGTTTAGTTACCAGCATGGGTTGTTACTCAGCTAAACCAATAAATAATATATTTTCAATTAATAGACAAATCTTAGAAGGATTTGTACAATATGTAGAGCTAAATGAAGAAACACATTATAATTATATGGTAATTTGTTAAAATGATCATTAATACTTCTGATGTTAATTATCTAATGGCAGAAAATTACTGAGGGTAAAAGTAATTTGCCCTTTGTAATTGCTTATTAGTTTGTAGGATAATCATTTTGTTTTCTTTGCATAGCACTATTTATTGCCTTTTTCTTCTGACAGTAGCTGAAGTGTATATGAGGTCAGAAGTTATTGGATACTTTTCCAAAGAAACAAGAGCTCATTTTTGGTTGAAGGTCAACAGAGGACATCAACCATGATTGCTACATGCAGTCCTCACTATTAAAAAAAAAAAAAAATTAAAATTTGGAAAGAACACAATGCAAAGTGAAAATTATAGTTTTGGTTACAGACTATCTGCACATAAGTATATAAAATAACCATTTATGAGTGGTTACTACAGATAGCAAGGGACCACAAGTAGTGCACTTGTGCTCCTGGTTCTGGCAGAGATTTGTTGTATGACTTTGAGTGAGATACATGATATTACCAGCAGTTAATCACAGCTGTGTATGTGACTTCCAAAAAAAGAGCTTCTGTGCCAAAATTATAATAGATTTCACCTCTGTTCATTTTTCCCACCTTAAGAGTGAGTAAATGATTCCTAGAATGCAGGGGCTCTGATTCACCTCTTCCCTCATGTTAATCAAGAATAGATTTTAAAGGTTTTTTTTTTTTTTTTTCTTAGAAACATGTTCCTAGAATATGTGTTAAACTTTGAATAACTCATTAGGATCACGGAAAGAAAAAGTCAGAATCTTTTGGTTTAATGTTCTTGAAACAATTTTTTGTTTGTTTGTTTCAGAAGGATATTTTTAGAACAAAGTCAAACTTACATTTTAAAAGTTTAAAATAATAATAACTTTCAAGTAAATTTAATATTTCATGTAATGTATGGGGTTTTTTTTCCAGATTCAATTTGGGTCAGAAAACTGAAACTTGTCTTCAATTTCTTTTTCTTCTATTTTTCAGAAAGCAAACAGGAAAAAAAAAAAAAAAAAAAAGGAAAAAAATCAGTTAGCTTGCTCTTTTGCATATATTGAGTATTCCTTAAAAAGAATTGACATTTGAAAATGCATCCCCAGATGGCTTCTCACAAACCACACAGAATCATAGGTGAGGAGAGCAGGGCAGAACCCAAAGCAGGGAGGAATCTGAAGCAGTGGGACTTGGGGGTGAAGGAAGTAAATGGGGCAGGAATTAGAGGCAATGGGACTCTGGGAAAGAGGAGGCCCCAGAGTAAACTCCCCCTCACATAACTCATATATGCCTGTAAACCACACTGCTGAGGAATCACAGTTTTTATAGATAATCTGTGGGTGATACTTAGGAAAATATGGTATTCATCAAATTCTGCTCAGGAACAATCCCACTGAAGTCCATGGGACTGCACAGGCAGGAGCCAGATGTGAGAGTCAGAATCAGGCCCACTGCACATGCACACAGGCTGCCAAGCATGCAGTGTTTTGATATCAGTTTGGGAAAAGATCCTCCATGTAAACCTGGAGTTCAAGCTGACTTAATAATGAGACCTGTAAATATGGAAGTTGTCATCAGTAAAGCTCAGTTAGCATGTTCCCAGGTGAAAACTGGTGTCTTGTGAGGGCTAGGGGTGAATCTCTATCCAGCAAAGCATCACATGTTTGCCATCATGACAGCAGATTTTCTTGCAGAATGATGCCCAAATGCAAGTGATTACATGGGGTGTAGTGAGAAGCACTAGGGCCATTCACACATAATCACAGAGTAGATGGAGCAGAGATGGGTGTCAGCCAGCCTCCGGATCCAAGCACATTTGGATGGGAGAGAAGTTCAGATCTTGATCCAAACTTTGTTGTTCAGACCTGCCTCTCGCTGTCAGGAGGTGGCTTCTGGCCAGCTCCATCTTCCTTGAGTGATCTCACTTCACCAAACAACAGGTGGGATGTCCATTTAACTTAACTGGCGGGAAAAAAATCCTTATCCTTAAGCAGATTCTATTTTTGGTGGTCTTTAATAGGCGCGCGAGGGGAATAGAAGATAATTAGCCCTTTTACTCCCCATACACCTCAATTTTCCAGCTTGCTCCCTTTTTTTCCGTGGCTATTCCCCTACTCACTGTTCAGGGGGATGTTGACAGTCTCCTTTTTGGATGCTCAGCCTTCTGGAAGGCTCTGCTCTCTGCAGGCGGAGCTGTCTGGCACACAGCCACTGACAGCGAGCTGGAGTTTGCTCTGAAGTCCCAATGCAATCATGCACTGTCTGCTGCCTGCTGCTCCACAGTGCTGCAGGAGCTTAAAAAAGACTCCTCCAGTCCTGTCAGAAAGACAACAGGATTATTAAAGCAGCAGCTCTTCAGGTGTTTAGAAGGACTGTGGGAACCAGGGGCAGAAACTGATGGCAAAGAATTATCTGCCCCTTACTCTAAAATGCAGTGGAGTAGGAGGGATGTGGATCTGGCAGGAGAAACAATGCCAAATATTGCTGCATGTATGGTGTCACTATAATATTTGAGTGGATCCAGGTCCCTAATATTCCTTGCTCTGGTGGCTTTGAACTGTCCAAGTTTAAAAATATCCACTCCTAGCCTCTGTTTAGCTTCTCTCTTTCCCACAGACCCAGGAAAATGTGGTAATCCTTGGAGAAATCCACGTTAAATTAAAACAGCGTGCAAGAATCTGTTTTCCCAGTTCTAGCCTGTGAGATGGAAGCAATGGCAGCATCCGTAAACAGCAGCTTGAAAATCATCTGACACCTATGGACCCCCAAGGCTCTTTGGTGAGGTACAGGGCCTCATGTGAGACCAAAGTTAATGTGTGACTTGTTAAAGGCAGAGAGGGGAGGACAAAGGTCTCTTGGCCATGTGCCTGTCCCACTCTCCCCCCCCCTGTTTCACTACAGCTCAAAACTTAATATTTTCTTGTTATTAAGGATTACCTTCTTAACCTTAGCAGCCTCATTCCCTACTCACTTCTGGATATTCTGCACTATATTATAATCCTGTACTAATTCTGTGTTTTTTGAAATATCATCAATTTCAAGTGATTGTCTTTCAAACTAACCGGTTTCTGAACTCTAAGATTTTTTATGTGGAAGGCAGCCAACTTCCATCTTTCCAGAAGTCAGGCCCTAAACTAGAACCAAAACCACAAACCAGCCCTGAAATCTTTGGCTTACTCCATCCCTAGGCATGTCGTTGCCTAGAAAAGGCTTAGTCACAGCAATTTCTAGATTGCTAAACTTCCCACTGTCTACTTTCTTGGCTAAGGCATCAGAATTCTCATGTTAACAACTTATGGAACACTTCTCTGTCTATACAGGAGCATCCTCTTTAAGGTGGTGACATAACCATACACTCAACTGTTGTTTTTGTTTTTTTTTTTTTTTTTTGTAGGGGGATGTGGAGAGGGCTCTTTTCACATCTGCTCCTCACAAATGCTTTCCTTCAACCCTTGCAGCTTCCACAGCTCCCCCCACCCTGCACTGCCCTGCCTGACTCTGAGCATCTTATTAACCCAGCAGCTTGACTTAAAAAATGGCAAGTCAGCATTTTGCTTGCAAGATGTATTATTTTATTAATAAGAAATATAAACTCATGCAAGCCTGCAGTAGGAAAGAGAGTAGAGAAAGCCAACTAAGTCGACAAGAAGCACTTTTTCCCCATCTCCAGACAAGCTTACTAGGACACAAGGCAACATATCCTGCATTATCCAGCAATCCTCTGAATGAATACTTTCCTCACTGTGACAGAACCTAAACTGCTTTAGCCTCACTCTCCTCCTGACAGACCTTCTAATTATCTCAGCTGTTTACAGCGCTCAGGCCCTCTGCTACCAATTTCTCCATTATTCTGACAGTCAACAAACTAGACCTATTAGAGCACAGCACAATTCTTGCCCAAGGCAGGAACTTTGTGAGACCACAAATCGTCTCGGTATTAAAAGTCGGTGCATAAGAACTGCCCTCAGCTTTAGCGCTAAATTGCTGGTTTGGAGACATTCATTGCTGTATATTGTATTTCCACTATATTCTGCTTTAATAGACTTCATGCTGAAGTGTGTAAGAAGAGTTTTAAAGCCTGAGGTGGCAAGTAGACCTTTTTTTTTTTTTTTTTTTTTACCATTTTATATATTTTTCCATCTTTGTTGTTTGTCACCTTATATTGCAAGGTTGGCTCACATACATAAAACAACACTGCAGTCATGCAAAAATATCTAATAGTGGAAGGCACAGATTTTACCATCAGAAGTTCAACAACAAGGTTTGGGCAATGCAAGATTTGTTATTCTTTGATTTGTACGGGGCCTCAGATGTAAGATTATTTCTTTCATGCTTTGGAATATTTTATTTTCCTATTTGACAAAGCTGACTTGGTTTTGTTCTTCTAATCTTCTGGTATCAAAGTAGTTAGGGCCCAGTAAAAATAATAGCTAGAGAGGGAGATTACAGTTTCTATTAATAATTTGCGTCCATTTGTTTAAGCAATGTTTATTCAAGGTTCAGAAAGCTCTTAGAAAATTGTGTTTATTAATTAGTGTACACAACACTCTATAAAGTATTTATGTATGGCCTATCTCCAGATTTCTCTGAGTTTGAGTTAGTACAGTATTTATTTTGACTAAACACATAGGAACCATCTGATTCAGGTATTTTTGTATCTGAAACCTGGATTAATTTTCAATATTATCTTGAATTCACAGTGTCTGCAGGTACATATCAGGTTTCAATCTCCCACATTAGCTACCAAAGTGTAGAAATAATTCCAGATGCCTAAGATACACATTATTATCAAGCTGATATTAATGACTAATACAACCAATTAGCCCAAACCACAAAAGCTCCAACTATATTTTCCTGAGCAATCTGATTGATCCTAACACAGCCAGGAATACTCTCACAGTAAATTTCATTCAGCCTTCTACTTCCCAAGCAAATGTGGTTACATTTGTGAAAAATTAAAGATTTTTAAATTGAAAAGAATATTTTAAAGATCAAACCAAAGAGAAAATACATGAAATGTGCATACACACCATTTCATCTAAACAGCATGTGTGAAGGAACTTGTGCTTTCACTGGACTATGTTACCTCTGCCTGCTGGAATGCTGGCATATAAAATGACATGCTATATTAGATTCTACTGAATTTGAATTCTTCCTTCAAGGCATTTATAGTGAAATAAAATATTTTCCAATGAAGCCTCTTTGAAAAGTGGCATTTCTTTCAGCAAAAACTTCCTGAAGACAACTTCCAGTTTAGAGGCACAGGGCTGGGTGAGTTGTCACCTAGTCAATCACATGAAATCTTGTACTGGACATGGACATCATGGAACAACAGAGGGAAAGCCTTAGCACAGGATTTGTGGTAAAGACTCTTGCATTCCTGTGAGATCAGTGTCAGTACTAAGGCAAATCTAAGTCAAAAGCTGACCACTTAATAGCTTTAAAGTGTTCAAAGTTCCTAAGTTCTTCCAAACACGGCTTTGAAAGAGAAATGTGTCCGTGCTGCGCCATGGTTTCACATTTCATCCTGCAGGATGTACTAATTTGGGCTAAATACTTCTGTGACTTAGTCAAACAAAACTTAAACCAAATTGTCAGGCCACATTGCTCCAAACACAGATAACTCCAGCAGAACTGTGTGAGATTTGAAGTTTTGCTGCTGAGATTATGAGAGGCTCTAATGATTTCCATAGAACTTGTATGAAATGTAAATTAGCAGAGTCTAGAGTCATTTGTCATCCTTTTAAATCTGTTTCCAAAACTTGATTTCCTGTTCAGAAGAAGGGCATGCTCCTGGGTCAAAGCCAAGCTGAGAGCAATTGGGCTCTAGGTAGCATTTCTAATTGGCTCTGGATCAGATTCTCCAATGGGATACCCTGGATTTCTGCCTGCCAGAGGATGAGTTCTCTGCACAGAAGACTCATGTCCACAGCCTTAACCATGTCTGGAGTATCTCTAAGGTAACAATGTTATTTTTCTCTACCCTGACAGAAAATACAGGTTTCTGCTCTCCGAACCAAGGAGGAATCAGAGTACACAATGAAGATGTCAGAAGTCCTTGGACCATGATGGATGGAACTGGTGCCAAAGAAAATCATTTAACATGAAAGCAAGAAAGGTTGGTTAATATTAGTTTTAGGGGCCCTGTATGTAAATAAATGTACTAAAATATTTTTAATAGTTTATCAGATGTTGTACTTTCATGTTTACTTATTTTTTAATGTGAAAGAAACCCATGTTGACAAGGCATATAAGCCCTTTCTTAAGTTGACCTTAGTGAATTAATTTACTGGTAACTATTTTGAAAGTATGTCTTAAGTAAATAACACATGAAGTAATTGAAAGAGAATTTCAGGCTTGCAACCACAATTATTTGTAGTGTAGACCTAAGTCTAAGCTTTGGGCTCATCCAATTATGGTATCAAATCATTGCCATATATACAATCAGCCCCAAGCATGTGGGATGACAATCAACACAGCCAGAATATTTGTAGGCAAGTTATTATGCACTGCAATCTTTTTATCTCTCAAAAACCAAGCAAGAATTGTTCTCAATTTTTGGCAAAACAGGCAAGCTGCTTAGTAACATGGTTTGGATATCCAGGATATGATGAGCCTTCCTTTGAGACCTTGCAGAGCACCAGGGAAGTGCTGGCATTGGAGGCTGTTTCAGACACAGCCTGTCTTAACTGTTGGTTAAGCCTCTGTGGCACTTTTCACAGCTAAAATATAAATTTTGCTCACCTAGCCAGTACTATATTCAGAAAATTGTAGTTTTTCTATCTAAAATTGCTGCTCCAAAATATAACTGGAAAATATATTAATTCTTCCCTCTTTCGTGCCCTAGACCACTGAGAGACAGTTTCAGCTTTATGATTTCTGGTCTGGACCCGTCTCTATCTCCAAAATTAATTAAACCAAAGCAGTGGGATAGGCTTAAATTCATATTGGCTTCTGGAAAGCAAAAAAAGTAACCCTTGTCTATTATGGGAGGCTGGCAGCAACAGATTACATATTTAGGGAGCCTTGTTCCTGGTCGTTTCTGCAGCTTTCATTAAAAAGATATGCATGCTAATCGTGGAAATGGGAGGCAACCTAGAAAAAAGATGTATTATTATGAGAGGCTGGGACATTGTATTTGTGCATACAGCAGGGAAAACTATATTGAAATGAGTGCTAAAAACAGCCCAAGAGCAATGTGGGGAACGACAAGGAGGAAAATCCAGAGCCGGAGCATCGTAAGGGGAGCAGCGGAGTTGGAGTCAGAGATGCAGAAAGGAGAACAGGTGAGGGTCAGGAAGATAGAAAGGAGAGAGAGCAGCACTGGGAGAAGACATGAGAAATTAGATCAGAATCTAAAAGCACTCAGGAGAGCAGGGAAAAAGGCAGAAATTAGAACAGGAGCTAAGAGGAGAGCCGAAGAGGCAATAAAAACTCAAGGAGGAGAAAGAAAAACTGCAAGATGAAGAGAGGAGGACAGGAAAAAAAGGGCAAGAGGTAAATATGAGGCAACATAAAAGGGCCTTGATCTCCAGTTTGTAAAGATGACGTGATCTGTGGTGTGAAAGAAAAGAAATACTTTGCATTTTTTGAAATGGCCATGAAGAGAGGACCAGGCTACATCTCAGAAATCAATATCACATTTTATGCCTGCTGCACCCTTCAAGAAGAATCAAGACAACATTGATTCAAGTAAGTAATATTTCATTGAAAACTGATCTTTGATTGCATAGCTGCGAGGGACTGGCTGTGAGAGTCCCTCGGTGGTGCCTGTGCTGAGCAGGTGTCGTTTTCGGGATTGTGTCAGAAGTGATGTGGCTTCATTCCCGGTCCGTGGAACACGTGGAGAGCAGAGGACACGTCACTTTAGTGTTTGAGAGCACAGGATGCTGCATCAGAAGGGCTGGCCTGCTCTCTAGGGTCACCAGTCTGTGTCTGTTAGTGTGTGCTGAGCAGCCTGGAAGGTTTGCTTTGTGGCTGTGTTCATTTCGATCGGTGAAACGATTATTTTAAGATAATTAGAAAAGCCTTAGACTGATATTTTAAATCTGCTTTCCTGATCAATTGTAGCAGTGTTAGAGCTGGTGTGCAGTCATGAGGCACAGGACCATCTCCCCAGACTGCAAGGCCAGGTTCTTGCAGTGGAATTAACTGTTTCTGAGACATTTTTTCTCAGTATTTGAGAATGTAAAATCTCCCCTTGATTTTATTTCCCTGGCCACTAATTCCCTTGGGAAAAGAGATTCACTGTTTTGCTAGCAGATCTTGATGTGTTTTAGCTTCTTCATACCACAAAGGGTGGCAGTGAAACAATTTATAGCAAAACCTGTGTTGGAATTCCCTTTTGAAAAATCACTTTCTTATCTTGATAAAATCAAAAAGTGAGTAAAAGGCTATGCTGATGGGGAGGGGGGGCACAGAAGATTTTTAGGCATAAACCACAATATATCTTGTTGAAAACTTGCTTGTCCCAATCAGGATATTTCACCATTTGTATTTATCTGGAGCACTAATGTTGTATAAACTTCCTACTGAGGCATGTCCCATAACTCAGGGACTCTTCAGATTTATTTCTGCCATTTTTCTTGGTCCTTTTGGAGAAATGTAGCTTCAAACCCCTCACTTACAAATTTTGGTGATTATTTACCACCAGGATTACTGCAGTGCAGGATTTTATTGTCACAAAAATAAAAGGATTTGGGCCATCTCAGAAAAGTCAAACTTGGAAATTCTGTTTCAAAAAAGTAAAAATATTTTGTTACAAATGGCAATGCATAAATAAAATATCTCCACAACATTTCAAACTGCCATTGAGGAAACAAGGACTCCATATCCACCTGAGGATGACTGCAAATGTTGAGATGCTGACTGTGACTCCATAAATCAGCTCCTGTGTTAACTCAGTAACTGGTACAGAACCTCAGAGCAGCAACTGGAAATTCATTTTGAGAATCAAGTAAACAAAATCACAGCTGAGAGGCTGACAGGTGAGGTCTGTGAACCTGGTCTTGAGGATAAGCCTGTTTTCAGGAGTCTATGATGGTCCTACCCCCAAAAAAGCTGGTCCAATGGAAGGCAAGCCGAGTCTTGGCCTTTGCAGGAAACTTTGAGACTTATTTTGGGAAGCTCTTTGGAATGCAACCCTCAGGCAAAGCTGAAGCAGTGTGTTGCAGTACACAGGAATCACTGATAATTCAGACTCTGAACATTTTTCTGCATGGTGAAGAGAGAAAGGTGACATTGGAGAACTTGTTATTGTGAGTAACACCAGTTTGGCTCTGGTGCTGTGAGTGAGCACAGTGGGGAAGGTTCACTGTAGTTAGGTGGTGATCCCAAGCCAGGGCTTAGCAAAGGAAAGCTCCTAGTGTTTGTGCAATTTCAGCCAGCAAAGGCTGCAAAGAGTTTCCAGTGGAGTACTCCTGGAGTACCCTGGTCTCAGTAGACAATGGTGACAACTCTGAGGAAACCTGGTTTCACAGCAGCAGGGAATCCTGAATCATCACCTTCTTGGAATAAACACTTTCTCCCAGGCCTGGAATATCCAAGGACTCTCCAAATTTTGTTTGGTCAGGAGCTGGTCTATCAGAGTGCAGTGTCTCTTTAAATATATCACCCCATAGGACAGGTAATTCTCTTTTCAAGTGAAATCTTGAGCTTCACACAATTTCTCTCAAATTAAAGACAGAGTGATAGTAATATATGCACATATTTACAAATAGCACATTTTTTCTCATATAGGCATGCCCCCCACATCCTTCCACTCTTCCCACACAAAGGTATAAAAAGAAACATTTTGGGTGTTTTCCTGGTATTTAGTGACAGTGCAACTACTCAGACACACAGAGAATGAATTAGTTCAAATTTCACAGTAGCATTTTAATAGGAATAAAACAGAATATAGTAATATCCAGGTTATTATGGATTTCTGACACATGTAACTCTAAACCATCTAACTTGCTCAAGAACTTGAAAATTGCTCAGCAAGTAGAATTTATATCTCTTAAAAAAATGAATAATAATATAAAGTCAGATCCTTTGAGCATAGTTACAAGACAGTGTCAAAAATTAATGTACAGTTATTGTTCAATAATCATTCAAAACATAGGTGCAGAACTATTTTGAAAGAGGGGAAATCAGGAAGACACTTTGCAGTGTTGAAAACAATACAAACGACTTGTGGCCTAAGAAAATACCAGATAAAATGATACTGCACATGTGTGCACATGCACATGTATACATGTGTATACATTAAAGAGACAAAAAATTAACAACAATTGCAAAATTTATTCAACAAATAGTGGGGGGAAATGCAATGGCTATTTGTCATGAGTATAGAGTACTGATGAAAAGTGTTCGTCATATTTCTGACTTTCCTAAGCCTAATATAAATGTGAAGAAAGTGGCATGACCTCCTGAGCTGACATTAAAAGCTTTAAATTGAATTAAATTGGCAGAAACCTTCAAAAATTGTCTTGGGAAGGGAAAAAAATTTCATGACAGAGCATAACAGATGTATGAAATTAAGAGCATTTAGGATACATTATCTTTGCTGTATGATGGGAAATGTTTGTAATTGCATTCACAGGGTGCCTTTAAGATGTGTTTTTATTTTAAGAGTGCTTTTTGTGATCTGTTATGGATTTTCAGCAGAAATATATAGGCAAAAGAATAAAATGCATATTAAGATATATGTTTTTTGCAACAATCAACACATTTGTTGTCACTGTTCAGTGAAGCAAACTGTAAAAGTGAAGTTACTGAATCTACAGGAGTGGAATGAAAAGAAAAATTCTTATTGGGTAATGAGGAACTTGTACTATAGTGATAGATATATACTCAAGTGCTCATGAGTGGTCTTGTAATTCATATCAGCATTGGAGTGTTTGGATTTCCAGGTACATCTGCCCCTTGCTTCCTGTGAAGTTATTGCTCTTCTTTCCCTGTATGCTGGATGCTCACTAAAGCCAGTAATTGAGAAGCAATAGGAGATGCCATACATGGATTTCACCATTATTAATAATGTCTGTGCTGCAAGGCATCCCCAGCCAGCACTCAGGGTTCAAAGTCCTGCTTAGCACATAGTGAATACTGGATAAAAATGTAATGGAATTTCTCTTCTTGCTGTGTATTGCAGAATCTCAATTAATTCTTGCTGTATCATTTACTCCCACAGATTTCATATGTATCAAATCAAATTTCAATGAGAGGTGTCAGCTAAAATTACTGCAGTTCCTTTTGTTCTCACCCAGAGGTTCACAAATGGAGTTTTTCTAACTAATGAATAGGGTGTTCCAGGGTTTTTTACTGCTTTTGATGCTTTCAATGGAAGCCATAATTTTAAGGCCAAATATGACTGTCCAAACAATGCTGCTGACTTGCAGCACTGAGTCTGGATCTTTCCAGATTATTTTCTCCACATACCTTGATTTCCATTATGATGGGACTTCTTTGCTTATTTTTTTTCTAGATGGAGGTAAAATTTAATCCTTTCTCAAAAGAACTAGAAGTGTTTCTGGTCTGAGCTGGTACATTTGGGTATAAGCTCCAGTGCATCACCTCCAACCAGAGCTTTTTGTCTGGTCTTGTCATGCACAGATTTTCTGTGCTACATCAAATTTCTTTGCTCTCTCCCAAAATACAGAGAATCATAGAACCATTTCCTTTGGATCAGACCTTTAAGACCACTGAGTTAAACATTATTCTGACACTGCCAAGCCCACCACTAAACCACATCCCCTGTGAACTCATCTCCATTGTCTTTTCTTGGTATGTAGCATTCTTGCCTTAGATGCAGAAAAAATCTAGACTGTGGTGATTTTCTGGTGACCTCACAGATTTTCTCCTTATCACAGATCATGAGTTGGGAGTTACAGTGTAAAAACCATGTCAATCCATTTAAAGTAAATATTCAAAACCACATGGCATCTGCTAATCTTCAATGGAAATAGAATAAACTCCTTCTTTGTTGTAACCACAAGAACATCAAATGTTTGCTAATATCAGAACTGGTTCAACCCCTCCATAGTGAAAAGTGACAAGACATAGATTATTATCTCTGACATAAATTTAAGCAGGAAAAGGATTCTTTGCAATGGAAACAAACACTAATGGAATAAAAATGACCCACATTGTCCAATGGATGTCAAACCTAGTGGAGTCCAGGATGACTTAGAACCATTCAGATTCCATCAGAGAAAACAAATTGGCTGAATGAAATAACCTCTAATTCAGTTCTATATTTTTGTCACCAACAGTAAAAATAAATAAATAAAACAGTCCAAAACCACTTTCCTAACTTTCTCCACATGAAATCATCCAACCATGTGATCCTGTTTCAGGTCAATTGCTCAAAATCAGAAAGGGCAAAATATATCAATTTTAAAAAAGAAAAATTACATGAACTAACTCCAAATTAGGATTATTCTGTTGCAGCCACATAACCTGGATTGTAAAGTCTGTGTTTTAATAATTCTCCTAGAGGATGTCCCCCAGCAAAAGGAATATGCAGAGTAAATAACCCACCAAATACTGTATATGTAAAAGATGAGGAAGGCAAATATTTTTTAGAGTGAAAAATTGGTTTCAAAAGTAATACTAGAAAGAAACCGGTAAAAATCTAGTCAGAAAATGGAACAGTTAAACAGAGAAAAGGCTGCTGGCTGGGAACACAGATCTGATTGCTAATTCTGTTGAACAATGCACATAGCTGTGAGCTGATCTGTGAGGAGCCATCAGGAAAAACAGAGGAAGAGGAAAGTCACAGGCCAGAAAAATCATCCCACAGTGTTTCAAATGGCCCAGAGGCTGTAGGTTGTGGAATGTAGTATTAGTTTAAAACTTAATGGCTTCATGAAGGCTACACGTACAGGTAATGCATTAGACCCAGGAGATCTAGGCCCAAACTTTCCTTTTGTTAAGACTTACCCAGAATGGCTGTGCATTTAAAATTATTTAAGAGTACAGTTTTTCAAACTAGGCGTTCATTTAAAAAAACAAACAAACAAAAAAAAAAAAAACAGGACTGATTATTTTCAATTAAATATCTTTATATTTGCATCAGTGAAATTACATGAAGTTGAGGAAAAATAATTTTATGTAATATAATTATATATAATATATACATCGGTGCAAATAGTTTTATTGTTCTGATAAAACATGAATTAATCAGTATTAACGTAGCAAATTAAATCCTTCTCCTTCCTTGAAAAATTCCCTTTTAAAGCTGTTATTTCTATAAGCCATTAACTTCTGGATTAGGCTATGTGTGAAAGTGCCAAAAAAACTCATTGAAAAGGATATATTTCATTCAAAACAAGTAAACTTAGAAGAAAAAAAAAGAGAAAAATAAAGAAAGCACAGAACACTACCTTTATCCTGAAGAAATCTTTTGATTTAGAAATCCCTTTAGATTGGAATTCCTTTGGTTATAAAGTATACATCAGTGTTTTTTAGTAGAGAGCAGACAAAACTACTGAAAATATTTCCATCATCCCCTTCAGTGGGTTCAGCAATTTCTCTGAATATATGGAGAATGATAAAATATTGGAATCACAGATGGTGATGGTTTGGGTTGGGTTGGAAAGGACCTAAAATCCCATCTCACTCTACCCCTGCCATGGCCAGGAACACCTTCCACTATCCCAGGTTGCTCCAAGTCCCAATGTCCAACCCAGCCTTGGACACTCCCAGGGCTGGGGCAGCCACAGTTTCTCTGGGCAGCACTCCCAAACCTTTATTTGCACCAAATCTTTTGGCAAGCACTCAGTGCAGGCAAGGAGCCCAGCGATTACAGAGGTCCCAGGTCCCCTGCAAGTGTCCCCAGCCCTGCTGTGCTGATGGAAACTGAGGCACAAGGGTTGTGGGGTGTGTGGGGGCAGTACAAGAGACCGAGTTTCAGGGCAATTGCACCTCCCAGATACTTCCAGCACAAAGAATTGAATCCCAGTTATCCATGGATTCCTCCTTGCTGTGCAATCCTGCTGCCTCTGGAACAAGTGGGAAAAAGCCCAGATTTTTGGAGAAGAGTCTCAGACCACATGTCAAGGGATAATGTATTCTTCCTAAGCATATAAACAGGCACCAACCACTGAAATGAATAGTTTAGAGTATTACCAAGTATTTATTTTTATCAGTCTTTTTGTGTTAGTGAAATGTGGAGAGAATTCTTTCATTAACCATTTCCCCAGATTGCACACACATTCATTTGACACTAATGTAAAGTGCAGTGTGTTACTTGGTATGTCTCCCTTTAAAATACAAAGTACTCACCTCCTGCAGAGAAGTCTCCTGGGGAGCTGGCAGCTAATGAAGCCAAAAAATATCGGGGTTCATTAGGCATGCAAGCATTCTGGTAAAATCAAAGATCACTCTGGAACCCCCTTGAACATATTATAGTCACCATTAAAATCATCATCATAGGATTTGATGTTAGTAAAACATATTGCTTAGGCTATAAAACATTCTAAACTAGTATCCCAAATGTCTTGCCTCAAGCAAGCACTTAAATTAAAGTTTCAGACAGCTGGCACTAGAATCAAAATAACAGTTTTGCACAAAGAGATTGGATAAACATGATTATTGTTTTCATAATTTATTTTGTCAACGTGCAGTATTGTGCCTTGATCCCTGCATTGTGCTTGGGCACAATTTCTTTCACTTTTCAACAGGTAACTATATTTCACTGAGGTTTTTTTTTTTTTTTTTACAGAAAGTAATCCTAATTGATCTGCTGCTCTTGAATAATCTAATCCCTAATTAGTTGAGCTTGAACGTTGAGAAAGGCAGCATTGTGTGCTTTAATTAATTTCCATAATCTGGAATTTCTGTTTCCTTGCCTCATAAGATCTTTTGGTTTTCAAGGAGAGGGTAGCAGAACAATATCACTACTTAGTGTATGAAAAAAGGGGGCAGTGTTCTGGATATTTGATACAGAGCAATTGCAACAGCTACAAACACATAGTTCTTAATTAAGACTAAACCCATTTCCTGTTTATCCTGAGTAACAATTTTAAGATGTTCTTCCTGCATTTATTCCAGTACAGCTGCTCCCTGCCTCTCAGGTGAAGTGAGGATGATATTATTTCCTTGAATTTCAATTTAGTCCAGACATCCCAAACCAAGTAGCTGTTGAAATGTAGAGAAATAAAGTGCCAGAAATGTGCTGTAGCAATCTCTTAAGCAAATACACATTTTCACAGACATATACCAAACATTTTACATTTCAAACCCTCCTTCAAAGACAAAATGTGGCTTCTTGAGCAAATCTCGGCAATTTCTCTATTCTTTTACCCAGGTGGTGAGCCAAGACAAGATCTTCCCCCAAAATGCAAACTTCCATCCAATATTCACACACACAATTAGAAAAGAACCAGGGTTAAGAGAAGCCCCAACTTTGTAGACACAGGGAAGTGCCTGGACCTTGCTGGAGAGTGCAAAGCACTTTTATGATTTACAGTGTCAGTTTTTGCTGCTTTGTAGTCAGTTCTTAAACATTTCTCAATGTTAGAAAACATTCTTATTTTGGTAACCAATTTTTCTGAGTGTTCCTTTGAATATTATTACTACAGATTTTTCACTCAAATAGGAACAATGACATTGTCAGAGCTGAGCTCTCCTGCCTCAGTTTACACACTGCATATTGGAAATAGATACCTGTATTTTGTATATGTAGCATTCTACATATATTCAGTATATCTCTGCCTCATAGGAGTCTAACAGAGTTTATGAAGAGCTGCAAATGAAGTCGAGTCATATTGTTGGAAGTATTTCATGGACAAAATGCAGCCCTCTCACAAATATAAATTAGAAATTACCCCCATTGTATTTACTAGGATCAGTGTAAATTTATTGCACATGTGGGACTGAGAGCAAAACTCGTCTCTGTTTATGCAAACTAATTGTGTGGTGTTTGCTAGCGTGAAAAATGGTCAGTCATTCTCACATTTGTGAAAAAGATTTATCAAGCCAACACAGACCAAACAGGTGCTGTTCAAGGCTGCCCTTTGCTTTCCACACCTGCAGTAAAATAAACTTTGCTTCTCTGATGGGAAGTCCACATGGAGGTTTGACCACCGGGGCACCAAAAGATATAACCAAGCTTTCAGCTCTGGAAGGCCACCCATTTACCATCACCTGGGGCTTTAGGAGGGGCCTTGGCTGGGCTCAGGTCTCCAGAGGTCAGCGTGTTAAGACACTGCATCAATGCATGCAAAATTTTGGACACTGATCAAGGAAAGGCTGGGATGTTGAAAATCTGAGAGAATTGTCTATACTGCTGTTCAGCCCTTTTCTTTCCTTCCTTGAACATGTCTGTGTTGCTTTTAATTAAGCTCTCAGATTCATAGCTTGGAGATCTTTAATAACTACAGAAAGTGCTTGCAAGGCAAATTTTTCACTTCTTAGAAGGATCCTTAGAATAAATGTTACCTTCTAATTTATAGGTAAACTTAACCTAGTTTTACCTTTAGAGTAATATATTGTGTGGCCATTTGTGTGCAACAGACTGGTGACATGAAAGATTTTAACTTTTACTAAATGGTGAAAATGTTGGATCACACACCTCCAAGACACTGTAAGCATAGTGCCTGCTGATGAATTAATCTAATTAACAAAGGTGAAGGTTTATAATTGGGGTTAACTAGAATTTAACTGGTCATTGTTCATACCCCCCACTTCCTTGTCCCCTAAGTAACTCACTCTGGTAGCCCTCCATGGTCCCTCGACCCCAACATCAAGCTCAGGGATCAACCAGCTTCAAGCAAAAGTAGATACAATCATATTTCCAAGACTGTAATAACAGCAGAATTTAATGGTGTGATATTTTTATACTGTTTGGGAAAGAGACCCTATTTTTTCTTACTCATAAGCCCAGAGTATTTTTAAATAGTTCAAGTCCCTGTAGTACTTCACAGTTTGCAGTGCAGTTTAAAAAGTAATACATCTTTTCTTAGATGTACCCCAGATTCTGCCTTTTAATAGACATGATAATGAGATTCTGTGTCTTCATTTCCCAGTGTGCAGAAAGCTCAAATAAATCTTTGATTGTTCACAACCCTGGAGAAGGCTCCCAAGCCCAGGAATGTAATGATGTTTCTCTAAACAATCATTGCTAATGAAATTTAAGTGTATTTAAAATATATAGATGCGCGAGTGTTTATATATTAGTAGTATCAAAATTGGGCTTTATTCATTTTGCTTTGTAAATCTGAATCTGATTGCAGTAAACTGAGCTCTCAAGAGATTCATTTCTAGGTGAAGGAATGTCCTGAGTTATTTCTATGACCTGCAAGACACACATTGAGCTTCTGCCTTTGAGTGAACTCCCTCTAATAAGGAAATCAAGGGATGTTTGAAAGACCCATTCAGTGACTTCTTCATAAGATTAGGGACCATGTCCCCAGACCACTGCTGAAGGCATCACACAGATGACTGCAATCAAATTGCTGTAATAACTTTGAAAGAACAGGGTGTCCAAGTAACTTGAAGGAACAGTAAAGGGCAAAACAGGCAGAGGGGACACAAGGATCCCTCAAAAAGGATTAAAAGGGGGGTGCTTCAGAATGGAAACAGTGGTATTTTTAACAATTTTAAATATCTGACCAGTACTCTAACACTTCTAGGAGACTCAATCAGAAAAAAACCCTTCCATATCAGCATGAATTTTAAAAGTATATATAAAATTATTCACAGACTGACACCTCTCAGTGTCCAAGTTACTGGCCAGCTCCTCTATCAGGGTGTTACACACATACTCAGACTTGTGCAGAGTCCCCTGCACTCATGATACTGCTAAAGGGAATTCCTTCACATGAAAAACATGGAAAACCCCAGACTGATAATTATCAGCCCTAAGAAAACAGTCCCAAGGCAATATTGAGAAGATATGCCCCTCAAGACCAAGCTGTGGCAGTCAGGCTTGGTTTGGTGCCTTATTATAAATCCAGACTTGGAAGTTTAGTGAAATGTTAATGTCAGCCAAAAGCATGAATAAACCTGGATTTGTGTAATGTGATCTGGGCACCTCCAATCCTCTTTCATGTCCAAAGACATGAAATACTGTGGTTTCCTTTGGGTGCTGTCAGACTTGTGGGTAACTGAACTCCAAGATAAAACCCAAGGGGAACAAGGTTGTAGGAAGTTGAACTGGCATCAGCTTTCACCTGTTGTGTCATAGTTTGATGCAGACTGTTGAACAGCATTATCTGTGTTCAAGACATGCCTACCATACTTTTCCTCAGGAAAAATACCAATGGCAAACCCTCTGTAGTTGTTAAATTTATTTTGATGGGAATTCAGTCCAAATGCATCTCTTTTTTTGTTTCAGGTCTCAAATTTATCAACACAGTTTCCAGTTAATTTCTATTCCCTTTATATCCATATGTATATCCCAAACATTTTAGTGATATAAATGATCATTCAAATTTCTAATTTTTACCAAACCCTGGTGGTCTTCAGAAACTCTGCAGGAAAAGCATTTTGGTTGTAATTCTCTCCATTTCATAAAGCCTGTTAGGGCTTTGGATATCACTGACATCTAAAGCTCATAGCATAGAGAGGGTTACAGAGGAGAGCCTCACAAAGCCATAGTTAGGACAGAAATCTCACTCCTAAGTAGAAGAGCCACTTGAGTGTGAAGGGTGGGAGAAAAAAGTGATAGGAGAGCTGCCTTCCCTTCCCCTTAGATTTATGTAAATCCCACCCACGCTACCTGCTCTTGGATGCTCAGAGGACTTATTGTGGAGATTAGTAGGCTAAAATAATTAAGTAGCCTCATTGCCATTCAGATTTTACCTGTTTTTCCCCCCCTTCCCTTTCCACTTTGACCATAATCTTTAAAAATCTTACCAAGAAATGTTTCGCTGGTTGGGAAAGAATTTGCTGTGCCCTGGAGATTTGAGCACATGTTCTATGGTAGCATCAGTATTCTCTCATAAATATTTTTTCTAAGAAAAAAAGCTTTTTTTTTTTTTTTTTTTTCCTTATTACAGTATGGAGTGCTGAGGTGTTAGTGCTTGGTCTGATATGAAAAAAAGAGAGTTAGACCCATGGAGGTGGTAGGTGAGCATTAACCTATGATAAAGTTTGGTTTGGTCCACCATGAAGTCTTTCAGATAATTTTGGCATAAACTGTATCTCCTACTTAACAGTGGTAGATACCATCAGAGAGCTGATATATTTCAAAGACAAGATTCAGTAAGATCAAACCAAGGTCAATTTTATTGCAAAATTGATGAGGAATAGTGGGGTTACCCACATAAGCAGAAAACTGAATGGTGACATGATGCATTCCTCCATCTCGGTGAAGATTTCTCTCAAGTCTTAATTTCTTCTGCATATGAAAGCACATCAAAGAAAGGCAAGCAGAAATGAAAAAGGGGGAAAAAAAAAAAAGCACAAAAAAAAAAAAAAAAATCAGAGAAATAATAAATACCCTGAAAGCCAGTAAATTATTAGAGTGGTGCTGAATAATCAGGAGAGCTGGGGCTGATTATTGTTTACAGATCCAAGATGGCCTGAGAGTCTCAAACTCAGATACACCAAGACAGCAAAGTTCAGACCCAGCTCTATCTGGCAAACAGCTGCAGCCCCTTTTTAATTAACAGCATATTCCTGATTCTGTTCAGCCTGCATGGATGGAAAGGTGTTTCCCAAGGAAATCAGAGTAAGGACAGCACAGGGAAAAAGGGGTGGGAAAAAAAGAGGAGGAGGGAAAAGGTGAGTTCAGGAGGGCAATGAGGTGGGGGTTAACAATGCTGCTGAAGATCAAGGGCTGAAGTGCTGAGATGCTGCCAGACTTGAAAACTTTAATTTACTGTCACTGTTAGCCCCCTTTGAGGTTTATGGTGGTATTTATACACACAGCATCAATCACATGAAACAAGGAGGGGATTTATAGTTTGTTTTAAAGACTGTAAATGCAATGTAATGCAAATAGCATGCCTCATGGGCATTTACATTTAATGGGAAAATTACAGATGCAAAAGATTGGTAGAACAAATTTTAAATTGACTTTATTACATCTAGTGCTTTTCAGAGAATACTATTAAAAAAAAGCGAGGAGATATGGTAATGGAGTTCTACAGTGTAGCTTGACAGCTTAAATTCCACTTAACTGACTTTGCTTGCATCTCTCTGTTTACATTACTTCTTCCAATAAGTTTGGTTGGCAAAATCTCTGGATCATAAACTGATTAGAAGCTTTGATTCTGTTTTGTTTCCTTTTTGGGGTTGGAATATTTAATGTGTAAAGCTGACTGTATCTTGATAACTGTTTTTAACTAAGGTTCATCATCAGAATTGCTTCATCTAGACACAGTCAGGAACACTCTTTGAATCTATTATCGCCTTAATATGTGACCATACATTCATTCTCCTTAATTTGTATAATCTTCTGGTCTCCCCCATATCTCTATAGATACAATAGAAAAAGATGGCTGCATTACTGTGCTCACTGACAGCGTGAACATTCAGAACTAATCACAGCTATTTGTGGAAAGCCCATTCTTTCTCAAAGCAGGTTTATTTCCCAGTATTCCCGTGTGGCTCTCTGAACACTTCTGGAATGAGGGTTGTTCACTGGTGGGGTTGAAGGTTGTTATCATCTGTTGTTGGCTTATGGTAGATCCATCTGAAAGGTGTTGGTGGGCCTCAAACTCACCTTCAACAGACCAGATGAAGCCCTGATTGAAACAGGTGCAGCTCTACTTGCTTCAGGGGAGTTTTGCCCTGTTACATGAAGGCTGATTTAACACCCTATAATAATTGCTGGATTTCTCTCCCATACAAGACTCAAACAAGCAAAACAATTTAAAGGCCTTTTTTTTTTTTTTTAAAAGCCCATTCCTATTGAACAAAGATTGCAGTACACATGTTAGGTTTCAGTCTGTTTTAAAGCCACCAGCACAGCAGCCTCTCTATGTTGAAATCTGCATCTATCTGATAGGAGCCTTCTCCCCTTTGTTTCTTCAGATTTCCAAATCTTTGCTATCAAATTAAAACCCTTGAAACATCTTTCCAGTCCTGCTCATTGCAGGACACTGGAAAGGACACTACTTCTACTACAAATAAAGTACACACTGTATTTTATTCATAGTATAAGCAAATGATGTCCTGACCTTTGCAGGATATAAAGCTGTGTGGTCAAAGATTACTAGATCTTAGCCTATTAGGATTGTGTCCTTCCAAAATTTCAGATCTCCATGCTCTTTTTTTGTTTCCATTCATCATGACAAATACACCCTTTTAACTTGTTATCACCAAAAAGCCATGAAAGAAATGGTTTGTTATTCATTAGTGATTCAACAAAGTCTGCCCAACTCAATGCAGTAGTTATCATCATGTACAAATATCCCTCCAGAAGTTTCTGCTGTGTCCCTGTTTGCAGACCCCTTTCATCTATCAGGATCTACCTTGTGAGCAGACTAATTACAAACTCTGTGGCATCTCAGTGCATTTATTAGCATGGAACTGAGTCAGACCCGTGTTTATTTTTCACCCATTCCTGAAAGATACATTCTCCAGGTGTTGTCACCCATAACAAATACATAAAGGCAGAGAGCAGCCTATATTAACATTTGAGCTAATACAAACATGCCCTGTTTAAGCAATTCACCTGAGATTGAGTGCCTCACTGCTGTGACTTTTGTTTGAGGCTGGAATCCCATGTGATGACATTCTCTTGTGCACAAGTACGTTAGCACCATGCTTGGCAATGTCAGGATGATGAGGAAACCATAGGCTCAGGAAGCAAGAGCAGAAGGGAAACAAACTTTCACACTCAGGAATTGCTAATGAAGTAAACACACTTCAGTGCTGACAGGTAAAAAGCCACCTACCAGTCCTGTGCCAAACTGAACCAACAGAGAGCAAAAATGCAAATCTATGTGTAAACAGAATTTAGAATAATTCTAAAGTTATCTTATGCTGTGATAGCCAAGTAAATAATGCCCCAGCAGACACAACAATTTCTAAAAAGAGCAGGAAAAGACCTCTTTTTCCTCCTGTGCAGAAGGCTGTGTCTCCTTTTTATATCTGTTTCTGATGATCCATAAAGAAACTAAATTTACTGCAAGGATGAACATCATAATGCAGAATCCTAATCCTATACTCTCCTGAATGTTGTTACCTTACCTTTAGGCTCTGTAAGTATCACTGTTTTCAATAAACTACTCACCAATTTTAATTGTATTTGAAAGAATTTTGAGCTGAAACATATTGTGGTTCTTGGGAACACACAAGTCCCTGTAATGATGGGTAAATCGATGTGTTCATGTGTGATTAGTTATCAGAGTTGCACAAAACTAGTGCATTGTTTCTTTTTGGGGGAGGCTATCTAGATCATGCACAAAGCACAATATTTGGATCAGTTTCACAACCCACAAATGACACATTTCTACAAAATTTATAGAAATAGTAAACTAAATCCCCCCAGCCCTAAATTGTCTTTCAATGAGAATTTACAACTCTTCTGAAGCTAAGAAATTACACTGGCAAAATTTGTAGGAGGACGGAACAAAATAGCAAAATATTAAATGCCTTAATTTCCAAGTACTTCTATCTTCCTTGGTGAACACTTCCCACATCTCCAGGAACAAACACTATTCAGAGTTTAGCCAAAGCTGCTGAAAGACAGAGATTACACTGCAGAATTTTAGGACTGTCATGTGAATTTAAAGACAAATACTGTCCAGACAGCACATACCAGCTGCCAGTTACTGCCTAGTGGGATATTCCCTCACCTTCTGTTTTAGTTTTATGAAAGATTGTTTTCTTTTAAAATGGCAGGTCCCCTCCATTCCTTCTCCTCTGCTCACAGTGAGACATGTCATCTGATACTAATTTGTACTTGCTTTGTGTTTTGACTTAATTTGATTAATAACTATATCCTTTAATGGCAGTGTGACTTAACAATATGCTATTATGTTGGTGCACTGCACTCGGGCATTGAGCAGCAATTCGTCTGCATCACAGCAGCGTTTTGAAACTAATTCAAAGAGGCATTATTCTGTACCTCTTTACCACAGGGTAGAGGTCTGGTCTTCTACTGGAATTGCCAGCTCAGAGCTGGAGGCCAAATCTGTGTTGAATTTGTCCAAAGACTTTTCTTAGCACTCGCATTCCAGCCTGAATATCTATGGAATTGGTTTATCCCTTTTTTCACCCTCATATTATTGATTGTGCTTTGTGTCTTTTTTTTTTTCTCTTTGTGTTGTTTTGGGTTTTTTTTTAAAGTTCCCTTAGATTCATATTCTTAGATATCTTGAAAAGTTCAAATAGTGGCATACACCAGGCACTGACAAAAATGTATCAGAACTGTAAAAAAATTTTTAAGACTTTATCATAGAGTTCACAAACACACATCCCCCCAAAAATACTAAGAGGCAGAGAAAGGAAAGAAAAAGAGAATCAAGCAAGAAAGAAATAATTTATCACACCCAAAATTAAAAGTATAACTGAATTTTCTGGTGTCTTAAGAGATAACACATGTTTTCTGTTGTATAGGATGAAACTAGTAAATAAGGTTTAGCATGCCTGCAGGGACACAGGGAAATCCAGTGAATTCCCTGCAGCTCCAGATAAATTCAGGAGAAGGAGTAATTGTACATGACCAAATATATTTTGTCATAATCAACACTAAACAAGAATCTCACAGAAAAAAAAAAAATAAAAAGAGACAGCCAAAGCTTAGTCTATGGCAGTGGCTTTTTTTTGTTTGTGCTGTTGTAAAGACTCAGTTCCCCAATGAGAATAGCTGGGAGGGAAAAGATTTCAGTTCTAAGGGAATGGGACAACTCAAAGCATGCCAGAGAAGCCAGGACTGGGAGAAAGAGGAGCACAGTGAGGACAGAAAGGGTGAGTCAGAGTTGAATGTCCCTGCTGCTGACCTAGTCAGTAAATGCTGTTCCGAATTCTTGCTTCTGTAAAAGAAAGATTTAAACCAACACCCGTGGTACCATAAAGCAAACCTGTCTGAGTATTGGACAATTAAACACTTAAAAAAAAATAATTATAATAATGGTGATAAAAATTTAAAAGGCAATTGCCATTAGAGTGGAAACAATGGCGCTGAAGTTCATACATGATGGCTTCCTTTGTATCAGACCAATGCTTGCCACATGCCAAAACATAAACCAGATTGCATAATATGTAGGTTTTTCATAATTTCCTCAGATTAGGTTTTTATTAATGCCTGTCAACAGCAAATGACAGGCATGTGTTGCATTAACAGCTGCTCTAAGCCATGCCAGTGCTGACTTCTCTGCAAATCTCAAGCCTGGAGGAAGCTTAAAAGCCCATTGATTGAAGAGGAATCAACCCCATTTGCATTAAATATCTGAGGTTTTTACCTTCTGTTTTTTTTAACCAACTATTATTTTCTATTTTCACTAATAATAGTCAATAATTACAGGGTTATTAACAATCACCTGGAATGAACAGATCTGATTATTTTCTCCAATATGTTTCAGCCACTTTTGGTTATTTTTAAGCTTCCTGACTTAAGTAATCCTGAGAAATTATTTTCTTTTCTATTTCTCTGTGTGACTTGTAGAAAAATGCTCCCTATCTCCAAGCCTCCAGAATCTACCCATCCTCATCATGAAAATCTGTAAAATACACTCATAATAAAGCAAAAAGGCAGAAAGAAAATAAATTCCATATCAGTAACTGGTATGAGTTAGACCTGAGACATATGTGCTGTCTAGTTCTGAAATCTACACCAGCACACATTTTATAGATTGGAAAAGCACACAAAACTTTTAATGTTTCAGTTTCTGGAACAACAGGAAAAAACATGGTTTACAGACCCTTAAAAGGAAATCATGACCAAAATTTTTAAATGGGAAGTGACTTGTAAAACACTAGGGTCTAACTGGTGAAAAAAGAGTTCAGAATTGTTTTTATTATTAGGTAACACTCCCACTATGTAATAAAAATTACGTTAAAATCTGTAAAATTCTTAAATTAAAAATGGACACACTGTGTACTCCCGTGGCTTTTTCACACAACCAGATAACCACTCAAGTGTCTAAAATGTAAGCATTTATCAGTCCAAAATGAATTAATCCAAAAAAATAGTAGGAGGAATATCTGGGCTTAGAAGAACATGGTGAACATTGATAACATGGTATTCAGGGAATTTATTAGCAAGGTCTACAGCTGTTGGCCTGCTATTCAGCTGAGCAGTGTACCACTCATATACATTTCATGGCAGGAGCATTTCATTTTGATGAGTGTAAAGTCCATGAGAGTTTGGCCCAGACTGCACAAATGTAAAACAGAACTCCTCTGTGTTGGGTTGCATATTTCTGGATTCAAATTAATTAATGTTGCTGACACAAATCCAAGTTTTCTGTTAATGTCCATCAACCCTCAGATTAATTTTATCCAAAGACAAGAAAGGAATTAAGGCAAAAATATATGGGTCTTTAGGAAATATCCATTATTTGTGCACATGCCACTCTTTTTCTGATAGAATATATTTAACAAAAGGAAATTATTTTTTTCCAAAAATAATTTGGCCATTCTGGCCAAATGGAAATCAAACTCAGTATTCTGACTGGCTGCAGTGTGGGTATGAGTTGTGTTTCTGTGATTTGAAGTTTTTAAGGTTATTTTCTTTAAATACTTTTCCTCTGACTGTGGAGCCAGCTGGGCATTTCTCCCCAGCTCTGCCCATCCCAGGTGCTTGGTACTCACTCCAGCACAGCTCCTGTGGACAAAGGAGCAGACCAGGGACATGTGCAGTTAAAACATGCATTAAGATGAAAAAAAATTTTGATCTTTCTCCTCTGTATCAGAGCACTCCAATACGGTTCAATAGTCCCTACATATCTTTAAATTCATCGAATCAGAGAGGTGGTACAACCACCATCTAAAAAAAAAAAAAAAAAAAAAAAAAAGTTCAGAAAAGCCATCTCTATTTTATGTTCAAGGCAAAATTCTTGAACCTACAACAGGCAATAATTGATGGGATGGGAAAATTCCTAAAAAGCCACTTTTGCCTGTTTTACCTTACATACAACATCAGCTATTTTACTGCCATTGAAAAATTAATCTAGCTGCCTGAGTTGCCATTTTGCCTCGTGTGCAATCAAGGCCTACACATTTTTTGTTGTACTCCACGACCCACGCAGGGGGGAGAGAACTTTCCAAAAGAAAAGCTGACAGCTCACTTGGGAAAAGACTGAGTAAATAGATACGACGTGAACGGTGCCTGAAGGTCAGCAAACAGGCTCCTGAATTAACGGCAGATGCAAATTCCACCCTCAAAGTCCCTCTCTGACAGCTCCCCTCTGACTCCCATCCCAATTAAAATGGCCAAGCTGATTCACCCCCATACCCATCCCTGCACTCTCCTGAAGCAAACAGAATACCTTTTAATATTTAGAGATGTGCCCAGGTGATGAGCTGGGTGTTCTTTTTACCCCAAAATGGGAACCATCCACCAGACTGGCACTGCAGGAATACAATTCTGGGATATTAGGATTCCAGTATAAGATATTAAGACCTTTGTGCCAGTGGTTTTTACTGCCATTGGAAGATTGTTGGGCCATTATTAAGAAATAGTGACCTGCATTTCCAACAAACCCAACTGATCAGTGGCTAAGATTTTGCACCAGCTGTTTAATAATAGTTTGTCTAATAAAATATTTATATTATCATATATTTTCCATCTTAGAGATTGATCAGAATGTCATTTTAATATTTTCCCCCTACTAAAATAAAATTTTAATTAAGGCTAAAGATATATTGCCTACGGAAAGCTAAACTGTTTAAAATTATTAACTGCTTGAATACTTGTTGCTATACTACAAGCTGCCATAAAAGAAAAGAAATTAAGTACATGGGGGATTAACGCAATTTTGAAAGCTGCGTTCCCCTCCCTCCTCCTTTTAGATACGCCTAACTGAGCCATAACTATTTTTCTCCACTCAGCCAGACTCCAGCTTTGTGGCTTTTTTAATAACCTGGCTTTTCAAGCTTGTGCCCCCGAGAGCCTTTTCATTTCTGCCGCACTACCTACAAGCAAATTTCTTCCAGTTGCTCAACAGCCTAATGCCTCCCTTTCTTCGTTGTTGAAGCATTTCATTGCAGTTTCATTGACGGGGAGGTGTTCTGTTACAGTGGAATCAATAGCTCAGGGCTTCCCAGCACACCGATTAGCTTGTCAGTCAGAGCCTGGGGGAGGTAGTGTAAATCCCAGAATACCAGGGGCCACCAGTTTGAAAAGTAAGGAATGCAAGGAGCCCGCATGGGTTTTTCTACCACCTGTTGCTCTGCAACATGTGCAAAGTGTATTAACTTCTTTGCTGCTACATGCCTTAAAGGTCAACTGTGATAGAAGCTTTAAGCTTTTGGAATATTTTAATTCATTACAGGAATCAACTTTTACTGATTTGCAACAAAGAGTGCCTTACAAAAGGCGTGTTTTTTCGGTGGTTGGGCTTTTTGTTGGGGTTTTTCGGTAGGTTTGCGTTTGGCAACATGTTGGTTCCTCTTTCAGCTTTTTTTTTTTTTTTTTTTTTTAAATCAGCACTTCATCTGCTTCTTAATTGTGTACCAATAGAAACCAGTTTCTATAGCAAATGTGGTTCCTTCCTGAGCCCTCCCTTCCACCACAGCAATAGGATCAGTTTAGATGATCCAGGCTGTCTCAAGGGGGATATTTTTTCTCTCATCAGTTTAGATTTGAGGAGGAGGGAATTATGAAATGCAAAGTTGGAAAACTTTTGCTATACACATGCTTCTAGTGGGGGACAGGCCCCTCGCTTCCTGGGACAGCAGAGCAGGACCAGCTCCTTCCAGCTGACTTTTAGGGACTCCTAGTATTGACCAGGAAAGCTAGCGAAGCACAAAATTGCTTTTAAATGCACATTCAAAGAACCATCAAGTCACCTGAAGCTTATTCCCTTCTTTTGGATGCTTCTGCCAGACAGAATCATGCCCTAATAACTGGCCAAGGTAATACAGAGGAATATTGTCAGCATCTGTGGTCTGAAGTGGTGAGTGAGCAATGTGTCCCTGGATCAGCCTCGAGGTCATTAAATGCTGTCTCTAAGAAGTGCTCAAATTCTAAGAAAATATATGTAACCAAAACTCCTCCAATGACAGCCATTAAAAACAGAGGCTCAGGCCCCGTGAGCCAGCCTAAGGAAACCTTATTACAGACATTTATTATCCAAAAGCCTCGTCACACATGACCACAAAAGGAAATTCTGTGCTTAGATCATGAAAGTCTGTGCCTTGGAAAGGTTTTGCTGTCACCACATTTGGGTTTGCTCACAAAACCTCTACAAACTCACCACAAACCACAAAGTAAACCTGCACGGTGCAAATTGTGCTTATTAACATAATCCTACAAAATTAACTCAATAGAGGTTTTTTTGTTAATTTTGTTTTAAAAGCATGGCACTTGGATTTTCTAACTAATAGCATAAACAACAGCTGGAAGCTCTGGGCTGTCCAAGTGGATTTCAAAGTTTGGATTGAAAATATTAATCTTTTCAATAGAGATTAATCTTAGATTCATGTCTTTCCAAATGTGAGGAATTAAAAAAAAAAGTTTGCATTAATTTAAGGACTCTTAGTGAAATGCCCTCTGCTTCAGAAGGAAAAAGGAATCCAAGCTGTTATTCTACTTTTTCCCTTTTGCCACTAAGTGTAAACCTGCTTTAATTTTAAAATATAAATATGCACCTTGATCTTTTACTTGTGTTATTCCAGATATTTAGTTGCTTAAACAACACCCCAAACTTTTTGTGAAACTGTAGACTACGTAGATTTCCTATCACCTGGGAATTAATAGGCTGGGAATGACCATAACAGATCTCTCCTCTTTATTTTTTCCCCCCTTCCCCTCCACCCACTACTAGTCATGCTGTTAATTCAGCAAAATTAGTAGTCTTGTGTTGTCAGAACAAATCACTCCCACTCGGTTATGAATGTGGTTACTCAGCAAGACTGCATGTTGAGAATTTAGGGGATGTTTTTTCTCTCTGTTTCCATCTTTCACTTCTTTTCCTCCCCTTGCATGCATTGTAGTGGTGAACATCTGATACGGGTAAAATTGCACTGGGTGATTACTTAAATTCAACCTTTGACTGCAGAAAAACACTCTGTGTAAAATTCAACCTTTGACTGCAGAAAAACACTCTGTGTCTTGACACTTCACCAAAAACCCTTCCCGTGCTGAATCAAAGCACTCGCAATAAAAGCTTGAGATCGTATATCATTTCCCCCATTTTAACTAGTGATTGTAATTAATTATTCCTTTACCTTGCACCTTATAGACAGTTACCTCAGGCATCTGAAAAACAGGTCTGCTACTTGTAACCACTTGAAGCTTCTGTCATCGGAAGGGGATTACCCTTATTGCTTATTACACACACGTGCAGGCGGGGACACACAGACATTATATTCCAAAAAGGAACTCCAGACCGCCCAGCCACGAGCTATCAACGCCAGGCTGGGCCTGGGGAGCAGCAAACCCCAGGCAAGGCAGGACCCATCCAGCACAGCATGGCCTGAGGTTTGCCCTGACCAGCAGATTTGCCAGGCAGAGATCAGGTTTCAGTGCAATTAAAGGGCTCTTGTTAGCTGTAGGCTGGAAAAGATGGAACTGTGCACAGTGAGTAGGTGTTCGTGTATGTTCACTCTCATACTGTTAATGCCCCAGGTTTAAAAAGAGTGGATAGACCAGTAAACACTTTCACAGACTGCTGGGGAAAACAGATCCAAACTAGGGAAAATAAAAAGAGAAAGAAAAAGAGGTCATTCATAGGTAAAGTGGTATTGCCTTTCAGACATATTATTTTTGCAAATTATCACTATTTATAAAACTCATTAATGGATTCATGAACAAAAGCTATAAAATATTCATGAGCTTTATATAGGCGAGGAAGTTTTTCCTGAACATGAAAATACACGTGCAGAATATACACACACAAACAAAAACATGTATACAAGGAGGTATAAATGTTACTCACATCCAGCTGAGAAACCAGCCAGATGAACCCACAAATACAGTAAATTGGAATAGACTCTAAGGGCATGATGTCCAAATGATTATGTATGTGGGTGTCCAAACACATTTTTAATATAAAGTTCTTCTGCACATCAAATAGTTTAACAGGATAAAATCTTGTCTTGGGCTCATTGTCTCTGTCCCTGCACCTCCAGTCCTCTCTGCACTGTGCACTGAAAACTCATCTCTGTTAATTGGTGCTGCATAAGCTAGGTTATACATTTAATATCCAAATCAACACCTACAGCCATCATGACTTCATGTGTTTGGATTCTGTCCTAACTGGCAGTAAAAGCTGTCATTAGGAGCAGGAAACAGTATGAAAGACCTTTCACGGCCTCTTTCAGCATGCAATGTCATCTGTTACCATGGGTTGTATAGTACTGATGGCTATAAATGCCACTATGAATGATGCAATCTCCTATGTGATGATGAACTTGAAAAAACCTTTGTTGAATTTGTGCTTAAGGTGCTCATATTCCGGTTATTCATGAGCATCCAAAATGTTGATCACCAGCCGGGTGTTTCAGCAACCCCAGCGGCAACGCTACAGAACTCACGCACAGCCCTTCCTGTAAAAGATGGCACAAATAAACTCACTTTATAGATTCCATGAGAGTTATTTGTCAGGCATGTCAGCTGTGGCTCATTTCCCTAAATTTCACAACCTTTCCTAGTGGAAAGGCATAGAAATAAAATTTGCGGGTTCCCTTCCTTTTTAATTTTTTTTTCCTGTAATGATGGCACTTCTCTGTCCAGCCTTCCAGCAATCATTTTGTTCAGTCCTTTCTATAAATCCATTTTGGATACCCAATCGTGCCTGTATGTAAGCTACCTTATCCAGCAGGGGTAAAGCAATTTATTTCCCGAATTTTAGACAGGAGGCAAAGAACTGGATGAACTCCAGGGACAGGGATGTGGAAGGCTCCCAGGGCTCTGCATGGTTCAAAGGGATGCTGTGGGCAGGTCCCCATCACCCACTGCCAATGGCTCTCCATCCCAGCAGCTGCAATCTTTCCTGCACAGCCACGGGCTGCTCTCAGGAAGCAGCTGCCAATCATGCTGCATTGTGTGGGCATTTTGTGCTGCCACAAAATCTCCCCACCGTGGGCTGTGTCGAGCTCATCACACGTGTTCTTCCCCAAAAATTAGTGGAGCCTGAGCCTCAGCCTCCAAGGGCAGTGATGTCAAGCTTTAACCCATGAGAAGCTGAACTTCAGGTGTTGAATTTGCTTTGTTGAGAGTCAGATTTTGTGACTCTGGAGTGGTTACTTGTTCTTGCTGGTCCTCCAGCCTGGATGACTGCTTTTGGGGCTTTCCATCAGGGGGAAAAGCCATCTGGTGCTTGCAATCTTATCAATAATTTCAGGCCTTCCTTCTGAAGGATAAGGTTGTAAATTTAGTTGCTATCCTTGAAAGATTTTGATGTAGAAAGTGCAAAAGTGTAATTAAGAAGACTGGAAATTAGTCAGAAATGTAAACACAGCTAACAAGCCTAACTGCTGCAGAGAACAGGGAAATAAAGAACATTTAGCTAACAGAAACACTGAAGAAAGTAAAAATTCAGACACTTTGCACTGCCTGACACACAACATTGTGAAGTTAAGGATCATGGCCATAGCCTGTAAGGTCCAGAGTCAAATCAGATCTTCAGCACTGACTTTGAAACTCAACAGTGCTATTACCTGTTAGCTGGAAAAAAATCTTCATGGGAGATATTGTGATAAATATAGAATTTTATAATCTAATTTTGTTTTGTGCATACCATATGGGATATAATAGTTTGGAATCTCTACTAATGCATTTTCTAAATATCCTTTTTTTTTTTTCTAACAAGAATGACTGACAGCGTGTAACAATTTATTAACATTAACTATATATTAGAGTAATAATTTGGAATAGCAGAGGATCTTGAATATGTGGGAATTTGTAAGAAAGAAAACACGTGGAAAACTTAGAAAAGAAATAACATGGAAGAAAAATGAATGTAAAGTGAGAAGCTGCATGAGACAGATGTACTCTATTAATCAATGTTGAAGTAAGCATTAAAAAATGAGAGAGGTGAGTGGGCTACTGAGATGCAAGTAGCCTTTTCCATGACCCAACAGCACAGAGCTAAACTCAGGGAGGGCTTGAAAGCTAAGGGATCATATCACACCCATGGCCTCCAGGACCTTCCATGCTGGTGCTTGGGAATAGTGGCTGTCATTTCAATCCTTCTGATGTCAAATGTGAAAGTCTCAAGGCTGCACACAGACTAGGCAGGCAGATCTTCACCTGTGCCTATGTGCTAAATATGAACAGTGCTCAGAATCTTTATGCTGTTTAAGACACACTTGTTGCCTAACACTCTAGTTGCCTAACCTTAGAAATATCCCTTTCTCTTCATTCTTAGCCAAATCAGCAGAGATGCTCATCATCTTTTTTCTTCTTAGGAGGAGATCATGAAAAAGGCAGGTCCACAGAATTTCTTAGGTGGACTGAATATGCTTCCCCAGAAAGACTAGAGATCTCCCTGTCAAAACCTGGGGCTATAGAGAGAATAATAATAAAAAAGATTAGGAGAAAGGGGGTTTTCAGGTCTAGAACCAGAGCCTTGTAACAAGGATAGCCCCTTTTGTTCTCATCTCTTTTAACTTTCTTTTTCCCTCGTAACAGTTGCCCAGTGGTTATGAAGAGCTTCAGTCCTGCATTTCAACTAAGGGGCCCTTCTTTATTCTCTCAGAAGAGGGCTGTCTCAAGAGCACCATGCTAAAGTGCTAAGTTATCATCAGGCTGGGGCTTTCGTGCAACTGTTTGTGTGTGTGTGAAACAAGCTCTCAACATGTTAGTAAGAAGCCTTTAACCCAGATTACGCCACCTCTCTTTCTATAGTGTTCTTTTAGGGCAGAGTGTGAAAGGTCACCCTCTCAGGCTGGATAGCAGCACTCAACCAATTACAGTGCACCAGTGTTTCCACAAAAGAGAGTTTCGAGCCCACAGCTACAAAAGATTTTACGTGTCTGATTTTCAAAAACACAATTACAAAAGGAGGAGGCTCGCTTATGTCTATTTTCTGGCCCTGAATGATTTTTTTGTTTCAAAAAAACAAGAAAAAAAGAATCAATTCTGCTTCTCCAAAGAGGTCTGAAAAATTGCTGCCAGCCCAGCACCTATGCTATTTAAAAAGCAAAACCTCTAATCCCTCAGGTTCAAGTAGGTGTGATTCAGGAGTCCTGGAGCTGCGAAAATAATAGGATGGGTTATCTGAGTATATGATTAGTCTGGCTTTATGAAAACAATATTTACAGCAAGTGATATATAATGACTTTGAATTACACCTCTCGTTCCTGACACTTTGAAAATTGTGTATTTCGTTTGCACAGATACATTTTCAGGCCTATTACACCGACTAAAGTTTTTGCCATTATCCTAAATGTGAGTTCCTCAGAAGCCTGCATGAGAATGAGCCAGCAACCAATGCCCTTCCAACAGTGATGCTGAAGCCAATGCAATGACATCCATGTTGTGCATGGTGTGTGTCTACAGGGAGCTCACTGTAAATGTAGTTAGAGGAAAATCCTTCTGGGCTTTAACCATCTGAAAAGTCCTAATGCAGATAGTTCTTCATTTAAGGGGGAAACTCAGTGTCTTCACCTACTCTCTGTAGCTAAAGGTCACTCGTTACTTAGGGGGGAAGAAAACTCTCAAATACTTTAAAATTGTGGAGCTGAGTATTCAAAAGACAGAGGATTTAGGCCATCAGCCCTTCCTAGTTAGTTCCCAGGGAACGCTCCACGCTTTCAGCTTAATTGTTAGAAACATTACAATGAATATTTCAAAGCTCTCTTGGACTGTTGAGTACCTGCTGCAAGCAAATCAAATAGGCAACCTTGAAAATCACAGCCTGAAAATCTTATTTCTAGTAAATCCATCACAATGGCACCTCAGCACCCATTCAGAAATTTTTGTATTTCTCCCTGAGAAAGAAGTAGATTCCCTAGTCTCTTTCTTCTGGACCCCTGAAAACCCATTAAAAGCACAGAAATTAAGTGTCCTTTGTAGACAAAGATGACAACTAGAGGAATTGAAAAAGTATGATATTAGAATTGACAGTAAAACATTCCTGGGATCACAAACTGTAGATGAATTGCTACAACAGCATTTATTTGAAAAATTATGACAGGAAAGGCAAAGTTTTATTGTATGTCATGCAGAAGACTTACAAAGTCAGAGAAAAAAAAAGCTAAAGATTGGTGCTATTTATGTCAGGGCAGAAAACAAAGTGTATGGGATTCCTGTGAAGCTCCTTGGAGATAAGAGCCACCCATGCTACAAACTCCTTTGGAGGTTCTGGGAAAACTGGTTAAAATTCCTGTAGCTCGTTGTATGTATCTGCAAAATGATTACTGATGTAATTCTAAAATGTGTTGTGAGGTTTACTTGCCAAGTTTTGGGGATTCTTGAAAGAGAAGAGCCAAGTGAAGTTTCACACCATCTCACAGAAGATATATGCAGGATTTTATATGAGCCTATCTATGTGCTCCAATATGGATTCCCCACAGATAAAATATAACAGTGCTTGCTGCACATTTCCAGCAATGGTCCCATGTCTTTTTCTCCTCTTCCTCCATTCAACGAACTGTTAAAAGGCCGAGAAGAACTGTTGTGCAGATGATACGAAACTAAAGAACTTGTGGTAGGTGTTACACATTTTGGTACCATCTGTGCTATCTAATCCCAGCCAAAACAGTCTCCTGTTCCTATGTAACTCTGAATCTCACTGGGAAAGGGGGGGAGTAGTGTGACTGGCTCAAACCTTCCTGTGTAGGAGTATTATTATCAGTGTTTGCAAATTTTTTCCCTCTTTATAACTACCATAACTCTTCTTTAAAACCCCTCATCTGGCTGCTGGCCTACTACAGAAACTGATCTCTCTAGAGAAAAATGGTTCATGTTGGTTGGTTCTCTTCTGGTGTGTTGGAGGGAATCCTCATCCAAGAGAAATTCATCAATTCTCACCAAAAAAAATCTGGTTTTATGTCCTTACTTTGTCAAATTTTGCCCTCCTTTGGGTCAGGAACACAGACAACATCCTGATGACACATTTTCTAGCACAACTCAAGATAAGGATTTCCTGGAAATTGTGCAGGATTGAAACCACTTGTGGTAGATGTTCCCAGACACTGATGCCATTACATCTTCTCATAAGACCCGAAATTAGTTTGGGGTTTGTTTCATTCTTCGTTTTGCTTTTAGATTCAATCCATGCTCTGATCTGCTCACAGGGAGCTTGCTCTTCCCTAACAGTTTATGGGAAAACCTTTTTGTGCAGGGGCTTCACACATGTACACACATTAGTCATCCTGTATGTGACACATACACCATCTTGTCATCGCTGTCAAACATAATAAAAGTAAGGCTAAAACACTTAGACACATATTGATCTGCTTCTCCACCTCCTGTAGCATCCTTAGTGTAAATAGGGTCTTTCCACAGAGGTCTAATGTGGGCAGCAGCCTGTTTCCTGGAAATATTTCCTTAGGAAAAAATGGAGGAAGCATCTGATCTCCCACTCATCCATTGCTCTGCTCTTCTGCTGCTGCCACATAATCCTTGGCAACCAGAAACCCAAAGGAGAATTATTGGGCTCCCATGACTCTTCATGAGGTTGGTTTGTCTTGGAGATATTTCTCTCTCAGAGAAATATTTGAAAGGACTCTGCTAACAGGGAAAAGAAAAAAAGAGTGATAAAAATAAGAAATTATAAGTCCACTCAGTCACAAAGCCCGTGTCCTGCCCAGGTGGAATGATGCTGTATTCCTCATTTTGTAGTGCTGTGGCACTAGCAATGGAGCATCCCTTCATGGATAGTCAGGGAATAATCCTCTTTCCCAGAACCCTTTTTTTCTCTGTTGTCAATATGTATTTCCATTTTAGTCCAACATACCTGCTTATTCTGAAAGCCCATGTAAATATTCTGTGCAATTTCATTCATCTACTGATTTTTTTTTTAAATTGCTACTGAAAGACACAAACTCTGGCAAATTACATAAACTTGATTACTGTAATTGCTGTCAAGACAAACAAAGTTTGCCTTGTAATGAAGCAATAGATGTAGCACTGTAGTCTTTCATCATGATTCCAAGCAACATTTTTTTTGTATTTTATTGCCCTTGGAAGCTGGCATTTGCAGAATGAATGTTTCACAAATAATCAGCATGTTTGAAACAGATGAATATACAGCAACATCACTAAAAGAATAACTTCCAGCATCTGCTTATTGATTCCTTACCTTCAACCTACCCTCTTCCCTTTAGTGTTATTTTTTTCCATCTCTGCACTTACCACATCACCTGGAGCAGATAAATGCATGCTCTATTTAATCTTATTAAAGAAAAATCCACTCAACTATCTTATAGTTAAGTACAAAATCTTAGCTCCAGAACATTGGTTTTGCCCAGGGATATGGAAGAGATAGAAGTGCTTTATTCAAGGATAGATTGGTCTCATTGAGACACATGGTCAACCTGCTAATAAGTTTGTACAGTGCAGTCCAACTTCAGGGGAAAAGTTGAAGCTTTTTATTGTTTTTCTTCTTTTTTCCAAACATAATCACCCGTTTTGCAGGAAGAGGGGTATTTGCTGTGCTACCTTTGACTTTTTTCCTCTCTTTGGTGAGTCATGGGAAATATCTTGTTTTTCATCACATCCATCTTCTCAAAAAAAGAGGCGAAAAAGACATAAACTCTTAATCAAGGATTTTAAAAAATTACCTCTTCTTTGATTCAATCATCAGTAATCCTTTGTATAATAAAAGCAGATCAGGTACCTTTAACAAAATGGTATTTCTAAATTACCCTGGGGTAATTCAGAATGGTAGGTATTTTAATCTCTGTAATCCCTAGTATGTATCTATTTATTTTCACTGGCTTTTGGCACCCATCTGGCAAGAATCCAGTCCCCACGGCAAGAGAACTATCAGAAACAATGGGAACTTCAGAGAGGAACACAGACAGTGAAAGAATGATCAAATCAACTTTCTTTTTTTTATTTGGTTTCTGCTGGCTTCTAGCTGGCATGGACACACACATACATACACACACACACACACTCAAGTAATACAAGGCGAGAAAAAGCAAGGGAAGAGGAAGAGGGAATGAAACTGGAGCATGATACATGTGGAGAAATCCTAAGAGACCCACTACATTTTATTCAAGTTTTCTTGTTTTCCCAAGCCTAGCTGGCATTACTCCACTGCAGAGAAGCACAGAAGATAAGAAAAGCTGAATGAGAGCAGCAGTGCCCTGATTCCAGCATGCACTCTCTCTTTAGAAGCTGCTTTGCCACCCTTTTGCCAAGTACTCTCTGTGTGTGTCTGAATGAGTGAGAGTTCACAAATATCCAAAAGCAGAGACATCAGTCATGGTATTTATTCAATTGTTTACAAATCTCAACAAATCATTCAGGTTTTTGCATTGTGGTCATGAAGTTGGTCGACTTTAAAAGACTTAAAAAATAAGATTATAATAGTATAGATAATGTTCAGCTAGTAGAGGATTCCAAATCAGGAGGATTGGCAGACAGATTGGGAAGTAAAATTAAATATAAAGTGACCTTGGTTACTTTGGTTAATTGGAGGAATGGGCTTAAATAAACCAAGTGGTTCAAGAGGGGCTGACTTAAACTGTTGCATCCTGAAAAATGATCAGGGAGATACCATTAGAGACAGATTAAACTTGAATGACCAATATTAGGATATCAGAGGGGGAAAAAAGGAAAATGTCTCATTGGAATGATGTGCAATCTGATGCTTCCCAGCACCACCTACCAACTGCAGGATGGGATCTACCTTTGGTATTGCAATGCCAGAAAAGTTGACACCAAATTAAAAAATTCACCTTTCTATCAGCATGAAAATATTGACAATTTAGGTTTGTTCAAATGTCAATAAGAGAAGGAAAGGAATGGCAGCAGAAATACAGAACTAGAAATAAAGGTGAAAGGAATAAATTATTTCACATGTCCATTCAAGCTAATAATATTTGGAATATTTATCAAGAAGCATTTAAGGAAATTGAATGTAGTTGAGTGCAAGAACAGACCACTGAGGTACTGTGGCACGAGAGGTTGTCAAGAAAAAGGACAGATGAACATTGTCCAGACTCTTTCTTGTTCCCATCCTAGCACAGAAGAGGACTAGATAATCTCCTGAGGTCCTTTCCTGGCTTACTCCTGATTCTACCATGGCAAAACCTAAGAAGTGTCAAAATTATAGGTGTCCATTCCTCATTGTCCTCCACACAGCATGAGTTCCAGATGGGAAGAATTAAGCAGCAAGAAAATTGTCCCTGCTCTCAGTCCTGGCATCACAGCAGCTCTCAGGAAAGAGGAAGGCTCAATTCCAGCAGAAGACAGGCTCAGTGTCTCCTATCCCAGGCACATGGTGCAGTCTGGTTATACACACAAAAAAACTGGCACATTTTCAGTGGATGCACTACCTGGAAATTTGGCTACCAACCTTCAGCCAGTTTCTGCTGGCCATGAGTCAACTGGCCTTTTTTTTTTTCCTCAAAATCTTAGAATCTGTATAAAAGAGTGGGGTAAATTTTCCATAGGGCAGCAAATTGCACAGAGTCACCCTGTCAAGATTCATTCCCACCCTTTAGAGATGGAAACACTAAATCTTTTCCATTAATTTGGTCTGCAATGTATGTGCAAAACAACAAATTTTTCCTGTAACACGCACAGATAATATCACTATAAAAAATGTAAGAGGGAAGAAAGTGCTAATTTTCATGCTAGAAATGCAAAATTTCAACAAAAATATTTGAAGTTTGGGTAAGTTAGAAGAGAAAACTGAAAAAAGGTCATGCTGAAGGTTAGTGCTAAGCAATAATTAGAAGGAATAATGTAATGTAAGACTGGAGAGAACTTCCAAGGTCACTTAACCCAGCTCTCTGCTATGCATCTACATTGTGTAATCCCATTTATAAATTCATTGAACTCCAAGTTAAAACTAGTTCCATTATTTGACTTAACTGCACCTATTAGAAGGCTTTTCAAGAATGTCAGTCTCTGACTAGAAATCTTCTTCTAATTTCCAATTTAGATTTATTCAGCATCAGTTTATCCCATTTGTTTGTGTGCCAGCACTGTTTACTAATTTAAATAACTCTTTTTTCTCACTTCTTTACTTCTCTGATGTATTTTGAAGAATCATACCCCAAATGCAACAGTACTTGTCCTGCTAATGGTATTTAGCTGATATGATATTTGATGTCTGCTTTGTACCTCGAGAAATAAATAATGCTTAAATTTATGTGTGTATCCGTTCAGGTGCACCTTCTGCAGACTGAGTGCAAAGGGACAAACCTACAGAAAGGAACTTTTATATAGGCAAGTTATTTCAGAGCTGACCCCTGCAGACCATTTTTCTGAAGGTTTAAGTATTGGTCATTGCACCTGGCTGAGTTTCCTGCGATCTGCCCATTTTTCTGTTCCTACAACAGCGCTGACACTTTGTGATGGCAGAACTGCTTTTAGTTAAAGGAACCAAAAGGTGAGCCCTTTAGCAAACAGCTTCTGGGAGCAGGAAAAGGACATCAGGAGCTTATCATAAACCTCATTAAAAGCAATTCTGCTCTGCAAGGCTATAGAGAGGGAATTCTGTATGAGAGAAAACAGACAGGAGGGAGTAAATGGGTACGAGGCTTGGCTCAGTGTTCCCAGCTCTATCACTGTGTGGTCCAGTCAGGATAGATGCTCCTGCACTCCGTTACAGATAACAGAGGCTCTTTATAGCTCAGATGAGAACAATCCTTGAAACACAAAGAGGAAAGAGTTCAAAGAGACTGAATTTCTTGGAGTACCGAATCCAAACTCCAGCTAAGAGCAAAAGAAGGGCCTGGGGAATCTGGGGACTTTGCAATGATAGTTTAATTAGACGAGCCTTATCTGTACAACAAATGTGGCAGCTCTCTGAAAAACTCAGCTTTTTGTTCCTCACTTAAAACTCTATCACTTTTCCCAGCACTGGAACAGCCTTTTGCTTAGTAACAGGCACACTGCCTATGATCCAGACAACATCCGTGCACTGAAACTTAAAGCATTGACCCCCAAATGTGCAGCATTTTTCATGTGAAACTAGAAAATGTTCTAGCATTTGGCCACTAGATAAAGGGATCCTTTCCAAAAACGCTTAGGAAATGTTGTATTTAGCACATGTATTTATAGCTTATTATTTTACATATTTGGTACCTATCTGTCTGGACTTTCTTTTAAAAAATGTCTTATCACTATTAGTCTAAATAAAGTCTCTCAGATTACTTCCCATCATCTCTATTTTGTTATCCAACTGAGTGCTGTTATCTGTGAATTTCAAATGTTTGCTTAAAATTATCAATTTTTCTTTGTAAAGTTTCCAGGGAAAAAGGAGAAAAACCTTAACTCCATTTTGTCATAGCACAACAAGAAGGGCAGAACCAGCAATATTAACAACAAAAAGAAATACTTTTTATTCAAATAATTTTGCCATCAAAGGATATCACTGAGGTCCAAATTTTTAAAATATCATGTAGGAATGGGGCATCCTCCAGGGATTCCCAGGAAGAATGAAGGACTGCTAGATTTTATGCAGTCTATATATTGAGGTCTTCAAGGGATTTTCAATCATAGAATCATGGAATGATTTGACCTTAAAAATCATCTAGTCCCAACCCCCTGCCATGGCAGGGACACCTTCCACTGTCCCAGGTTGCTCCAAGCCCCATCCAGCCTGGGCTTGGACATTCCCAGGGATCCAGGGGCAGCCACAGCTTCTCTGTGCAACCTGTGCCAGGGCCTCACCATCCTTTACAGAGAAGAATTCTTTCCTGCTTTCTAATCTAACCCTGTCCCCCTGTCAGTTTGAAGCCATTCCCCTCATCCTATCACTACATGACCTTGTAAACACTCCCTCTCCAGCTTTCTTGTATCTCCTTTAGGTACTGGAAGGCCTCAACAAAGTCACCCCAGAGCCTTCTCTTTTCCAGACTGAACAATCCTCATTCTCTTAGCCTTTCAATCAGTCAATTAGCTACTATTTAGCTGTAGACACTTAATTCCAATGCATAAAATTCAGATTTCTTTACCTAGAAGAGGATTGTCTTTGTTTTTGTCACATCATCATCAATGACATCAGCCTTAACCTCCAGAGTTATCAAAAGTGTCACAATCAGTCACCCTGGAAACATCCTAGGTGAACCTGTATGACAGATAATGCTTTAGAAGTGAAGTTTAGATACTTCAGGCAAAAGTAAGAATGTTTATTTCCCGAGTATCATTCAGAAAGGGAAGAAGGAGATAGCTCTTACATTAGAGAGGGAGATCATCCTCAGATTGGAGAGGGAGATTACTTCCAAGTTTGCTCATCTTTTCTTGAAGGAGAAGAGGGGACCAGGGTCAAAAACTTTGACTGTGTCCACAAACAAGCCAGAAAACCCAGGAAGATCAGATGCATTTTGACTAAGTAAGAGAACTCTTTGGGGGAAAGTAGGTGGCAGACCCAGTGTAGGTAAGAATAAGGTTAGGAGAGAAAAACCCTCTTGCTCATAAGTAACAGCTCCCTATTCCTGGCTGTCCCGGGCATCTGGAGGTGGGAGCAGCCCCAGAACCCCTCTGCACTGCACAGCCTGACACACTTTTACAGGACGAGGCACTAAAAGCCGGCAGCATTGTGATTTAGCCGGGGTGTACCCACCCACCCTTTTTGGAGACCAGGTGAAAGCCGCCTGCCAAGGTCAGGCATTCAGTCACCAGGTGGTGTATTTAATTTAAAAGGAGTGTTAACCTTGTTTACACAAAATAGCACCAATATGCCGAGAAGCAGTAAATCCATTGTCGTTAAACAGCGGGGAGGCCGGGCTGCGCTGGCAGCCTGCCCGCCCGAGCCGGGCTGGCACTCGCCGCACGCCGGCCACCGCAGCCCCGGCGCTGGCAGCCTCGTGGCGTGCCCTCCCTACCCCTCCGCCCGACTCTTTACATTCTTGTCAAATATATTTAGAACAAGAGGTGTCCACTTGAAGGGAAACATTTGTTAATCGCTTAAATGCAGGAGCCTGGCAGCGCTCCAAGTTTACATTTATAAATATGTAGTATCTGTTTCCAGCTAAACAAGGAACTCCTGACCCCCCTCACCCGCAATCCCGCAAATATATATACATATACAGGAGGGGAGCTTGCGAGGGGCTGGGGGGGACTGGAAATGATGAACAGAACCAGCCTGGCCGAGGCAGGAGCGGTCCAGCCTCCCTCCCCGCTGTCAATTTGTTCTCCGCCTTTGTCTGCGAGCGATGTAGATAACAGCGCAGAAAGAGGATGATGTATCTTTAAGTAATGAACAGATTAAAGTTAAATTCCTGTTGACCGAGACAGTTGTGTTGACATTCCTGTTGTTTACAGGCAGCTGTCTCTACTAATGACACTTTGATAACTGGAGTGAGGCTGCTGTTGGGCAGGGGGATGGGGGCAGGCAGAGTCAGCCGGGTTAAAGAATGCTCTGTTTAAAACCCGGTCATCCAATTAAACATTAAAGCTGGATCAGAGATCGTCGGCAGCGGTGCTATTCGGGAACGGGAAAATTCTGGGCTTCTTTTTTAACTTATGCTCAGATTATGTGGCTTAGAGGTCAGCGTGCCCCAGTTTGCTAGAGGATGCGGAAGATTCCAAGAGTACTTAAAATAAGCCAGAAAGCAGTAAACTCTGTCAAGCCATCCGTGCACTGCCATGACATGGGCAAGCACACACAGAGTTGCCGGCGGCGGGTTGGGACTGGGGTCACTCAGAGGTCCTGCGGGGCAGCCTCCCTCTCCCACAGCTTCCCAAACAGCGGAGAGAAAGGATCTGCGAGCATCCCGCCGCGGCACAGCGCTCCTGTGATCCTCTGCCATCCCCTGCTCTGAAATGTGTCGCTTTGCAGGGCACCGGCTGCTGCGGGAGCTTTGCTGGCTGCTTCCTCTTGAATTAATATGTTTAACATTAACAGCTCCCCTGTTTGGCTGCGGGCTTCTCACCAGCAAGGGCTGCACTGAAATCCTGGAGCCTGCTGCTGAAGTCCTTGCTCAGGTCAAATTCCCAAGGGGAACCTGTAAAGCCCAAGATCTGCCAGGTGATAAACTTTAGACGTGTAAATAGTCTACTAGATACCGTCCTCTCGGTGAAAATTAAACAGATGCTGAGGCTCTCTCCCAAATCAATGCCCAGCAAAGATAGCACAGCCCATCCCTCTGGGTGACTCCAGCCCCACAGCCTTTGTATCAGCAAAGTTTGGTCCTGCTCAGACCTAGAGAGCAGCTTCTCAGCTGCTGAGTGCACCTGATATTATGTTACTGCCTCAAAGTTTCCAGAGATCCGCTTAAAATGCAGAAGCTTCTTCCCCATTTTTGTTAATGAAGCCTAAATTTAAGGCCTTTAAAACAATGTGATAATGCCTCTTTAATTCTAAATCAAATGCCACATGCTCATTAACCATAAGCATTCATAGAAATAAATGGATTTATTTTTGAATTTATGAAGTCACTTTAATGGACTTCAAACTCCAAATAAAAGTACTGAATAGGCAGCATTTCCTGCCATCACTAAAAACATCACTGCTGCTGTAGTGGAAGCACATTTCATCCAGCAAGAACACTTAGAGTAAACACAAGTTAATTTAATTGAGTATCAATTAGAGGGAATGTACCCTACTAAGAAATATTATCTACAGATTGATTGATCCAGACAATTAGAAATCCAGACAATTGATCTTTTATTGATCCAGACAATTAGAAATTGAATCTTTATCAGTTGGTTTGACATTTTTTTCCTCAAACCTGTAATTTGGGGTGGGACGAGCGTATCTGCATTTGAAATATCCTGTAGATGAAAATTTCAGCACGAGAGACAGAATCACAAATTTTTAACAGCACAGAAAATCACCACTGATCTCCAGAAATTAAAGTCTGACTTTAAGAAGTGTCATTTGCACACATGCCTGACTTAAGCTTAATCCTCTGCAAACAGCAGCCTGGGGGCCAACCCCAAGCCAGGTCGTGGCCAATTTCACCTTTACCAGGCGAGCAGGGTCACATCAGCCCCATTTCCAGCGGGAAAGCATCCAAGTAAAACCGGGAGCTGCTACAAGAAGTGGCATTGGGGGTGAGGCAGCCTGAGCCCCGAGTTGTAGGAGCGCCTCTGTGCTCCTGAGGAGCCAGAGCCAGCTCTGACTGATGGCTCAGAGATGCTGCAGCGCTTTTCCCTGCGGGAGCATCCCGGTGATGCTCCGGGTGCTCCTGAGCCTTGTCCCGCTCCGCAGCAAAGCCCCGGCCACAAAGAGCCCGGCTGGGAGCGACAGACATCCCCACGGGCCCTGAAGGGGTTTGGGGATCCTTCAGGATGAAAGGTTCATTAACAACTGCTCGTTAATATTAGCATAATAATCGGCCATGGCTCTTCTGGTAAAACCTACTGGAGAAATCCCACGCTGCAGGTTCCCATTTCCCCGGCGCACTTTTCCCAACCTGCCACGAGCAGAGTTTCAAATCTGAGTGATTTTCCAATAGGAAATGCGGGTTTTTTAAAGAGCAGGATACTTGGGGGGAGGGAAAGGTTAACTGAGCCCCAAATTGCTGGTTTTCCATTTGGTTGTTGGAAGACCTGGATGAATATTTTTTATTTCTTTGGCTTGAAATCATGTATCAATTTGCTGGAATTATTGTAAGGTAAATCCTGTGTAGTCAAGGCCTTTTAGGAAGAAAATTCAAGAAATATAAATTTATTATAAGAAGGGACATTTAATAGGAATACATAATACTCTTGGAAATAATATATTTAACAAAGAAAAAATGCAAAAACAATAAATCTGTTCTTCTAGATTAAATGTTTCAGTATTTCTTTTCCAAACAGTATTTTTGTTTTGGAATTCAATTCTACTCAGAAAATACTAAATAATGCAAATGCTCAGAGAGCCGCATGGTTTCAGGTCAAGGTAAATTTTTTGCATTGATTCAAAACAAACATTTCCCTTGACAAAGCCCAAAAAAAATACATCCTTCAGTGATTCTAACATATAAAGGTGATGATAGTTACATTACTTTCTATTATTTGCATTCCACACTCTTGTCAGGACCAAGCATACAATTTCCATGGCAATCTATGTGATTTTTACTTTTTCCTTGCATGAAGTGAATTAATACTCACTGTATTGAAATGAACTAGTCTTTGATCAAATGTTTTTATCTCTTGAAGTCTGTTCAGCAAGAACAGTCTGAGAGTCAGATACAAGTTTGAATAAGAAAATGAGTTATTTTACTTTGCAAGAAGCTCCAGTGGAAGAAACTCATTTACCTACACTCTTCCACTGCTGGGCTTGTCACGCTGCCCAGAGAGGTACTGTCAGTAACATCATCAGTCTCCTTAATGAGCACTTTTTTTTCCAGCAAGAGAAAAATAAAGCTGAGCCTTTTAGGAGGGAAAAAAAAAATCCTGCAGATAATCCACAGGGTGGATTTTTAATCCTGTGTTCTTGTTTTCATTTGCTGAGGTTGTTGGGGTATTTATGTCTTGGAAACTTAGACATCAAAGGCAAGTCAGAATAGTTGGATGCTTAACTAATTAATTAGCTTTGGTCTAAACTGCAAAAATATAGACAGCAAATTTCTTTCACTCCAAAACCAAAGGCAACACTGAAAAACATGAGTGGCCAATTGAAATAAAGCAGACAGGACATTAGCACTTAAAAAAATTCAAGTTCTGGAGGAAAAAGCAATTTTCAAATTTATTAGCAGGGTGAGATTCTACAGCAGCAGGGGCAGAACCTGAATTCCAAAACACACCTGGAATGGGAAAACCAGCAAAATTTCTAAATATTGTACAAGTATGTTCTTAGTTTCCATAATGCACTGGCAGACATTGGTAAAAAAATTAGTTCTCTGAACAGTATTTGCTGGAATTATTTCAATCATTCAAGAATTAGTCACAAGTTTGATGTTCTCTTTTGCTGATCAGTTCGATTTCAAAGGCTGAGGAGGAACCAGGCAACAGCAATTTCATCTTAATTCAACTGTCAACCTTCCTACTGAACCTTGTACATTAGTTGGAGTGTTAGTTAGATTTATTGTGCTACAAGACAGACTTTTCACACGAGAAAATGGTGTCTTGATTAGTACTGAATGTGCATCATGAGAGATTCCTTGGATTACAAAATAATGGCCAGTTTCTAACCAGCACTCCTGTGTCTTTTACCTTTATAACACTATCAACCAACTCAGTTGACACAAATTACCTCATTTTGCCTCTGACGCATCATTTTATTTCCATTTACCACTGACTTAAGCACACATAATTACTAACTTAGGTCACAAACAAATGTGATGGACAAGCTTCACACTGAGCAAAATGTTTTATTATATGGCATTACTATCCACCTAAGTTAATTAATTAAAATTAACATAAGCTGTTGGCTAATTGCAGCTCAGGAGAAATTCTACTGCACCCGATGGTATAACACTGGAAAATTATCACAATATTTTAGAGCTTGACAAGTTCCAGTGAAAAGCTGAACATTATTAGAAGCAGGTTATCATGGTAAATAGACCAGTGCTGACTTTCAGTATGGAAAATAGTTGCCTTCAGCTTTGCAGTTGGTGCAGAAGCAGCAGCAGCAGCAATGCTGTTCTGAACATTTCTGTGTTTGCATTGCAATACAAATATCCTCTAAATAAAACTGATTATTTTTCTGTAGTCTTCAGACTACAGCTGCATGCAATAAAATCTTCCTGATGACAAAGGCCAAAGAAATTATATTAATTCAAAATAAAAAAATTATGCAAAACTCTTTTGTGAGGAAGAAGGGGAAAACCAATCAGTGTATTTCATGTATGTGACTATAAGGCCCAGGGGAGACTGGTTTAGTGACATTGCCTGAACAGAAAGTGGCAGCTCCATAAAGGTATTTAGGAACCTAATTCCAACCTAGGTGTCTACCTGCTCTTTAAGTTGATGGAAATTTAAATCCTCCTGTGACCTGCTTTCCTGTGCTTCCTTGGTGATGGTGGCATTTGTAAAAAATAAGGTTTTTTCTCATTTATTAAAAGTTTTCTAAAGAAATAATTCAACAAGACATGGACCCACTAATGGTATTTTGAAAACCCAGAATTAAAGAGGCCAGTGAGAATCCCATGATCACCAAAACCACCCAGGAGGTGCAATGGAAGTGGAAGATCCTGAAATAGCAGCACCTTTGATGGTCATGAGACACCACAGCAGGTGGATGGAGACAAAAAGCTGTATTTTGAGTTTCCCATCCCAGGCAGTCTGAGCAGCCTCCCCTCATGCTGTGGTGCTGCTCCAGACAGGAATAATGGCCATAAAGTTTGGGGGCTGTAAAGAGAGACAGTGAGTACAAGCAGAGGAATTATGTCTTTACATCTTGAATAGGTGTCTGTGGCATTTCTCTGTCCTGAAGTCACAGAAAGCTGCCAGAAGCGCTGGCCTGGCCAGCCCCAAACTCTCAACTGCCAAAGGACTGTTTTGTTTCATTTCCAACAGACAATCTTAGAATAACTCCATTTAGAAAGGGTCTCTGGAGTGGTGTGGCTCCAACCCTCTCACTCCAGGCTGGTCCAGTTTCTAAGTTAGATCCAAAGCCCAAGGTGCAGCCCCTGCCTGAGGAGGTGCAGGTCATTGCCACAGGGTTTATTAAAGCTTCCAAGGCCATTCTGCTGCAAGCAGCTTCTGTTTTAAGAAAGGCACTACATTTCTGTTCTGCTAATGCAATCTTTTAGTTATCTGCTGTCAAATGTATAATAATTCTGGCTGTTTACATAGCTGCTTAAAACTAGCACATAAATTTCAATTAAACAGAAAAATGCAGAGGAGGGGGAGGCTGTGAGGTTACCAAGTTTATGGGAATGTATTAATCATTGACTGGGCAGTATTTAATGCAGTTCTTTCTCATGTTCAGTCCACACTCACTGACCAGTACACTCCTACTGAAATGTCTATTCCTGCTTACCCCCAAGTCACACAGCAAACAAGGCAAAATACTGTCCCTTTGGATTTATTTGTAGGCAAAAAATACCCAGTATTGATATGCCTTTCTGTATTTTTATTTGCTGTTTTACAACCATATAAAAGTCTCTTTTTCTACCTAATACTGCTTTTTAAATGAGTTAATGCTAGAAGAAATCAGAATGCATTACCTATATCATCTTTATTGCCTCCTGATGTTTTGGTATTCCTGGGATGATTTCACTTCCTAATGAACCTCCAAGCCTGAGACAGTTGAGCCATCTAAGAAATATATCTTGGTTTGGTCTCCTGCCCCCTTGGCAGGCTGTAACTTGTGGCAGCACTGAAGCACAACAACTATCTGGAAGGTTACCATCAGCTGATTCTGCTCACAGTTTTGTTCCCTTATTTGTGTCCCTTTCTTCTTTCTCCTTGTTGTCAGCAAACACCAAATTTTATATGCATTTTGTCAAGTCATTTTTTTCAGGGCAATGTTAATAATGTATGGTAGAAGGTTTGGCTTCCATGCAGCCCACAGCTGTGGGACTGCCTGACAGCTCCCAAGCTTTCCCCCAGCCTGGCATCACCCCTGCAGGCTGACACCAAAGCTCTCACACCAGATCTCTACCCATGCAAGCAGGGGCAATGTCAGCTGCTGACTGGAACAGGTGAAATAATCAGGCCTTTTGACAGTGAAAAATTCAGGAGCCATCCATTAGCACAGTGAACAACAGAGAGTTTGTATTCATCAGGGTCACTGGCACCCTCATTGCCCTTTTTTCACTGTATCTTGGCAGAAATTCCAGGCTCAACACGCCTGATGGTAAAATGTCCACTGCCCAGATATTTTCTTTCTCTTTTATTGCATGGCAGATTTAATTTATGTTGGTCCTGTTTTTTTCAGAAGTGAAAAATGTCACTAGGGTCATATAACAGCCCCTTAAATTAATTATTACCCTTCCAAATGTCCTGTGCAATGAAGCTCCTGGGCCAGTTGAGCAGGGTAGGGTGAGTGTCTCCAGGGTTTGGGTTGGGAGATGCAGAGGCCTGCTGCTAAAATTTATTATTGAATTTTCCACTTAACACTGAAGTTTTGCACCAAACCTATTTGCTCTCCCAAAACCCCCTAGATTAGCCTGCTGCCATGAACTCAAATGCAATATGAGGATGTAAAGCTGAGGAAGAATGACTCAAGCACAGAAATGAGAAGCAGGTTGTCTTGTCTAATGTATTTCTAATTCTAATTTTTGTTCCTGTTTGATCTGGTAAATCCTATAGAAAGCTAAGCATGAAAATAGATAGAAGATAGATTAGATAGATAAATAGATAGATTAGATAGATAGATAGATAGATAGATAGATAGATAGATAGAGCAAATAAATAAAAACCCCCACCTAGTTTGGTTATTTTCCTCAGCAAAACATCTGAAATATTTTATTCCAAAGGTTGGTGTACCATGATATTTCTGTTCTGCTCTCTCTGTCTATTCACAAAAGTAAACCTGCATGTTGTTGGTTAAGAAAGTAATATTCTTTTTCTAACAAAAGTGTTACTCCTACAATATTGGGTCAAAGGGTTGCACACTGACCTGTGAAGGAGAAAAAAGTCTCCCATAAAATTAATGTCTTTCAGAGTTACAATTATTTGCAATTATCTAATTCAGCATAAAAGGCAAACATGATGTCACAGGCCCTTTGATACTATAAAAGGTTCTTTCTGTGAAAGGCCTTTGACCCCTTCTAATCCACACACCAGGTATTGCTGATTTAATTGCCTAAAATGTAAATATAAATTGCTGAAGGTGTCTTTCTGTTAATTTTATTTACTGCATTTGTTTGTTTAATACATGTTTTTGCACTCTGAAGTGTTCCTGTAGCATTTCTACACTATTCTAATGAGCTCTGCACAGATACTTGTAGCTATATAGAAAACATAATAACTATTGTGAATTTGATAACATTTGCTCAGAAACACACATGATGGAGGGAACAGCACTGACTTCTTCTCGTGTTCTGTGTGTATATATGCATGTGTGTTCTGTAGGAAAATGAATTATATCTTCCTGAATATGTCTCAGGAGTAAAATTTTTCACATTTAAAGCATATGCAGGCTTCAAACTTTTAATCCCTGTTGAAAAAATGAGGTAGTTTATGCTATTGGCACAATTCTTCCTCTTAGACCTTCTGTCCTTTCAGTCTTTTTAATTCTTTGTTGTCTTATTTAGTTTGGAGCCAATAGCATCCCTGTAGTTCCAGGCGAGTGTAGCTTAAAGAGAAATTTAAGTTGATTTGCTGTGACAAAAACTTAATATAAAACTGAGGTAGTGAAACAGCTAATTTAGGGCCACATGTGTAAAAGAGCAAAAAGAGAAAGAGAATCATGAAAAATAGGATATTAAAGTTTCTCAAGTTTGGGGTTTTTTTTTCCAAGTGGTCCTGTGCAATTTGCTTATGCATGTATCTGCCCTCTGCTATAAAATGTGAGCTTTGCTCCAGTGAACATTTCCTCATCCACATCAGGATTTCTTGATAACCCAGGTGAAATAAAACAAAGGGATACTTACTGCAGAAAGCTTTGATGCCTTTTAATTTTACGTGGTATTTTAGTGTTGCCAATTAATATGCATTCTTCTCACAGGAGTCTAAAAAATGAGCAGGAAGCAATAAGAATGATTTTGCCACCCTAAAAAAACTGAGCACAGATTCACACTAAAATGACAATCTCAGTCTAAACAATGACAGGCATTGTCTTGCAATAACATCTGAAAATGGAGAAGTTGCTGGCCTGAGGTGAATCTCAGGGCAGTGAAGACAACCAACTTTCAAAACATTATTAGCTAACATCAATAACTCTATCTTATTAAAATCTCCAATGATAGCACACAAGAAATCACCTTTGTTAATGGAATACAAATACAATTGCTGAAATCAGGCTGGCTCTTGCTTCAGAAAACATCAAGTAGGGGTCTGGAAGAGGGGGTACTCAAATATTAACACTGGTCAACAACATGAGCGTTAGAAAAGAAAGGAACAGAAAGAAGAAAAAGGAAAGGGCAGGAGAAGAAAGGAAAAAGAAAACTCCAATTAGAAGTATCCTGGGGTTATTAGAGATAACACTGCTCATATCCAATTAAGATGAAAACCATTTTACCAGTTTAATGTGCCACCTCTGGCAGTTTTGGTTTATTAGTTTTATCAGACTTCAGAACTGAAACTCACAGTGATATGTATGCTGTGTACTGGAGAGATAAATGTTAAGACTTAGAGATTAATTAGTATAGAATAAGATGCTTGAAATGTCATCTCTGAACCATGGGCAAGCTACACTTTCTTGGGGAAAAATACTCATTTTTGAGGCATTCCCTTTGAAGGGTTACTTTGGATATTGCAGCAGGAAGTTGCCTACCTGGAACCAGATGTGTTAACCTGCTTTGCTGCCCATACCTGCAGGTGGATCATGTGCATGGCCAGTCCAGCACCAAACCACCTCTCCCTGCTGGGGAGAAGGTGTAGATCTCATGTCAAAGGCTGAGAGCTGGTGCTTTGGAGAGCAGACAATCTTAGTCCTCACCTGTTGAATTCAAGATCTTTTAAGTTTTACCAGTTCTGCCTCATCTGGGGAGTCTGGCAAGTCAAGAAGGCAAAAAAATAAAAATTAAAAAATCAAACACATAATATCTTTAATATCTGGTGTTTCATCAGCCAAAATTATGAGAGAATATTTGTAAAAGCTGGGAGGCAACTCTCTTATACAATATGAACCTGGACCTAAGAACAAAGATTAAAAAAAACAGAATTTGGTTTTTGAGGAGATGAAAAATCATGACTGCTTTCATAGTAAATAATCACCAGAATAACTGTGAAATTACCAGAGTAACATCTGTGCTGTACAGGTCTCTAAAGACTAAGAAGTTGGGGCAGCATATTTTTACAAAGCAAATTCTTCCTCTAAGAGTACAAAACTCTCCTACAGCATTTCCACAACTTCCTCCTCTGGGTGGATCAAAAGTAGCTTCTATAAATCCCACTTCCTAACCAGGATAAAATTAGCAAGTTTGAATGAAATATGGAAATTTAGAACAGAAGGCTTTTCTTTTTTTTTTTTTTTTTTTTCTTTTTCTTTTTTTTTTTTAACTGAATTTTAAACCAGAGAAAGCACTGAAGATTGTTTGAACTCTCATTAACTTAAAATATGAAACACAGCTCAGTTCTTAATTTTATTCAAAACAAATGTCCAAAAATGTAATTATTTGAAAAGTGACTGAAGAAGCTGAGAATCAAGTGGTCTTTTCCAGTGCCTGTTTGCAGTCACTACATCATGCCCTTGATTCATTTAGGTTGCAAATCTCAGTTTAACAACAGAACAGTTGAGAGGAGTTTGTTGTAGCTCTCAGGAAATAACTGAGAAATGGATTCTATTTTCTTGATCAGGTGACTACTTCAAAAATTTTGATTGGCTTAATCAAGGTGAGCTGTAACAATGGGCTAATAATCAATAAATAAATACATAGCCTAAATCAAGGTTGTGAACATGATGGAAAATCCTGCTCCTAAATATCAAGGAAGTCACATCATGGAGTTCACACAGGCAGTGTTTTTGCACAAGCTGAACTACAAGAAACTTTACTGGGTTTTCAGCAGTGAAACCTTAAACTTGATTACAAGAAATCACAAGCAGTGAGGTTTCTTTTAGACCACTGCAGCTTTGGAAGTAAACACCTTTACACACATATATATGCAAACATAGAGATATGTATTGTTACATTTCTTTATCAAAATTTCTATTTCATGTATTTATTCACACTTTACTTCCAACATTTCAAAAGAATTTAAAAATCTACCACAGGACCTGAGGCTGGGAACAGAGCAAGTCTAATCCCACTAGTGCCACCAATTTTCTCTATGAGCTGGAAAAATGGAATCCAGAACAATAAAATTCAGGTAACATACAGTCATGCAGATAATGGCAACTATTACACAGTACTTTAAAAACATTTCCATTATGAGCATTGACACTATATATTTTATGAATTACTTACTGTGTTCTGATGGTTGATGCTCTTATGTTTTCCACTTTTAGGTTACTACAGGTCCAAAGTTAGAGAAACATTTCCATGAGTGCATTTTCTTTCCCCGTTAGAAAAAAAATATACCAAAAAGCCTATAATTTCATTGCATTGTTGATTTGGCCTCTGATGTCAAATTATCAAATAAAACTTCTATTCTAGGATCACTTTTATGTATTCTTAAAATATCTAATGAATTAATTGTGAGATTAGACTTATCACACTTATTTTCACCATCTTCAGCATTTGTTGCACTGTAGAATAGGCTGCCCCTTCTTCAGAGCCACACACACAAAAAAAAAAAAAAAAAAAAAAAAAAGACCTTGAAAAATATCTCTGCTTGTTTAGTCACTGTGATTAATCTAGCTGAAGGTACATGAACAAAAAGAGAAGGGTCTTGAAGTCAAAAGGCCCACAGAGTAGCTGAATTTCTGATTGACTTCAAGCAATGTATCCAATTAATGTCCCCCTTCTGCTAAAATCCCTACAATAGTTTCCCTATTTCTCAATCTATTTCTCTCTGAAAGAGTTTCATGTCCACCCACATATAAGGCCCATAATTTGTGGCTAAATGGCAGCTGCAGCTCAGTGCTGGAGGCCTTTCCTCAAATTGGTCTTTAATTGGTATAATCAGGAGCTTGAATTATTGGTTCAACCAAAGGAAAAGTATTCATTCGAACCAACAGGATCGCTCTCTCTTTTTCTTTTAAATTAGCAATAAATTAATGACTTTTCAAGATGTTAAAGAGAAACTAAAACCTATGCACAAAAGATGGGATTCATTAATAAAAGCCAGTCGGTTTCATACTCATTAAGGAGAAGAGCATTTAGGCAACGACTTAAAGTCTTAAAAAAAAATAGCTAGGGAGAAGGAGTACAGACTTGGGTGGGTACAATTGAAAATCAAGATAACTTGAACCGTGACCTGAAGAGATCATCAACCTAAGAGGACTTTGGGCTGGCCTCCTTTATCCCATACAGCCTCTTTTCTTTTGCAAATTCTGCTGAATTGTGACAGGTTTTTTTGTTTGGGTTTTTGGGGTTTTCTGGTTTGTTCTAAAATGTCAGGCGCCATCTTTTAATCCTTAAACGTAGCTTGATAAATTAATTCCAGAAACTGAAAGCAGTTGACGGGCAGGAATTGGATCAGCCATTCCTATTATCCTGAAATGGACTCTGCCTCAAAAGCAAGCTCCTGTAAGGCCTCAGGTTGTGTCCTTCCCTCTGTTTATTTAGTGCCTGGTTTTAACCAAAGAACTCATCTTGGTCAAAGCCTTTGGTCTTTAAAAATCTTTATAAATATTCAGTGTGTCAAAATCATCTGCTTGATCAGAAAGCCAGAGTATATAAGTTATAATCCCAGGACTTCTGAGAGCTGTATCCTTTTCCAATAATCATGACTTATTTGGGACAGTAAAAATTTAAAAAAGATACTTATAAAAGTCAGGGCTCATCCCTCTGTCTAAAGGCTACTCGGGGCCATTGATTTGGGTAAAGGTACTTCGAGTGATGGGAAGGAAACATTCCCTAATAAATGCAAAGATATGGCTATGGACAGCAGAGCATTGGCCTTGATCTCCTTTGTCAACACTTACCTATGCTGAGAGCTCAAAACTGAGCAAGTGTGATCAGCAGGGAAGGATAGGGCAGCCGTGAGCTCCCTCTCTGGAGGGATTGCAAATAGGGATGAAATCCCTTTCAGACTCATTTTCCAAGCAAAATCATGAGTGTAGAAACACAAGAACTTTCTTTGTCTGCTCTGTAAATAGGCAGGACTTCATTATTCCATGTCCAGAAGGCTTTGCAACACCTAAAGAGTTAACAGACATCTGCAGCATTAATATTTTCTGCCTTTTCACACAGAACAGCTTCCCAAACTTCCAGGTAGGTCTGGATCAAGGGCACAGACTCAAGAAGAAATCCCCATAAAAAAATCCCATGGACTCAAATACACTTTCCCTTAAGCATCATCTCCTCCAAACCAAGCATAGGGCCAGCTCAATTCCTTTCATGTAGCTGATGAAGAGAGCTGCCCTGTGCTCCAGTTTTGTGGGGAGATGGAAATCCTGTAATCCTGGAATGGAAAGGACCTTCCAAAGTCATCCAGTCCAACCCCTCTGCAATGAGCACAAACCTCAGCCTAGAGGCAGGGTTTGCTCTTCTCCTGTCCAGATGTGATCTTACTCCTGCAAAGAGCTCTGGCTCAGCAAGGAGAAGCCAAGGCCTTGTGTCTGGAAGTCTTCAGCTGCCGTTGCTGCAGACTTCAGCAGTGAATTGGAGTTACCATCCGGTCGCTGATTATATGGGACAAAAGAAGCAAAATTACTATCTGCAGCTGAGTCATGTGCTCTTTTAGCTTCCCCCTTTGGAAGAGCAATTTTTCAACCACTTCTTGCCAGGTCTCAATCAGAGCCCTTCTTAGCTGGAATTACAACAAATAGGAAAATAACGGTACTTACAGCATTTAATTATCATGGCTGAAATATTATTGTTGTCTCTCTTGGCCCTGACACGGGGCTAGAATTCCTTAAGGTGACATTTCCAAGGCACAATGAAACATGTTTTACATGAGATTTCTTAAAACCCATCAATTATGCATGCTACAAAAACTTGTTATTGTACTCCAAGGACATGATCCAAACACCAATTGTGGTTATTGGAGATCCACAGGACTTGGATCATATCCTAAATCAACTCTATGGCCAGCTATCAAAGTAATAGCTTTTTTCATTTCTGACTAGGCTCTGTAAAAGTTGAATCCTTTTCCTTTACTGTCTTAAAAGAACAGATTAAGTCTCGTACTTTTTTAATGTTTCTCCCCTTTTTTTTTTCTACTTGGGTAAATTAGCAAAATTTAATAATTTCTATTGTATAGAGAGATTGACTACATGTGTAAGTCATCTCCAAATATGTTTGTAAAATCTCAAAAAAACCCTGCATTATTACATTCCTCTTATCTTTTCATTACTTAAAAACAGGATACCTTGTATTTAAAAAAGTAAAAACCTGGTTTTAAGAGTATTAGCCACACATATAGCATGAAGCATTTTGGTACACATGATTTTTACCACCATATTTTGTTAGAAGTCTGGATCCTGCCCAGAGTAAAGGGATGTTCTTTCCTTCCATGAAGTTTGAACAAGTTGCTTGATGTTTTCTCCACTCATGTGTTACCACCAGGAAATTATTTACAAGCCTCTTATAAAAAGTTCTTTTGACACCTAAGAGAGTTGTGAGTTATGTTGACACAGCCCTTCCTCATTTACCACCTTGTCATAAAAGTTAGAAAGATTGGCAGAAAAACACCCAATAAGGGAGAAGTTTGGTTAATGCAGTGGATTAGCCATTGCTTTTTTTTTTTCCTTTTCCTTCCCCTCCCTTTTTAAATTTGAATATTTAACACCAAGAGAGAAACCCGTCCTGTTTTTCAGCTGGAATAACAGCAGTTTCTGTTTCTAACCTGGGAAGAATGTGATGGGGATTGAAAAGCACCCCTGTCCTATTGTTAGACTCCCCCAGCACTGATCCTTGCTTTTAACATCATAATGAAGGATGCTCTTTAGTGGATTATCTTGAGAAGGGATTAACTCCTTCAAGACTTCTTAGGAGGCAAGGTGTTTTGAGCCCTAAATACACACCAATTGCCTGCTTAACTTTTCATCTTATTTTGAAAACTGCCCAGCTGGAATTCAAATTCTTTTCCATAGAGCTGAATTTTCTTAGTAGCAAAGTTTGAGTCAGGGGCAGCAGATGCTAAAAATAAATACTGTTCATTTAATCGCGTGCAGCCAAATGTTTCAGATACTTTGCCGAAACAGGCATGGCAGGGTAAGACTCAATCAAAACTTTTGCTGCAAATTCAGCAAAGCTTTAAATTCTGTCTCTGTCACTCAGGCACATGAAATAAACCTCCATGGCCTAACCTCTCTTACAAGGCTTTTATTTTTAACACGGAAGAGAAACATAATATAGTCAGATAGATAAATATAGTATAGCACAGGACACTCACATAGATTTCATTTTTAATTTGTATTTATATATTACTTCAATAAGGGATTATTAGGACTGCACATGGATGTGTCTTGTGATATTTATGCTGTAGTCAGACATCTAAGAACACTCAAAGAATGTGCACACAGAGATGCATATACACGTATGGGTACACACCCTGTATGTCACTCACAACCCTAATAATAAACACATATATACATATATACATATGGGATTTGGCCACTCTGCCTTGGCTTTCAATATCATTATCAGCATTGTTTTATGACAAATTTGCTGCAGAATACAAAATGCCTAGTCAAAAAAAAAAAAAAAAAAAGCACAGAACAGGACTAATTGCTCTATAATTTATAATCAAGTGACTTCTTCAACCTATGCTTTTTTATCTTAATAACCATTCATTTGTGTCTGCCTAATTTATTAGAAGTGAAATCTTGTATTTGTTCCCTCAGCCAACCTTGTCTCCATTATTAACCTGCTCCTTTGTTTCATATTCCACTTGGCAGGGAAGAAGGGAGAGTAGCCCCAAGTTTTTTTTCTTTCTTTCTTTCTTTCTTTCTTTCTTTCTTTCTTTCTTTCTTTCTTCCTTTCTTTCTTTCTTCCTTTCTTCCTTTCTTCTTTCTTTCTTCCTTTCTTCCTTTCTTTCTTTCTTTCTTTCTTTCTTTCTTTCTTTCTTGTTGTATTTTACTTTACTAAAACTTGTGTTCTGCTAGTTAAAAATCTTCTTTTTATTGACAAGGGATTTTTCCATTGCTGAAGGATTGGCTGAAGAGGTGGGGATTTGAAGAATATTTTTCACAGAAAAGGAGAATAAACTTTTACTTTGGAGAAGTTTTTCTGCTTTTAAAGGAGGGAAGTTCTCAACTTGCCTGTTTTTCTCTCCCTATTTTTGTCCTTTCCTTCTGCACCTTCAGTAACCACAACATAGATAATTTGCAACATCATAAACAAGATTTTTCAACTGGATTACCCAGACTGGGAATTGAGAAAGAGTTTGCTAAAAGTGACCAAATAGATGATTCTGAGGGCAAGTGAGTTTTCTCCAGTTTTAACAAATGGGGAAGACCCAGGTGCACTCTTATTGTGAGCTAAATGAAATACCCTCTTATTCATTTTTGTAATAATAACTGTATTCCACAGACTACGCTTTAATTGTAAATAATCCCCCACATTCTTTCAGTGTAAACTCTTTAAGGAGTCATGAATTTTATTTATACTCTCTCACTCTTTGAGAGTCTTTTGTTTATTTGCTGTTTAGTTCTTTGTGAAATAACACTCCCAGAAGAAAATCCCCCTCTCTGCTTAAGGAATTAGCCCAGAGACAAAAGCAGGGAATTCTTTAAGCCTTGTTTTGTGCTAAGAGAAATGTTTGACATTTCTGTGGAGAGGTGTTTAGTTTGGATTCATTAGGTCTTAGGGACTCTTTTCTCTTTTTTGGCCTTTCAGTTTCTGTCACTGTTTTTTTTCTGTGTTTGGTAGACTGAAGAGAATTTACCAATGTGTAATTAGGTTTCCTACATTTGAATAGCAAAATCCAGTTGTGTTTTAAATAGGCAAGCTAAGCATTCCCCTCAACCAGCAGGCCCAAACCTGAAACCTGCTTTGTGAGCGGACGAAAGGACGGCAGAAGGAAGAAAAAGGCTTCCCCAAGGTTACTTAATGCTTGAAACAAACACCAATAAGGCTCCACTGGTGCAATGCCATCAGTTGTAGCAAAGGGGGAAGCTGTGGTCTTGGAAAACACAGTTTCCCTTAAAACTGGCCCTTTCAATGGTAAAAACATGTGTGTCATATGTAACACCCTGCTGCTTCTTCCTCGGGTTTGTACAGCTGGGAATTTATCACCACCAATTGATACTGTGTGATATTACTTTTAATGGAATATAACAGCTTTGTAAAAAACCCTCCATCAAATTAGAATCATTAGCTTAGCAGAGTGTATTTAAACATTTTATCAAAAACAACAAAATAGTTGATCCAAAGGCAAAAATATGAGGCAAATTAGCCTAAAGCTGCATAACACAAAGCTTTTATTTTGGTTATGAAACACAGGTAAGGCTGTTAGGAGGGAAATGGGACTGCAAATCTAAACCACATAAGTAAAGCATAGGTTTGTAACAAGAGATTAAGAGGAAGCCAGCCACTGAAACAGCTGTTTTGACCATTTTGAACTGTTTGTGTAGGTACTAGTGCTGGGCTGCTTTTCTTTTGAAAATGGCAGAAAGGAATGTGCTGGCAATTTCAAATTTTTTCTTCCCAGATTCTTATCGAAGTGGGAAAATCATCCAAACTGATCGTTCCTTGAACAGTTTCCATTTTCAAGCAGTCAGCAAATTTCTAGTGAATAAGGAATTTTCTTTAAAAATAAAATCCCAGCAGACTACAATTTGAAACCTTGTTCTTAGCCAAAGCTGTGCTTGCAGGTAAAAACAGCCTGAAGTTTTCCATTGGGACTGTGCAACATAGTGGAAAATCAGAAGGTTAAAGACCAAGCAGGATACAAAAAAAAAAATCCCTGGAGTACACATACACCATCCCTGGACATTAACATGGCAGTTTTACCAGATTTATCTTTGTACAGAAGCTGTACCTCATTTCCAGTGTTCTTCTTTAAATGTAAAGGGCCTCCTAAAAGATATTTTTAATAATGAGTCCCCTACTTTTTTAACTATTTCATTCAACATTGCCTAGATTTATTGACTGTCAGGGCTTTCTTCCTTTTCTATTTTCTCTGGGACTTCCATTCTGGGTGAGGAATGTCACTGTTGAAAAACAATGTTATTTAGCTGGCTTTTTAAAGCTACAATAGTCGTGAGCTCCAGATCATTCTTTATTTACTAACTGACTGCTGCCAAATACACCCAATTCATCTGGTGGAAAGACTTTGTGCAGTAGCTGACAAATCTGGAATATTCTGCTTTGGTAGATCTGGCAGTAACCACCTGTTGTGATGCCAAACGTGCAGTGTGAAACATATCTGGATGTTGACAGACTTCAGCTTCATTGCAGAGCATCACTGCTAGAACATAAAAGTTTGCTTTCCTGCCTTTCAAATATGCTGAACACCTGCTCCTCTCATTGTTTCCCACTTATTATTGCTTTTTTTATCTTTAATTCAAGTCGCAGTTGTGCTTTCTGGTGGATAGAAGAGCTCTCTGGAGTCTTTCCACTGACTTTGGCGATTTCGATGCTGGTCCCAGAGGTATAGGTTCATAGGCTTTTTTTAAAAGCTGGATATTCTTTCCACAACCCTCTACCTGTATGCACCAAAATGCCATTTCAGACACCACAGTTCCTCCTGTAACACAAGGAGGGCTGACCTAGAGCCCATGACTCCCCTTCTTGAGGAACAAAAGATGCTGAAGGAAGCTGTTGAAAAACATCAACCTGTTATTTCGAGGCTGGGCTTCACCACAAATGTCTTCTTTTCCATTTAAAACTTTGAGCTGCAGAAAATGTGAGAGCCTGGGGTGTTTATTTAGGATTTTCAAACCTTTCACAGCTCTACAGCATTTGGCAGTGGCAGCCACAGCCAATGCAAGTGTTGTGCTGTTGGTGCCATGCGCGGGCACAGCAAATCTGAGACCTGTTGAATGGATGCATCGGAGTTAATGCACGTGCTCAGGTCTTCTGACAGCAAGAGTGCAGGAATCTACAAACAGGTGCTTCTCTAGAGGCTACAGCTTCCAAAAATATGTAAGAGGATGACAAAAATGTAAAAGGATGTGGAGTTCTTTTCTCTTTTCCAGCAAAATCTTAAAAGGGAGGCTCAGGAAGAGACATGACACATTCCCTGGCATATCCGGAGCTCCACAGAGAATTCAGAGGACTTATTATTGCATATGATCCTGATGAAGGAACTACTAGCATAAGGGGAAAAAAACCACAAATATTGTTTGTTTGTTTACTTTCTTGTTCTAAGACAATTTGATGCTGAAAATATTTTGTCCTGAAACAGGTCAAGGGCAATTCAATCCCATCCAATGCATTCTTTCCACTTCTGTAGGGTGTGCTCTATCTTATATGATCCTACAAGATCCTCCACTTTGGCTGGGAGAAGAAGGAACAACAGGAAATCTTAAGAATCTGATGCTGATGATATAATGTCTTTATGCAAATAGGTGTTACATCAGCTAAAGCCTTCTAATTTTAAAAGAAAATATATGAACAGATGATATTCAGTTTGTATATTGAAGGAGGCAGGGGTCTGCTTCAGAAGCTTCAATAAGTCTTAGATAAATTTTTCATTTCTCCTTGTCAATTTTTTTTTTTTTAAAGAAGACTGTAATAACTTCTATTAAGGTGGGAAAAATAAGACATTAGCTTTAAATATAAAAAACAAACAAACCATAATTCCACTATTTTTCCTGTATTTCCTGTGTTCCAGCATTTCCTGTAAGGCAGTATCCCATTCATGAACATATTCATTGTAGAACTTTGAGAAAAGGTGCATAAAATCCTGGATAATTATGGAGTGAATTTCCTCCTTAACTCTATTAGTCAGTAGTTGGCTTCTATCCTGAAGCATAATTGTTTATATCCCTAATGTATGGTTTCATCCTGTGTAATGTAGCTGCGGATGGTCTCATTATCCATATAAGTGTTTAATAAATCCCTTTAATCCCGCTAAACTCATGCCTCAAAGATACTGTATTTTGTGGCAGTGAGTTCCACATGTTAATTAACTACTATAAAAGAATGATCCTAAGTATAATTTTTGGATAATTTTTTCTTAGAAGGTTCACATAAATTCACGTTGACACCAGTCTTTGCTGTTCCTTCTGTTTCGGTAACGATACCCCAGTTCATCAATCAACCAGTAAAAAAACTGGTGTTTTCCAAACAGTTAATTTTAATTGAGTATTTTAAAGTATTCACAGAAAATGGATGCCTGCTCTGTCTTCAGCAGAGATATCATCAGAAGCAGCTTTTTCCTTATCTGCTTCATGCACTGAAACTGAAACACAACCTGTGAGCCCAGCTCAGGTGAGATGTGACTTCCCAGACTCTTGGCAGATGGTGCCCCAGGAGAGGGGACATCCTGCCTTTTTGAAGGGCAGCATCTCCCAGTTCCTTGGCAAGTTTAGTTTCCAATTTGGGATACAAGAGCTCTGCCCAGGAGACCATCCTGGGCAGGCTGTTAACCAATCTTCTGCCCCGTAAAGGACATCTCCTGCATGACCTCAAGTCAGCACACCCCGTTCTGGCAGGGGTCATTCACCTCCAAGCAGCAATATAATGTTCTCCATCCATCACACCTCTGAAAGGAGATGACACATCCTGAGAAAAACACTATTTAAGGTCTATCAATGTAATATACTGTAGATCTGACACCACTGGACTAATATTTAGGACACTGGCCAGGTTTTGGGAAGTGAAGGATTTCAGGGTTCTGGACTCCAGTGCTGAGCCCTGCTCTGCCACCCTTCACCTCTCCTTTCCCTCTTTTCCCAAAGTACCATCGTCATTTCCAAACCAAGCTTAACCCCTCCCATGAAACTAAATTATTTGAAAGTCTAAAGATTTAAGGTTAGCTTTAAGAGGTGAATGGTGTGATATCTAAATCACTTAGAGGTACCAGACAGAATAGAGACTTATTTCTCAAAGAGGATTGCAGTCAGGGAAAAAAAAAAAAAAAAAAAAAAAAAAAAAAAAAGCTAAAATAGTTTGGATACTTGCACAAGGAAGTAAAAATTCCTCAGAAGCTCCCCAAAGCATAAAGATTGCTCCTTTATTGTTATTGAATGCAGTTTATTTATACCTTGCATTGCAGCATGGGCCATAGCTTTTTTATGGGAAAGAATTAAATTTAATGTTATATTTTCTAACAATTTAAAATGCTGATCCTGCTTTTCTCCATATATCAGCTCTTATTACTCAATAAAATTTTGGGGTGATGTTTCTTCTGAGGTGGACAACATTAAAAAAAAATCAAATATTTTATTTACCAGATGAACAAGGGAGGATCTCTGGGTACTGTTGACAAAACCTATCCCACTTTTCCATAATGAAAGTCGGATCTGAGAGGACTTTAAGTTTTTATTTGAGAATGTAGTTTCCATTATCATTTGCTGGTTTTCTTTTGTTGCAAAATGGATTATTTTGTGAAGCTGGCTGTCACTTTTGAAATGGAAATCATGATGAATTATGGCCCATTTTCCTTACTATGCTTTATCAAGCTCATTAGAGATGATGCATGGTCTGAAGTCAACAAAACAAAAGACAAAAAGCAGCATAGGAAGCTTCCCTTTCTTACAGATATTGCTTACATGTGAAATTAAATCATCCTGTTGCACTTGTTGCACTCAATGGCCACCTCTTATGGGCATATTGAACCCTTTCACTGTGGCTGCAGCTCTCCTGGAATTAGAACACAAAAATCCCTGTTGCAAATTTTTAAGGGCATAAGTTATCACAAAACTTCTGTTCCTCATTGTCACTATCTCATTCTAGAATCATTTTGACAAGGAATGCATATGCCAAGAAGTTTTTCACATTTTTACAATGTTAAATGTGGAGAAATGTGAATTTGTTCTGGAAAATAAGGTTTTGGAAGATGTATTTCCACTGAAATAACCGTGTAACAAAAGCTGTTTCCTAAATCTCATAGCTGGTGATGCATCTTATCCAACAAGCCAAGACTTTCATCCAAAACTAAACAGCTGTGGTGTAGTTTTCAGGCACTTAATATTTGCATAAACACATTTTTTCCCTTGTAACTTGAATTAATCTTTAATCAATAACAGAGCAAACCTCCAAACAATCGTTTAAAGGGAAGAATTCAGTAAGTCTTTTCAAATTGGAAGGAATTCTGCTTATATATTCTAAAGGAAATCTCACTCCTGTAAAAGCTGGACACGATTTGAACTAGCTGGAAATGTTTGGTAGACATGCTGCCTTATATGGGCCCTGATTCAGAAAAGCACTTAAGCACACGCTTAACTGTTATCACGTGTTAAAGTGCTTTTCTGGATAGGGATCCATTCCTAAATCTTAGGCAGCAGGGCTAATCCAGCACTTCTGAAGAGGCCAGTGAAATGATGCTCTTTGATTTCACTGGACCTTGTCTGACCACTCCACTCAATCAATAGCCCAGTGCTAAAATATGATACTGGAAAAATGGGGAGAAACATTAAATAGGAGTATGGAAAGGCAAGTGTGCTGTCAAAGGAAGAATGGCTGTTACTGGCAACATAACTTTTAATTTGAAAGGTAAAGCCCCTTTTATTATGTCTAAAGTGCATTAATTGGTACAGTGCCCCATGACTACCTATTGTAATTGTCCACAGGTTGAAAAACTGACATTTAATCCAGGAAAAACAGGATTTAATTGCTAAAACATGCTGGAAATTGTAAAGCAAGAACATACATCTGGCAACATTGAGGTGCTGGTGTTTAGCAAGCTACCTTCCAGCTTTTCCTAGAGTAGATGGGCTTGAGAAGACTTTACTACCTGTGGCCTTTCCTTAAAGCTGCCAGGAGGGAGGAGAGAGTGTGTTGCACTTTTCTACTAGTTTAGCTTATATCCACATTTTCCTAGCTCTGCTCCAAAATGAAGTGAGGTTATTATTCTGTGCAGTCACTGCTGTGGTTTTATTTGAATTGTACATTTGCCTTTGCAGACCTCTGAAAATAAAACATCTTGAAGTTGATGAAAATGGGGGAAAGAACCCTGTTTGTATTGGACTTGTTAAGTTTGCAAAACCAGTGTGGTCATCCTGATAGTTAAATAATGGGAGGAATTGCATGAGGAGGAAGCCAAGAATTTTTTTTTTTCCTCTACTCCCACCTTTAATGCAGAATCACAACGAGCCTCTTTCAAATCCATTATGTTGCCTTGGTTTTGTCTAGACTGTGGGGATAAGGCTTTGCAGTGCAGCCCACAGCCTGACAACACCCAGCCCTGCCTGCCAGCACTCCCCACACCAGCACTCAGGGCTCCTTCCTATGGAAACCAAGGTCCTCAGGGAGAGAGAGCCTGGCTTTTGCCCCAGCACAGATTTGGGATGTGGCCAGGGCATGCACCTGGAACCTGGATGCTGGGAAGTATCTGCAAATCTCACAATTCGGATAAACCCTCAGCTCCTAGACCTGTAAAATGGGCACCCAGCCTCTTGTCAGAGGTCAGGAGCTCTCATCACCTGTCAGAAGCATTGAGAGGTTTATTTAATTAATGTTTATAATGCTGACTCAAGATGCCAGATGCTGCAGTGCTCTCTCTGTGTAGCTACATCAATAGCTAAGGAGGAGGGGAGGCACTAAAGACATGCAAAGCATTCTTGGCTCCTTGCTGATGCAAATTGCTGCAGGTAATTAAGAAAAGTACTACAAAAGAAGGTAGTAGAAGTGAAAGCTTAAACATGAAGAAATAATGACTTTTTCAGAATTTAAGTGAAAAATTAATCAACTAATAAAAAGAACTTAGCATATTATAAACTAACTCATTCTTTTGTAATTGAAACACAAGAGTTCACCTCTAAATTGCTATGAGAAATAACCAATAATATTTCAATGGCTTTACTTCTTTAAACCCATCATGGGGTATAATCATCTTCACGTGTGTCTCTGAAGAGTGGAAGTTGCTAAATACAGATTTGGAGAATCAAGCTATCAAAGTGCCTCCTTACTCAGCTGAGAAGCAGATTTTTGTCTGGGCTGGGAGGCATCATCTGAAATGTTCAGAGCCAGAAACTCTGCCAGCATCAGGACTCAGCTTTTCCTGTTGATTGCTGCACAGCATCCTACAGACACAATTTGTAGACATAAAGGATCCTATGAGGATATATACATATATATATATATATATATGTGTGTGTATTAAAAAAACCAAGGAAGCATGGCATCATGTGACTGTCTTTTAGCACAGCATCAATGGCCTCCAACTTCTCTCAGGAGATTTCCAAGCCCTTCTCAGCCTTCCCTTCATCACAGTGCCAGGCCTTCTTCACAGAGACCAGTAAATCACCATTTTTCTCTGTAATTCTCCACTCAGGCATAGCCCTGTGCAGACTTGTGACATGTCCTAATTGTGCTGAGCGATATCACACCTTAATGACTGGCAATAACCTTTGTTTTATGTCCAGGTTGTTAATCCCTTTATAAGGGCCGTAGCAGCTGTCAGATGAGGTCAGGCATGAGTTCTGATTTTCCACTGCTGCTTTTTGAGCAACAGTTTTTAAAACTCTTGTGCAATTCTCTTTTGGCAAACAGCAAAGTCCGGATATTTCCCCACTATCACTCCATCACATACCTGTAGAGGTAAGTAAAGAAGGAGTGTGTTTTCAGATACTAATTTAGCACTTGTATAATTACACAGGGATATGTACATTACAAATCTATATTACACACCATAGGAATAAGGCCAGAAGAGGCTTTAAGAAGTTGTTTGTCCTAAGCAGTGCTTTGAAGCAGAAGCAGATCTGAAACATCCCTCACAAAGTTTGTTCAAGTCCTTCTTATAAACCTTTAATACCCAGGGAGGCTGTGTAAATTGCTAATGTGCTCCAGTGCCATCAGAAAGCTTTAGAACTGGAATCCTCCTCTTGCAAATTAAAGACATTCCTAATTTCTTGTCCAATTCTTAGTGGACATGAATAATTGATCCCCTTCCTCTTTATAACAACCGTTTAAATATTTGAAGTCTGTTATCATGTACCTCCTCAGTCTTCTCTTTTCTAGACTAAACAAACCAAGTTCTTTCAACCTTTCCTCATAGGTCACTTTTTCTAAACCTCTCATCATTTTGGTTGCTGTCCTGTGGACTCTCTCTGATTTATCTGTGCCTTGAAGTGAGGATCTCTAATGCCAGAGTCAAAATTGGAGCCAAAATCTCACCAGAGACTCAGGAATTCATGCCACACTCCTATTTCATCCTGGGATGGAGCAGCATCCTATATTGACTTACAGTCTGTGGTCCAGCTCTGACCTTCCAATTTACTTCTGCAGAACACCAGTGGAATCTTTGAATTTCCCACTTTTTATTGCAGTACTTTCAAGACGTATTTATTGAATTTCAGGCCACTTCTCAAATTTAATAGAATCATTATGGATTCTAATCCTGCTCCAGAGGCACTCACACCCTGGCAGCTCAGTGCCACCTGCAAACTTGACAAGGCCATGCTCTATTGCACAGTCCTAGGGGCTGGTGAATATTGAACAAGCCAGGCTTGGGATAAAGCCTTGTAAGATCCCTAATGACACAACCACCCAGTTTGATAGCAAAGAATCAACACATACTCTGAGGGACATTTTCCAGCTAGAAAGTGGTTACACTTCCCAGCAATCAGGAAAGGGGAGGGGACCAAATATTCAGATATGGCAATGAGTAAAAGATAAAACTTTGGAGCAAGGATGCTATAAGATCTTAAAAATAGTAAATTATCTTGCATCTAAATGACTATAATATGTCTTTCTTATTGTGTCTACTGCTGTGCAAGCAAAGCTTAATGTGATGCTTAGATTACTTTAATAGCTTTTGTTAATAAGGCAGTTTTCCCTGCATTTTTTATTTCATTTAGTGTGAAAGCAGTCCAACCAGTGTAGAGGGGATAAAATCATCTCATGGTTGTGTCTCTTACATCTTTTATGCAACTTAGATATCTCTTAAGTAGTAAATTGTGGAACATTTGTGCATGGAGCCATAGATGGAACCTGAGAGAGTGAAGTGCTTTAGGCTGACCTGGGTTAAAGGAGGATGCTCCCCAAAAAACAGGCCTCAGTTTAGCCTGGACTGCATGGTCTGTAGCAGGGAGAGCTTATTCTAGCCAGCTCCTTGTCTCATTTTATAGGATTTTGTTGAATGTTTAATGTTCCTGACACTAGTTACTTAAGTCTGCAAGGGAACAGTCTGGTTTAGATTTCAAGAGTGAAACCTGTATGGAATAAGAAGGTGAGCATCTCTTAAAGATGCTTACAGACTCAGTCACATGAAAGGCAGAGTATCTTCCCCCTTCTCCTTGAAAATTCTATCCACTTAGCCCTTCATTTTCTTGTCAGTATCAGGCTTTATAGGAGACCTGAGTTTTCACCTGACCACAGGTCTGAGACGTCAGTTGTTTCAGTAGCTTTGATTACCAGCAGCCTTCCTCCTGGAAATTCACAGCATCCACTGAGTTTCAGCAAAGCACATCTTGAACTGCATTTATAGCATGTCACAATCTGATTCTGGATTTAAAGCACCAGAAGACCAAAACAAGGGTTTGTTCTCCTACTCAAAGTACCTGATTGAGGAAGGTGTCCAGTAAAAGTAACACCTACTGATGTTCTGCAAACATGGAGACTGGGAATTGCCTGAGGAGATAAAGTTCAGGTGCCTGTGCCAGTTGGATGTCAATGAAAGTCTCTTAGCTAAAACTTTCAGTACAATGTGTATTTTCCTGTGGCTTCAGTTCACTTCTTGTCCTTGGTTTCCCTGCCTGCAAAGGGAGTCAGCAAGTGCTCACCCACTTGTCCCACCTGCTTTTGGGGCTGAGGATGGAAAATGGAAACTGTTAGATAGCAGACACCTCATAGTTGCCTAAATAAGTATAAAATACAACTTAGGAAAGCCACCACATAGTCATAGAAACTGAGATGGAGTTTAACTTCTTCCATCACATGATTGCACCAGGTCATCTGAACAGAAAAGTAGGTGATCAACCCAGACTCAGGTGCATCATTAATATCAAGTGTGTATTAAATTAGATTTTGCTCAGAAAAATTAATAAATTGTAGATTTTTCTGGGAAGAGAGGATAATAGGAGATAATGTCAAGATAGTTTGCCATTGTTTTAAAGTCTCTTCAGGTAAGCAAAAGTATCTTTTCTTTATTTTCTCTTTATTACAGAAATTAAAGTCAGGCTTTCTAAAGTAGTCTGGAGTTTACAAATGAGGACTAATTGGTTAATATTCTGAAAATGTAAGCAACACTATAAAGAGTGATTATAAGGAGACTGAAAATGTTACCAAACAGGCATGTTATATCTAAGGAGAAAAGGTGGCTGGAGCAGTGAACTTCCAGAGACATTTTCTGGGCTCCTGCTTTGAGCAACACGAACACAATCTTCCTAATCCGCCGCTCCTGCTCTGACATTCCAGCCTCATGCATAGACATTGGCAAACTTGGAACGTGCATCCAGTGCATTTTTTTGGTTGAAATGCTACATCTGGCTTAGCTGGCAAGTGTTACTATGCCTCTAGAAAGTAAGCCAAAGTGAAGGAAAAAAAAGGAGAAAAAAAAAAAAAAGAGGAATCTTAACTACATGCAGGAAGAGATTACTGAAATATACTGTCCTCTTTGTTTCCTGGAAAACTGAAACTCCATTTATGGCCTCTGACCTTTGGGAAGATGGCCCCAGAGGAAAACCAGCTACCTAAGAGTTAATGTATGCAGTGTACTGTAAGTATTTCATTAATTTGCTTATTAAAAACATGAAAAGCTTTTGCCTCCTTGACACCCAAACAAAAGGCAAGCAATTGGGAGACTTTTGACCCAGGCTTATCAGATGATTGGTGTAATGCTGTCAAACCTTCCCCACTGCATGCAAGTAGGGTCACATTTTAGAGGTGTTTATGACATCCTAAGGTTCATAACGCCTATCTTTGTCAACACGAGAATGATGCAGGTCAACTGGACGGGTTAATGAGGCTGAGCACGTAAGGAAAAACATACAAGAGAGATGGATGTCTAAATTAAAAATCGCAATTTAAACAACCTGTAATGCAAACATGTTCCACCAAATAATAGAAATATCCCAGTTTGCTTATACTTACCACAAACTTTGGTGCCCATTGGTGTAAGTAGACTTAGGAGTTGGCTATTTTCAGTCGTAAGGCAGTACTAGACAGCTTTGAAAACCCAAGGACAAAAGTGTTATGATAAACTTCTTATAGTCCTCACAATTTCCTTTCATTCTTTTTTAGAGTATATCATTCTTTTTGAATGTATATCATCTTCTTAAATATATCCATAAACAGTAATTTCAATGATAATGAGGGAAAAACATTGCCCAAATAGTTTCACAGTGCAGCATGATCTTTGGGGGGAAAAAAAAAGTAGGTCCATCTTAAATTTTGCAACAAAAGAAATGGGCACAGGCTCAGATAATTTAAAATTCATTTAAGAATGTTTGCACCAAATCCAAGGAAAACAGAAGTGAAAAACAACTAACACAGAAAACATTTGTAAAATCTGGAATACTTTCAAGATGTCATAGGCTACATCTACTTTCTCAAGGCAGCTGTGGCCACAGGAGCAGATCAATAGATTGGAGCAGTTAGAGCTGAGGGTTCTTTATCTGCACTGTGGGGGAGATAGAGACAGGATTTCTTTAAACTTGATTTAGCCCAAATCCCCAAACTGAAATATCCCAGAGTGTGAGTCCAAGCTTTCAGGAGGTCTAGTCATTGGTTTGGCCCCTTATTCCTGTAATAGGAATTGGAGAACATTTGGCACATGCCTGGATCAAAGCCTCCAGTTCAGTTTTCTCCAAACAGAATCCAGATTATGGGCTGCAAAACCACTCTGGGAAGTGAACTACTGCACAGTAAATGGGACAGTCTGGGGGATGTGCTTCAAAACAGCATCACTGCTCTGAATCACAGCACTGATGTGGATGCAGTCATAAAAGCCTCCCAAAAGGCAATTTAAAAACAAGCATCCCAGAGGAGACATTACTGGCAATTCCTGATTCAGTGATAAGCCCCTTTTTCAGGATGGAGAATTTTTTCCCTAATAGCTTGATCCTCTGAATGCACATATTCTAAAGCACTGGACAATGTGTCATTAGGATCTAGGCTAAGTGAAACATGTAAAGTTGTTTGACTTTTCATTCCAAATTTCAGTCCACTGGTTGTTGGGTTTTTTTTTTTTTTTTCCTCCCAGTAAGCATCAGCTAAAATGTACAGGGAATAACAATATTCTTTGTGCAAACATTTTAGGGATTTTCCATGTATTAAACACAGAAGTGTTACATGTGAGTATACAGCAGAATGACATCCCAACATTTTCTCTGCTGGGAAAATGTAATGGAATAGGTGTACACAGGGAGTGTTCCTGTTCAGTGCTTCTGAACATTAATGAAAAGACCCTTGATTTTAAACTCCTAACAACACCAATATTTTGTTCAACCCAAATGTGTCTTCAATTCATTTTGACAGAGGAGTGAGACTTTTCAGGGAGCTTAAGTAAAGGGTCTAAGATAGGAGAGAAGTAGCATGAAAAACAAGGTGTTGTGATTATATGATAAAACCAAGACATGTATTCTTGCTATTTTTTTTTTTAACCTTAGAAAACACCAGTGCTTTAAGACAATTGAAAATTCAGAGAGATTATTTTAGTCCCAGGTTCAATGGTGGTTGCTTGGTTGATGATTTTTTTTTCCTCAAGATAAAGCTATTATTATGATGGTATTATTATAATGATTGTCTTAAAAGCTTTCTTATTCCCACCTAGCACTTTCACAAATTCCTTCCCTCTCCCCCTCACCAGCATTAGGGCTTCTTGGAATTTTTAGCATTATTTCAATTATTTGTAAGAAAAACACAATGTCATTATATTCAAGTTTTGTCTCACAGAGATTTTGGGCTACAATCATTGCTTAGCTGAAGGAATGCAAAAAATAAAAGGAGTACATCTCAAAAAAATAATAATGATAACTTCTAGTTAGTTTGATCATCCATGTGGGAACTATTTTTCAACTGCTTTTTGATGGTGTCTGTGTGATAGTTCCTCAGATCCACAGAGAAGGAAATTTAGCTTTACATTTAGGATTAGCACACACTCCTCTACCTAAATTTAGAAATTCTATAGATAGATCTGCACAGGAGAATGTAGAAACCTCCAGAAAAGGAGGAAGATCCCCACTGCTCCAGATACTCCAGCAGGTCCCCAAAGCCATCCAAGGAGTGAAAAGATGGAAGTTTATCTTGTTGGACCCAGATCAAGAGCTGGGCTTGATGAATCTTGTGGGTACCTTTCAAGTCAGGATATTCTGTGATGTTCTGGATTTAGAAGGACTAAAAGTAAAATTTTATTTTGTCACTCTTACCTGGCTCTATGATCCCCACCTCAATATACATCATAAGCCTCTCTACATCGGTATTTTCTTAAAAATTACCAGCATCCCACTGATATCTTTGGGATCACAACCAATGACTCAGATGGAGCTTCACATATCAAACAAATTGGTACCAATATGTTGCACTATATTTCAAAGGCATGCTAACAATATTTTCTCGTCAGGAAACAGGGTCAAGTAGAAATCCATACAGATAGAATTGCGTATTCATGCCTATATTTATTAATTTTTGCCTTGATTACTGAAAAATTTTATGTTTGACCCAGATTTTCTTTTTTTAATTTCCCTTTTACAAAAAGCAAGGCTTAAATAGGTGATTTTTAGTGAATTTCACATGCGCAATTAGGCATTTTCAGAGCAAAACCAAAATTATATCAAACAAATCTGAGCATCACAAAGTGAGGTTAATATGGACCAGTGGGAAGCTATGGAAATTCACAGAGTTAATGGTGAAAGAGACCATATGTCCTCTGACACCTTGCCTTGATGGAATGCCTCTCCATAAATGCTTCCTTAATGCATCCCGTTGTGCCTAGGTGTGGGATGACGTATGGTCTGCCTCCGTCCTTTCATGAGCTTTCATCCCTTTCATTTACAAGCCTTGTGTTCTTATAATGAAGATTTTTCTGTTAACCACAATATTAGAAAAGGGCAATTAGGGCTAATTGTTCAAAACCTTTGCTAAATGCACGTGCAAGCCTATGGGTAATATTTGGATATTGGCAACTTTGAGAGTGGCTTTGTCAGGACTCTCTATAAATCAAAATATAACTTTTGTCCTTTCCCTTTTCTGAACACCAAGGTTCAAAGAATTTGCAAGGGTGATTACTACTCTACAAGCACTTCTAAGCACCCTACTCTCTGATATGTTCTGATAACAAGAGTTACACATTTCTTTATCAGGACAAAAGAATTCCTAGCAGAATTATTTTTATTGTTACAACCACTCCCAGTCAGTTCCACATCCTTAACAGTAGGGCCTAAATAGAGCAGCAACACACAGGAAGACATGGCCCCTGCCTTAAAATGTTTATGATCTAATTTAAGACAAGACACAACAAGTGAGTATAACAAATGTTCAACACAGGTTCCAAATGTAAACATACGGTAGATAGGAAAATGGCCATAAATTCCTCTATCAAAGATAACACCTCTCAAAGTCTCTCACACAGACTCTGAAACATGAAACATGTCAAGTGAAACAAGTAGGGAGGGGATTGCACATGTTGGTGCTGCTGCTGAAGATTCAAGTGAAAAGTAATGCAAACTTCGAACTTTTTTTTGTGTTATTTCAGAAATATGTTCAGCCCTGGGAAAATAAAACATCCACATGGTTGTGATTCAGACAGTTGGGATTTTTCTTGTGAGGACACTCCTATAGAAACATTTTCTAGCTGATACTAAAACAATAAATAGAAAAATGTGTGTGTTTGCGGCTGTTCTCTGGTTTTATGTTATCTAACATAGGAATGACATCTGGAGCGTCGGGTTTATGGTTTGTTTATTGCTTTATTGTTTTGTTTAAAAAGGTAATCTTGTCTCCTTTGGATCTGGTGCTGACTATGAGCATAACAGGCTGTGATCCTGTGAGCAGAGCAGTGGAGCTGGATGTATGTGGCATCCAGGGAGGGACAACCCTGAACTTGCCTGTTTTCAGAGCTGCTCTGAGTGAGAACCACAGGCAATTCCAAGAGCAAGCAGCTAAGCTCTCTCCAGTTGCCCTCACGCCAAGATCTAGCACCCAGTATATTCAGTCACTTCACAACCAGGTTCCCCTTCCAGCCAGGGCCTGTGAATATGAACATAACACACCTTACAAACATTTCTAGCTATGCCTCGAGTGATTCACTCCAACAAAACTCAAAGGTCTCATCCCACATTGGCCCCAGTAAACAAGAAGGTGCAGTATTTTGTTCCAGCAGATTATTTGGGCTGTGTGATTTTGTTCAAGTCACCTTCAAAGCTCTTGGAATAGCTGGTTGTTTTGTGACCATCCTTTCCTCTCTCCCTTCCCCTTGTCTAGAGAACAATCATAAGCCTCAAAACCAATAATTACAGAGTCAGCTTTACCAACAGGTAATATTCAGACTCACAGGTTCAAAATGTAAACATAATATAGGAAGCAAAGCAGCTGTAAATTTATCTCCTGAAGATAACGCCTCTCAAAGTCCCCTTTGCAGACTTAATGAAATAAACCAGACTGAGTGCCAAAGAGACTGCAGAGCAGTCTAAGGAGCAGGCTGGAAATATCCAGGTTTTTCCTTGGACCCTCCCACTCCCAAATTACCCCATGTGAGCCCTACACCATTTCCAGTGAGACCTCACTTAGCTGAGCCCCAAGGTCTGTGGTTTTTGTTGGGCTGGATATTGAGATTGCAGATTCTGCAGCTTTTTTACTGCAGGGATTATTTCTGCTCTTGGCTAGGACTAAATTCCCCCTCTGCTGTTTCTCAGGCTCTCTGCTGTGAGGCAATTCTCTGCTCAGCTTCCCTCACCTGCCTCTAGCAGCCTCCTCCACTCCATGTTTCATATATAGATATAAAACCCCACTGTGCAAAGTACTCTATTCACCCAGGCACTTGCATGCTATTTGTTATTGATAAATATCAATATTATCATCATTAGCAGAGCAGAAAAATTACCATTATTATCTACTTAACTGGCTGCACATACAAAGGGATTTGGTTTGTTGATTTGGGTTTGTTTTGTTGTTTTTTCTCATTCTGAACTCTATTATGGAAAGACAGTGAAGGAAATAAGGAAAAAAAAGGAGCACTCTACTATATGAAAAACTATATTCAGTATCTACAAACAGATTAAAATCACATATGGAAAATGTAGCTTCCAGAAGAGAGAATTAATGAACAAGCACAGTGGCCCAAGTTCTGCCCTTAGGTGAAGTCAATGAAAAAAAGTAAGTGCATATTCTTGGCCCATTATGTCTTTTCTTACAATGTTTTCTTAATATAAATCCAAATCTAGGGACCTGATCAACTCCAAAGTTTCTCAAGTTTTCTCTTGAGCAATATGAAATCTTATGGAAAATGATTTCTAATATCACAGAAAACAGAACACGTTCAGTACAACTGGGAGCACACTTATTTCACACAAATGAAAGAAATAATCCCGCTCATTCTAATTGGAGAATATTTTTCTGGGGCAGTGATTTTGTCAGCTGTAAAAATGATTAATGCTGCAATTCAGCAGGATACTTAAGCACATGTTCAGTCAATTCCTATTCAGCAAAGCATTTAAGTGCTTAACTTTAGGCACATGCTCAGGAATTTCAGCATGTGCTCACGGGCTGGACACGGGAGCATGGAGCATCAAATGACACAGTGGCATTGAGGAGCTTTCCAGCCATTGCCCAGCAGACATGAGGTACAGCACACTGACCTTCCTCTTGCCATGGGCTGCTCTCAACTGTCTATTAAATAAGTTTTGATTAGGAAAAGGAGCCTAAGGCAATATTTTTGTTATAAACCTAATACACAGCATTTCCAACACCAGTGGCCACAGACAAAGCCCAGTCCTTTTGCTCAGAGATGGATGCAGAGGCAACCACACTGCACCTCTTGAACTCCCCCAGGACAGCTCAGCTCTTACACAATCCCATCTCCTCTCCACACCAAAAGCTCTGGTTGGAGTCCCAGCAGGCAGGACTGTGCTGGGAGAGGCTGAGGAGCAGAGCAGGTCACACACTGCAAGCACAGGCACGAGGAAACGCTCCCCTCTCTGGCTCGGGGACAAGTGCAGACACATGCCTGTGGCTGCAATGACAATATGATGTAAAACAGCAGGATTTGTGCATGCCCTGTGGGAAAACACTATTTGAGGAGAGCACAGGGGCTGGGAGAGCAGTAGAGCTGTTTCTGTCGCTGGAGGAGAGGGATATCCCCACTGGTGGTAGAGAAGAGTGAGGGCATAAAGAACAGAAGTATGGCCAAGCACATCATTAGGTAAAAAAACCCCTCAGAACCATCCATAGAAGGCTTGAGCAGAGAGAAATCTACTATTTGCCAAACAGTTTGGTGGCCATCTTATCCAGATGTTCAGATGATCATAACATTCCCACATCTAACCAGATGGATCCAAATGTTTCACTGTATTTTTTTTCCCCAGTTCCCTTAAACATGGGGGTTCAAAAACAGGTGTCCCCAGTGTGAAAAAGTCTTCAACCTTCAAGTGAAAATTGGCCAATACACAGAGGGCTTCTCTGCATAAGGGAAAAAGAAGCCTTTTTAAGAGAGATAAGCAGTTTTTATAAAAGCATGAGAGAAAAGTACTCGTGTGTTACCATTGACCGCCATAAAAACTTTAGCATGGGAAATCTGGAAGCAGATGATGTTTTGTTACAGGGTGGGGGTTATTTTTCCCCTGTTGTTCAGACATCTGTTGAAATCAGAGCTGGATAAATACTTTCAATTAAAGTTATAGGGTCTAAGCATTTCACGACATCTTTATGAATTTTTGAGGAAAAATAATTCCAAACAGTACCCAGTTTTTTCTTAAATTGTGCATATCCACATGTATAGAACTGGAAGCCATCTAATACCTTTAAACATGTATGAAAACAGGTCTTTGGTGGTGCCTCTAAACATTTATGTGAGCAGAATTTGTAGATCTCTGTAAACATACAAATACATGTTAGCAATCAATAAGTGGCTAGAAGGTCTGGAGGCAAGTTTCTTACTATTGCAACCACAATCATTTAGTGAAAATAAAACAGCACTTCTCCCACATGATGGACTTAGAGCAGCCCACAGCTTTTTAAAAAATGCTTTTGATTTAGAATAAAATTAAGTTTGAGCTTTTTAATATAAACAAGAAAAACAGCACCTTTAAGTAACCCACAGAAAATGCAGCATGAAATTCAGTGCAGAGGACTTTTGGCATGAAAAGCTGAGCTACATATTCAGGATGGGTGGCCCAAATACAGATGCACATAGAAATATTTGTCTTTGACATGCCTGATGGAACACCAGGAATGAACAATTTCCCAGTACCTGAGGAAAAAAAAAAAAAAAAGATATGCAAAGGGCCTGGTTTTAAGGGAGCAGCTACAGATTAATAAAGATAAATGTGTCATTATGATGGAAACTTTATGAAGTACCAAAATTCTACCCTATAGATGGTGTCTCATCTAAATCATGTAGCAGCTCAGTTTTCTTCTCCTTCTCCCGACCCTGAAAATAAAAATACTGTTTCACAAAGGACAAAAAGGGGATAACAATATTTTTAGTTCTGGTCAAACTTTGCAAGTAACTTCAGGAAATATTTTTAACTTCACTTGCAAAAATATCTTTCAATAACTTATTTAGAAATCTTCTATCATCAAGAAATATATCTAAAAATCTATCATGATGATAATCATATAAATATAAAAAAATAAATTAACTGTGTAAAATCAGTCTCTCTAGGGCAGTTTTCCATCCTTTCCCTGAGGAAAAAAATGTAATTTGGCACAAAAAAAATTCCTAAATATTTGTTAAAGTCAATCATTAAGCAGAAAAAAAAATACAGTTTTATTAAACAGAGTAAGAATAAATAAAACAGGAAAAAATAGACAGCCTGAGGCATTTCAGATGGGATGAGATGGTCAGGGAAGCAATAAATACAAGATCTTGGCTATAAGAAGGCAGTAAATGAGAGAGATGGGAAGAAGGTGTGTGGGACAAGAGTGGAGGGGATGGAATATGATTTCCTGCAGGGGATGTGGAAAAAGCACAACAGAACTCCTTTGTTTTAATTTTATTTTAAAACCACCATCCTGTCTGGGTCACAAGTTAGCACACCCTTACAGCTCAAACTGGCTCTACAAGTTTTTCACTCCTTTAGACTGTGTTACTGTGTTGTACTTTAAAACCTGTTTTTCCTGTGGTCAACAAAAAGTCAATGAAAAAGAACAATACAGCTCCAAGTGCATTTTTGGCCTACAGTTGATAACATTGCTTGAATATATTTGCACACAATTATTTCTGGTATACTTCTGTGGTCATACTCAGATTCAAATTAGTGATGGGAAACTGCATCATTAAGACGCCTACCAGGAATAGTCCAGTTGTATTATTATTATTATTATTATTATTATTATTATTTATTATTATTTTATTATTCCCTAATTTAAATTCAGATGAATTTGGTTCCTTTACAAATCAAGCCAGATCAATTTCAAGTGGATCTAAAATCTACTTTACCTGCAGATACCTGTCTGAAGTCACATAGGCAAGGGAATTATTAAAAACAGACTTCAGCAGGAGACCAATTCCTGCCAGAGATTCAGGCTGAATTAATTTTGATTTTTGTAATGTTGATTGTACTTATAGCTAACTAATTTCTTAAGAAGACCAATAAGTCTTCTTGCCCCTTCCATCCTGCAGGTTGACCCAGGTGAACCAACTCGAAGAGTTTGCACAGACTGTTTGCAGAAGTGTTTGTTTAATAGCCTGATTAATATAGACAGGAACTTTCCAGAGCCCACAAAAACACATAAGCCCATAGTAAATTCCATTAAACTTGAGAAACTTTCCTCCTCCCCTTATCCTGGCTATCCCTGTGTGCCCATCATACATTTCCTTCTTGCCCAGTGCTGGCAGTGCCTTCCACACCCTCTCTCACTCTGCACCTTGTGACTCTGTGCCAGTGTTACAGGGCCTCATACAACACTTCTATTTTTAGCACCTAACTGCTCATTCTCATGGCATTTTCTGAGCAAGATAGCATCTTTTTCTGGAGTTTTCACATTTGTTGTTATTTCCGAACTGATGAGCCTGGCTGGGATTGGTGGAGTCACCTGTGGATAGCATGGACTGTAATTTTTGGCATTTGCTGTAACTGAGCAGTTATTTACAGATACTTTTTCCATTATGAGCTAGCTGAGAGTACACCTGCAGCATTAGCAGATATATGGTTTACTTGCTGTGCCAGTTACAGGAGGTAGCAGTTAAACAGAGAAACACAGCGGGTTCAGCTCCTCTGTACTTATTTCCCCACTTATTTTCCACCAGTCCCAACTGGTGTGAAAGGCTGTAGTGCCCCTCTCACATTTAATATTCCTAAAATGAATTCTGTTCCATTAAGTTATCCTTAAAAAGCCACTGTCAAGGATCATTATACTACCTCTGTATATTTATATACAGATGGAGAACCAAATAGAAAGCTTAGGTTGTGTGAATTCCCAGCATATAAGGCCAGTTTGAAATACCAGCTGACAGTGTCCTGATCCTGAGGGGTCCTCAAGGAGCTTCCCAAGGAGTCCCATGAGAGTCCCACCATGGCAGAGTGCCTCCAGCATGGGCAGGTCCTGCAGCTCAGTGGTGGGAGCAGAGAGGAGGATCTTTCTTTTCTATTTATCTTTTTCATGGACTGGTAGGACTGTTCACATCCAGCCCAATGCACAAACAAAGCTGGCTGATGCACGAACCCACTCCTATTCCCTAAGTTAGGATCAGGTCACAGAGGCCTGTGGGATTCTGCCCTTTGAGAGAATTGGTTTGCTCAATTATATTTGAATTTTTCGCTTCCCCACTCCAAAGTCTGAAGAGCCTCATAGTCCTCCTGAATGCTATTCCTCTTTCCTACCCCTTAAAACTCAGGAACCCCCTCTCCTCCCTGCCCCCTCAGCTGCCACTATCCAAAACAATCTCCTGGAGGATAAATTCTTCAGCAATAGTAGACTTTCAAAAGGCCATGAAGATAAAACTTTGTAAAGAAGGAAGGAAAACTAACAATGGGGCAGGGCCCTATCTAGGTTAAATACATATTTTGGTATATATGCTATTTAAGCAATCGAGCCTAATGGCTTCTTCAAAAGCCATTAAGGTGTATTAAGTAAATACATAATTTGGTACAGGAGCTAATTTTGAAAGCACATTATTCTGTTTACAATACATTCTTTCAGGTTTCAAATCTACTTTTCTGAAGTGCCTGAAGAGTGACTCACAAATGGATCCTTAATCCACAGCGAGGAAATCACCTCCTAAAACCAGACCGGCTGTCCTAGAGTTTACATAGATGGTTGGAAAGAAAAGAGAAAAGAATCCATATGAAATATTAACCAGCTGAGTGCTCTCCAGTGGGCTGAGTCCATGGGATAAAACACACCACCAGTGATACTCTATCCACCTAATTCACAACATGCCATCTGAAATACCACAGCATGTGAGATCCACATGTGAGGGCACGCACTCAGCCACGGCAGCAGAAGGGTTAGAGGAATTCTGCCTTTCACTGTGAAGTAAAATGAATGAAATGAAAAGTGATGTTTCAGGAAAGATCTATTTTGTGTAGCACAGTATGGGAACTGATATAATAAATGGCAACAGTAATTCCTTTCTTAGAATTCACCCAAGATAAGACTGCAGATCCAAATGCTCAGACTTTCAAAAAGTTTGGTTCTAGGTTTGAATTTTTCAGTTTAGGTCACCTGTAGTAGTTACAAACATGTGTTTGTCTTCTATATAGAAGACTGTGTGCCAATCTTGAGACCTCCATGAACTTCTGAAGTATTTTTGAAGGCAAGAAACAAATGTCCTTTCTTTTTACGGTGTGCATTTTGCAGCAGGAATTCTCATTTTATGATTACAAGTGCACAACTTGGCCCAATCCCCAGCTGTGCCTAATGATTTAAATGTCAAATCAAAATAAGGATAATCCATAGGCACTTCTGGGGAAAGCTGAGGACTTCCACTGCTGGCAGCACACATGGCAGTAGATTGTAGACTGAAGAATGACTAATTAATTTTTGTATGTATTTTATGACTGAGGGGAGTAGTATTTGGTTTTGAAATTCATGATGTGGGCTAAGAGATATAAAACTTCAACCTGATCTTTCTCAGCACAGGTTTGGGAGGCAAGAAGTTCTTTGCTCCAAAGCCAATTATCCACAAGTATTGACCTGTCCTCTTATACAGAGGACTCTGGCTATTTATCCTAAAGTCACCTGAGAAGTTGTATTAGAGGGTCTGGGGACCAAATTATCCCAATTTTGCCCCAGTACCTTGTTACAGGGCATTCCTCAGAAAAGCCTTGCTGGTAACAAAACAGTGTATAAACCAGATGTGATTAAACTCAATATAAATGATACATACTAATAAAACAGATTTCTTTGTCTGAAAAACAGGAGAAATTTAAGGCAAGGAATGGGGTGGGAGGACTAGACTGGAGGAATAATATTCAATGTTAAGAAAATGAAGTCATAAAATCTTTGTCAAGCATTGCTCAACTCTTCAAACCATATGGAGCATGACTGCTGGGCTTCATATAATGCCCCAAATGTTTTTCATTTTCTATTCCACCGTTCACAGCAAAGGCACAGTGCTGTAATCCCGTCCTTCCGTTAACTACCAATTGTTTCTTTTGCCAACCTTTTTGCTTTAAAATATCATTTTTTATGAAGGATAATGTTATATAGTGGAAAACTGTAAAAATTTTATGGATAGCCTTGGTGCTGAGAAAATGCATTCTTTCAACAGTTTTATTATATATATATTTTTTTGTCCATTACACATTTACAGGGTTTTCTCCACTGTATATATGTGTGTTTTATAGTTCATTCTAGACAAAAGGCATTATGTTAACAGTCCTATCATTTAGAACTTTAATTCACTATTATGTTTTTACTTTTTTTGTGGAAAGAATATTATTTTTTTCCTTCTACTTGGTAGTGCTCGCTGTTGTTAATAAGACTAATGGGTAATCCTAAAAAGGGTTAGGTGTGAATAACCACTGAATGGTTCTGTGAGGCATGAGAAGGAGTGTGTAGATCCAGCTCCCAGCACATCAGAGGGGATGATTTAGCTCCAGTATAAGGCAGGCTTACGTGTTATGTGCCCTCAGTCAAATGTTAACCAGTTTCCCAGTCTCTGTGCTTCCCCCATGTCTTTTCAAGCATCTGCTAACCAGCTCCAGCTCTTGTGACATCCATTCACAGGTAAATCAAGAAGAAACGTGCTCGTATCAAAGGAGTGAAATACATTTGCTTCAACTTTAAGAGATTCCTATAAACTCTCTTTTGACATTCCTTCCTACTAACCAGCCCAGTCCGTTCTTTTAAGGATTGACATTTCTTTGCTCTACAGCAGGCCTCAAGGCTTTAAATGTCAGCCTGCACTCCAAAGGTGTAGTTATAATCTCTGCTGGTTCACAACCACCCCATTGCAGCCCTCCCTTTCTTTGAAGCTGAACTCTAAGGCAGGGCTGAGCCCCTGGTGCCATTTCTCTCCTTTCTGTGCCCTCCTGAGCAGCCCAGTCCCCTGCAACAAGAGCCCAGGGAGGATTTCACACTGGTAACCACAGCCCAGCTGGGGACAGCCAGGTTACCACAGCCAGAGTGAAGCCACAAGATCAGAAAACTGAGACAGCAGAGGGTCAAGGATGCCAATCAGAGAGCATGACCTCCTGAAAGCCTCCTGTTATCCCAGTTCCTCGGCCAAGTGGTTTTGAAACTTTTACAGTGATTAATGGGATCCAATTTGAGAAGAAATTTAAGAGCAAGGGGTTTTTTTATGCTCTGGATTTTGATAGGATATGGTTCTTACACTTTCAAGCAGCTAATCACATTCACAAGTAATTAAATACTGCAACTTGTCTTCCTTCTTTTTCACCATAAAATGATATTTGCAGCAACCCAGAACAACTGCTATAGTTATAAGGTTGGGAGATATTTTTAGCTCCATTGTTCATTGTCTTTCATACATGACATTTTATGGGCAGTCCCTAAGCACCTTCTTTCCCCCTCTAGCAGAAAGGTGTTTCAGAAAGTTTCTCCCACAACTAGAATAAGTTGATCACACAAGACTCAAACGCAGAGGTGGGACACATTAATCTGATTTCTTTGCTAGATGTGTCTAGATCATCAAGAAAAATTAATAATAATTAAAGTAAAATTAGTAGAACATTTGGAAAGATGAAACCCTAAGTTCCACTTGCACAAAAATGACTTGCACTATTCAAGTCAGACTCTAGTTCTGTGTTTACATCAGTGAAGTAACAGGAGTCATAAACTGTGAACATTCAAAGCAAAGTGTTCTCAAATAGCCTGCAAGTCAGATCAGAAATTATTTAACTAATAATTTGAAATTATAAACAGAAAAAAAAAAAAAAAAGCTGCAGATTATTTACAGACCATTCATAAACAAGAGAAGGAGATTAAATATCAGATAAACGATTCATTATGGAATTTTTCATTCAGCCTATGTGTGAACATGTGACCAGGGAAAACCAGTTAAATCCATTCCCTGGATTTTTGCTTTAAATGAGCATGCTCGGTATAGGCTATTGTTTAGTTGGATTACAGAAGCATTTCATAAGAAGGGCTTCCCCATTTATCACCAAAAAAAAATTGGAATTAAAAAAATAAAAAATAAAAAAGTGAGGACAACGACCCTTCTGGAGTCTGAGTATACATATGTTCAAAGTAACTCTGCTGCATAAGCCAACAGAAAATTGGCCCCCAAAATGACTTATAAAGGGATTTTGTAAGACATGAACAGAACAGCATGGGCTCTGGCTAGGCAAAGTATTCAGAGTTGTAATAGAAAACATTTATTTGGCTACAGCTAAACATCCCAACACATGTTAGCATTTGCTGCCAATATGCTTCCTAATTAAGAACAACATAAAATCATAGGAAATCCTGTATCCCTGTCTTCATGCACTTTCCTTGTATCTTTGGTGTCCTGGCTCTGTTTCTCAAGTAGAGCCTGCACAAGAGAAAGGTTAATTCAAAAGTAATGTTTTGCCAGCCATTAACTGTGTTGTCATTAACAAGATTAATGTACATTCCACTATGCATCACCAAGTGCATTCCCCCTCCTGCCCCCACCCACCCCTTAAACAACTGCTCCTATTAAAACCTAATGAGCAAAGCACAATTTAAAGAATAGCACCATTTCTGTTGGGCAAAGTGTCATCTGTAAACCATATATAGCTGCAGGACTATTACAGATCTACTTGAAGGGCAGCCGAAAAAAAATCTGTTCTCTCTTGGACTATGAAGTCCTGGCCATGTTTATATATTTTATCACAATGAACAGATTTCAAGACGAAGGACAGACTAGTATCTGTTTTTCTTCCTAGCCCCCTCTTCCTTCAATCTCTACTCTTCCTTCATCTGAAACCATTCAGAGACTCCTGCTGTGCACAGTCCCACACCCAGGTTACCTCCAACTCATCATCCAGTGATTACTGCACAGATAAACAGTTGACTGGATCTTTCTAAACAATCATGAGATACATTTTTTTTTTTTTTTTATAAGCTGCTCTTAGAGGGCCCTAATTCATCAGCATGGATGGAGTCTGGACTCTCTTGCCTGGCCAAATCCGCTCTGTTTTTCCCACAGGAAGCAGCAAACAAATTGCTGGACAATTACACACAGTGCTCCTCCTTCATTTTCACATTGAAAGGGCCACCAGTTTGGAGATCAAAAGATCAGCTACGAAACGCTTCCAATTTTTCATCAGATTCTTGAGAGTTCTCAGAATTATTTATTTTATTTCCAGAAAATCCGTACTCTCTGCCCTGTTCTTTTCCTGCTTGGTTGCTTTACATTTCTGTTCCCTCCACAACTTCTTTTTTTTAAATCTATTTATTGCATGTTTTTCTTGGCTCATTCTCACTTTCCATTTTTCATTATTAGTTCTTTATGATCTTCTGTTTCCTTTTTTTTTTTTTTCTCTGTCATGGCTGCTCTCCCAGTTGTTCTCCTCTGGGGCCCTGAGTTTCCCTTAGCTAATGAAACTAGAGCTGCCTACCTCCCTTGCTTTTGCAATCCAGCTGTTTCCTTTTTAAAATATAAACTCATCTTTATTCAGTGAAGTTCCTGTGCAGGGTCTGATCCTTTAAGAGGGGATTGCATTTTGTGACAGCAAGTGGGAGGGAAAAAATAAACTATGCTGGAGGAAAAGCCCTTTGGGTAGAAATCCAACCAGCTTGCTCTTGGAAGGCAGATCCTTCTCCAGTAAAAGTGGGTCGTTATTTTACTTTGGCACCTTGACATTGCAAAAGTCCCTCGTCAGTCTCCCCTCCCTTTTCCTCTTAAAACCTCCCACCTTGAAAGCTTAACGTTTCCTGGCCTCTCTGAGAGTGTAGTCCAACTAACACCACAAACCTGGATTTTATATGATTAGTCAGTGAAAACTTGCCAACTTTAGGTGCTGCCTGCCAAGTCAAGTCAATTTACTGTGATGCTTTGACTGTGCAAGTAGGCCTTAATCCCCCTTTAATCTCCAGTGTACCCTTGACATCATGGAAATTACTTACAAAGCTAATGTCATCAGATGATCCATGTTAGCTATTTCAGTGAATGTTCTTCTGCACAATGGAGCAAGTTTACCTTGCAAGACACAGGCCCCAAAATATTTTCATTTAATGAGCCCAGCAGATATCATCTTACAAATGGGGAATGAAAACTCCTTCTTCTACACTGTAACTCCCCAAGCCTCATGTGACTTGGAATTTACATGCTAGCCAAGCATCAGGTCAGTGTATTTTATTTCATGTCTGATTGATTGGATAAAGAGATTTGCATAGTAGCCACAACAGCCATGAGTTATTAGGAAGGCAAGTTTCCCTTTTCAACTCTGCAAGGCCCCTCTTGCACTGAAAACATTTGTCCAACATAAAAAGTTCTAAAAGAATAATTTTTGAAAGAGTGTTCGGCCATCAAGAACACAATGGAAATGGAAAAATCAGACCATGCTGTGAATGTGGCAACCAAGGTGAAAATCAGAATGTCTGACAGCAAGGAGCCAACTCTAGTATTACTTATTGACTTAATAATATGGAATTCCATTCATATAGTTGCCTTTATCTCAAAACTACCCACAGTTCTCCATGTACCCAAAAAAAACACGTGGAACCTATGTAAAAGTATGGTTTCAGCCATGATAGGAGCAGTGCCAGTGCTGGGAGAGGAACGGGACACACGGCCATCTCCCGGACACCCTATGCAGAGGCTGGGGCCAGAGTTTAAAACAGGAAGTGGAAGGAATGCTATATAGCCTCACATCCATAGGATGAGCTCATGATTTGGAGAGGAGAAAGGTCACTGGGGTCAGCTATCTCCTGTAAAAGAAGGAAAGCCTAGAGGGCTCATTTTAAAGGTCTGCAGAGGTGAAGCTTGTCCTTATGTCAGGAGGGCAGTGCTCTGCATAGGCAGTTTGTGATTAAGGACTGACTCATTAGTGTCTTAGAGGGAAGAGGAGCACTTACAAGTGCTCCTTCCTGGGTCACTCAAGAGGCTTTTAGGAGTGCCTCCTCCCAGCACCATCCTACCTCTCCCTCATTTAGGTTTGACATTGCCCTTTGAAAGCCAAGGAGATGTCTAACATTCATTTGCTTGGGAACAGGCCCAGATACTTCACTTGTCATACAAGACAAGAAAATAACACAGAGCAGAACCTCTGTGACCAGAGTGACACTGAGGAAAAAACCCAAAAAAACCCCAAAAATAACCCCATATGCATCTATCAAAATGAAAGTGCAAACGATTGCACGTGCTCTGTATCTGCGTGCAAAACTCCTTCTTCAATTGCAAAAGTGCAAAATTGGATGTACAGGACCGGTATTTATGTAGGGTCTTGGTGCATTTGAGAATAAACACCAACTTTCCTTCAAGATATGTCAACTAAAACTTTGCTCACTGTGAGAGGAGATCTCTTTTCTTCCCCAGACAAGTGACCCCTGGGACAACAAACTGTGGCTCCATGTCAAAGGACATTACAACAGTTGAGGGAGAGAGAAAGATACAAATCCAGATTCAGACTTTACATGGTGAATAGATGTCTCCATCAACGGTGCTAATCCATGTCAGTGAGATAAAAGAGAAAATAAAAATTAACCTGGGCAACAAAAACTAAGAGAGTGTTTAATTAGGAAGGTAGAGTACAACCATCCTGTTTGAGATTTCACTAATACACTGAGCTTTCAGCCTCCCAAGCTCTCACAGCAATTTTTAACTAACAGATGCAGTCAAGCTCTCAGTTTTATATTGCCCTCATAACTCATGATACACAATCTTGGGCTCTTTTCAGAAGGTCCAGCTTGCAATTTCATTCCGGAGCTGTGGCGCTGCTCCGCTGCCAGCACCTGTGCCCGACATCTGATCTTAGGGCTGGAGCACATCCTCTCCCCCCTCTTCCCTCTGTGCCAAGCCAGCTAAGAAGCATTCCAGCAGATTATGAAGTACAACTATCTTGGCCCTAGCTGCTCAGAAGAAACTGGACCTAGCAGGAATTTCGCACGCCGTTCTCATGGATCTAAAGCAAGCTGTAGGGGCTGGCCCGCGCGGCAGTTTCTGTCCATGCGCTCATCCGTGACCACGGGACACGCGGAGCCCCACATGCTATCATTAGGTCAAGGATAATGGCAGGGACAACTGCTGCACTGAAACATGGCATCAATGAAATGAACACATTCTCAGAAAAGGTGGCAAAGACGTAAATGGGAGGCACTGATGCTTCCAGAGGATGGCTTGGGTTACTGAATCCATGCGGGGACGGGTGTACCAAACATGAGGGAGAGAGGAAATGGGGAAACACATCGTGTTGAGTGCTGCCTCAGGAATATTAAGGCCTCCTAAACAAAGGCCATTATCTCTGAGCCAGGCGTTTGGATAGAGGGAAGTATGAGCCTAACTCTGAGCTTCCACAACTCTAATCCTCCTGGGACAGTGACAGGAAAGAAACAGAAATCCCTCAGCACTGTTGCTCTTTTTATAGATCCCAAAGCAATGCAACGAAGAATGGAAAAGCACTTTGGTGTCACAAAGTGCACAGGAGGGGTCACAACAGATCAAATGATTGAAAAGGAAAATATGAAATTCACCTTCTCCTGAACTGTAAAAAACAGGGGAAAAAAGAAAGGTCACCATTCTAGCTCTCAACTGAAGGATTCAAAAGGGCTTCCTTTTAGTCAGGACTTCTTTCCAGAATATCAGAATCCCCACAAAAAAATCCTGCAGCTGTTCTAACAGGAATCAGTGGGCATTTCCCATCAGTTTTGAAGGTCAGAGCTCTGACTCCTGGCTGTCAGGCAGGTGAGCTAATTGAGGCTAAGGCCAGTCCCACAAGAGGTATTGAGGCACCTGACTCCTACTGAAGTGCCTAAATGTCTTTGTGGATATGGCCTTTAATCTTTGCATGAGCTGTGATCCCAGCAGAGAAATCTGAGTCCTCTAGATGAAATCTTCACTTCTGCCTGATCCAAGGTAATTCCAAGGATTACTTCTCAGAATATTGGGAGAATCGACTGTCATGCTGTTTCCAGGCAGACAGCACTTTAAAACACCCAGCTAACACTAGATGCACACCGAGCTCCCCTGTCAAGCTAAAGGGTAGGAATTGCAGTGAAATCCTATTAACCAAGGGCATTACAGTCATTAAAATGAAGCACTGAATGCAAGTTTGTGTTGAGGAACAAAAGGAAGAGAGAAAAAAGGAAACTACATCTCATGAGGGAAGGGAATTCCCTGTCCTCTCAGAGGTAAGCTTTGGGCTTTGGAGACATCTAGAAGCTTCAGAAACAAGACATACCATTGACACATGCTATTTTTTTCAATTTCTTTAGTGCAAGACTTCATGCTTGGTCTTGTTAGCAACTCTGATTCTTTATGTTCTCTTGTGCCTTTTAATGCCAAGGGAACTGATAGGCTTTATAGTCCTGCAAACAGACAGCATTCCACCTGCATCCGCCAAAGCATTTAAAGATTTTATTAATCTGATATTTTAATTGTTTTTGAGATTAGGAAACAACAGGGCCTTTGTTCTGACAATCTGAGTGCTCTCCTGGAGAAGTGGCAGAGGTTGTTTGAGTTTTGTATGTTGAGGTTGTTCATAGGACAGGGAAAGGAACATGACTCAGTGCAGGTGATTCATAAGGATCACAGACTAGAAGCCAGCTTCTTCAGAAGCTCATGACATTTCACAGATCAGGAATAAAAATGTTCTACTGGGTAGTCCCTGCACAGTACTTCTGTGGCCACAAAGCTCCTGTTCTACCTATCTATCTGCTGTTGTCTGCCAAAAGTACAAATCATGTTTGCTCACATTTCAGGGCTGTTAAATTAGGAGCAAAGGACTTTTCCTCTTGGATTTTATGCCAAGTGAAGTAGGACATTTAGACTGATCACAGCTTTTTTCGAATGTCAAGGCAGGGACAGAGTGGGATGAAAATGAAATTTCTGGAAGGGACAAGAACAGAGAAAGATCAAAAGGAGAGAAAGACAGTGTTGGGAGGAAAATGGAAAGTGGAAAAATCAAGCTACCAAGTCTCTAGCAAAATCTACCTCTACGCAGTCTCTCCACTGGGCTATTGAGGCAAGAAGATCAGACATTATTGGACAAGACAGCCCATAGCTGCTGGGTAGGCAGTGTCCCTGCTACTCACCATAAATATCCTGATGCAAGCAATAAAAAGAAAAAGGCATGGTAAAAGTTTTACACAACTTGGGCAATACCCTGATCAAATCAGAAGAGAACAGGGTGGAGATACGGAACTCCAAAGAGAAGCAATAATAAGGTCTGAGCATCTGTAAAACATTTTGTGGGGAAGTACCTACCAGCAAAGCTTGGATGAACCAACAATAACTTAGCCTTAGGTCTGAGGGGATAGAGATGGGTCCCAGTGAAGAAGCAGTCTTTCCATGTATCACCTGGAGAGACCAAATAGTACAAGATCAGATCCGACTGCTTTAGGGACTCCACCTATTTATGCTGTATGGACTCCACCTAAATGTATCTGTGTGTTCCAGGGATGGCTCCTGCTTTTTCCATGCAGGATAGTCCAAGCTAACAACATTTGGAGTGTCCCTTCCCATGTAAGCATGAGTCCTGTTGGTAGAAATGCCCCTTAGTCATTACCAGCCCCTTAAGTTTTACAGCAGACACTTTATGGAGTGGCATAGCCAGCTCACCCTGTTGACTTTCTAGTAGCAATAGATTTTTTTTCTTTCGCTTGAGACGCCTATGAGCTTATTTACAGAGTCAATTAACAAAAGATAACCTCCCATTGTGCAATCATCAATAAATCAATTGTGTTAATACTATCTTGGAATGTCCTCCACTATTTACTTTAATATTGTTGACTGTCGGCACTTAAGAAAGGCAGCACCTTCAAGTTTCACTTGATTATGGGCAAATGGATTTTGTAGTAGCCATTAATAAATATAAATTGTTTTGGAAAATATTTAAGTTTGTCGAATTTAACCCTTTCCTGAGCATTAAAAACTACCTTTTGTTGAACAGGTTTGACAACTATTTCAAGAGAGTCTGTCCCACACTATAAGACCACACTCCTGCCCCTGTGTATTTTGGTGGCTTACCATTCTCATAGCTCCTTCCAACTGATATTGATATAAACACACAAGTTAAGACTTAATTAAACCATCCAGCTCAGTGTAGTGCTTTTCTGCCATTTGGCAGATTCCCACCCCAGGTATTTTACTTATCCATAGCTGATGTGTTGCTGCATTTACTCTCAGTGAGTAGCACTTTACTCCATGAGCAGTGCCACTGCTTTATCTCCACGAAGTTGGACAATGCCACATCCATTAATGTTCATCAGCACAGAAGGGTCCGTTAGTCACACTGAATTGTGCCTGCTTCCACAGCAGGATGATTTATATCTACAGGGCTGCTCAGCATGAGCAAGGACAGTGGAATGTTTCCCTAAATAGACAATATATAGGCACAGGAATGGGGCAGGGCCATGCTAAGGAAATCTGATGCCCTCTGCTCATTCTGCAAGGACCTCCACTCAAAGTTGCCACAAAAACATTTCTTTTGGGGCAGAACACAAAGAGTGGCAAGGGGGTAGTTTAGGTTTTGCTGCAGGTTGTTTGCAATCTCAGGCAGACAAAAAAAGCTGGATTTTGGTAGGCACATATTTCAGGTTTTCCTTTGCATCCCTAACATACTAAGAAAGAGGGTGTTCTCATGGTATGGCTCCAATACAGCTTTAAAGGACTTTTACTATTACAGAGGAATAATATAGATTTCAGGAAGTTGCTTAAAAAGAGACAATGAACATGGCTAGAGTAATTCTTATGCCATATTACCTTTGAGGTAAGAAATCAATTATTTCAGTTATTCTCCTATTGCTCCACAAGTCAGTAGCCTTGGCAGTAAATTGAATATTGTGCTGCCACAGACAGCATCTTCCTTGTCAGTCATGTATCTCCATTCTTCTCTTGATGATGATTGGTGACTTTAAAACTCACATGACTTCTAGATAATAAATGAAAACTGTCATTGTTCTGAAGCTGTTGGGAATCTTTCTTTTTTTTTTCCCTTTCCTCTGCTTTGACCTCATTGTGATGTATTATCTACTTTGGGGTGTTTGGAAAAGTAAGGGAAATACTAGGCAAGGACTTTTAAAGAAAAAACAGACCTCTAATTAGATCCCTCCAAAAGACCCTGCAATGACCCTGTTTAGACAGACATTAAAAGATGGGCCTAACATCCATGTCTGAAGTGCTGTCCTGGTCAAAACAGACTCAGCAGAGGCTTTTTGCTGGTGCCCAAGCTGCTGCCAATCTCATCTCCATCTTCACCGTGGGCTGCAGGTCCCTGACATGCCCACTGCATGGCAAATGTGTGAATGCACACCCAGCTGGGTCAGGGCATTGAACAGCCTGAAAACCAACCTTACTGGGGGCTCAGAGAGACAGCAGCTCTCAGCCAGGTTAACCTGGCCACACATTGGGTGTAGATGTGGATTGAATTGCAAGAGTGTGTAACTAAAACCAGAGCTGCCTTCTATCAGCAACCTGTGGCAAAATTGACCATGTAACCACTCCTGTAACTATCTGCACACCTCTGCAGCTTAAACATTTGATATTCATCCATTCCTTTTGTCATTCAGGGAGAACATTTCTTTAAGTGGTTTTGTTCAGAGAATACCTTTGGCTCAAAGCCCACACTAGATAGTTCCAGAACTTCAGGAGATTTCAGTTCTTGTAACTCAGTATAACTTCAAAACCCAAACTACGTTTCACTATTCAAATGCTTTTTGAATTGCTCATCTGGGATATAAATCAGAATTAGGTTTCTGGAAGAAAGAAAATATTTTGTGTTTTTAGAGGCCTGCAGTGGAGCTGGAACTGAACCAGCTAACTATGGGGAGGCATGAGCAGAACATGACAGGGGACTGAGAACTTGCTGACAGGGCAGTTTCTTTGAAGAAAGGGGCTGTGAGAGAAAGGAGTCACAGAGCCGGATGAAATGCACAATGTGGAAAAAAGAAATTCAACAGTTTAGTCGTCATGCAGTTCAGCCATCATTGTGTGTAGGTGAAAAATACAATCATGCCATGCAACATCTTTGGTTAACCTCTTAAATGAAGAAAATCATATATACCAAATATGGTGTCTACCTCTGCTTCTATGGCTGCATATTGACTTACTGGCTAAGGGAGACACAAAGTCTGGAAAAATAAGTTTGAGAAGGGTGGTCCCTGATGGATCATATCTTTCAGCACAAGAAAAAGTGGTTTGGATATGTTTTGTTCTTAGTTCTGTAGTGTCTACATTTGACTCTCTGTATTAATTCATTATAAAACAAAATTAATAAAAGAAATGAAAGGAAGAATAATGCCTGATCAAAAATAAGGGAATATGATGCAAATAAAATGTTTCTTTTAAATATGGGAATGAGGAATAGGAATTAAGAGATATAAAAGTACATATAAAATGTGTGTAAATGCCATCATTTAGCATCACGGAGCCCCAAGCTCATGGCCACTGATTACTCTGGTGGTTTAAGTTGCTCATATTCCTTGCTGTAAGAATCAATCCCAATGTTTTTGAAAGTCTAAGGCAGCACTGCTCACATGAGGAAACCACTGCAGCAGAAACATCTCCTTTATATCACTAGGAAGTACTTTGAATTATACCATTAGTAAGTGCTTCTGAACATGTATCTCCTCTGCTGGAGTCCTTATGGTATCAAGCACTCTGCTCCAAAAATAAATAACAAAGCAATGCCTATCCCTGCAGTATGGATTTATGCTCCTGCCTTCTGAGGCCCCACGAAAATAAAGCAGGAAAGTAATAATCACATGGAAATTATTCTCATGCTTTCTTATATATACACACATCTATACATGTATATAACAAAATCATGCCCTAACCACTCACCTTGTCAGCATATAGGCATTTAAAATATCTCCCACCTGCACTGCACAGAACACATGGATGAATAACCTGCTCTCACACTGAACTGGAGGGAGAAATGAGCAATACATTATAAATAAAAATAGTTATGGAAGCAGTCTGCTCTTAATCTCTCCCTATTATCTCCAGATCTACAACCAGACTTTCAAAAGATGATGGGCTGTATGAGACAGCCCTTGCCCCTTTTACTCACTCACCCAGGTGATCCCCAAGTGGTTGGGTACAAAATAAGTAATACAAGCAGAATCTGTATTTAAATAATTGTGGCATAATAGAGGGAGTAAAGGCTAAGAAGGAGCTGTTCTGGTCCATTGGGTAGATATTATGATCTTTACAGTGGAAAATAAATGCCCAGCTATCTATGAAACCCATAGAGCTGTTCCATGTCTATCAAATTATACCTTGTGTTTTTAAAAAAGAATTTTAAATGGAGTTGCTCTGATCTATAGAGCACATTATATGGTTGTGAAAGACTCTGAATACATATTTATCTGGAAAATTTACACAGCTCCCTATAAATAATAAGCATTGGAGGGGGGGAAGGTGGAAACCCTGATTAAATATGTCATTGCTATGCACATAAAAGCAGATGAACAGAGAACACCCCTTCCCACAGGAATATTATATTTGAGCCTTGTCCCTTGTCTCACATGAGTTGAGTTAGGTCAGTCTTAGATGAGACACCTCCAAGGAAGCTCTGCTATTGCAAAAATGGTGCTGACAATTCCAGTTCATGCCCTGTCCTCTGAGCCAGCACTGGATTCCTTTTCTGGCCTGACAATGCTGAGGTGTGCTGAGCTGTTGTCTTTCAGTGGTGCCTAAAAGAAAAGCCTCCCCAGCACAACTGCAGCTCATTAAAGTTTCCCCGGCGCGCCTCGCCAGGCCGGGGTGCCAAAGCCAATGTTCTGAAGAAGTTCCAGCAGAAATAATTAAATTCCCACTCAGGTCTCCCTGCGGTTCCAATCGGATGTGGAATGTTTCCTCACTCCCTACCCTGGTGTGCAGTGTCACTGTGCACCATTAGACAGCTGTTGTGCTTGAACCTGGGATAACTCCCTGTCAGCGGTGGGTGACAGAAATTCTGTGTAACACTCATCCAACTCACAAGGCTTTTGGTGACTTAATTAAGGTGCTGGTTCAAAACAGTCTTGAGGAAGTACAGCATTCTTTTTTTCCCCCTTTTAGTCATATATTTACACATTTAACAAATAAACCACGTGGTTATCACAACAAAAAGCAGGAGCACAGTGTGGATTAATGGCTGCAGCACCACTTGTCCCTGTCTCTGGGCTAAGATGGATTTGACCAAGTCCTGCCCCTCAGTCCTTCATGCTAATAATGCATGTTTTAAAGAATATTTTTCTTTGTTTCCACAGTGCTGTAACTCCAGGTCAAAATGTCAGAAGAGCTTGATATTCTTGCCTTTATTCTGGTTTTGTCATACCGTTATTTAAACATAGGTTTTTGGATTTAATTTGACAATCTTTATGTAGTTGCTGGCATGGTAATTGAGTCTACTTGTCTTTTTCAGGACACCAGAAGATCTAACTAAGTCAGAATGTCTCAGTTACAGTCCAGATTTCTATTTATTACCTACCTCACCAAGAAAGACAAGGTGAGTTATCATTCAGTACAGAAAACCTGAAAGGCATTTATATGCTTGAAGTACTGTATAACCACCCTGTACAGAAGCACAGGGCTTAAGTAAATGTGTTACAGCACAGACAAACCCCTTTGGAACAATACTATTGAGCCCAAATTGTCCCTGTAACCGAGGGTACAAATCTAGAAAGCTTACCTCCCAGCCAGGACCAAAACAAACCCTTTCAGAGATTATTGATACAATGGTTTATGACAGATTGCTCCTCAGCCTTACAACTCACATGCTGTACGATAAATTCAACATAAAGTGACAGTCACAGCAAGTGTTCAAGGCTGTAACTAAAAAAAAAAAAAAAAAGAATAAAAAAGAAAGAAACCTAATTTTTACTGAAGTTAGAACTCCAATGAAGGAGAAAATGTGAACATATACCTATGTATATATCAAAGCTGCAATCTCTGTAAATGCCACCACCATTACTTATGGCTGCGATGATGCTAATATTTGAAAATATTTCAATAGGAAGCCAATTTCCAACCTGCAAATTGTAATCACAGAGACAATATTTCAAGGCTTTTCTTAGAAAAGGATGTTAGTGGACCAAGAAAAAAGAAAACCTGCCTGTTCCACTTATCTCTGCAGCAGATTGGATGAGGCCATCCTACACCTACATCATTTTAGATGGGAAGTGCCCTCATATTCTTTTTCATCCTGGGCTACTGCTTGTCTTTTTTAATTAGGCACATTTAGGGAGCAAAAATATACAGAGAGTTCGCTATCATGGGTAAAAATCAGTGCCACCACTTTCAGGTTTAATCCAATTGTGTCCCTTGTGTAGCCTTTAGCTAATAGTAGAACACATGGAAGAGACATCTTACTTGTGTTTAGATTAATACTGAAATTATGAGGAAAAATACACAAAGATTTACCTACAATAATTCTTTTAGTGAAGCATTTTATTATGCCTGCATGCCAGACCTATAGTTTTTTCTGTTGTAATGTATTTTAAAACAGAACCATAAGTAAGGAATTTAAGTAAAGATTTTTTTTTTCTTTTACTTTCACTGTGCCATTTGAATGTAAAACCTTTAATACAGATGTATGTGAATTATAAGTAATTTTTTTTTTTTTTTCACATCAGAAAAACTTTAGGTAGATAAGCTATGAAGAGTAGTTTTTGGGTTATTAAAAAATGTTGACATTTACTGGCCATGTGCCTGGCATGTAGTTGCAAAGGTCATCAATGAGTAAACAGACATTAATGGTTAGCTGGATAACTGGTACATAAACAGGTCATATTAATAATTAACAGAGAGGAAAACTGGCAGTTTATAGCAAGCTTAGGAAAATAGCTAATAGAAATAACTTTAGAAAGGGCAAGGACCAATATTTTTAAAGCATCAGAAAATCAAACCTAGAGGAGCCTGAATTTTAAGTCATTCATTTCTCATTTTTTCTACTCTCTCTCAACTTATGAACAAATTATTTTTTAATTCATGGAGAGAAAATTTATTTGAATAACTGAAAAAAGTACTGCACAGCTGTTCATTCTGCAATTGATTCTCAGACTGATGCTGTCCTGTTGACAACCCTGCAGCATATAAAATATTTAAAGAATGGGTTTCATCCCCAAACATATTGCCAGTCCCTTTGTTCATTAAAAGAAAGATATTAAAATATATGAACATTTGGATTTAACACTCCATCAGCAATTATGAGAACTGCTTATTAATTCTAAATATATTCTAACTATATTTTAAATTGCCAATGGTAAAAGTTTTACCAATGCTTTTTTTTTTCCTGAAATATAATTCTCAGCATGTCTCCCCCACATCCTAAAAACTGAGATTTTTTTTTCTCAATTCCTCTTGACTTGTCAGCTCAGCAGCAGTTTTCCTGTGCAGTCCTATCTGCTTATTCCAGATGAATATCAAACTCACCATGAAGCCAGGCCTCTCTCTTAGCCCCACAATAGGTCCCTGGTTGTTCAGGTTGGGAAATAAAGGCAGCCAGATCTGAGGCTAATTACATCTCTCCTGTCATGTTTTCATCATGCAGACTTCAATGGACACAAATCAGTTGGCTTTTACCTTTAATTATTATTTTAACTAAAAATTACACAAAACATTTAGAATTTTATGTTAGAAGGGAGTGGAATTTCCAGTTGTTCAACAGCAATCATCACAGTTGTCACACTATGGGGAAATGTTTCTATGGATAAATATTACCCTTTTTTAGTGTTTAAAAAGATGTTGGGTTTGAATATTAAGCAAAGCAGTGTTATCTGAACATTGAGTAAAATTGGAGAAGCATCTAAGATCATCTAAAACACGCAGTCAAAAAGCAGAGGGCATGTTAGGCACGCCAAAAGAAAAGTAGATGGAATATTTTGTGGTGCAACTGAAAGGGTTTCTGGTTATGGACTTGGAGAGCCCAGAGTCTGCTGTGGGCCTGCAGATGTAACACACAATTCATGCTATGCTGGCAGGAGAAAAGCCTTTCTCCCTAACTTCTACCAAAATGCAATTTATTAAGGTTTCCTTAATGATATACAGAAGTCACCCTCTCTGTGTGCCAGCATGTGCAAAACTATTTATGTTATTGTGTAGTTTATAGGCAGTCTCATGCTAAAAATGCAACTCAGACTAATAACTTGGCTGAAGAACTGAGAATTAATACTCCTATCTTCTCATGAACATGTGATCGTTTTATTTTGTGGTTCCTGTTCCCCATTTGTCAAATGAAATCTAACTTATGATTCTGAAAACTAATTAATGATAGAGAGCTATCAATTAATACCTGTTTTACCCACCAAATAAAATAAGATACTAAAAATATTTTTAAAATATTTCTTGCTACAGCAGAATAAGAGGAGGGCAGCTGTAGATGTTTTTACCTTTGATGTTTTTAATATGCCTCCTCTTTTGGCATCCTGTTTGGTATCACAGAAACACAGACTTTGGTTTGGAAAAGACCACAGAGAGCATCTGGTTCCAACCCTCTGCCATGGGCAGGGACACCTTCCACTAGACCAGGTTACTCAGAGCCCCATCCAACCTGGCCAGGAACATTTCCAGGGGTGAGGCATTCACAGTTCCTCTGGGCAGCCCGTGCCAGTGCCTCACTGCTCCCAGAGTGAGGAATTTTTTTCCTAATATCTAATCTAAGCCAACCCTCTTTGAGTGCAAAGCCATTCCCCTTTGTCCTATCACTTCATGCCCCTGTATGACCTGAGGTTCAATCCCACCTAAAACACTTCACTGCCTCCCTCCACTCATCCCATGAACTCTAGCTCTGTCCAAAGACCAGTACAGGCCTAGAGTTACTAAAGATCTCTAGACTTAATCTAGATTGGAAAATACATCTTCACACAGTAGAAATCTCTGTGAAGAATGGAGATCTGTCCATTTGGTGTGGGTGTCTGATTTGTTAACTGCTTGTTTTTGTGCCTCAGGAGACTCATGATAGCAAAAGGTCAATAGTTATTGATGTTCATTGCAACAAAATTCCGTTAAATGTTTTTAGAAATAGACCATCTTCTATCTGTTGAAATTCCTTATTCAATATAGCTAAGGTTCTCAAAGACATTTAATGGCTACATTTTAATATACAACCTACTCTTATTCTTGGACAGCCGTATTTCTCCACCTTCTTCCTTTACATGTGTCTTTTTCTCATAAATTTACCTTTAAAAATCTATCTATAATTAACTATGCCATTTTTTAATCCTTTTCATGCTGCTAAAATGTGAAGAACTTTACAGTCTGAGTCAAAAGGGCATTTTGGCAAAAGAATATTGCAGCTGCATTGCCTGAAACATCTCAGAAGATAGTGCCCACAGGGAGCAGGGAAGCTCAGTAAAATACTGACAGATGTAAATAACAGTGTCACATTTTGGGATGAAAACCAGTTCATGGCTGTGCTCATTAAGAGCAATTTCTGTGTCTCTGCAAGGCTCCACAGAAATGGGGAGGTCTGCACCCCAGGCAGCAGATACTGCAGCAGCAGAGAGAGGAGACTCGCTCTGCACCGCTAATCCCGTTAATCCCGGTGATTCCAGGGTTCCCTCTGCAGCAGTGCAGGGAGAGATGTGCCTGGGAGGATGGGATGAGCCTGAAAGAGATAGTGGGCAAGGGCAAAGCAGGAGATTCCCCCTGGTCCTCCTGTTTTTCCAAGGGAGAGCAGGAGACCCAGGGTCTCTCTGGCCATCAGGTCACAGCAGCTAACGCAAAGCGACACTTTCGTCCCCTGAAAATTTTACTGCTCAGCAGAAATAACTAAGCTGTGCATGGTGGACACGATTTTCCCCAAGGCCCTAATTTGGCAGTTCTTCCTGTGCTAAACCCACCGAGAAGATCCAAAATAGAGGCTGTCTGGAGGACAGGAGAAAGGAGCTCACACACAACTTCTGCTCCACCATCCAAGCTCCAGCCTGCGGTGCCCATCAGTAGGGCAGGAAAATGCAGTGTGAGCTGGAAATGGCTGCAGAAAAATGTGTTCAGGATTTCAAGGGAAAAAAATAAAAATAAAAAAAATCACTCCAAGAAAATAAACCGAGAAATAAAAATGTGAAAGCCATTAAAAACGTGGTTTAAACTTAAGAATAAATGCAATGGCATAGTCACATTCTTTAAAAGCTTTGCTCTGCTCAGAATGGCTTTGTTATTAGTGATTCTTAATGCATGAGATAGTGGTTTGGAATAAATCTTTAAGTAATTCAAAACAAGGACTCTTCAGTAAATAGTTGAAATTAAAGGGGGAGTTAGAGTCATCTGGTTTCCATTAGGATGATAAAATAGTTCACTTGAAACCTTTTACAAGATGCTTTGTTACTGGGAGGTGTCTGTGCATCTCACTCCATCACTAGCCATTTGACACAACATAAAAGGCTTCAAAAGCCATGCTAGGCTTCTTAATCAAAAACTAATTGTAATAGATATTGGGGAGTGTTAACACTGTGACCGCTAGGTTGTATCTTCAGTATATAAGCAGGAGTGAACATTAAACACAACCCTGAGTTGATAGGGCTTATCAGAATTTCAGAGTTAAGTGCTAAGTACTGCAGCCCGGTATCTGCACGTCATTGCTTTGTACCACTTTTGGAGTTAATTGCACTGTAAGACTTCATCTTCCCAACAAAATTTATAGCATTGGCAGAGAAATTGGAAGCTCGCTGAAGAAACTGCTGCAGTTTACAGGAGTTCTGTGAAACCACGGGGGAAAAAATTGTGGCTTCTACTTCAGCATCTAAGAAGGGTTCCCTCCACAGCCCCTCCCCATTTCACCCCATAATAAAAATGAATTGTTTCTCCCTCTTGAAGCTTTACTTGCTGCTAGTGCTGTAGCAGAGGAATTGCAGCACCAGCTCCCCAAAACAATGCCTGCCCTAAAATTATCACTAAATTGTCATACGTGCATGCTACACATTCCCATATGTCTTATTATGATTGTTGACATGAATATTCACAGTGCTCATGGAAACAGCTTTATTGATTTTACTGATACAGTGGGCTCAGAGTTACCGATTTCAACTTAATTCATGCATTTTTCCAGATAACAAATGACCTTAATATTTACACACAGTTGCACCATAATAAACCCAGGCCAAATCCTCTCCTGTTATGAACTGTTGAAAATGAGAGTTGCATTTTTTTAGCAAGGGGCTCAGAACCAGGCTGTTGTACAGTGAGGAAATCAGAGATATGGCAATTTACCCCAGCTGAGAATGTAGCCCACAGTGTAAAATTCCTTGTTCAGTGCAGTAAAGTGCATTAAAGAGATTGCTATGTTATTTCTCATGAGTTCATTATAACCTGTATGCTACCAAAATCTCCAGACAGCTGTGTTCCTTTTTACTCCAATTTCAAACAATATAATTAAAAAAGCATTTGATGAAATGTAGACACTTTTACCATTTACACTGGAATGCTGGCACCATCCAAAATCAGCCAGTCTGTAAATACCTGATTAGGATCTGTATAGTCAAGGTTTTTATTCTAGGAAAGCACACTCAAAAGAAAGTCTCAACCTTTCTTGGTGAAGAATAAGCTTTATGTGTAAAACCCGTAATTATCTCAAATGTTCCGAGAAGCTGAGAGAGCTGCAAATGGTAAAGCAAAACATAAGGAAACAGTTTTGGGCATTTAAGTGAAGGCAAATAAGGATGATGTACTTTTTCCCTATTAGTTTACTATATAAATGAGAAGACATTACAGAGTGAAATTTAATTAAAGTAATTGACCAAATTGCATTTTGTAGTAGTTATTGTCATTAGCAGCCCTGACTCCTCTGTCAAAAGGATTTGCTGAAGATTATTTCTAAGGAGTATTTATTATGAATATTAATCTCTCCAGTAAGTACCATCAACATATTAAAATTCACTTGAAGCACTTTATGGAAGACTGCAAACAGAAATGACTGGTGAAAAACAAGGTGTCTAATCATGTTAGCTTGGTTCACACATGGTTAAACCAGAAGTAGAACAGGGAAAGGAAATATAATAAAATGTATATTGGCTATATTATGATGAAAATGTGCTTAAAGGGTGCCTGATTTTCAAAGATACACAGCTGCATTACCAGGAACGCTGATGACCCTGCTGTTTAGGGCAGGTTTTTAAATAGTCTTGCACTGTCTCACTGGGAAAGTCTCATTCTCAGCCTGTGTGTTAATTTCTGTTTAATATTTCAGCACTTGTTTACAGGAAGTATATATTTAAGGAAGGCCATAACTCCTATGGTTATAGAGAATTTGATTCACTGATACCAACAACAGCCAGCTTGGGTTTGGTATTGCATATCCCAAACTGTTTTGGCCAAGCCTCTCTCTTCAGTAGGGGGAAAGACACAGCTTTTAATCACACTGTACATATGAAGGGCTGCACTGAGTTTCATCACTGTGTCCTCAAGCAGTTAGATGATGCAGTTCCTTCTCTTTAATGCTGCTCGGTTTCCTTGAGGAGAAAAAGAGAAAAGTGGAGGGAAAATGAGAAAGTAGGGATTGAAAGAAAAGCACAAAGGGAGAAAAACTAGGAAACTAGGAAATTTTGACCTGCTCTTTTAAATTTTCCATGCTCTGGAGACAGGGTTTGAGGACTGATGGCTCCATGTTGGAGGAACAAAAGGTGTTTATGAGGTTGCCAGGGTTGCAAGTTGCAGATTGGGTCAGTCTGCATCCTACTCAGACTCACCTCATCCTTCCTCTCCTTCACCCCTTTGCTTTGAATATTTTTTTCTTCCCTTTCAACCAGGTCATCTGCAACTTTCACACCACCTGTGTTTAAAATAAGCACCTGGCATCAAATAAGCCCTAAGAATACACAAGTTGGGCATCCCAAGTTGTGTTGCAGCTCTGGATGTCAGATTCCTTGTCCTTTAATAAAGGCTCAGATCCACATCATCTTAGTGCTCTGCCTCTGTTCTGCCAGGAGGCATTCCTTTCCCCTCCTTACAAAACAGGCTGAACATTTTCCCCATGTAAACATTGTTCCACATCTGTTCATGCTGAAGAACATCAGAGCACCACTTCCCAGAAACCATTCTGGCTATGTGTGACCAAATGCACTGCAGAGGAACCAGCACGAGGTCAGGAATTTCCTCCAAGCTGAGGCTGGGAAGAGTTGCTTCACCACAATGCCACAGTTACTAGGATAACTTTTTTGTAGGTTTTATTCACCTATTAGCATCAGTCAGTGTGGCTGTGGCTGCACAATCTCTCTGCATAGATCAGGGTTGTGGAGGCCACTAAAGCACCAACCTGAAAGCAAAAACTCCAAACTAACTCTGATCCTGAATAGAGTGAAAAAGAGAAACCATTTCAATTGCTGAATATGACAAAAATCCTTAAGGGAGTCCACTGATTACACTACTGAGATTTGTATGAACTAACTAGGGTAAATAATTAGTCTATATTTTAATTAATATATCAGTGCCTGCTAGCACAATATAGTTAAATTTGTGCCACTATTAGAGCTGAATGAAAGAAAATTGTCCTATTTGTGGTGAAATTATAATCGTAACCTTTCCAAGAAAAAGAGAAAGCAAGAAAAATCCTGCAACTCTTCTTATGCTGAGAGAAGTCAAAAGGTGCCTTTAACTCACCAAGTGCCCATGTGCCTCTTCTCTAGGTAGCAAACCTGAATATGGCAAAAGTGTCTCTGGTGAACAGGGAAATGAGCCACACACATATATATATATGTGACACAGATCACAAAATGAGGGCTAAAAATACAGCTCAATTATTCAAAGTATATAATTTTTTTTTCAACTTGACCTTGTTATTACATTGAAGCACCTGTGTCACTCAAAAGGCACCCTTCTTGCACAAACAAGAAAAAATATCTATGCATTTCAATGCAGGCTTTTCCCAAAACCTTGCTCTTCGAATAATGTTGCAGGCTTTCCTCAAAATTTTGCTTCATGGATAATGTTGCAGTTTTGGGTAACAGAAAACTCCTTCCCCATGGGGTGTTAGCAGTGTTTTTACACAACCACATATGATTAAGACACAGAGTGGGTCTCTTTTCCTGCCTCTAAAAATCAGACTTTCTTCCTTATTGCCAGAGGAGGCAGCTCTTTACCATCTTTCCATCAGGAGCAAGGATGAAGGGATAATAATTTGATAGAACAATGAGTAACAGTTTTAGGCTGGAAAAGGGAAGATTTAGATTGGATATTAGGTATTAGGAAGAAATTCTCTCCTGTGAGGGTGTGGATGCCCTGGCACAGGGTGGCCAGAGAAGCTGTGAGTGCCCCATCCCTGGAAGTGTCCAAGGCCAGGCTGGATGGGGCGTGGAGCAATCTGGGATAGTGGGTGGCATCTCTGCCCAGGGCAGGGGGTGGAACAAAATCTTTAAGGTCCCTTCCAACCCAAACCATTCTTTGACTCGATTTTATAATTATTGATCCTTTGGACTTCTCTGTATAAGAGGTGGTCTTTGCAACAGCAAAGCAGGGCCATATATCCAGGGCAAGGCTGCACCCAGAACTCTTATTTGACAATCCATTGGAACTCCTTTACCTTGAGGATCAGCAGGAGCCCATGGATGTGGAGGGAGAGGTCACCAGAACAGTGTGATGGTGGCTATTTTCTAGCCACTGCTCTGGTGGCACCATGCTGGCCCACCCCAGGCTCCAAAGGTGATAGGGAGGTGCATTTATGGGGGACCTGGAGACAGAGAACTGCTTTCCAGAGCAAAAAGCCCAACTCTGCAAAGGAATCCTCCCTGTGCTGGCTCTGCAGGAGGAGAGGCTTTCTGAGCCTCCCTTCCCAAGGGGGCAGCTGATCTCTGCTTGGTGGCAGCCAGCACGAAACACGAGGGCTTGATGTTCAGGAGGTGGGAGGCTTAACACCTGCTGAAAATAAGACCCATGTAAGTTGTCAAGACAGCAGTCACCTTGAAAAATTTAGGCCACACTGTCTGGTTAGTTGGTTGTTCCCCTCACTCTGCCACATTTGCAAACCCCCCTCCTTTTCCCCCAACAATTCCTTCTCTTTCAAAAAGACATTTGGTTTTGATCTCCTCATGAAAGTTAAGGTATCACATTGGTTAATACTGTTGTTCCTTCAAATTTTCCCATTTTTGGCCACACAAGGCTGAGGATAACCCCTTCCCTGCTGCCTCAGCACCTCTTATCAAAAACACAGAGTGAAGGAGGCACCACACAATTCAGATTTTACATTAATCTTCCCACCAGCTTCTCATTACTTTGCCAATAAGATGATGGCCCTCACACCACCATTTCGATATATTTGACATCTGTCATAAAACTCAGGTCACACATATCTGTCTTCTGGTAAAATGAGTCATCCTACAGAGACCTATACTACACTGTTCAGGTCTCACCAGAAATGATTATTGATATATTGTCAACATATCCAGCCTACAGTATTAACAGGAGTCATAAATTACCAGCCTTTTTTCTACCCACTACCTAGCAGGGAAGCGAGGGGACATACAGCAGGAAAACACATACATGGAAGCTGGGTGATGGATCCAGGCTTGGCTTTTCCCTGTTTCCTAGAAGATTTTCACAATATGAATATATTTAAGCAAATAAATAGTTTCAGAAATAATTCAAAACTAGTAATAACTTTCCCTTTGTTTTGGTGTTTTTAGGTATCATACAGGTCCTGATCTCTCATCAAACCAACCAGCCATGAACTCCCTAAAACTGGTAGCTGATAAAAAGTAGTTATTTAGGGAAGAATGGTTACAGATAAAAGCTGAACTATTCTCAGTATAATGTCATTGATTGTATTGAGGAGAAAAATTTAACCTGTTCTTGGCATTTGCTGTGCAAGACAAAGGCAACTTATCTGTTTCATGACGTATAAGAGATGTCCCCCAGCTGATTTCATTAACAACTTAGGAATTGAGTTATTATTCTGTTCTTTTTCTTTTAAACTGCAAGCTCACACAGCCAAAGGTGTAAGAAGAGAGATTCCAGCCAGAGATGGAAGAGAGGAAAAGCTTTTCCCACCAACAGTATCTGCTGCAGAGCTGTCACTGGGTTAAAGCACTGTTGTACTTCTCTTTTGGGGTTGCTTCAGTGCGTTCCCACCTCCTTGCAATTTAGGGTACCAGGAGCTCCTCTTGCTCAGCGTTTTCATGGTGGAGGAACAAAGTCAAGGTGGTCACAGTGTCTTCCTGCAGGCCCAGAGAGAGGAACAGAAGTTTTTCTTTGAAGGACTGAGCTGTAGGTGGTACCAGGAAGCTGGTGATAGACCTCACATGATGTTCTGCTCCATTAGGCTGCTGTGATTAAGGTGTGTTGGGCTGCAGCCAGGCAGGCTCTGACCTTGACCTTTAGCAGGTGAATACCATGGTTTGCAGCACTCCTCCTGTGCTGTCTGGAGTAGGGGCTGTGGTTGCCTTGCTGGAGACCAGGGCCACCTTGGGGAGGTCCTCCCTGGGAAAGATATTCATACAAAGAAAGGCATATTTTGTACCAGCAAACCTCCAAAGGCTGTGTTAGAGACAGGCTGCTGTTTCTGAGGACAGGGAAGTGCAAACTCACCAAATATCACATGCACACAATGGATAAGTTGTGGAGAATATTCCTTCTTGAATAAATCAAGCACAAATCCCAATCCCCAGCTTCAGTGGGAAAACTTCAAATCTTTTTGTGCAACTTTCATTTGTTTTTGTAAGACCCCAGCTGGGATGACAGTGAGTGAGTTACCCAGGTGAGAGGACTCTGCACATCACAGTAACATTCCACAGGCCCAGCAGCTGCTAAGATGTCACCTCAGTACTTTACTTTTTTAGCCCTTCCATATATACAGGAGCACTGAGAGCACCTCACACTAATTAATAAGCTGCTCTGTATCTTTGTGCATTACCTGTCTTTTTCCCCTTTGATTCACATACAAATTATTTTTAGAAAAGGGAAAAAGGTTTCAGGGGTGGGGATGGAGGTTAGGAAAAAGCAATGAAGTGAGGACTGGCACTGCTCAACTGCTCAGTTCAGTGCCTCAGCAGTGTATTATGTTTGTGGGAACATGGAGGAGGGAGAAAATGTGAAGAGTCCCTTCACTCCTGTCACCTCCTTCACCCCAAAACCTCCCAGGTCCTCAACAAGCAAATTCAAAAAGCCCTGGGGGTGTGAATCTCTGAACTGTGCTCTGCTCACTCTCACCATCTTTGCAAGGGAAAGCTGCTGTTCCAAGGCAGTCTGTTTTCCTGGAGTACCTGTGCCTGGCACATACCAGGGTTAAGTGCCTTGGTGGCATCTCCAGCCTTACACTGTGGGCACCATGTGATGGCACAGGCACCTCAGGTATTCGGTTCAGGTGTCGAGTTCTTGGGCAATTCTGGGCCAAGAAAAGTGACCTGCAGAGATCATTTTAAATCCTGCTAATTACAGTATCCCTGGATCTGCTCTAGTTTTTTTCCAGGTTGAATTTAGCAAAGATAGGAGTGCAGAAAGGCATTCTTGCTTTTCTTCTTGGGCACCGAGCTCTGACACACCAGAGGATGTCGTCTTTCATTATTAACTTTGGCAGCATTTAAATTAAGTAATATCTTGACAGGGGAAAGGAAGGGAATGAAGGGCCCTGGGAATATTTTTTTTTCTCCTGTTTAATTGTACTGCATTTGATGTGTTCCAAAAAACACTAGAAAAGCTGCTCTTCAGAGACCAGGAAAAAAAGTTTATAAACCCCCACCAGTTGAGGTAGTTTGGCAGCACATAGAAGGATGGAGAATTATCATCTTTCCAGGGAAATCCACCCCCCACTCCTCCCAACCCTCTTTCAGCTGGTGCACGCAAGATGTTCCTGCTCACTTCATCTTCAAACATTTAAACACTTTGAGGACCACACACCTTCAGTGTGTTATTTGCAGGGCTTTCTGAGCTGAAATCCAGTGTGTGTGTGTATCTGTGGGTGGGAATGGCTGGATAATGTTACCCTGATAGTTGATGATAATATTTCTACCAATTGTTAAGCTTCCTAAGTCTCCACTTTGCAAATGCTTCGGTGGGTTGGTTTCTGAAAAACCCAGCTCTCCTTGCCTAGGGAAAGGGATGTGTTTGTGCAGATTATCTTGGAGGCTCTGATTTACTCCAGAGGGAAAAAAGTCTCCCTTACACAAATGCACCTTTCTAAACACTTCAGGGGTCGCATGGTTCACTGCAGGATTGTGTTGGTGCAGCCATAAAATGAGGCTGGAGCTGTCTGGGGCTGGCAGCAGGTCCTGCAGAAACACAGATGTGCTGGGGCTGAGCTCGTCCAAAGTGGCTCCCTGCTTGTGAGCTCTCTGCTTTGGGTCCAAACAGACACTAGGAAAATGTGTGAGGGACAAGAGAGTGTGTTCCTGCAGTGTTTCAGGGGGGGAAAAAGCGTGGGAGAAGGGATAATTTTGTTGAAATTCTTAATTCCCTTCAGACCTGTAAAGTCAGTGGGAGTTGCTTCACTTTCATCTTAACATGCAAAGAGGGATGAAGTTAGAACAAAGGAAGGTGGAAAAAAAAAATAAATACGCTGGTTTTTATAAAGTGAGTTTAAGGAAAACCAAAAGAAGCAGAAATGTTCTCAGTGTAAGGACAAAGACAAAAAGCAAACTACAATTCTGTATAACATAATTTTATCTCATAATAATTCAGGTCCTGGCTTCTGAGGAGTCCTCTGCTCATCTTTGTTCCATTTCCTCTGCTGTGGTGACCCTTCTGGACCATGCATGCCTCACACAAAGCATAATATCTTCTGGGACTTGGTTGAAATACTATTTAGGACCAACTTCAAGCCCAGTTCTGACTTTATCACGCCTTTGCTTCATATTTTCCATCTCCTCTTCATCCACTGCATTAAGGCACAAAATTCTTCTTTTATTCAAAGATATTTACAAGTTAAATCCTCCATGACACTCTTCTCAGCTGTTTTTGTCCCCAAAAATCAAGCCTGACTGTATACTTCTCTCCAAAGTGTTTGCAGCCTCAAAATTTCTCAAACTCCACAAATTAATAATTCCTTTTGAGGCAGGGATTCATATTCTACCATTCCAAATTTACCTTAGTTACAAGACTGAGCAGTTTTGCACCTCAAGTTCTGCACAAATTTTTTGTTTAGTCTTGAGGCAGAGAATATAATTTTAGAGATCCATGGGAGGCAATTTATATATGTAAACCTGATTGTTAGAGTGTTTAAATCAGCCATAGAAGACAAAAATGCTATGGATTCACAATTCAAAATGAGTTGAAAAAATCATAGTTTAGATATTTGTAGTTTTCTTGGTACTAAAAGGTTCTGACTTTAATAAAACCATCTGGCTTCCACTGTAAAATACACAGTAAAAGCTGTGCTGTTCCCATCACAATGTTAGGCTCTCCTACTCTCAATCTGAGAGCTCCCAGGCTCTCTCTTTCTTCTGGAGAGCACTGAAAAAATAGATTATACAAAAAGTCTGTCTGTGCACAAGGGGGAAAAGCCCAGCACGAAGGCTAAGCTAAGCAATAGCAATGAATCACTCGTTTCATTGGGAAAGCAGGGAGCTCTAGTTTTGTTTATCTTTTGTGTGGGCAAGTTCCCTGGGCTGGGTCCCTATGTTTTTTGAAAGCCCCATCCCCCAGCAGGCCCCAGCTGACAGCCTCATTGTCCCCATGGCTGTCGTGGGAAGTCATGATAGATGGCTGCACCCCGACCCTTTTAGGAGGTGCGTGTTCATGTTATGCTCAGAGACCTTTTTTTGATCAATAGTCATTCTGAACCTTTTCACTCGTGGAGACACACAAATACATTTATGTTTATGATGTATGGATGTATAAATAAGAGGCTGGAGAATTGTTAAGATGAGCAAAACTACTTCAAGAGGTTTCAGCATTCTGGAACCCAAAGCAGTGCTATCTCATGAGTAAATGTGGTCATTTGCAGTGTTTGCAGTATGTTTTCTCAATATTTTAGTCAAAGGAAGAGCAGCCAGAATACTTTCATTGTGGGGAGCGCAGAGACTTGAAATAACTAGGGTTTGATACTAGCCATATTGCACTTCACTTTTCCTCAGCACAGAATGCCAGCTTGTTTCTTCAAATTAAGACAATATGCTTATAGTGATGAACCTTATTGGCCATCTATCTTCCTTTTGTAATCTGGCTCTCATCAAGCTGAAATGAAGCCATTTCTTCTGACTGTGGCTGATTAAACACAGAGTAAACCTAGATCTCTGAGGAGGCTCTAATGATTCTCCACAGGCCTAGTGTCAGCCCAGCACCTGCAGCATTCAGCTTCCCCATCTCCATCATAAAATGAAGCATCTGTTACATCTGAAGTGTTATCTTTTTATCATCGATGGTATCTTTCTGTTTGAATTCACCTACCCCATTTGGTATAAATTACAGCCATTTCATATGTAATGAATGGTCACACAGGATGCACTCTGGTTATTGGGGGTTAAAAGGGCACAAAATCCTTTTACTAAACCTTTATTTAACTTGGTGAAAGTTAAGACTACATGGCTTGTGTAAAACCTTCTTTCTGACAACAAACAGGAGGAAATACTTACCACAGCTTAATGCTGAAGCATTTTGATATTGCTTATCTAAATACTGGCCTTTGAGTTTTTTGGAAGTGATTCCTGAAGAAACATTATTAGTTGCAGGGAAGAGAAACAGAGAAATATGCTCATGCCAAAGACATTTCTGTCTCAGTAACTTGATTAACTATAAGCCTGAGATGTTAAAGTAGACAAGATTTGTTTGCTAGAAAGGGTAGTTGCCAGCTTAGAACCTGCTGCAGATCCCACAGAAGTCAATTGGCATATTTTCAATTATTTGCTTGGATCAGGCCAAAGATCAGGTGGCTGTTTACTTTTTGTGTGGTCCACATGCTCCTCTATGTTTTACCTTCTCCAGTTTTCCATCTGAGCTGAAAGAGGCAACTTCATCTTAGAAACAATTTATTTTCCTCTGAGGGAGATTTGGGACACAACTTTGCCAAGCATTTTGCTGTTTCCAGCCTACAACATGGATAGTCTGGACAACTTCATATCTCAGAAAAGGAAAGAAAAATTTCCAAAGACTCTAACTTGGGAGTGAAACTTTGCTCACTGAAGTAGCAATATAACTGATGGTAAAAGCAGTTGTAAAACTGCTGAATAGTTCCACTCAGTAGCATGTAGCTACAGGATATAGAGGTGGGGACAGCAACTGCACAATGGCCTTCCTGGTCACATGAAAGATGTTATAACATAGCAACCACTTTGATAATATCTCAAGACTGCAAATAAGAGATGGCTTGCTGTGTTTGATGTAAGTCGAGATAAGGGCTGGAGCGAGCCAAAGAGCAGCACACAGAGACTCCAAAGCAGCTTGCTCAGGTGTTGGTATGAGACTATTTGATACCAGCACCAGCTATTTCTTGGCAAATTCCTGGAGTGTTGAACCATTGAGTTGTTGCATAAATCTGGGACAGGAAAGGCAGTTACAGCCCAAAAATTTCATTCCACTCATTGGCCTGTGCCAAAGTCTGAACAGGATGTGCCACCACTGAGGGTACTGTGAGCTACAGCCCAGCATAGCCCAGCAGCCACACAAAGCAGCACTGACAATGATGTGCTCAATTACAGATGTCAACCAGTCAAAAAGGAAATTATGATCACCAAAAAATAATATAGCCAGAGCCTCTCTGGTGGATCATTTGCCAAGGTGTTTTTCATACTTCTCTACAGGTTAAATAATTTTATGGCATAAAATTAACTTAAAATAATGTACTTTATTATCATGTTTAAACTTTTAACTATCTGTTATCTCCAAAGCCAGGAGCTGCTTAATGGACTCATTAGTGGGTGGGGTAAAAAAATCATCCTTGTGAAAATTATGAAATTATGAAGAATGAACAATTTTGTACCAACATGCATTTTCATGATAGTTTGCTAACCTGAATTATGTGGCGACTTTCTCCTGATCCATTTTGTAGCAGGCAAAATCATATTGTCCTACCACAAGAGCACACTTGTTATTCAAAATAATTAAGACGTGAGTCATCTTAGTATCAAAGTTGGCATTAGTGATATATGGGGCTGATGACTGATGAGTCCAATGAATGTTTGACTCATGTAGACTTAAAATATGCAGCTGAAAAGCTCATTTAATTCAGAAGAGGCACAGCATAGCTGTGATAGCATCTTGTAAAAGCAAGATCCAAGACAAGTAGAAATGCAGCAACACTAGTGATGAAAACATCTGAGGTCTTTGGATTTCTCAGAACAGCTGAAAAATGGAAGAACCTTTTCATTAAAAATAAAAATAAAAAACACCATTGTTTTCCCCTTGACAAGGTACAAAACTTATCAATTATTTTTTCTACTGTTTACATGATATTTTTGCAAAGTACTGGAATTACTTTTGTTTCCTGTCCATTTCTTTTCATTCTTCCTTTTTGTTGCTTCAGTTGAATAAGTGAATAATATCCAAAATTTTAGTTTGGTTTGGAAAAGCTGTAACAGCAGAAAGAAAAATGAAACTCCTTTGACCACTTTAGAGAGTTTCAGTTTTCCTTTGCTTTCCTCTGTAAGTTCTCCAGAATTAACAATTTGTAAGAATTAGTCTGAAAATAGGAAAAACAAGGAGAAGAAAGATGAGGAGTGCAAAAGGAGGGAAAAAGAAAAATAAGGGGGAAAAGCCAAACTATTACTTATTCTCTTAGAGGGGAAAAAAAAGGAAAAATTGGGAAATAGGTGTTTAATATTCGTTTCAAACAAAAGAAATGGGAAAATATGTAAAGAAGCTTTTGTTTTAGCCTTTTCTTGTGGATGCCAACCATTTTCCTGTCAGCAACTGTGTAATTGACTCATACAGTGAACATGTGGCAACTATTTTCAGCTGTATTTAGCCAAGTCTGCTGCCGTGTTTCAGACATAATGAAGGCTTCCAATGCCCACTAGCTGCTTTCCCAGCTTTGCAATGGGATCTAACAAAAGCCATTGCACCTAACAGCCTTTGACTTAGTTTAAAAAGTAGCAATATTTGCATCTAAATATGGTTTAGGACAGTATCAAGGGATAAATGTGTGTCTTATACAATTAATTTTGAAGGGCAGCTCTTATAACGACTTCCACTTGGTAGCCCAGTCAAGGTGTCCCAAAATCAACTACCTTCAAAGCTGCTTCATGGAGCTGTAAAACTCATAAAAGCTTGTACTTCAGCAGCTGGACACCCTGAGGCAAACAGAAAGCAGAAAGCAGTCAGAGCCAGAAACTCCAGTCAGTGTTTCTGCCTCTGTGGGACAGCTCTGGGTGACGTGAGGGTGTTCCCCACCTTTGTGTTAGATCCAAATGTCACTGGAGTTAACAGGCTGTAAAGCAGTGGAGACCACAGCATTTAACTGCAGACCATAAAACTTAGAGCATCTTGTTTCCACCTGACACCTCCCAGAAAAATCTGGTTTGTAATGAGCCAAAAACAAACATTTGAAAACTGGGAGAGGAATACATGAGTGTCTCCCCAACAATGGCAAATATCAAGGCAGCTAATCACAAGCTTAATGTTAAAGGATTTTAAATCTCTGGAACCAGTTATGTTTATGATTAAGCCTGTAGTATAGAATTTGCCCAGAAAAAAAAAAAAATTATTTGATTTCACTCCTCTTATTCTTTTTTAAAGTGATGCTCTTTTACATTTAAAACATTCAAGTGACACAACTATATTTGTGATCAAGTGTCTTCTTGCTGTAAGATTTTTATCTTCACTGATTCAAATGCTGTAATATATATAGCTCATATATAGTAGTGTCTGTAGAGGCTCCATTAATGGACTGAGACAATTCAATGCTTTATTCCAAGCCATCAAATCATTTTGTGGTTATTCTGGGGGGAAAACATCACCAGAGCTAGGATGAAATATCAAAGGTGGACACCAGCTTACGTGATTGTGAAGAACAATATGAGAAAAATGTTGTGATCATGGCAGATGAAGAAACTTTGAGATGAAATTGGTCTTTCATAGAAATATCAGTTCTCTTCATCAACAACAATGTATCTGGACAATGCACCAGTGTCATTGACTTTCACCATTTTAAAGGCCTTTAATACTGATTACTGCCCAGTGAACAAAAGCTTTTCTTGTGAGGAGCCTGAAAAGGTTGATTATATGTACATTACAGCTGAAAACGGATCAGAGGAGTAGCAAGTTATGAAAGTATGAACACAAGAGAATAAAACCATTCACTGGGCCTGAATTACTTTAGTTTATCTTCTTAGGCTGAATTGTGGCTGTGGTCTTTTGCAACTCAAATAAAAAGCATAGATCAAGATGAGATAAAGATAACAGAGTATTGCCAGCATTAGGCAATAAAATCAGTAGCTGGAATGGAAGAAAACTTTGATAACCACAGAGAGAAAAATTTAAAAGTTATAGTAGTAGAGGCAAAAGTCCTCTGTAGCTACTGCAGTTGAGTAAATTAGGCACTGAGACAATAAAAAGATACAAACATCTGCTTTTGCATTTTTTCTTGAAGATATTTGGAACAGAAATTATTCTGACCAGCTGAAGGGACTGTGTCTGATGTTCCAGTTGAACATGATTTGAAAGCAGCTAAAATTTGAGTGGTAACAACTTTCATGTTAGGGCCCACACAAAATTCATTCAAAGTTTTGTTTTACTCTGGGGAAAATGGAACAATTCTTTTCAAAAAAGCAGTTTGGTTCTCGAATGGATTGTCCAAGGTGCTTTAAAATAATGTTTCTTTCCATATCTTGTGAAGAAAATTAACTTTTAATTACTTTATGCTTGTTTTAGCATGAAGGAGGCAACAAAGCCATCAGTGGAATAATTTGTGTCAGTAACAAGAGCTCACACCTCAGGAGGAGCACAACCTGGTCTCCAAGCTTGAGCAGAGTTTGCAGATTGAGCAGTCAGGAAAAAAAAATCTCATAAATATCTTTCAAAAATGCATTTTTGCTCTAACAGTCACAATAAAAACTATGGAAGCCCCATTGTTATTCCTGTGCAACAAAGCATATACTTTTTAAAACAAAAGATTCTAAATTAAATTTTCGCCACTGCATTAAAGGGTCATTTCCAAAAGATGAAAGTACATTCTGTGGCAGTGTAAAAGGATAATAGAGGGCAAAAAAGAATTACAACACGCTAGTATTGTGGAAAAAAGAGCATGAGTTTTGATATCCATGAAATGTTAGATTTTCCGCTATTCACAAGGCTCTGCATTCTTAATATCTGTAAAGAATGGTCATCTCACTTGCTAAAATATAACCCAAATGCTCAAGCCACAAGGCTAAAGTACTCTAAAGTAGCCACTCCATCCAGCTGATTCTGCCATTTAGCACTTCTCCTGTAACATCAGCAGTGTAACCTTAGTCCCCAAAAATAGGAGGGTGAGTTATGCCATTGACCTCGGTCTGATCTGGCTCTAGGACAAGCAGCTGTGCAGTCCCTCGAGGCTATGAGCCATGGGGAAACTCCAGGGCTCTGGAAGAGGAAAACAGCCCCAGATGCCTCATCTGAAGGGGAAAATCAGAGCTATAAACTCTCCCTGCAGCTGCCAGGAGCCTGAAGTAGTGAGGCCAGGTTTTCAGAGATTCACAGAGTGGTTTGGGTTGGAAGGGCCCCCAAAGATCATCATGTTCTAGCCTCTGCCATGGGCAGGAACACCTTCCATGAGACCAGATTGCTCAAAGCCTTGTCCAACCCGGCCTTGAATGCTTTGAGGGACTTGTTCCACTCTCACAGTAAAGAATTTCTTCCATATATCTAATCTAACCCTGCCATCTTTCAGTTTAAAGACACTGCCCTTCATCCTGTCACTCCATGCTCTTGTCAAAAGTCTCTTTCAGCTCTCCTGGAGCCCCTTTAGGCATGAAAGGTGCTGTGAGATCTCCCCAGAGCCTTCTCCTCTCCAGGAGGAGAGCCCCAGGTCTCCCAGCCTGGCTCCATAGCAGAGGTGTTCCAGCCCTTGGATCATCTTCGTGGCCTCACTCCAACACATCTCCATCCTTCTTGTCCTGGGGGACTCAGAGCTGGATGCAGAGCTCCTGATGGAGTCTCACAAGAGTTCACCCTGTCACACAAAAAAGGAGAAATCCCAAATCAGTGGTGACACACTGGAAGGTGCTGGTGCAGCCTCATGTACAAACAGCCAACATTGGCCACTGGGGTTTGGTGGTGATGTGTGTCCATCACTAATGTGTCCACATCTTTAGGCACATTGCTCAGACACTAAACCAGCTTATATTAAGTCCTGGGGGACATATGAGGCCCCTTGTGCTGTCTCAGCAATGTCACACACCCCAGCGTGCCCATCCATGCACCTCTGTGCTGACACTCGCATGCAACAACTGTCTCCTCACACAGAGAAAAACTCGCTAATTAATGTTTGTTAAAATTAATATTTTCGCCAGTCAGAATTAGTCACACTTGGAGCATCCTGAGCTTCCAGTGGGCTGTCTTAATTAAAGTTTTATCTCCCACTTAATGGAAAAATTATTGCCAATTTTGATCACTCTTTTTTCCTTTCAGATAACAGCAGTGCTGTATCAGACTTCGCATCCCTGTATACAAAGCAAAATTTCTTTCCGATTTCAAAGGCAGGCTGATTTATTTTGCAATATTCTACTGCATCCTGGGGTGTCTTGGATCCAATGCTCCCACCCCACAGTGCAGAAACCACGCAAACAGGTGTTCCCACAAAAGGAAAGGACACTCCCCATGACAGATATTTTTATGGAAAGCAATACCATTTGCACAGCTTTGTTTTCAACTGCTTCAGACATTTTCAGCAGCAAAAGCCATCCAAGTACTGCTTCTAGTGACAACTAAAGGTTCTTCCTTTTTTTTAATCAAATAATAATTCAGCAACACTGATTTCCCTAATGTATGCTCTATTGGCCTCATGCAAGTCTGGAATAATAGCACCATCATGAATAGAATTCAATCTGGAGTCATTCAGGAACAGCTGAGATCCAAATTCCCCAATCAGTAACATTTTTTTCCAGATTACAAAACTTCTTGTTAGAACACAAACACTCTTTTTACAAGGAGAGTTTAAATGAGTTGTTAGTGACGTCTTCACAGAGATGGAGAATTTTTTTGTACTTCATAAAGAAACTCTTCCTCTCTTTAAAAGCACCAGTTGTTTTAATTTAAGCTATTATTAAAGGTTTCTTGCCCTGAGAATGGTGCTGGATGTACAACTGTACAGCATCTCTTTATCAGTGTAGGAATTCAATGGCATAAAGACCATGCAGTGGAGTGAGACAGATCCTCGTATTGCTTCCCTCAGATTGCCAGAATTAATCCAGATTTACATGCCACTCATCCGTAAGGGATGGTTAGTGCCCAATTCTTTCCTTATAACCATGGAGCAGCAGGGAAGACAAGACTCTCTATGTATTTTAATTCAAAAGAATGGATTGGCAAAACAAAATCTCCTTTTTTCAGCCACAGACTCAGAGCTGGATCAAGTGACAATATGTCCTAGAAACTGCAGCGTCACCAGTACAGTGACCTAAGTCAGGAATGCTTTAGTGGCTCTTCTAAGCATTTATTTTTCTCTTCAAAAAAAAAAATAGCAGTCAATCTTTCTCTTGTGCCATGCTGACGTCAGGAAACAGAGAAATCTAAAGGGGAATATTTCTGTGACTTGCACAGAGCATCTCAAACATGTAACATGAAATGCAGCCTTGTGCAGAACTGCAGCAGAGATGAAAAGCACTTTAGTCTCCACAGCAAGTTTATATTTTTGTGGCATTATCTGAAATTCCCACTCAATGCAAACTCCATACTTACCTTGGAAGGAAAAGCCAAGCTCTTTCTGCCAGGATTTAAACACACTGTTCCTGGGAAGTGCATGTTTTCCATGCTCAGACTGCCAAACGTCCTGCACCAGCACTCATTACATGGTCCAGTGAGAGTTAAGGGCAATCTACTTCCCCCCAAAAACAGACCTTTTGCTCATTTCACCATTTTTTTCTGAAATATAGGGCCTCTACAGAGGACCAGCCTCAGCTTCTAAGTAGCTAGTATATAATGACATAATATTGTAGGCACAGCGTCTGCAGAGGTACACCCATCCCATGTGAAAGGCTGTTACCAAAAAACATTGCCATTCTTTTGGTATCCTTGGGAAAAAATGAAGGGGAAAAACAGATTAAGTGTTAGAGCAGAGAAGGGGGAGCCGCTGGCATTTGTGCTGCTGATTCTCTCCAGTTTGGGGGCTGAGAAGTTAATGCATTCAGCTCATCCTGAACGCCAGCCTCCCCTCACGTTATTCATACAACTTAACTCCAGCTGCCTCCTCCTCATCCCTCCTGTTTCGCCTCATGCTTCTCAAAAGGCATTTCTCTGCATGGCACATCAGAAACTAAAAATCTAAGTTGCTATCTTACTTCCAAACCAAGCTGTTGTCAGCATTAAACCTACACAATGCATTACAATATAATCCATTTACAGGGTGTCTTATCATGCAAATAACTCAAGGTGCCTCACAATAAAATAGAAAGGACGAGAGGAATAAACCTCAGCCATTGGAACGCACAAAAAGGAAACCTTGAAATTTACTTTTAAACACACTAATGGCTCTTTTCTCCCAGTGAGGCATGAAGAGGGACAGGGCGGAGGATTTGACCAAGGAATTCCTATTAGCATTCAATGTGACTTAAATGTGTAAATCCAACCCCAAGGTTACTGGGAGACCAGACTCCTTAAAAGGAGAAACTTCCTTCATACCTTGAAGAGACAAGATTCATAAAGGCACAAATGTTAGAGGAAACCTTGGTCACCAAAAGATCATCTTGTTGGCCTAGATCTAAACAGGAGTAAGGCCTGACTTATCAGATTCAGGGCACAAACCATGAAAGTTCCCCATAACACAGAAGCAGAAATAGTGTTTAAAAGTAAGAACTGCTTTGATAAGGGCTTATCTCATTTTGAAAAAGAATCCTTAAAATTAATGTTCCATTATCAGTGTAGAAATAGTAAATAAAAGGTGGGGTTTTTTTCCCTTCCTACTTAGCTTTCATTTTCTATACTTTTTCCTTAGATTTATAAAATGCTCATTGGAAGAGATGGATTGGCAGTTCTCCCCTCTTTTTTTCCCCCTGGGTTGAAGCACAAAGCAAAAGGCATGAAGCAGATTGACTGTCCCAGGAGAAGAGCAGAGGAGAGGAGAAACAGGCACCAAATCACACTTTGAATGATTTGTTCTCCCTCTCTCGCAACTCATGTCATGGCTCACATTATTACCCTGGCCAAGCCAAATAAACTTTACCAAAATGACAACCAGAGGATGGGGCAAAGCAAATCATGGAATGGTTTGGGTTGGAAGGGGCCTTAAAACCCACCTAATTCCAAACCTTGCCATGGGCAGGGACAAATCCATGAGACCAGGTTGCTTAGAGCCCTGTCCAACCTGGTCTTGGACACTTCCAGGGATGGGGAACCTGTGCCAGTGTCTCAACACGCTCAGAGGGAAGAATTTCTTCCTAACATCTGATCTTAACCTTCCCTCCTTAGTAGACACCACACACCTCGTATGGAACCCAGAAATAAAACCATCACAGGAGAGTCACACTTTGAGTCACTGCTCCTGCTCCTTGGAGCCCAAAGTTTAATATTGCAAAAATGCCAAATGCTGGAGATAACAGCCAGCACTAGGAACAAATAACATGAATGTGCCAGCTCTTGTAGCACATTCAGATTATTTCCTTTATTTTCCCTTCACTGTTTTCCAGGTGTACCTGTGGTTTCAAATTAGAAATATTTGGTGAGCGTTCAGCTTTGGGGCGCTCAGGAAGGGAATAAGGAGGACTGGAGCACCTCAGCCATCAGGAGATAATGGAAAGCATAGAATCCAGCATAGGATGGAAAACCTGTGGATATCTTGGCACAGCTGAACAATTCTTCCTGCTCCCAAAAAAGAAAAAAACCTCCACAACCCAAATATATCCAGCATCCAAGGTTTACTACTTTTTAATTAGTGGGTATTAAGGAAGCATGCAAACCATAGTTCAGCTAGCATCCATATATCCCATTCTAATTTTACTGAGGAATGTATAACCTATTTTCAAATATATACTAGCAGCCATTATAGAAAATTGTTATTATGCACCAATATTTGCTCTACTTCTGGAGCTCATTGCAGCCAGCCTTGCCTACAAGCTGGGTTAAGTCTACAGACAAATTAGCAGAAATGTAAATTGCCACTTTACATTTTAAACACCACTCCCTTTCTTTCAAGGTCATTGTAGCCATGGTTTCTGTGTTGCTGAACACTGGCTCTACTCAGATTTGAGTGATCTTTTTCTTCAGGATTTCCATTTCCACATTCATTCCCACAGATTTAAATCCAGAGTAATACTTAAGTAGTGAATGATTTTCCACATTTCTAAATGCTATCAGATATTTTCCTATGGCCCAGGCTAAGCAGTAATGAACTCCTAAAGTTACTTCAAGAAATAAAAGACTAGAGTAAAAATGCAATTTTAAATTGGAAAGCACTGTGTTGTTTGACTTCTCCTGCTTCAAAGTAAAAAGGCCAATTTATTTGCCATTTGAAGAGGATGAAAGCCTTTCTAAGGCACTATTTTCCCTTCATCTATCATATATTGCTGGACATGTATGGCACCCATGGCTTGTGAGAGCCTTTCCTGGGGGATCATAGCTAATTTCAGAAGAGACAGAGGGATATGTATCAGCTGCCTTTCCAAGATCAGAATCAGGTCTGCCTTGGTAAGGCTAAGCTTAAGCTTGGAGAGAGTTTTTATGGCTGAGTTATAAAAAGCCTGGAAACAGGGGAGTTTATGACAGAACCACTGACAGGCCCTTAACTATGGCAGTATTCATAGTTACCACTACAAGACAGGCATTATGTTGGAGGGCAGTAAAGTTAAACCTGCCCATAGGGCATTCCCAAATGTTAACTGCTGGTGCATACAGTAAAATTTTTAGCACAGGTGCACTCTCCAAATAAACTTGACTTCCAGAAACCCCCTTTAAAAAAAAAAATAGAAAAAATAGAAAGGTTTTCATCTGTGCCACTAGAACCATTTCTGTAGTTGTGAACAACTACATTTGATTAAAATCTGTCAGATTTATCTTCTTAGCAGGAGGGAAGAAATATGTGTTTTCCTCCAAAAGGAAATCAATGTGTCTTTATGACAGATACAGAGTGAAGACAGGGATGGTGTCACTTTAAAAGGGAAGGGCAGAAGGAGGAGTGACCCACTGGATGTGACCATTAGCTGCTGGCATAATCATTGTGAGGAAATGCCCTCTTCAGATCTTATATTCTGCATTTATAGGGCTGGTTTATAATCACTGACCCAACAGTTATTGCTCTGATTCTTAAGGCACAACATCTTCAGTGGAGAGACACTGTGATTCTTTGTCCTCTTCCTGTTTCTTAATTACCACACCTTAATGAAATCTCATGAAAAAGGCCCTTGGCAGAATAAAAGCAAATTCACTTTGCTTTTTTAGAATTTTTTATTTTGGCATACGAGTTGATTTAGTGGCCAAAACAAATATTCTCACTGAGACAATGTATCACTAACATTTATATATATATATATATAAACTGAAAGAGTGAAATGGAGCTTGATTAAAAAGAGTGACTTACTGCCCTTATCAGGCTATTTGACCTTAACAAATGCCTTATCAGCTTGGATTATGACATCATTCAGAGTTACCATACAAAATGGTTTAAAGAAAAATCTAGATGTAAAGATGCTGCCCCTATCTTGGAGAGCTTAGAAGCTGAGGAGAGGAAGAAATAGTAATGATTGCACCTCTGAGCAACTGCACTGCAGGAAGATGAAACAACTTGCTCAGTAAGACAGATTTTTTGGCAGAGAAGAAGTATAACCTGTATATCTCAAATGCCAGATCACAGCCTTAAGTAGAAAAACACATTCTCCTTTTGAAATTATTTTAAATTTAACCAAGCAAAACCACCGTGGCTTTTAATGCCAAGTGATATTCAGATCCATCCCTTGCTCTGCACAAAGTCCTTTTAATGAGGTTCTGCCAAAGGAATCAGTAACTCCACGTGCATCTCCAGCAAGGACAGAAAGGTTTTGAGAAGTTTTCAGTGCTTTAAACTGAGCTGTCCTAAGATGTGATGGTTACAAGAATAAATACCCAGTTTTTAGAGTGGGGGCAGTTACTGAGCAGGGGCCCCCCAGGAGTCTGTCACCAACTATGCTGATCATATATGGATAAATGATTGATAGAGAATTATCCAACACTCAAAAACAAAATATATCACTTTGCTAAGTGCCAGAGTATTAGAAAAACAGGAGAAATTCAGTGTCACTGGGTGGAGAGTAATAAAAGTGCAATACAGAGACACACAGAGGCTGTAGATGCATCTGTACCAGAAAGATCTCAGTGATTGTGAATAATTCACTGCAAAACATCAATTCAATGCCCCACAAAAGGGAAAATAAGATACAAGATTATGAGTGGAGAGTGAAAATGCAGAAAATATCCTCATGCCACATATAAATCCACGGTTGTTCTGGTCACACTGACTCAAAATAGATGCAGAAAATTATAACACCTTCCTGCTTCTTTTAAGTAAAGAATATCTGAAAAAGAAAAAAGGAACACAATATCTGGCCTATAAAATCTGGAATAGAGAAGGTAAGTAGGGAATGATTATTCACTCTTTTTCATAATACAGTATAGGGCACCTGCTACAAGAAAGTATTTTTCTCCTCAGCATGAATTCAATGATGGAACTCATTTTCAAAGAAGTTGGAGAGAACAAAAGTATATATGGATTTTAAAAACCATAAAACCTCACTGAGTAATATTAAACATCATCTTTGGATGTCTTTTAACTGCTGATTTTGAAATCAGGAAGGTACAGAGCTCTCTTTCCAATAATCTTTCCCTAATCTGTCACAGACTATGGCTGCACCAGGTTTCACTTTGGTTTGACACAACCTGCAGTTTATAGTATCATGAACTTTATTATGAAATTTTCACATAGCACATAAAATTGTGCTAATAAAATCTGCAGATGACAGGAAGAATTATTATTTTAGCAAGTGATGGGAGAAGATGAGATTCTGATTCAGGGCAGTCAGTTATGCTGTATTTACTGTATTGTAGCTAAACAATGCAAAAACCAGGGAACAAGGCCACTTTTATAGAGTGGGAAACTGTCTCAAAATGTTTGACCCTGAAGTATTTAATCTCCACCTCTAGTCAGCATAAAGAGGCCAAAACTCTCTGAAGTCCAGAGATGGAATTTAAAGAAAAAAAAAAAAATTAAGTAGAAACAAGGAAATTATATGCTCTGACAAAAAGTGGTAATTCAAATTATTAGACAGCTTTATTTTCAAAAGGGAGGCATACCAAAGTAAGACCATAGGACAATAAAAAAATAAATAATAAAATAAATAATAAATAAATAATAAAATAATCTCGGTGCTAGAAACAAGCACTGCTGTGCAATTTATAAACTCTAATACCTCAGTCAAACAAGAAAGGAGGAAGAGTTCTTGATTTCTAAGCAGTGGGACCTGTGCACAGAGAGAATATTGGATAACATGAGGCATTTGACCTTGCTGCCAACAACATGACAAGATGCAAAAATTGAAACAGGAGTTACAGAAACTCAGCTTTGAAGTAAGATGCAGTTTCTCAGTGCTGCAAACTGCTAAACTTCAAGATCATTGGGCTTGGACAACGTAGAATTTATCTTCTTCATCATCTGACTTGGATCATCCAGCAATTTATACACCCTCCTCTTTGAGAGGATATGGGGAAAGGAGGAGGATTCTTATGCAAGTGAGAAAAATGTAAATCCTCAACATCCATAAAGCAGAGTCTTTCTCTTATACCAGTCTGTGAATCTGGGGTTTTGCCTTGTCCCCTTTTATTATCCTTGTGGTTCAACATTAGGGAAATATTTATGCTTTAGAGTTGCAAGCATTAGACAGTACTTGCCGTGTCAAGAATAATTCTCACACCTTGGTGCATAACTCAGCTTCTGGTTTTGCTCTATGCCAATATTTTTTCCCTTGGCTACACCCAAGATTTTGCAATGCTAGACATGAAATGCTGAAGAGATGATCAAAGTCTGGGGGCCAATGAAGAGGTGTCACAAGTGGTGGCTGGTGTCTGTTCTTGTCATATTCAGGACTGCACTGATCACCAGTTTCAGATCTGAGAGTGAAATTAGCCCAGATCAGATTTTAAGGGACAGTGAGGGAATTCTTACTGGGCATTAATATCCAGATATATTTCAGCCAGCTTCTCTGGACTTTAGTACTGCCTTGCTCTGACCCATTCTCTGCCTACACTTAATAGTTGAGGAACAAAAAAGGGCAGAGCAGAGAGGGAAAAAAATGTACAGAGTTTTAAATAGGTTGCAATCTCTGGTCTTATCATAGGTAATTTGTAGTATTTAATAGCCCTGATATACAGGAGGTCACATGAAATCATTTAGAAGTCCTGTCTGGATTCAATTTCTAAGAATGTATTAATCTCTGCCTGGCACGGGAAAGATAATGGCATTTCCTTCAGTAGAGCCTTGGTGGGTGCCAAGAGCAGGAGCCCGACTGTCATCAGATCAGCCAGTGAAAACAAGAGGGGTATATGGCTGTTTATTTATTGAGTCATTCCAGCTTGATATTGGCTTTATGCCAATGCATATAAGCCCAGAGATAAAGAGTTATTCCTGACGATTGCAGGACAATCCATTTCTCCCCAACGCAGCACAGAAATCCAGTGCTACATTAAATCCAACCCCAGATAGGCAGGTAACCTGAATCTCGGCTTTCACAAGGGAGAAAAGGTTCAGGAGACAAGCTGGGACAAATCCAGAGAAGGGTCAGAAAGGCACAACAAGCCAGAGCCCTGCACAAACCTTTTGCTGTCTTTCAGCAGCACAGTGCAGATCTGAACTTGGAAAGGTCCAAAGGAAACTATTTAAACCCAGGTCCCAGAATGCAAAGTGAGCTGGTGAGGTTGCTCAGGAGCCTGAAGTGGCATTTTTTTATAGAGCAAACAATATAAAGTAAATAAAGGAGAATGACAACCCTCTGTGTACTCCAAAAGAAGACTAAAAGCCCCACTGGTGTGTGCTGCTTGTCAGAGAATACAGGAGCAAAATGCAAGTGTGTTAAAAGGCTCTAGCCTGGAAAAACCCTTTTTTCCCTTCTTCTTTAAAGTACTGAAATGGTTCAACAACCTTCTGAGAAGATGAAAAATCTTGCCTGTTTACATTTGTAAGAGAAGCCTGAATTACCTGCCTTTCCTTTTAAGCATTTTCAGATACAAATCAAACACAGATGGCCCATTATGTTTATGACCTCACTGTCAATTGCTCTAGATAGTGCATACATTAATTATTGAAATATTTTCATAGTATACAACTTTTTCTTGTTCACATTGTCACAGATAATTTCAACTTTCTGATTAGGAGATATAAACAGTATTATTTATGAGAATTAATCTCTCAAATGCTATAAAAGTCACAAATATACTGGGGGGAAGGGAGGTTCTACATATATATATATATATACACACACAATGAATCCAGACCAAAAAAAGAAAATTTTAAAAATTGGCCTCAGTCCTGAAAGTCAACATTATGTTAACATTCCCTGTGATACATAAACGATGCCAAAACCCATTACAATTGCAGTAAATTTTGATTACTGGAGTTGTTTGTTATTTATGTCTAGAAGATAAAGATAATATTGGGAATAGCCCTCTTCTTTTCTGCTTATAAATTACATCCATAAAATACTGTGTTCTTCAAAGAGTAAAAAACTTGATTGAGGTTTTTTAAATTGTGTCTATTCTGTTTCAAGAAAACCAGATTTGGCAAGTGAGCAGGTAGTAGGATTTTTTTTTCATTCTCATTTACTTTCGTTGGTAAAAATTGAGCAGCTCTAGACTATGTCCAGAGAATTCTACAGAATAACAAACAGCTCCTAGGGGTGGCAAAGTGTTCATTTTAGAGTGAGGTGGTTAGAAACACCAGTTTCACCAGGAGCAGCTCATTGCAATATGCTTGTTAATCACTATATCACTTTTAAAAGCAAAAATAAAAAATTACCCTTGATTTCCTTACTATGGACTATGACCCTTACTAATTTTCCCTTACCAAAAATCTGCATTCATATAGTGATAAACTTTTCTAGGTAGCATCTGGCCTCCTCCAGCAGAAAAGCATGGATTTTTTAATCCTAGGTACTATTTAAAAGGAAAGAAGAAAAGGAGAACACCTGCTCATTAAGGTTGCAAAAGTATATCTATGTAGAAAAAACATTTCATTTTCTTTTACTGATACTTCTCTTACCTTAGTATTTCTGCTAAGCAAAACTAGAGTGGAACCCCCAAATTTATGGGGTGAAGAATTTAAAGAGTTAATCCTACCCAGAGTGCTCCAGATGAGCAAACAGAAAACATGACTTTTTAATATTTCTATTTTCATCAAACCCTTCCAATCAGCTGATGGCATCCAAAAGAGCAAAGGTAGAATGGGGAGGGGGGAAGGAAGAGAAAGAAACATCTCATGGAACTAGCCCAAGGGAGAAATAAGTTCATGACTAGCACATTTACACCTTTCTTGATTTATTTAAGGTACAAGAATAGTGTAATATGACCTGTTTGCTTCCCTAACAAGCATTTCTATTTGCAGCAGATCAAGTCCAGACCCACTTCTTGTGGCACAGGCACCTCTCACAGCCCTTCAGGAGACCCTGAGCACAGACCTGAGCCCTCTGCAGCACCCCACAAGCATGAGGGGGGTGGGAAGAGCAGCTGAGGTAGAAGGAAAAACCACACATCACTCCTTTTTAACCAAATTCTGTGGTGAAGCAGCATCCCCTCTTTCAACCACGACCCCCAACTTCACACAGACTCCATCTCTTATTGCTCCAGCTAAGTGACTTTTGGGTTCTCATAGATCCTAGGTTTGTTTCCCCACCCCAAAGAGGAACCACACCTGCCAGCACAATTATCTCTTAGCACTTCCATGAAACCCTCCCAAACCAATATTTCCCCTCTCCTCACTTCTCCTTCCTCAAAAATGTCTCTTGTAGATTTTCTGATAGTCAAAATAACAGAAAAAGAAAAATAGTTGGCAAATAAAAGCCTGCATTTTCCAAGACACCCCTTGTCTTGTAATGGAGATTTTTGGGTCCTGCAAGGACCCAGAATTCCTTTAGTCCAATTTACATCCAGGGCCCAACCCTCTATAAATTTCCTTAATACAACTTCTTCCCTTGTTGGGGTCCTGTACATTCTTAGAAGGGAATTGGGAAGGAAAGTAGAGGTTTGCTTCTGGGTAGAAGTTTTTCTGACCTTGAAGGAAGGAGATGTAGGTTTTCCATGCCCCTGTTTCTATGCAAAACTGCTCTTAATCCATCCTGCTGATTTTATTGATTCTGAAATTGTTAGCACTGGGTTTTGCTAGAGCTGAGAAACAGGAGAATAATTAGGTTTCTTGATTTGTTGTTAGTCTTGCTTTGTTCTGTAGAGGATTGTTATGGTTTTCTACAGCTTGAAGAGCCAAACCTCACACTTGTGATCATTTCAGATGGATTGTCCCAACCAACTTTTCCAGGACTAGTGCTTCTGAGAGATAGCAAATATTAGCCCTTTTTTCTTTCCTTTTTTGCTTCCAAATAAAAAGCAGTGGCCAGATGAAGCTTCTGTCTGGGTAGATAACTAAAAAGTTTATTGTTTAACTATCATTTAACAGCAGCAAACATTTCCTGCTTTTTTTCCCCATATATACTGTGAGAAAAAGTGGATGTACAGGAAAGGACAGACCCTACTGAAACATGTTTGGGGCTGATGGAGGCAGGCTGGCTGTGCAAACAGATCTTTAGGGATTTATGATGATCAGTTTTTCAAGCATTAGGAAAGCCTGAGAGCACATTATTTTTAAATGAGTTATATATTTAGCACTATGCCCACCATTCTTTCAGTTCTAATTTTAGAGGGCAGGGGACAACTCTGGCACTATTGTAGCCTTGTCTAAATTTAATATAGTTGAGCAGCTGATGATTATCAGAGAGATTGGCTTTTTGCTCCTTCAGGAATTTTTCACTCAGGAAAAAAAATCAGTGCATAGTACTCTGCTCGGGGTATTGTACAAGCTGTTGTAGTACTTGAGAAGAAAGTGTCTGAAATAGTCTTTTAAGCCTTATCTCTTACTCCAGGTGGGGATTTTAGATACAGGAGAAGGGGATGAGGTTGATTTGGTCAAGGTTTTCCTTTCTCTTCTGTGGAAGAGCAGTACCTCATGCTGTCATTCATGTGCCAGTAGACCAGGCCTTTGCCAGCTCCTTATGAGTACAGGTATGAGACAGAACAGAGCTCAGGAACTTCCAGTTCTCCAGGTGTCCCATGGAACGGGTGAGGAGTGGTGCTCCCAACTTCTTGCCCACTGCCAAAAGTCATCTGGTCCATCCAGAGCCATGGGTTGAAGACCAGAAGAGGAACTTTTGTAATTCTTCAGCTCAGTCTTCCATAAATCCCCCAGTCCCAGTCAAATGTGGCTTTTAACTCTTACATGCCCTGCAAGAACTCCTGTGGTCTTTCTTGCTGTGCCTTAGTGAGCAGTGTCCTCTCCAGCAGTGTCTCTGAATTTGACTAATGATATGCCAGTCATCATTTATGGAAACAGGGGCATGGTGCAGGGAGGGGGTGTAAGTGTTTGTAAGTGATTAAAGGCAACATTCAGAAACACTTGAGTATTAGAGGCAAGCTCAATCTGCATAACTCTACACAGTGTCAAAGACTCATTCGACACAAAGGATGGTTAAGGAAAATCTCTGTAAAAAGAGGCCTTGCAACTTCCTATAAATATTAGGCTTTCTGCCTTCCTTCTGAAATATATTAACAGCCTCAAGAGAGATTATTGATGCTGGCAAGTTTAAACAGCCCTCAGAAGTCCCTGACACTGTGTACAGCATTAGATTTTTGCATATGGTTCCCCCCTCATGCACTGAAGTGTTTTGAGGTTGGGGTGACTGCAGGTCTCTGAGAAAGCAAGATTGATAAAGCAAAGCAATCGGAGTTATTTCCTATGCATGAAATTGATTAAATGCTTCACTAAATGGCTTATAAATTTGGCTCTCATATTTCTGTCACCCACTGCAAAGATTACAGAAACTCCGTCTATAACCATGTTGTATACAATACCAAATTACAAAAGGTTGTAAAAACTAATGTTTTGTTTAAAGTTTTGAGCAGGACCATATGCCTTCGGTGACCTTGAGTAAGCTATTTTAATTCAAAACATTTTAAAGAGTAGAGGAGAAGGAAAAAATCCATCTGCATAACAAAACTGAACTAACAGAATTTAATACTTAGGATGCTGCATATCATTTTTTACTTCTTGGCAGAAAAAATGTTGAATCCCCTTCTACCAGAGTATTCTAATTTTATAGCTACTAAATGTACATGGCATGGAACCTTGAAGCTCAGGTTTCCCAAAATTGAATTTGCTTTTCTTATTTTATGAACTCTGTTATCAAATCTACCTGGGAACTTACATGGTCCCCTCTACTCTTGAACTCATGTGCATCAGGCTCTGGTGTTTTCTTGACCTCATCAAACCCTTTAAAGCGAAGCTTTATTGACTTTTGCCTTAGCATAGAGTTTCATTACCTCCCAAAATAGGGTGAAAAACTGAGCCACAGAGACACTGAGGATCTTAAGATGCCAAAAACAGGTGTGAGTGCAGTTTGCACCCAGATCTGCTTGCTTTCCTTTCACAGCCACAGGACTCCCTAGAGTTTGTGCAATGCTCTGTGAGTAGTCAGCTGCTGAGATCTGAACATTAATTTCCTGACTGTGCTCAGCCATGTGCAGTGTTCTGCACACATTTGACAACAGCTTCTGCTCACACCCGGTTGTGCTCTTGGTCCACAGCAGAGCAAACTTCAGGGGGTGTGAATCTTCTGCTGTTTTAAAGCCTTGTGCTGGCTTATGCCTTGGCTGCTCTTGTGTAAGCACCTGAGCTGGAAACCTAAATTGTCCCAAAGTGTCTAATTGCAGATGTACCATTCCCAGTGTCAAGTTAGACAAAGCTTGGAGCAACCTGGTATAGTGGAAAGTTCCCTGCCCACAGCAGGGGAGTTGGAACAAGATGATCCTGAAGGTTTCAACCCAAATCATTCAGTGATTCTATGACTGTAGTAAAGGACATTACTTAGAAAGTTACAGATATATGGTTAGCTACACTAAAATAGGTAGATTGCTTTATAAATCCAATAAACACTGAACTTCTGACAGTCACAAATAAAATTTTGCAGGATCCTTTTTACATTCAGCTCCATTGTACAGATGAGAAAAGTAGAGTTCAGTGGGAAAATTGCTTTTGCCCAGTTTCACAGTGCAAGTCCTTTGGCAAAACTTGAGACTGAGCTCTGGTTCTTCTACTCCCCACTTCTTCTAGAACTCAACCATTCTCTCCTCAACTATACAAATAAAGACCTTAAGTGATTAAATATAAGTACTGAAGCAAAGCTCATAGCAAGCAAGAGTGATTTGGCATGAAATGCAAACACAAGCATGAGAAAACAATCCATGTTTTAACCATAAATGCCTGTTTTCTACAGGAAAAGCTGTGTTCTCCCATAACTTTTACAAGCCATCCTGTCCCCAGCAAGGATTAACATTTGGCATCGAAGTACTGATCTGGCAAAGGGCTGCCAGTAATGTAATCTTTTTTACAACCAACAACATGCTTAAAGTCTTGACAGACTTGACCTCTGCCTATTGCTAATCCCTAACTTTCTTGCCCACTCAGATATACATCTTTAAAGAGATGGCACTGAATGTATAGCAAACAGCTAAACTTTAGCTGATGGTGAAACAAGAGCTGCCCAGGGAAAATCATTGGGTGGAGGGAAATCCAACTGTGGCTTACCCAGCCTGGCTGGATTCTGACTCCATGGTGGGTAGAGGTGCCTGCTCAGTTACACATTTGTGGAGACTTTGTTGCTGCCCAGATGGGAGAACACACCTTTTGGCAAAAGAGGATGTAATGTATTTGCTTGGATTACTGGAGGGCCCAAACTGCAATCAGACTCTTTGTGCTCAGTCTGAACAGTCCTTGATCCCAAAGGATAAAGCTAAACAAAGTAGATGAAACTCACACATGGAAAAATGAGATATAAAGAGACCTTGTATTTTACTGAATCAGTTTCTCAACTCCCAGTTCAGGCGTCTGGTTGAAAAACCAGAGTGGTAGATTTACATTATATTCACAGAAAATAACAGTCAATCCAAAAAGATTCCAGCTGTCTTTTCTTTCATTTGTGTGACAACCAGTCCTGGGACACATGCCAGCTCCTCAGATACTGCTGCTCCACAGTCTAGTTATTTTAACTTCTGGCAACTGGTTATTTGACCTCTTGGTGGCTTGTCACTTTAGTATCACTTTCTCTATGTGGATAATCTAGTGGGAATCCTTCCTTTGTAAGGCAACGTGGTAATTGGCCAGAACACTGAAGTATTGTGCTGTTGAGTCCAGTCTTGAGCTGCAGCTGAGGAGCTGTGTCTGGGAAGCACAAAAAGTACATTTCAGTGTCATGTTCATGAACTGGTGGTCATCAGACACTGGGAGAAAACTAATTTTGTCTAAGCCATGTGTTATATATCAACTTGGAATACTCCATAAAACTATGTGATGGCAACCTCCTTCTCCTGGGTGAGCACAGCCTGGGCTGCAAAGGACACACACACAAGGAGAAGATTTGAACAGCATCACCCTCAGCTTTCACTGGCTTGAGAATGCTGGGTTAGGTCACTTTGGTGAGAGAAACCAGCCAGGTGTGAAGCTGATCTGTCCTTCTCTGCCCCATCACCAGTGATTCCAGTGTGGCACAAAAGCCAGCGGAGTTCTCTGCATCCCATGGACATCCTTCAGTGACTGCCCAGCACTGTTGGATGAGGGTTGCTATTCACCAGTTTCCAGAGCAGCCTGAAAGCACTTCAGAAGAGCCTTGTGTCTATAAACAGTCTCATCTTCTGATGACAAAAAGCAGTGAGAAATGTAAACAAAAGAGGCAGCCATATATCTTTAATTTAAGGCAATATTCCTTTGTCCACCTTGACCAGTCAAAGCACAGCCACAGATTTTTCCAGTAGTCTAGGAATGGGATCTTAGAAAATGGTGTACTCAGTCTGACATGAACTTAAATAGGTTTGAGAATAATCCATTATGCATCAAGTGTTTAATTGACATAATTAATATTTTTAAGGAGAGCCATTTACACTGTAGGTTCTATACACATTATTTACAATTTCAACAGTAACAGTTAATGCTCTGTGACAAACTATATTGTTTCCAGCTTGTTATCCATTCATAACAAGGTCAATCTATTACCATTATTTTTGTGAATGTAGCTGTTACCTTGAGGCAAAAAGTTAATTGTAAATTACAGAGGAGAGATTATTGGGTTGGGTTGTTTTTGGTTTGGTTTTTTTTTAACTGTATTCACTGCAATGTATGGTAATGCTGCTATTTCATGAAACATTTACATTTAAAAGCATTTCACTATTCATATTACACACACTGGACAAATTCACTTTTAAACTTTTCAAGAACTTGCTCAGTGGGAAGGGGAGAGCCATTTGGAAGGATCCAGCTGAACACTTCATAACCACTGCAGTTAAAAACAGATGGAATCAGCTATTTCTCTCCTTTGTCTGAGGCTGGTTCCTCTGCCATCACCAGTCAACACAACTCTGAGAAGGGCTTAGTGCTCTGAGGAGTAGGAGCAGATTTGGCTGAATTTAGAGTAACATCACAAAAGTGATCTGAAAGAGATGAGTCTGCAGATTTTATTCAGCCCCTGACACACAGCAAGTATACAGGGACACTCTGATATCTGAACTCTTCTCCTCCCTACTCCTGCACAATTTCTACTGCATTGGTTGATGCCCTGGCAGGCAGAGTTAAATTTTATATTTACACCCTGCCTTGCTTGCTCCCACCTGAGCAAAAGCCAAAGGGTCTGTGGCATTGCTGTTTCCCAGATAGCAGTAAAATTGTCATTCAGAGGCGACACAGAAAAGGATGGAGAACCATCATAAAACCTGTCTTTCCCACATCATTTTAACAATGCATCTCAGGGCAAAACCCATGAGATTTCCAGTAGATCATGGACTTGTCCATCTTAATGGAGAGCTGACACCATTTAACTCCAGTCTAGGTCTGCCTGCAATGTTGATCTCCACTTTAGTTTTCTTCCATATTGTACTTGGAATTAGGTGACATATAATCCCATTCTATTCTGGCTTCAATTAAAATACTGTCATTTTATCTTCACAATCACTTCCAGAATAAGAGAAGACAAACTCATAAACACTGAATATTTTGAGCACACTAAAGAATGTAAGAGACTGATCAGATGCAGAAATGCATTTCCAGTCACACAGAAATAAAAAAAGTGTGTTAGAGTTTTATCTTCCTTTCTATACTTAAGAATAGGCAGATGAGAGTTGTTGGGATATTTCCTTAACCAGCCCATAAGAAATATGTTCTGACTTCTCAGTGATGACATTAGTGTAGTGTGCTGAGGGTGTTTAGGTGAAATTTTATAGAGAACAATTCAAGTCTGTTAGAATCTCAGTTGTCACTTGAAAAAATTTATTCCTTTCTTCTACAAGTCCTAAGGAAAAATAAATTTGTCAGACTTGTGTCTTATATTTAAAATGTTTAATGTGCTATATCAGACCAAGGCTTTTTCTACCTCATGCTCTCAGAAACTTCAAGTCATCATCAGGTATTAGCATATCAAGCTTGAAATGGGTTAATTAACATGATTTCTGTGGTCTCCTTTGCTGGTAGCATGTTCAAAGTGCACAAAGCTCAGGACATGTGCATTCTTCGTCCAATAACTTGTCCAGTAATTGGTATATTGATTGCTAATGTCATCATGTTTTAGTATATATAAACCCTCTCACTCTATCACACAGCCGCCAACAATCCAAGAAGTCATTGTTTATTCATTGTAACTCCCAAACTGGCCGTGTCAGATTCTGCTTCAGGCCTTGCTGATAAAAATCAGCAGATGATTGGGCACACACATTCTTGACATGGCTGACCCATGACATCTTAGGGCCAGCAGGGAGCCTGTCATTATGTGTACAATACTCTTCTTTCTTCCCCCTTATCTATTCCCAGATGACTTTGAGATTTTTATTAACTCATTAATGACTGAAGATGTCATTAAAGAAAGTGGGGAGGAAGGGGGAAGAAGGACACTGTGTTTGTTTGTTTAAAGGTGGGGAGCAGCAAGCCATTGGCTCCACTTGGAGAAAGGTGAGGAGCCTTAAAGCCAAAGCTGAAGTGGGAGGACTAAAGCCAAGCTTTGAACAGAGGAAAAAAAAATATTAGGTCATATTTGAAACAGAACTAAAAAGGGAGGGATGAATTTCTCCTCAAAAGTAGCAAAAAAGGGGCTGGTCAGGTTTATTTAGCACAAGCAGGAGCCCTTACAAGCATGTAAGGATGTGTCTCTGGCCCTGCCTGGGTGTTGAAACACGTCAGTATTCAGTCAGAAAGAGTTTTGTGGTCAGAATTAGAATTTTATCATGTCTTTAAAAGAGCAACACTTTACACAGAGAAACAATATCTGGGTTTATGGTTTTTTTTTCATTTTCTTGTATACATGTCAGTTGAAAGGACATTGAAAAGCATTAAATAGTGATCACACCTGAAGTTTTTCTCAGCGTTTTTTTCCCCTAAGTTTAAGAATTCTATCTGTAAATGTAGAAAATTACTGCATATATAATTTTGCAGATTTTTACTATATGGTCAGAATTTTATTATATTCAAATATATATATTTAAAGCAGAATTTTCATGTGTGTCCATTGACAGCCTATTTCTGATCCTACAGCATTTGGTCACAAAAATTACCCTAAATTCAGGATAAACAGTTAGTTCCACTTTATATATTTTTCGTCTACCTGAAAATATTGCTTATATTTCTTAATTTCTCTATGAAACAGTTTCAAATTTGATACTTTATTGGAAGCTGGATTCATATGCCAATGAAAATAGCATTTTCCTCCTGAAATTTGTGTGTTTCCTATCATTAGAGTCCTGTCAGTTTAGAACCAAGGACTTAATATTTTAAAGATTGCAATTATTTTATTTTTAATGATTGCCATTTGTGGGTTGACTGAGGAATAGTGAATGTTTTCCTTTCCTGGACAGCTGCCCTCCATATGGTTGTTGATCTCAACCTAGAAAACTGCTGAGATTCTGTGATTCCAGTGGTACTGGGTGCTAAAGTGGCACAGAGCTCGGTGTCATCCTGCATTGGCTGGCCTGTAACATTCCTTGTTTCCATGTTTGTCTACTCCATGAGGTGAGTGGAAGAAAGGTGAGCCTGCTTCTCAAAGGGAGCTGCAAGTATTGGTATAAAAATAATGGAATCACCTCCATAGATTGGACCTGTGAGGTCCTGCAACCAACTCAAACAGGAATCTGCTTATTCCATCACCTAAACTACAGATAATGGATCAGATGTATCAGTCTGATTTTACAGACTGAGTACAGTCAGTTTTAGTACTCCTAATAGGAGCTAAATTAAAATAATTTAATTAAACCACATTGTTTGTGACAGCTCTCCATTCTCCCCACTCAATAGGTGATCAGATCAGCTGGGTCATAGGGCAAACATTTATTCTCAGGAATAATGATAATATTTGCTGTCCTGAGTCCTTGTGAAGACAGTGGACATTTTCTGCAATATTAGATGTCATTTCAGGTTTGCTTCTTTAAGAGTGATTTCTATTCTTCTTTTGTCTCCTGATAATTAACAGAACATTGTTTGTGTTGTAGTGGGAGCTGGAGTTGGAGTTCTCCATCATAGGTCACAGATTTGTGGAAGATTCTGTCTGGGGCTTTCAAAAACTGCACATACGTATATTTTTATATATATCTGTATTCTCCAAAGGAACACTGATGGGTCTGAAAAAAAAAAAAAAAAAAAAGGCAAGCATTTTCTGGCCTAATCAGCTATGCTTTGATTAACCAAGGTGTGTAATTTCCCAAATGCACCTTTCTGAGAGGAAGCTTTCCTTCCTCCTCCCTTTCTGACATCCAGCCTCTCTACCATCGTGTACCAGAGTGGGAACATGTGGTGAATCTTTGGATAATGGACTGTATCTTTGACAAACTACTCCTGGTGAAACACATGGCTGTCTTGGCTACAATAATAGCAAAGTGCAGATTTTGTGGAAGAAACAGAGGTTTTGAGGGCTACAGCAGCAGACTTTGACTCTGTAAATTGCTGGCCTGGGACGTTAGATGCCTTTTAATATTTTCAAGCATCCAGTAGAGTAATGAAAGAACTGTAGGACTACCCTGATGTAAGACCTCGGGAGAGTTATTTTCAGAGATCATGGGAACTCACAACTTTTTTAAGAACATGAAGTCCTATCCAAGTAATAGCTGGAAATAAGTTGCTTGATTTTTCTGTCCCTAAAGACAAATTCTTGTAATAGCAAAAGTGTAAAATCCAACAAAGAGGGGCTTGATACTTTCAGATACTCCAGCCACTTCACAGTGGGGAAAAAGAAAAGGCAGACTGACAGTGAAACTATTTGGGGTAAATAATGAGGACAGACTTCTCAGAAATAAACTGGCATGGATTTGGCCATGAGATGTCAGATTCATAACTTGGGAAATGAAAGCCTCTGTATACTAGAGAGCAGGCCCTAGCCCAGCAGTGGCAATTCAGCCTCCTGAGCCACAGGGATTTCTTTATAAGCAGTGGTATATTAAATGTGGGATCTGGTAGGCCAAAGGGACAGCAGTAAAACAGAGACAACGTGCAGTGACCAAAAATGAGCTAAAGCCAGACACTAATTGCTTCACAGTGATTTTGTTTTCCTGTAGAGTTGACTAATATTGCTTCCTCCCATAAACTAAATGCTTTCCCTATCAGGTTTTACACCTAGTACTTTTTTTTTTTTTTTTTCCATTTAAGTGAAACTGGGGAGAAAGCACTTTTTGTTTATTTATCTGATTTTGTGCCTTTTTCAACCTGAAGACGAGGGGTGGGTTGTTACACTGTGCACATAACTGGAGAAGGCTGAGGAGGAGGAGACAGGCCTAGGTCAACAAAACAGATTCATCCATCACATCTGGCAGAGTGGAAAGATAGTCTGGATGCTCGGTCAATCCAAGACCTTTCTGCTGAGTCAACTGACAGGATTGCAGATACTTGTGACAAGGAGGACACTCACCCACTGTAAGTGGACTGAGGACCACCAACAGTTTGGCAGTGGGTCTTCAGCTTGGGGAGCTCTGAACTCTTGAACACCAGAATTGCAGCCCTCCTCTCCCTATCGACTGAGAATCCTTGCCAAAAACTAAGATGGAATAAGATAAAAGAACAAAAGGAAGGGATTCTGAGGTGCTAATGGTGGAAGGTGTGAGAGTCAGTAGAAAGTACAGTAAAGAAACCCATGACAAGTCATGATAAATGGGTCGTTATAAAATTCATGTTTAGGCTGCACCAGTCTGGGGATAATGCCATTCGTCATGGCAACACTGGGGCACTAATGAGCCCTCATTGCATATTCATGCTTTGGCGCCTCTCTCCTCTCTCTGCCTCCCTCCCACCCCCGAACCAATGCCTGGTAAATATCTCCACCTCAAGCTGAAACTCGACTTAGGCTGCTTTTTTTTTTTTTTTTTTTTTTTTTTTTTTTTTTTTTTTTTTTTTTTTTTATTTGTTATGTTGCAGCAATTACACTGTAAAAGTGCTGCACAAGATTGATTGCTCTGATCTGTAGTTCAATTGTAAATTAGAATACACATCCCCCTGGGGACACACGGCCCCTATTTGTGATTAAGAAAAAAGCCCCATAATAGACTAATAGCTAAAGTTCTCTCTCTTTTACTTTCAGGCAATTAGCTTGATGAAATGGCCTCTTTTTGTGTACCCTGGAAGTGTAAACCGATATCATAATGAAGTATATGATGTTTATTCTATTATTTTCACCTTGCCATGTATGCAGGAATGCATAAATAATGGCTGCTTTGTCTAGTACATTTACTGATTCAGAAGTAAACTCTGTCTTAAAGATGCAGAGTGTGATCCCATAGCCTTCTGTTAAGCTGGACATTGTGACTAGTCCCTACAAAAAACTCACATTCTGCCCAAAGAAGTTGGAGACCATTTTTATCCAGGTGATTAAATACTGTTTGAAAGTCACTTTCATCTATGACAAATGTTAATTGGAAAATCCTCCTAATAACCTTGTGAGGAAAACAAGGTATGTCCATTTTACAGAAAGGAAAACTGAGGGGCAGATGCTGAAAGCATTAACACAAGCCCACACAGGACCTTAATAAGTACTTAAGAAATCCTACCTCCTCGAAGGTTTTTTCAGGCAATCAGAAGCTCCTGTTCCTCTCTCTTGTAAAGTTATTGATGCTGTCCTGGATGGGTCATGGAGTGGCTCTGACCTTAGCCTTCCTCGAAGACGTGCAACTCTGCGGTGTCACGGTTGCTCTCATTCCCTCGTGACACACACAGCCAAAGCTCTTTCACCTGAATCCAAGGTGGATATGGCCATGCCCATTCTCAGTATCATGTGTTGGATGTTGGCTTTCCCAAGGCTCAATTTGAGCTGTCAGTCTGAGCCAGTCAGTGAGTGCTGTTGTGCAATAGTGTTATAACGTGGGGATGGTGTTCGTGCAGTTGAGCTCCAGATAAATATCTGGGAAGAAAACTGCCATGTGATGATAGCTCTGGGCATATCTGCCTGGTGAGGAAAGGCTTCTGCATTAGCCTTTCACTTGGCCCAGGAGTGCACTTTGGAAGAGAATCTTCCAAATAACCCTGCTTACCCCGTTCCACCAGGCCAGGCAGCCTCGGAGCATGCAAAGGGAATTCTTTAGTGTGGAATTAAAGCAGGTGATGTGGTCTGGGAGCTGCAGCAGTTAACGGGAATTCAGTCCACAGGAGCATGCTAGGGCTAGTCTGAGTAAACTTCTCAGTAAAGCCAGACCCTGCTCCTCAGACCTGTCTTTGCTGACTGGAGCAGGACTCCTATCCAAGGAGTTATGACAAACTTGGATAGGATGGCAGGGAGGACATGCGAAATGGCCTGAAAATCCTGCCTGAGGAAATGCACTGCTTTATGTATAACTCCATCAGTTTGCCTGCAGTAGAAATGTCTCCATTTAGTTTAAATTCTGTGTGAGAAGGGGAATATAACAGAGCTTGGAAACATTTTGCTGAGAAGCACTACCAGTGCAAACCTTCAAAGGGTAACTCTGTACATGGCTACAAAACCATATTCTGTTTAAACTTGTTCATCATTGTCTTCTTGCATGACAGCCCTGGCATTTAAAATATGTTAGGGGTGACACAATACTTTCACCTGGTGCAGACATATATCACTGGAAGGATGTTCTCATAAACAAAGTGCTGCAGGCTATGATCTTATCATTCTCCTCTTCCTTCTTCGCAGCTCAGTTCAATGACAAACACGTATTTCTCTTCTTTGCTCCAGTTTCTGCTCTACAGGAGCCTGGTGTTGGAGCAACAGGTGATGTTGCAAATCAGGAATGACAAGCGTTGGTGGTTGCCTGGTGGGGGGAAGCATCAGAGGGGGCAGAAAACCAATGCATCAAATTTGATCCTGGTTCAGCTGGTGCAGTTTCATGCAGGAGCAGAAGTGCACACATGTACATGCCTGCACACGCGTGAGTTTTTTTGAGAAAGACAAAGCAAATTAGAGTGTTCATGTGTAATTAGCTGACTATTAGTGTGGTTCAGCCAAGGCAATAGGCAGACAGTTAACTTGAAGATAGCTGGCAGATAAAAGGGCTGGGGAGGGTGTTCTGGGGAAAGCTGGAGGTAATAGTTCAGAAGATAAAATCCTGACAAATTGAGCAGGCATCTCAGAAGTTCTTTCCCCACACCATTAGCACAGTGAAGCTACACAGGCCTTCCCTCTCTGCCCGACAAAGATTAACCCTTCAGAGCATCTGGGGCTCTTTGTCCTTGGATGGCTCACTTCTAAATTATTTAATATTTATAATTTTCTGTTTAAATGCATTAGTTTGAAATAAAACTGTGACATTTCCTGCTCGTGCTTCCTGCCCTCCTTCTTGTGCTAGCATATGAAACAGAGATTATTACCCCTGTAGAGGCTGGAATACCTCCAGCTCTTTATCTGAGAGTTTGGGTGACCAGCTCTAGTAAAAACATTCTCATTAAGCATCACACCTGGGGAGAAACAGAAAGTGTGTCCGAGTTCAAGTCTTTGCAACTTCTGTGAAAATGTGGGTGTTTTAGTAAATTTCTGCTCTAAATGAAAATGTCATTATAATTTTCATTCATTTTATAGCTGACAGGGAAGTGCTTTTTTCTGTCCTTCGGGAGTTTTCAAGATTTCATTTTTCTTCAGCTAATCCTGTGGCTAACCAATAAGCTGTTAAAAAGTGAAAAATCTAACTGAACCATTTGCTTCAGTAGTTTCAAAATATTTCTTTTTTTTTTTTTTTACTTTCACTTATAAATTAAAAATTTAAATCAAAATATATTTCAAAGCAAATATATGTTCAGTTATAACAATATGTATTGGGACACTTGCAATGATTTTGAAAAGTCTTTAACATCTTTTTTTCAGCAGAGAAGCTTCATGAAAAAAAAAAAAAAACCAACAAAACTGAAAACTGCATGATTCAATCCAAACCTTTTTGGATTGCTTGTTTGGCATTTTTCAGGACAAAGTTCTCATGGAAAACCCTAGACATAATCCACTCTTGTCATTAATTCAGTATATCAGGGTGTTCTTGTTTGGGAGGACTTCTAGGAAAGTATAATTGAGAACATGCTGAGTTGATCCAGAAGTGAAATTCTCAACTACTGCTGTAATTATCCATACTTCTGAGTATCCATTCATGGAAAACTTACATTTCTCAAAGGTCTATATGCCTATGGCCCCTTTCATTCCTCTCAAATAGGATTGACTAAAAGTGCTTCTGTTGAGCTAAAAGTTTATCACAGGTTTTGCACAACCCATGCATTATTTCTTTGTCAGTGTGTAAACTCTGTAACAAGACTGTTGGAACTTTTTCCTGCAATGAAAATGGACTCAGGGTATTTCACATGAGATGTTCTTTTCTGTCATGCCAGACACAGAATTCACCAAACCCACAGGAAGACCTGAGCTCTTGGGGTGGGTAAAGCCATATTCACTAAAGAAAATACTATTTTTTGGAGGCAATAAATCACCCCTCAGAGTAAAGTTAACAACTTTTGGTTCATAGCTACTCTTTAATCCCCAAAAGAAAATTTACACTGCTACTTTTAATGCTTGTTTGTCCAAGCCTTTTGTAGGCATTTGTCACGAGCAAAATTTGGAGTAAATTCTCTACAGAAGAAAGGTGGAATCAAGAGTGGGCAAGACTGTGTTGGTGTTTCTGTTCATCTTGAAGGAGGGAACCTTCTGCTGCAGATCTCAAGTGATGCTTGAGGGGAAGAACAGCATGTACAAGGAGGAGAGCCAAGAGCCTGCCACTAGAGAGAAACCCTGGGGACAGTGTCAAGGTAAGGGCTCTCACCAGCCACTCAGCAAATGCTTTCTTTGTAACTTTTGCTGCCCCACTTACCTCCTTCCCACATCCTGTCATTTTCCTCATCCCATTTTGCACAATGACAGGAAAGCCTGAGGTTTTACACAGGTTTCTGAAGAGAAGAGCAAGCTTTCAAACAACTTACCTTGGCTAAAAACAGTGGTTGGGTGACACCAGAGGTCCTGCAAGACCCTCACCCCTCACCTGAGGAGCAGCTGAGGGAATTTGGGGTGTTCAGCCTGTAGAAAAGGAGGCTCAGGGAGGACCTTGTCACTCTCTACAACTCCCTGACAGGAGACTGCAGCCAGGTATGGGCCAGTCCCTGGGGGAAGCAACAAGACAAGAGGAAGAAGACTCAACTTGCACCAGGGGAGGTTTTGTTGGATATTATGGAAAATTTCATCACTGAGAGGGTGATCAGACATTGGAACAGGTTGCCCAGAGAAGAAGTGCAGTCACTATACCTGGAGGTGTTTAAAAAATGTGTGGTATGGTGCTTAGGAACACGATTTAGTGATGGACCTGGCAGTGTTGGGTTAATGGTTGAACTGATGATCTTAGAGGTCTTTTACAGCATTACTGGTTCCATAATTCTATGGCCCCTGTGGCAGAAACTCCCAGCAGATATATAGAAAAATGTCAGAAGTCAAACTAATTCTTCTCATGAGGTATTTTCCTTGTTCCTATCACTCAGTGCATTAGAGACTGGCAATAGAAGTTGTATAAAGCAAGAATGTTTAATGGAATTCTAAGTTGATTATATTTTTGGTATTCTTTTGGCAGAAAGTCCTGCGATTTAATTAACTAATTGTGCTGCATGACAAAATGTTATTCACTTTAAACCTCTTTTGCTCCTATTAACATAGTCTATAAATATTCTCCTCCTAAGAACGTTCTCCATAACATTTGCCATGGTATAAACCTCAGCCACCTCCTTCCAAAGAGTTCTAAATTTATCTAGTTTATCCTGGCATGGATACATACAATTACTGACAAGACAACCACTATCAAACCCAACTGTTGTTACTGAGGCTGAAATACTTCCAAAAATTAATTATTTAAAATAATCCAAACGGTGCAAATATCCAAAGATCAGGCAGATCTATAAAACTTGCCTGTAGCAAAATCATGCAATTAGAATCATGCTCATAAGTGTTGCAGTCTTAAAACATTAATGGAAGGAGTTATTAAAATTGTATTTGATTTGCATTATTACAACACTGAATGCACGATGGAAAACTGAGTCCACGAATGAGGTACAGCACAAACCAGAGTCTTATTATCTGAGTTGGAACTTTAAAATAGACTGTGCTTTACAGTTCTTCCTGATTTTCTTTAGTTTTTTTGCTCTTCTAAATTGATAAGGACTCCTGTTTTTATATTAGAAATAGAAAATGAGGAGGAGGATAAGAAAATAGTTGTAGATAAAGACTCAGAAAAGCAATTTGAGAAAAAAAACAATACTTCCCAAAGTAAGTAATTTTTATCAGAAATGAGATGTGCTGTTGTGATCATTACTGCCATCAAAAGCCCCAAGAATTGCAGAGTTTCTGTAGACAACCTAGGAAGAAGTTGCCCCAAATGTGGAAGCAATTATAAAGAAATTCATGACTCATAGTAAGAATTCCTGGTTTTATTTCCATTACATATAGACTGCAATTTGTGGATCTTTATCTGACATCTTTTTATTGGGCACTTACCCTCCCTGACATGTTTATAAAATTACCTGTTTCATTAGTGGGACATCACCAGCAAATCCAATGCACAAATTTCACCTTTAATCCAGTAGGAAACAGAGTTTGTTAAAGTCAATGGAATAATTTCAATCATTTCCAACAGAATTAGGGATAAACCTGTGAGGGTTAAAAAAGATATATATATAACCACTATTACGAAGTACAAGAAGGAATACAGGGAATTTTCTTTGCAACTGAGATATTTTTAGGTTTTTTATTCTTTAGAATCCCTGTACAGGCACGTCCCTCATGCACAGTTGTCAAAAATAGTGTTTAGGCATTTAGACTCAAGTTGATTTAATCCAGTACAGAAGTGTGCTCTAAATTTTTCAGGGCAGTGAAAATGTGTAAAATGGTGTATTCATCTTCAAAAGCTCCATTTCATTTAGAAGAACTGTGCCAATAAATTAAATAAATAAGAGTATTTATATTAAAAATAGAAATAGTGTCTTGCAGAAAAAAATACTCTTTCTTCTGAACTTAAAATATGCTTTAAAATCCAGTATTCACATCCTTAGCAGGTGTAAATCATGACAGAAATTATGCTGTTACACTTTACATGATATTACCAAATTGTCTTGCTGGTAATTAAGAATATCCTCTATGGAATAAGGACCAATGACAGGAGAAAGTATAAGTTGATATTGTCTCAGCACGCATAAGTGGTAGACAGAAATATTCATGTGCATAATCTTACACCTTCCCTACATGATACCCAGTGGGCTAAAGTAATAGTGTACAGAATTATCTTGGAAAAGGCAATTCTCAACAGAAACTAAAAAAATCTTATGAGTTGTCTGTGTTTCTCATAATTATACATGGCAAAAATGAAGATAAAACTAACAGGCATGCTCTTGAAAAATGTTTCTTTAAAAATGTTTCTTTAAACTTTCAGCATATTATACTCAAATGTTTTCCAAGCCCAAATTTTCTGTATTTCATTCCAAGAAAATCAGTATCCCTTTCTCCATTTCTTTTCATGGGTCTATCATATCTATAACGTACAACCCAGGGAAACCAATGTCATTCCTACTACTCAGGAAGGTAATGAGGGTGTTCTGATCAAAGATGAAATTTCTGAATTTCTGGTGTGCATTTCAGGGGAAAGGCCACCTCTGAATTCAAGATGCTTCCATGAAGAGCCAAACAGCCACTCCACAGCACAGCCCCTCAGACTTACCAACAGAGTCTTTTCCAGAACCAAACTTTTCTTTAAAATGCAAGTGCTCTCCTTCCTCAGTATTAAAAGTGAATCTCTTCTGATTCTTGTGAAAATTATTTTCGATGCCTTCCTTGAGAAGATGTCCATTATGAGCAGCAGAGGATCGTGGCTGGAATTTCAGGTGTTCATGAAATGTGCTCTGAGCTATGTGTTCAGCTCCTGGCTCTCCCCAGTATGCTTTGGGCTTTAGAAATCACTTTTCTTTAATTCCAGCTAGGTTACCGTGAGGATACAAGATCTAAACTCCATGTAACATGATGTTACATACAGATAACATCAGCATACAGCTGTTTTCTCATTTTGGATAAAAATGGATAAATATTGGTTTCATTATCTCCTCAAAAAATTTGGAAATAGTCAACTGAGAGAGGAAAAATCCAGTGCATAGTGGTGAATGATGCTTGGATGCACGTGTTTAAAATGTCCTATTAGTGCAGAGTAACCAGAATCATTATGTCATTAACACATTAAAAGGTCAAATAAATTAAGACCAAAAAATATTGTATAGAGATTACTTGTGGGCATCCTTATGGCAGATACTAGGCAGATACTGAGGGATATTCTAGAGTCTAGCAGGAATCAAGAAAGAATTAGGCATATATGTATATATAGGAGCAGTCTTTGATCCCATATAAAATGTAGAAAGCATAAAACACTGTGTGTTAGAGGTCCCCTGAGCAAGAACTATTTTCTAGGCATCAACTGCAAACACATTACCATCGAAGACTTATTCCAAGGTATGAAAAAGCCCACTAACAGCAGGAAATAGAAAGATTTGAAAGCTCCTCTGGAAACCCTCAGAAACAAACCAGGATGCCTCTGTGTAAGGCAGGCTCCAGCAGAACAGTCCCCCCAGGAGCTCTGATCAGGCACTTTCCTGATCTTTGTGTCTGCACACTCCAAGCAGGCACACGCTGAATATTAGCATCTTTCTGAAGCTGCTTAATGGGTGAGGCTCTTTTTTCACCTCTTGATATCCTGTCTTCTCATGGAATGCAGAGAAGTGTTGGTTTTTTTCCTCATTAATATAGAATTTACAAGTAAAACACCACCTGTCGTAATGCAGGAAGAATTTTGTACAGAGGGAAAACTCTGTGTCCTGCCTACTAAATGACAGGCACAAGCAGTTCCTTCTGTATGGCCTCCAGTGATCACAGCCCATTTTTTTTGTGAACATTGGAGCTTTTCAAACCTCCAGAGTTTCGTGTTTAGCAAAGCAGATGTGCAAATGGAGATCTGGGTGACCTCCTCTCTGAGAACCAAGCCTCTGACACACATTACTCCCCTGCTGACAGCACAAGAAGTGTGGATCAGTTGGCATTTCACACCTGCAACTAATGTAGAAGTTGTAACAATATGAGTGAGCATTAGGGAGAGAAGGGATTCTTTGGACATAAACCAGCTATATTTAACAGGAAAGGTGCAAATCCACATTATGACTCAGGATATGTATTAGCTGCAGCCCTTCTCTAACCTAGAAAGAAAGAATTATATCCAAGGGAACTTACCTCAAAGAGCTTCTCTTTCCTCAGGCAGAAGTGATGATTAGGCTAAAACTGGCCATTTGTTTTATCTATGGGTTGGGAATAGACAATTTAGTCCTTGCAGCTTCAGCTGTCTTGGCTCAAGATCCTAATCTACAATAAATACCTCTCCCAATCAATAGAGCACTGAACTTGGAGTAGAGCCCAGGACCTTTCCCGGCAACTTTGGCCTGGACTGAGCTGACCTGGCAAATCTGCAGGGTTTGGGGACAGATCTCACTGAAGATCTCGGGTTCTGCAAGTCCTCTCTGTCTTGGGAAGTCTGTGCCTCCAGTTAGGCTGCTGGGGACAGGAATTACAAGATTTTCAAATGATGTTTTCTTGTTGGCGACAGAAGCTCTGCAATGCTCCTTGGGCTTTTTGGACTTTCCTAATGCTGCAGCACTTATCCCACAAAACTCATCACTGCTCAGAGCTCCCTTCACTGAAGCAGGGCCATCAGCTGCAGAGCATTTAGGGTTGGATGTATGTGCTCCCCCATTAGGAGTAGCAAATCTTATTGGATGGATAGAAAGGTACCACCACCCTTTGTACCAAGTCTAACCCTGGGAGTTCATCTCCTTTGGATGAGTTCTGGAGGTTCCTTTGCCAGTGTCTAAAGGTGGCTGCTCTGATTCCTCCTTACAGCCTGAAGCCTTCTGCCTTTCTTCCTGCCTGAGAAATGTCACAGCTGTAAATGAGCAATTTCAGCTCCTCCTGCCAGGGTGGGAAGGGGCCACAGCAGCACATCTGTCCTTGAAAAGCCAGGGTGCAACCCCCACCAAAACTGGGCCCCTGGGCAGCTTCGTGACATTCAGCCTGAGAAAGGAAACCGGTTTGTCACCTCTTGCTTAATGGTGTCACCTCAAGGCAGAGCTGAGGAGCACCTATGGGCAAGAGAGATAAGGTTGCATTATTAACACTATATTCATCTTCTTCTGAAGGTCACAGAATCATAGAAAAGCTTGGGTTGAAAAGGACCTTAAAGATCACCTAGTTCCAAGATATTCTGTTTTCCAGCCTCAAAATGTGATGCAACGTTAAAAATGTGGTGAGAGTCTCACTTAGATAAATGTTAATTTATAGATTCTCCTACCAAAGAAAGTAAAGCATCTCTCCCAACTCATCTTCCTGCTTTCTCTTAAAAGATACAACAGCTCCAAAGTCGATGTGAGCTGTCATCATCCATGACCCCTTGGCCTGAGAACTGTAGGAAAACATAGAAAAGGTGTTCTTAATCCAGAATAACATAAAGTAGAGATGAAGTATGTGTGAATACTTTTGTGTAAGGTGACTGTATGTATGTGCTCTGCAAAATGCATTTTGGATGTAACTGAGAATAGTAGTGTATACAATTCAAAGTTACCAGGAATATTAAAACAGGTGGAGAAGGGCACAGAAGAGACAAGGGAAATTGTAGATAAAGGCAGGTAAAAAAGGAAAGATAATAGATGTGGAGACAGCTCCGAGGATGATAGGTGTGACAGGCAGGATCAGGTAGGACAAATCCAAATGGTTCATAAGATGGAAAAATGTCTCTCTGCCATTGTACCTTTAGTTTGTTTTCCCACTGTGGTGTTACAGGTTTTTTTCTACTGCTACTAGAAATGCAGCACTGAAGTTCTCCTGATTAGTTTTTCCCCCCTGTGTAAGATGTCCTTTATGCTGGGATGAGATCATTTGTGTATTAGTTCATTTTAATCTTTTCAGAAGGAATCCAGGAACTGCGGTGAGGTCATGACTGCAGTAATGTCTAAAAGGATGGTTTTATAGAGGAGGGGAGAAATATTCCTTTCATTTAGCAAAATTGTAACAGAATTTGTGGCTCTCAAGTGTGTTGGACAAGTTAAGGTTTGGGTTTTTTTCTGTTGCATGTGTTTGCAAAAGACAGCCTGCTTCATTCTCTTGTTTTTCCCCTAAGCATTGCATAAATTTAATAAAGGTTGCAGACAAAGCACCCTGTTAGAACTCCACCTGAACAATTCTCTAGCATCATCCCAACCCATGGCACCTGCCAGCCTTACAGTCAAGAGCAGGGTAAAAAACCCAGAACCTCTGATGGCCTGAGTGTCCTCATATTAGACCTTCTGTACCACTGAGAAGGCAGATGGCTCACTGAGAACATCCTTGTTCCCATCTCTTTCAAGGAGAAAAATCCTTGGGACATCCCCCAGGGCCATGGTGTCACTCTTTAATATGACATATTTGTGCCTCATGGATCAACAGAACAATGTCAGGCATGAATTTGGACATTTCAGGCAATGACCCAAAAATAAAAGTGCCAAAATTTCAGTGTTGCTCTGCTTTCACCTCCAGTCTTTTCCACTCTCTGTGGACATGACAAAACTTAATGATATAATTCTGAAAGGTCTCTGGATGGATTTTGTACTGGAAAGAGACTTGTAGACAGATGGGAATCACGTGCCTTGCTTTGCCATGGCCAATGTATTATATTTTAATGTGTTCTAATGAACTTTAAAATTACTCCCCAGCACACATTGGTCAGAAGGGTTATTCTGAGTGTGCCATCTTCCTGGATCCTTGAGATCATTCCCTTTGGAACAACAGAGCAGTGATAACAAATACACTGCTGCTTTAACCCAGCACTGTGCTTTTCCCTCTGTGCTAAGTGGATTTGTGCATACTAAGAGTTACACTGCTCCTCTTTAAGCAACATCAGGGCATTAGTCATGTGCTCAAAACCAGTTCCCCTTTCATATCTAGAGACCAAACATCTTGGATGATCCATGGGACACAGAAGATGCCACAGGCTTAGTTTTGCTCCAGGGGTTGAAGAGATTTAGTTACCCAGAGAGGAGTGGGAGATTAATGGTGACAGGGACCTGTGTGCTCTAAATCCCATCACAAGCAAAGAAGAACCCACCTCTACACACTACTAATATGCATAACTATGGAAAGTCTTTTAAATAAAAAAAGACTAATTAATAATGCTTAGTGGTCTAGGTGTCTAAGTATGAATTGTCAGGGATTTCTGCAGGCTTAGGGAGGTGGGGAAATGGGTTAACATCGCATTGTTTCAAATTACAGGGTTTTAGATTGTTTCTAAGGAGAAGCAGAGAGGGTTTCCACGCCAGATTTGAGACGTTTGTTCTCTTCTATTTGTAGTAAAATTTCAGCTTCAGCTCACATTGTCATTCTACCCAGACTGCTTCCCAGACCAGCTAATTTGTCTACCTGTGTTCCATTTTAGGCCTTAGTTTTAATTTGAGGATGATTCCTGCTAATACCAAAGACTGGATAGGACATCCATTAAAAGTCCACACAGCAATTGAAATGGAAAATTCCAAAAGAAACCCTATTAGAGTTTTTCTCCATCAAATCAACATTACAGACTTCTTATGCATTTCTTAATTAGACATTGATATTAACTGGACTGTTGCATGATTTAAATCTAGCTCTTAATCTCAGCTATTCTATGCTGCTGTAGTTTTTATGACATCCAACTAGCGACTGCTTTATGCATTAATCTATCTGGAAAACCACCTTCACATTTTTTTTGTCTTTTTTTAGAAGAATAAAGGCCCCAAGAAGGAAATGAAAGCTTTTGGGTTCAGCCATTAGTAATTTTCTGCTTAGTATTTGAAAAATTGCTTATTTTAATTGCTTCATAGAAGAAAAAGATATCAAAGCTAACGTTCTTTCTCTCCAAACTTTGTAATTATTTCTCTCAGACTCTTATTTGAAATGCCTTGAAAGGATTTTCATTGAAATGTAGATTTCTTCTCTTTCAAAAGTACTTTTATTCCCTGTGCTTCTTTCCCTTTTTTTTCCTAGTGACTTCCTCTCTAGGTTTAGAGCAAAAACATAGTCTCCAATGTCTGGACACTGCAGCATGTGTCACACAGATGTCCCTAAAGTGACATCTTCTTTAAACCTAACCTTCCCATGGCCTATAGACTGTGCTGACAATTTGCCTTAGGTCTTAGTCTGGTACCCTTGGGCTTCCTCCAGGGATAGTGAAGAAAAGTCAGAGGTGTTATAGGGGTTTTCTCTATCAGACTACTCATTCTGAAAAGTATTGTGTGATTTGCTAATTAATATCACCACCAAAATTAGGAATCTAATGAAAAAATTCTATAAATATGAGTGAGGGGGTCAGTGAGCTGACTCCAAGGCACAGGTAAGCCTTGTATAGTTTTGGGTTCTGTTTCCAGCAGTGTAAATCCTGAATATCCTAATCCAGAAGGGAATTTGCCAACCAAACCCTGTAGTTAATTCTGCAGTGTATTTAAATGTCAGTGGCACAAAGCCTCAGGATCATGTTGGCCTCCACAGTAACCCTTGATACCAATACAGCAATAGTAGCAAGAAGTTCTTTATTTCACCTATACATTTTCACAGAGCATTATTTACTAATAGATTATGATCTGGTCAAAATGATCTATACATTCATTACATCTGAAGTGGGCTTTCATAACTCACAGGACCTAAGAATGAGGCAAAACTCACATTTGTTTATAGTGCTGCAATTCTGCTCAGCAAAAAAAGGTGCAGAGAAAACACTGTCCTAAGCACTTGTGGTCTGCTCTGAGTCCCAGGTGATTTCTCATGCCAGCTCACAAATATCTTTAAGAGCCCCAGAAGAGTGGGGACTTGGCTGCCTCAGAACCACCTCAAAATACAGTGGTTCCTCTGCAAATCAGTCACCCCACAAGCCTCATGAAGTCTTGGCTGAGGTTATCTCCCAGGGGAAATCTTCCCTGAGGGACAAAACATTTTGAGAATAGAAGATTGAAATGAAGCTAAAGCATTCTCAATATCAGATTTGCACACATTTTTTTGCAATAGCACAAAAGGAAGAAAGAGAATAAGAAAATGAGTTAGAGGGAGATGGAGAGAGAGATGGTCTATTAAGCAAAGCTACATTTTTACTCTCTGAATTTACAGTCCTGATAGACATCTTTTTCCAAAATTACTCATTTTTTATATTCAGATACTACAGCTTTCAGTACTAGGTCCTAGATTTGTCTGGACAGATTACCCTCTTATTTCCACAATGAAACTTAATTATCCTTTTTATGTCTTCAGATACTTCCAGTTCTTTCCTGAACTGTTTCTGGGAACAGAGAGCAGCTGATGGGTCAGTCAGTAAAGTAAATACTGGGCAGCCCTACTGTTTTTAAGGCAAAAGCCCTTTGGCCCCAGGTCTTTTTAGAATATTTTGAGGGCTAGTACATACATGTAAATTTGCTCAGATCTACTTTTTCTGAGCTTTTTTTTTTTTGTGTGTGTGTGTATGTGACTAGGCAGAAACTCATCATTTTCTCAGCACCTTTCTGTGTATTACTTGGAAGCATCTAAATGTGACTAACTCACCTGGAATCCATAGAGGGATATTTGAATGCGTCATCTCTGAGACAAGAATAACTCCTCATGAAATCCAGGGTGGAAATGACTGCATGGTGTCAAACACCCCTTCCTGTACCCCTGCTGCTGCAGCAAGGAATGCATCTGAGCACTTAAAGCCCAAAGGAATGAATAAATTGGTTCAAAGCAATGGTAGGAGCACAGAGGGATGTGGAAGTGGCTGATATGGAGTAGTTACTGGACTTTAGGACACTCTGTAGGTTTCATCTGTAAAGAAACCTATAACACATGACCCACTGTCACTACCTTCTGTCTGAGCAGAACTAACAGAGCAGGCAACATGAAAATGTCACCTAAGATAACCCAGGATCTGCAAGTACTGAAGAGAAAACTATAGTGAGTATCCATTCACATTTTGAGAGTTATTTTTTAGCTTTTTTTTTTTTTAAGTCTCAGTTGTTCAAATTAGAAAGTAAAGAAATGTTATAGCTAATTAAAATATAAATTGGCTAGAGAAAATCACCCAAATCATCAGGAAGTAGAGAGAGAGCACAACTGGGCATGTGTTATAGAATCTTTTATGAATGAAATGCTAAATCCTAAAGGCCTGACCTGGCAAAATAATCTTAATATATAAATAGAGCAAGTGTTGCTGTGGTATCCAGGTACACTTTACTGGGTTGAACAAGTAGTGGTCAAATGCAGTTTAACTAGGCAGGGATGAACAGTGGACTTTACATATTGTATAAACCTTGAATTAAACAAAATTTCTCTTACCCTGGCACAGTATTCACACTGCAGTCACATATCTGCATGCAAGTTTCTTCTTCCAAGTCCAGCTTGTGACCTGAAAGCAGGAACTGGGATGGTTCAGTATCACTGAGTCTGTCATACCAAAACCAGAAATTAAGATGTCCCTGCAGTATAAAACACAAGTTTCTCTGTCACACCCAACCTACATTTTCTCCAGATGAGTTCATCATACTCAGTTTCCACTATCCTGAGAGAACAAATAATCCATTTCCTGTAAATACAAGAAAGAGTGCTTCAAATGACATGGCATTTTTTTCAGTTCATCATTTCGATGATTCAAAACAAGTATGAAAAGAAAAGATGCTGAAAGCAACAAGCAGCAGGACTGAAGGCCTCAGGAGGCTGAGTCCCCATTTTTGCTCTTGATGGATTCTCCCATCTCTGATCTGTCACCTGAACCTCCATCCTGGGTGCATTTCCCTGCCTCCACAGGGTCCTGCAGCCTTGTGTGCTGCACAGTCTGCACAGCAATAAACTGGGTCCTGATCTCATCTCTGCCCTCACTCCCTGCAACTGGAAAAGGAGTGATAAAAAATAATAATAAGCCCAGAATAATTATGTATTGTCTTTATAGTGAACGGGCCTTGAGCATTGTGAGCCCTCCACTGGGAGAAGTCCCATTTAAAAAATCTCCCTAGCATAAAAATGAATTGGATCCTGTTACATGAATGGCCTGCATTTACTATTCTTTTCACTTACCTTCTAGTCGTTCATTTTCTGAGCTTGCTTGTGCCTCTTCCCCTGTTGTCAGCGGGAACTGGGTAACAAGAACTTGCTGGAAATGGAGTGGTAAATAAATAAACAAACACAGAAAAAAACCCTGCTGACTTGGCAGAAAAACTATTACAACAGTGATGTAAAACTAACAACAAATGCAACTTCTGAATGTCTCATGACTCGCATCACAAACAGTAAGGGAGGAAACTGAAAGAGGATTTTAATCAGTGATAATGAATTTGGAACACTGGATTTTTAAATCATAGGAAATTCAGGACAAGCCTGGGTTGAATTTTTGGTCTGAACTAAATATTCTTCTTCCTGTAGCCATCAATAGCTTCATTCATTATCTGTAAAAAGGCAACACTTGGACTACCCCAATAGCAATGACCACTCTACTATAACCAAGAAAATCAGTCAGCATCCTTGCTCTAGGGTAAGGAAAATATTTGGACACTTCAGGAGTACTCATCTCTCCTCCCAAGAGCCCAACACCTCTAAATGTGATACCAGGACTCCTTGCTTCATCTGTTTCAATTTTTAAGCCCTTGGAAAAGCTAACACAGTTCACAGCTGCTGCAGTGGTCTTGCCCCAAGGAGAGGGACAGAACTGAGCAGAGGCAGAAACACCACAAGTAACCTAAGGGATGTTTTCTTGGGAAAAAGGGGAGATTAATTAAAGGGGAAAATCTGCTGGTCATTAAGTGTCCTGGAGCAACTATTGTGACACTGAAGCAGTGAGTTTCTGTGTGGCTTTAAGACATCTGCCCTAAGGACACGTTTGCAATTGAAACTGTGTCCTCTTTTTCCCAAGCCTCTGATTCCCATGGGCCAGCAGTTTCCTTGCTAAATGAAATGCTTCTTGAGGGAGACTGGCTGGCCCCAGGGATTGGTAATGCAATATAGAGCCTTTCATCTCTCACCCATGAACCCAAGTCAAACAGAGTTTGGTAAATGGCCAATAACCCCTACCATTCCAGGGCTGTTTGGTGACCTGTGCGAAATGAGGAGGGTCATCTCTGTGTCTGTTTACTAGAAGACAAGTGTCAACTTCACCATAAAAAAGGACACAGTTACTACTCATTATCACCCAATTTAACATTCTGAAGACAAGAGAATGAGCCTGGAAAACTCAGCCATCTTCTGACCCAACCACGGCGGTCCCAGTACATCAGGGCTTGAAGAACAGTAATGAGGACAGTTGCATTGTAGCAAACCAGGCTGTGCCTCTCCTGCCAACAAGAACTCCAAGTGTGAGCTACTCTCAGCTGCATGTGATTACAGTCCTTCCCATATCCACGTGGAAATCCACAGGATTCAATCCAGTTTTTAGGTGCATCAGGCACGAAAGCACAACCATGAAGTTACAGAATGCTGCAGACTTCTGCAAACCTTCATTTATGGTCTTAAATAGACATAGGTAACTTGCATAGTGACCCAGAATCCAGCACTGATAGAGTTAATGTGCTGAGAAGCCCCGCACTGGAAGGCTCTGCTCCTTCACCCATCATGAATATACTGTTCTGGTTACCAAAATAGCTGTATTTGGAAGGGTTGAAGGCCAGAAGCTCACTGCAGTACCCACTCTTGCCCTATGCACTGCTCATTTTAAGGTCAGACCTTTAGCATCAGGAATCTGTTAGAAGAAAGAGGAATCGCTTTAAAAGTTGTTGCCACTCTGGGGATTGCCCTGGAAGGTCTGAGAGGGTAAAAGAAAGGGCAGGGGCAGATAAACACTTGGCCACATGAAAAATCAGCTGCCCCTAAATTTCAATACATCTGCATAAACCTCCCAAAACTGCAGCCAGCTTGTTTTTCCTCAGAGTGCTCCCAGTCACCACTCTCGTTCTGCAGCCCTTCTTATGCCACAGCAATGCTAACACTGTCGTTGTCAGCTGAGTTACTGTTTAATCCCTCCTATCTTGATTAATTGCATTAAATTGGTATACCTATGTTAATTAAACAGAAGATGGCAGAGGCAGCTTTTACTTCTTGTTCTTTTGTGTAGATCATTTCCCAGGGCTTCACAGGTTGTGAAATAATAACAATACAGACACACCACACGTCATATTTCAGCACAGCTGATAAAGCAATTTTACTCATACAGTGGTCCATGATTCTTTTTGCATATCACAGTACAGGTTTAATTACCACGCTGCTGCTGCATGGCAGCTCTTCTCTCTTTTTTTTTTTTTTTTTTTATTTGTATTATTTGCAAGTCATAATCATGTTTTCCTGTCATCCCCAAGCAATGTGCATGCGTGCGTACAGGCAAATGCCAAGCCTGGAAAGGAAATCTGATGCGTGTCCATGAATTAGAGTTTTCAAACTTTGGCTGAAGATTAGTACATGTAAACATAGCTCTGCCCCCTTCATCTTGGATAATTGGTCACAAATGCTACTTGACACTTCTCAAATCAGACACTTTACATACTTCTGAGCATAGCTGAACTTTTTTGGCAGGAATTAATTTGCTTTGCAACTTAGCTGCTCATTCCTGGCCCGATCCCTGCTCCAGTGATTTCAGGGCAGTGTTCCGTCAGTGTGAGGAGCACAGAGGCAGGACCAGATCTGTTTGCTAGTGCAGACGAGCCCAGCTTTGTTGACTCCCTCAGAAAAACAATTACTGCAGCTAATGTTCTGCCCTTTGCCAGCCTTGATTAACATAGGGAATTTTACCTTCAGGTCCCTCTTTCTATTCCAATTACTGAGCAAGTTACAATGCATCAGGGGACATCTCAAAAGAATGGAGAAGGCAATGTAGCGTCACCAGAAAACTTGTGACATGCCAAGACCCTTCCACAGCATTACCAGCTTTATGGGAGATGGTTACAGACACCATCTGAGGAGACTCTCTCACTTTTTTTCCCCTGCCCTTCCTGCAAACAGTGCACGCTCCAGCAGAGAAGGGAAATCCATTTCTGGAGTAGTGATGGAGTTTGAAGCAGGCACAGAGTCTCCTGCTATTGAAGAGCCCCTGTTTGCTGTGACAGTACAGTGTGTTTACTCACCATGCACCAGTACTGTGAGAGCTGAGCAGACCATATGCTCACTTAGAAGGGCTGCCAGGTCTCAGGGAGCATTACTGTGCCTATTCCAGGAGGGGTTTGGGGCAAGAACACATTCCATAAAGGATTTCACTAGGAATATTGTATTTTATCTGGTGATTTATTTAGACTCTGGACTAAATGGCAGTTTATCAGCATTTCCATGTAGACCTATGAATAACCAGTGGAAAATCTCGTTTGCCCTTTATTCACTGGGATGTTGATAAGCATATTAAAAATATTTGTCAGTTTGTTCTTTTCAGCTATCAAGTGGGGTATGTGCCAGCATGCCCTCCTCACGCTGGCTGCTTCATCCAGAAAATGGAGAGAAAATGACTAAACAATGTCAGCTCTAGAAGAGGGTGACCATTTGCATGAGTTATTTTAGGATTATTGCTTTGCTTCTAACTAAAACTAAATCCGTAAATTACATTGAGCTCCTACCTGCAGAAGCAAAGGGTGGAACTTTGTGCTGTGCTTCAGGTGTAGACCATGAGAGGAGCAAATCCCTGGTGGTGCACTTGTGTTGCCTTGGCTCTCAGGGCTTCGTGCAGCTCAAAGCACTGATGAGGTTTAGCCAAGACAGAAACAGTTCCCACGATGTTTCTCTGGCCTCTGGTGACTTGTGCCATGAACAAAAGCTGACCCACAGTCCAGGGCCAGGGAACCAGCTGCATCAGCATCTCCCTGAGTGATTGGTCCCCACACTTTCCAACCACAGTCTTGTGATGATCTAGCTCATCCCTAGAAAAGAAGGGTAGCTCATGTTATCAGAAATATGGCAGATTCACCGTGGAGAAGCAATAATTGTCCCAGATTCTTCCATGGAATAATTCAAAAAAAGGCATTGCATGTTAGTATGTCTTGAGTTTTCATAATTCCTACCTTAAAATAAACAAATTGAGATGTATTTTGCCTCCTTTAACTCTGATATTGAATCACTGTGGGAGTGGTGGGTATGATATATCTAGGTGAACAAGGCAACAATTGGCCAAGAGCACAGCTCTAAAGTCTGAACTGAGGATGCTTGGTTTCCATTACTATTATCTATCACTATAAATTTACCTTTCAGGTCCTAGACATTTTTAAATAACGTGTAGTGTTAGAATAGGAGACTATCAGAAAAAGTGAATTACAGGTTACAGGCTTCCAGTATTTGCAGTAAAAGAACTATTACTGTAATTACACCTGTAGAGTACTCATTTATGTTGTTATTAGGGGAAAGGGATGGTAGAATTAGGATGTATGGAAATAAAGCATTTCAGAAGGGGAACTAAATAGTTTAGCTGGGACAAAGAACTATGATTGCTCCTGGTGACACTTCTGTTTCCAGCACATGAAGTCACCATGTGCATGTGGACCTGCAAAGTCCAGGGATTTAGGTGAAACGACCATAGATCACCAATATCTGGTACAAATGGAAACAAACCTCAGCCCACAGACTGGGAGCTGATACCTTTTTGTATCATTGAATATCTCCATGGTCTTTGCTGGAAGACCATGGGTCAAAAGGGAATTGACCCCATGAGCTCAATTCTTCAGAGACAAAAGCCCTTCCTCAGAGGAAATCAAATCCATATTCTTGAACATTTGAAATGAGACTGGAATAAGGAAAACAAAATCTTGCTTTTCAGAGGAGAGGTGAATCTTTGTTTTGACTCTCTATTTTGTGGCCAGGTCTAAGTGGCTGTTATTAGTCTTTAGGTACTTGCTGGTGTAAATCCACTGCATCACCTCCTGGATGTCATTACTTCAAGTCAGCAAACTCGTGCTTCAGTGGCTGAAGATTTACTTGCTTAAAGCCTGGTGTCATCAACAAATTCAGGCTGGCAATGACATCCTACTTGTCTAAGCTAATATACAGCCTTGCACTGTCCTTGTTTCCCTTTCCATTCAAACTTATGGCTCAATGTTAGTGTCTACCAAAAACCAACATTACAGCTGAAGAGAATGAAGTGATGAATGAATATGAGGCTTGCATGTAGATAATTAGAAGTCCGGCTGGGTAGATCACATTATTTAATGTATCATCATTATGTTTGTATTTAAAAAACATTTAAAATATATTATTTCTTTTATTACTCCATCTCTTCAGTGCTCTGACTCCAGGGATGAATTGTGCTGTGTGTTTTGGTAGAGATTTGTTTTCTAAAATATGATGGAACCATGTGGATCTTAAATCATTGGTGTAATAAGCTAGTAAGTTGTCCCTACTTGAGGAAAATCTTGTGTCAGGAGTAAAAGTCCTTGTTTGGCTGTGCTGCAAGAAGCAGGATGATATTTAATTATGACAGTTGAAACTCATCTCCAAGTGCAGACAATATTGAATTCTAATATAGAAAAAGGGGGAATTTAAAAGCTGGTTTATTTAGAAATTTACTTGTTCCTAAAAATGTCTGTTCAGCTCATTTTTAAATTTGATTTCTTATCCCAGGTCAATCACACTGCATTTCTGAATTTCAAGAACTGCCTGTGCTTGATAACAGCTGATCGAAGTACCAGCATAATTCAGTTGTTTTGATTGTAAGATTTTTGTTTGCTGCTTTATTGGACAATGGTGTTTGCAAAAGAGAGGCTAAGAGCACTAGAGACAGAATTACAGCCCACAGTTGGTGCATAGACTTAATATTAGGATAGGACAACAGTCTACAAGGTCAGTGGCAAATGATACCAGCTAGCAAGCAAAATCAATGCCTGGTTCTGGGGAAAAAAAAAAAAAAAAAAAGCGAGGAAAATCTGTGCCAGTGTCCCAGCATGACAAATGAACTTGAGCAAGTTGAAGATAATCATGATTATTTAATATTCCAACTTGATATGCTGTGGACAAAAGATCAGAAGTCTGCTGAATCCAAAGTTTTGAATCTTTGGGTCAATACGCTTCTCATGTCTTCAACATTTAGTTTAATTTAGGAGGAAACAGTTCTGAGCTAAGATAAGATCTCAGACAGAATTGACGTGGACTCACAACATGGCCTAACATAACAATTTAATCTATCCTGTGCTTCCCCTGAAAGAAGGCTTAATAACTGTGGCTATGATTTCACCTGCTGCTTCTAACATTTGCTCATTCTTTTTTCCTGAGCAAATTTGGATTATCAGATGGCAAGCAGCTTTGTTCATGGTAGACAAACTTGAATTCATTTAGGATTAACAACAATAGGTTCAATCTTGGATTCAATGGCAGTTCTTAATGAATGGAGTCTTTGGAAGACAAATGTTTGTTTGTGTTAAAAGAGAAATAATTAATTCTCCATTTTTCTGGGTATGAGGTGATTATAGTACATATCACAAAATGTTTTCCCTGTGTCTCCAGCCCTCGGTATAAGAACTGCAGGAATGCTCCCCAAGCCCCAGCATTGCAGATATGAGCCAGTTTGATCTTGTCATTTCCAAATCTGAAGTTTTGCAATGAATTGTTTGGTGTGAGAAAAAAGCATATCTCTTACTCACAGTACTCTCAGGTGCTCCTGGTGATGTGATGCAGGGCAGTGAGGACAGAGGACGCTGCAATCCATCAGCAGTCGTGGCTCAACACAGGCTTACTTGGATGAAGGAATCAAGGCTGGATCTGGATTTTGGCCCAATCCTCACCATTGTCTTAGATATGGGCATCTTCCAAATTCCTGTGGGAAACCCCACGTTCTTCATTACTGTCCCTGTCTCTTGGGAAGCAGCCGGAGCACAGGCGACCACCGTGCCTGGCCAGGAGAGGCTGCACTGCCCAGCACCCGGTACCCGCTGACCTCAGCAGAAATTAACAGGCTTCAGCAAATCGACCCTGCAGGCAACTTTACCCTGCAAAAACATCACCCACGTTGCTAGAGTTTAGGACAACAAATTAGAGCTTTTAATATGCACTGGCCGCTTTTTTTTTTTTCCCCATCCGCACACCATCACCATCCCCCCTCCCAGCCTAGTAACATCCAGTTGCTTAATTCCATTTGAAATCACCCGGGTTAGGCACCTAAATAATCTTGTCCTTCATGCCTGTCAACATCTTGAGGCACCTAACCACCTTTAGAGATGTGGTGTGAAAGCTTGTGAACGATGCAATCGAGGAGGGAAACAAAAGACAAGTATCCCTATTTGCTGCCCAAGAATCCACAAAGAATGCTGCTTCAGCTCTGCTCTGATTTCTAATTAGATTATGAGTGATGTAGGACTCTGAAGCCAAGCTGGAGTTTGTGCTAGCACTTTGCATGTATGAATGACAAAGGGACACCACTTTCATATTGATTTAAGCAAGCCAGTGGAAGAATGTTTAAACATCAAGTGCTTGATGTCCCAGTTTGCCAGAGCACCTGGAAATATCAAATTAATTCCAGGTGTTCTGCCATTAAGACAGGCTTGCTGCTTTTACAGCCACACATACAAAATGTGGCTCCCAGTTCCACAAATAAAACGGAATGGTTTCTGCTCCTAATGCCTTGATAACTCCAACATATTGCAAGTTCTGGAAAGAATTTTAATCTACATAGGTTTTTTTTTTTTTTTTTTTTTTTAATGGGGAGGGGAGCGAGGGGGAAAAGATTTTAAATATGCTGCATACAATTTGTGATGGTCATCTCTAAAATGCAGCTCCATTATCCTTTTCCATTTGGAATGAATGAGGCTAATTAATTTCAGGCCATACTTGATGAGGTCAGCACCATACGAAGGGTGCGTGCTAGACATTGCTAATCTCTTTCAGCTGAGAGTGATGAATTAAAGATGAAGCATTCCTTTGCAGGCCTAATTTAGAATGTATATCAAAAACCTACAGCAAATAATACTATACCCTACAACAAAGGAAAACTTGTTCTCTCAGGCTCCCATGTAGGGTTGATTTTAAAGGCATTTTCATTTTGCTTTGGAATTCCAGCTGTGGATGGGTGAAACAGTTCAGAAAATTCAAGCTTTCTCTCTTTCTGTTGCTTTTATGGACAAAAGTAGGCAAGGGGGGGTTAAGGGGAGAGAGAAACTGGTCCGTGTTTGATTCTGTATATCCTGTGATTTTGACTGTATGCTTAGTATTTAGGAAACCAAGTACCTGTGACGTGACACCCCCCCACGGCCCACACTCACATTTTACTGTTGGGGTTTTTTGAGTCTGAGGGGACAGCAGTCAAGAGTTCCCTTTGGCTCAGCATCATCCCAAGAATGTTTTGTTGGACATTGCAGGCGGGAAGCCCGATGGGGTCACCCCTTGTTGGGGTCACCCAACAAGGACAGGAGCTTCCAAGCCCTCACAGAGCTGTAATTCTCACTAGGCATAAACACAAAAAGGTTCCATCACATCTAGAAGTGCAGATAGCAAAACTGAATGGAACAAGTTGCTGCAAAAGCAACCAGGTCTGGAAGCAGGACAAATTCCTACACGGCTCCCAAACTGGCTGGAGTTGAGGCTCAGCCAAGCTTTGCCACCTTTCCTCAAGGCAAAGCCACCCACAAAGTCCATAGGGGTTTTCCCCGAGTGAGGGACTGCAGGATCTGGCCCTATGGGCAGCAAGAAGCTGAATTGTCATTTTGGTAAAATAGGACTTTGGTAAATTTGACTTATGAAATCTTAACCCAGCCCCAAAAGAAGGCTGCAAACAACAGACCATCATGTTCCCTACCACTTCTCTGTTCAATACCTGGCAGTTTCTTGGAATTCTTGACAGGTTGCTGCAGCAAGTCGAAGTTCCCAACTGGTGGCCATAAGCGGCTGCCGTCTTTGTATCCCAGTAGTCCTCATTAGAACAAAGCTGCTTCGAATTAAATCCAATCTACATGCCGAATCAATCTTTCAACCCTTTGATTGCTTCTGAAAATATTTATACTTCTTAATAATGCACATTTTGTCCCAAAGCCTGTGATTAAACCCAGACAAGGTCCAGAGAAGCCTGAAGTATATGTGGAAGGGGTTATTTTGGACAGGAAAAGAAAGATAAAGACACAGGTTTTTCCTATTGTGAAACCATTAGAGTGTATAAATCTAGCAATTGCAGTTGTATAAGCATCAGAGTGGGGTTGTAATAAATACAGATTGGAGTATTATAGTAACCAAATGGAGTTTATGGATTATGTTCACTAGTTCATATTTCTCAGCTACTACAACCTAACTAGCTTCATGCCGCACTCACCTCTGTTAATATTCCCTATTAGTATTCTCTTTACGTGTTTGGGGGAAAGTTAGGATTCAACTGCTGCTCTGTGTAAAACAAATATGTTTAAAGAATCATGCCCTCCAAAGGAAAAAAATAAACACGGGGATGCTGCAAAGCGACTGCATTCGAAGGGCACAGGCTGTGGCTGGCTGAAATCGGCCCCGTTCTGCTCAAAGTTAATAACTTCCATCTGAGTGGAACCTGGTCCTAATGCAGGGCACTGGCTGCGTGAAAATTGGGGTGCAAAAATGAAGAAAATAGCTGCTGCCATCCTGGTAAATTTTTAGGGTGGTGAATAATAAGCTTTGGCTGGCGATGAGAAATGCACAAAGGCTTTGAAACTGTGCTGTGTGGTAAACAGCATATTATTGCCTTCTCAAAAAGCAGCATGCATCACAGGTGAGATATGTGGAGATGAAGGGAAGGATACATTCCTTGGCTAAGAAGTAACCCAGAGAGGGCCAGATCCTCCAGAGTGGGAATCTGCCGTCGATTAAGAAGGAGGTGGTGGCTGGGGACGCAGATCAGATAAAGGCTCTGTACCTGTCTCCCTCCCTAAACACAAATGACTGCCCTTGTCTCTAACAAAAGGGAAAAATTGACTTTGGAAAACATGCCATGATAAATCTCCTTGGATAAAGTATGCAGTGCCTGGGTGAGAGGGAAAGAAATCCTGGAGACTGAAAGTATCTAATGCTATTTAATATCATTGTCATCAGCAGCATCAGATGGTAAATGCAGGTAATATTCTTCAGGAGTGGGCTGGTAAATGCTTGTGGTAGTTTTGCTTGTGACAGTTTCTCCTTTCATGAAGGAGAGAAAGAAATATTCTCAGTTAAGATATTATTCATTTACTCTTTCATCACATAGTTCATTATATTAAGCTGTAAGTTCCTAAATATGTTGGGGGGTGGTATTATTATTATACATACATCGTAAGTCATGATGGCTATTTTGCATTAATGTATGATTTGGATGCTCAGTCTTTAAGGTAGAGAAAGGGTGAGTTTTTATCATCACCATAAATAAGGGAAGAGCAGAGATTGAAAAAAACCTCTCATAAATAGGGATGGATCCAAAATCTAATGACACACATGAAAATCCATTTTGGATCAGGCCCCCACCAGAACTCTGTATTATATAACCAGCATTTTCTGGGTATCTTCTATTGTTTGACAACCTTGATTTCACACTGAACTTGGAGTTCATTTCTGAGCAGAAGCTTTTTGTACAGAAACTTTAAATCATATCCCTCCGTGAACACACACATACCATCGAGGATATTGTCTTATTAAAGAGTTTAAGCCTAAAGGTGTATGCCTACTTTTAAAAGAAATTTTCTGATTGTAGATAACTGCTCAATTTGATTTAGTGTCCAATGATAGTGATGGGGTTGATAACTGAGCATTCATCGGTAATTCATCTTGTGCTAGTAGAAATTTACAGCAAAGCAGTGCTTTCCCAACACTGACAAGTCCTATTAATCTTCTTCAGACACATTTCAATAGGTGTCTCCATCTGTGCCCAACATCTAAACACTCTGGCATCACTGGGGACTTGGAGACACCTTCATTTCAGGTTACACTAGTGAAAATGTGATACTAGATTGTACTCTATTTTTAACCTAATTCTCTCTTTTCATTCAATTAGCCTTTCTTGCCTGCATTTTTCTACTCATGTGTAACATCCTTTTTCCCAGGAATAGCTTAAAAATGAGATTTAGTTACTTAAAGAGACAGAATCAGCCAGGGCAAGAGCAACCAAGAGCTTAGTACAGAAAAGCAGAATAACAAAGCTCAGGGACACAGTGTGGAGAGGGAATTGCCAGTCACCAAACACATCCTGAGCAGCATTCCCACAATATTCCCCTCCTGATGCACCTATTGCAGGCACCACTGGGTTAGGATAGGTCTGAAAATAAACACCTCAAAACTGCAAACAATTGCAGGATGTTTGGGTGTTGAAAACCCAAACACCTCTGTTTGTTCGTGCTGCACGGGGATCCCCACCATCCATCCCCACTTTGCTGTACATATACAACTAATGCATGAACAAACACAGAGCAGTCAAATTACAGCAATAACATTTATGGGTGGATTATGTTCCAACTTCCTCACTTATTATTAAAAGCGAGTAAATTGCGAAGCACATGGAAGAGGTAGGGTGCAAATGCAGGCGAATTTCCACTCTGAACCAAATGTTGTTTTTTCACTTTCAAAGCTGCGATGAGTTTGCGAGCAGACGCAGCACAGCTTTAAAGCTTACTCATTCAAAAATGTGTGTTTGGGTTCCTTTTTTTTTTTTTTCCCTCCCCTCCTTACTCCATTTACGTTTGCCTTTCAAAGAGGAGCAGATGCACACCATTTGGGTTTGGGTGGCTCCTACTTGCTCTGAACTTTCTTCTGAAAAGAGCAAACCGTGAGCCGTGCGTCTGCTCCACGCCTCAGAGGCAGTTTCAAACTTTGTTTCTGGCTTCATGAAGTTCTCTCATGAGTCGTATTATAGATCTAAATGACCTTATTGTAGGTGGCAAGTTTAAATGTGCCATATTAATAACTTGTTATCCAAGACAAATTAAGTCCTTATGTGTCAAAAGCACTCTGTTCTGGATTACCTACAAGACAAGTATTTATTGAATAAACGTTGGATCCAATTTCATTTTAATGTGACTGACTGTATGCTGCAGCCCCTCAGAACGAGATAAAAACACTCAAACCTACAACTGTGTTGCAACATTACACCTAACTTGTCTATTTCTATTATTGTCTTTTTAACATGGGATCTCAAAAGTGTTTGGGGGGTTTAAGGATTTATTATTATTATTATTATTGTTATTATTTTTTCTGAAGAGCTAGGAGAAAGATAGAAAAAAAGACTGGCATTCAGCCTAAAGAGAAATCATTGAAACAAATTAATCCTATGCCGTTTAAATTGACATGGTAATCCATCATCAGCAAAGGGAAACTCTGAAAGCAATCTAGAATCTGCAGTGTTCTTTCACTGGCCCTCAGGCACAAAGACAGATAGTAAAAGAGGAAAGGGGGGGAAAAAATCATAAAAGTTAGCAGCACCTTAGCATAGGGAAGGGCTAGAGAAAGCAGCTTTCACTTTTTCCTGCTTTCAAGCACCCAGCTCAGAAAGCAATGCTGATTAACCTTCAGTCACTGCCTGCTAACGTTCACTCGTGTGTCAGATCATCTTCAGCTGCTGGGATAGGAGTTATTTCAAATAGTGCAGAGCCCCCATCCTGTATAAACTCCACCATTGAAAACTCTGCCAAACATCAACTTGGGCATTTCTGCTTACAGAGAGCCTTTTATTAGCCTAAACTTGATAATTCCAAATGGACAATAAATTCTATCTGCACAGCCCTGGAGAAAAGAGCTGTGCTATCCTTGGGAGTTTAATAGCCAGGATTTTCATAGAGCTAGCATGAAAATACTGTGGGGGTTTATTTGGGTTTGGGTAATTTTTTTTTGTCTATCCCCTGCTTTCTCAGTGGAGCTATCCACCATAATGTATGTTTCCCAAGAGATTTTTCAAACTAGTTTTAAATATCTAAAGTGATGAGACTTTGTGCACCTTTAAAATTTTATTAGACTTATGGTCAGAAGAAAACATAAACCTCTTGGGCCTTGAAAGCCCATTGCAATACAGCCATTATCCCTATAATGTCAACAGAGCTACAAAATTCTCAAGAAATAAACCTTTTAAGAACAGTTTTCCCTGCTTCATGTTTTCTTTTAAGGTCAGTGGTGCACCACTTTTTTGGAAAACGTTTCCCCTCTCTGGCCAGGTTTAGCAATGTGAAATAGAATGTATATTACTAAATGAATAGGTTTAATTTTAGACACTGAAAAAATAAATAGAAGAAGAGAGCCAGGGCAGGAATAATACCTTTCAGTTAGAAACAGACATAGTAGAAAGAAAAAGTCAGAACTTTAGTGCCAGGGGCAAAGGGGTGAAAGGCTGGCTAATATGAACCATATCCAACATCTGCCCTATTTTAATTTAGCAGGGATAAAGTTTCTTCTTTTTTATTATTAAGAAAACTTTATGTGGCAGAGAAACCCATGAGCTATGTTATCAAAACTGTTTTATTGTCACACTGAAACTTAGAACTATTAAGAATTGGTGGGGCAAAGAGATAAAAACTCCCTCTCTCTCCTTTTATACTCTGTGACAAGCCTGGGCTCGGGTCCTGCTGACTGGGATGTCCTTTTCATGTCTTTATGAAGTACTGCACTTGGGCCTGTAATATAAAGGGGAGGTTAATTGTTCAGGATGGGTCCAAATGATTGATTCTCCAGGTTAAAAAAAAAAATTAAATTTAAAAAAAATCTGAATATTTAAAGCAAAATCCTGACGCGGTGGTCGCCCTCGGAGGTGAGCGAAGGTGGTGGTGCACAAGTGTAAAGAAGGGCTGGACTGGGGACCTGTATGAGAAACAGCCCAAATTGCCAGGCTGGAACATGATCTCATTCCATCTAAAAGTTTTCCACCTCGATAGTGCAAATTCCACTATAAAATAACAAAGTATACCAAACCACATGTGAGTAGCTGTAGGAGTCAGAGAGCAAATTGGTTTCTGACAAAAGAAGGATGAATACCTTCGGATAATCTAAAGTTAAAATTTGATTGAAAGCATAACATTCCTCTAAGCATCAATATGCTTAGGATCCAAAATATGGTTATTTTATTACCAGTTAATACTTAGATCAAAGCAAAACACTGTAGCTGGAAGGGACATTCTCTCTGGAAATAAAGTTCCATGTAATTATTTCCTATTAAAAACTAAAACTGGTCTCAGATTCAAAATTTGGCTTCCTTACATGTGATATAATGCAAGCTTGTCAAGAGAGAGCAGATGTACCATTTTTCACTGTTTGCTGGTATCTCTTTGCTTTAAAGTTTTTGGTTTAGGTTTAACTCTTTGAATGTGAAATATTCTCATTCAATTTACCTCTATCACACCAAGGGGACTGTTTTGGATTATGTTGACCCATTTCTTATGATAAGAAATTAGGATTTGATATAAGCTAACATCATTTTAAATAAAGCCTGTAAATGTAAGGAGGTGGAATCTAAAGAAAATGATATGGCGATGGGTAGGCAGCTGAAAGTTAAATATTAAATTGTAAACAAGGGTTTTACTCTTGGGCTAAACAGCTCATCTTAATTCAGTTCGAGACATGGAGTTTAAAATATGCACTCAAAATACTTCCAAGAAAGCTGCAACCTTTCAAAGGAGAGAGATAAGAATGTATTTTAATTATGAGGTTATAAATATGCGATAGATTTAATTTTTTTTTACCAACCCCTAATGTGCTACATAACATTGCTCAGATGCAGTTATACGTTTATCTGTCTGTCTCTATTCTTGTCCAGGGTTTTGCTTTTATTTTATTCTTTCTCTTTTTTTTTTTTTTTTTCTTTCCCTCCTGATAGCTCAATCTCTATTTATGGCATTGCTGAGGCAGGCCCTGGGAAAAAAAAAAAAAAAGAATCTACCCTTCTGTATTTATAAACCACCACAGAATAAATAGGGAATGGTTCCTTTTTACAACTGAAGGGCTGGTATTATAAGTAGCAATATGAAATATTTAGACACATTATTTCAAGCTTCCCGGCTGCTTCTGATTCTGCTAATTATTTTTGATCTGTCACTCAGAAATAAAAAAATAAATAAATAAAACTTTAAAGAGTTCATTAGGACTGCGGAAAGGAAGAAGAGTCAGATATAAGGCAGCAATTATAATTTGGTTTTAACAGGTTTTTTTCATTTTTTGCTGACTCCTCAGCTACATTGTTTAGTGGAAGGATGGCTACAATATACTTCTACATTAAAGCCTGTTAAATAGGAAAGAAGCTGAGACATTCAGCTGGGATATTGTTTGCTAGCTCAATTAGTATCCCAAGAATTTGAAAGTACAATAAATGTATCTGAAGATCATATCTAAACATACTTACCAAAAAGTACCCACCTCTTTCAGCAGTTCAAATATTTCTGCCTTCTAACTGGGAGGAAAAAAAAAAAAAAAAAAAAAAAAAGCAGTTCGATGTGCAGGTTAAGATTGGCGTGTGGTAAGGTTTGTGTGAGATACAAAGAAATCTGTATTTCACTCAACAATTTCATTGCTTAAACATATAGTTTAGAAGCATCTTTTCCTTAAACATGTGGTTCAATAACATTTTCTTCAAAGGAACAATTCAGTGTGTTAAAAGATTTAAGAACAAAGAATGTGCTGCAAAATGCAAATTCCTCCAGTATTATACTGTGTATGCAATTATGTATGTAGGCAGATAGATATAATTTGAGAGTTATTAACTTTCAACATCAATGGTGTACCCTGAATCAATACAATGTAACTACCTATTAAAATATAAACCAGGTGTGTTCCCTGGCAAATACAGTCTGAGAAGCTTTCTAGATTTTTTTTTTTTCTTTAAAGATTACAGCTCTGTGGACAAGAAGCTCAAGAGATTGGTGCTGGTCCTAAAGATGGAGATTGCTTTGCCTTTTGCTGATGGTTCTAGAATGTTTCATTTCCTCCACGTTTGGCGGAAAAAATAATTAAAAAATAATAAACAATAATGAAATGGTGTAAAGGGGATGAATTGCCTCACAAACATCCATACATTTATGCACCTCTGGATGCTTGGGAAAAAAAGAAAAGTTCCCTATTTCCATATTTCCTTCGGCTGAAGGGAGGGAATGAAGGGAGCAGAAATTATTTTAAGCTTTGCCCTCCAGTCGGATCGACCCCTCTCGCAAATCCCTTTCTCCTGGCCGCCCTCCCTCGCTCCCCCGAGCACACAGCCCGGCGCAGTTAACCTTGGAGCGGCGCCGGGGAGGGAAGGGTTAATGAAACCCAGCTCTTTACGACCTCCAGGGTCAGACTCTTCCTATCTGCAATCTAAGGAATTAGGTAAGGAGGTTATAAGATTATAGTGAAAGGAGTTATAGGCCCTCGTAGCCTCACACCTGAACATATTGGGCTAATCCACTGGGATTCTTAAAAATCGCTTCAGCTATGGAAAACTGTTAATTAGGCTGAGTCTGTCCCGAGGTTTCCTGTTGCATTAGTGATCCAGCCGAGCTGCCTGCACTCCATAGGCTCACATGAAACGCTCTCAGTGTGCCTATACTTTTTGTCCCTTCTCCACAACTGAAATCACCATCAGCCCCTGATTTCGGGGTAAAAAATAAAAGCAAAGCTGGGGGAAAATGCAGCCCGAGAGATGAACAAAAGTCAACCCCCTCCGGTCCCTGAGCCCTGGGTGCCCGGCAGGCTATTTGCAGCTGTTTCTAACTTCGGTGTTTGTTTACAGTAGCAAAATTAGCACTTGGAGGAGAAGTGAAAAGCTGTTTTCACATCAGTTTTACTCCTCGGTTCCTAGCTTGAGATGCCTTTCCTCCCTCCCAGCAATCAGTATCATTTAAAGTACGGTACAAACTTTCTCTCGCTGCTTTGACTTAGTTCTCTGCAGTCTCATCCTGTTTTCTGCTAAAGAAAAATACGCGGAGAGAAGGTAACGTGAACACGGGCCAAACACCACGGATTAGATGCAAAAAATAATAATAATGATAATAATAATCCTGAGCATCCCCAGAGAACGTATTTTAACGTCGCATGGCAGAGCCCTGCCCTACTCCCAGCTTTCTGCCCTTTGGCACTCAGATATTTGCTTGTCTCCAGCAAAGTTTTCTTTAATCCGCCGAGACACCCCAGGGCTGTACCTGAGCCACGGCTAAATTGCTCCCTACAACCGATAAAATCCTGCAGCAGCAACTCCCCAACTTCAATACTTAGAGCAAGGGCTGGTTTTACCCATTTTGTCATTTGCAGAAATGCTGCATTTTTATTATTTTTAAAATTTTTTTTCATGCCACTTGTGGTCACCCTCGAATAGCAGTAATCTGTAGATTACATATTACGAGCCTTGTCATTACGTGGATAAAATGAGGTGGTTAAACGCTAAAATCCATTTTACTCACCACATTTGCTTGTGGGGAGGGAGGGGGGCGGGAAGGAGAGGGGAGAACAAACTTGTAGAAGGATTTAAACCCCTCGGATGGGAGCTGGATGTGCCCTCGCTTCTGCTGTCAGAGCCCTCTCTGCCTGGTGGGTACACGGGCTGCCCACCCCTCAACTTCACCTCCAAGGCAGGCGCCCGGTTACTCCAGCCCTCTCCCTCGCTCCTGAGCCTTTTGTCCCCAGTTTCGTGGTATCTCAGCTTTGCTCCACAGAGGCGACTTTTCTCTGCCTCTCCTGGATTTGCTCTGTAGCATTTCTAGGCTCCCACTCTCCAGCCTCTCCCCCCGTTTGCCTCTTTCATCTGTGTCCCTGATCCCTCTCCAGCTGATGTGATTCTTTAGAAATGTGGGTCTTATCCCGTCCCTACCTTTGCCGGCTCTGATTAGATATTATTTTTTCATTGGCTCTGCTACAATGGGTTCCTCCCTTTAATCTCTCGGTATATTTTCCCCCTCCCGGTATAACCAAATCCATGAAATTCACAGCCTCTCTCTTTGACACGACTGGTTCGTCTAATCACTCCATATCGATTTCCCTAACTCTTTTCATCCAGCTGAAGACACATTTTAAAACACTCCAAGCCAGAGTGTGCTCTTTGCTTTATACACACTAATAAAATGATTTACCCTTCTCTCTCTGCTCTCCTCACAGGAGAAAATCGTTCAAGTCGCGGCTATTTGTGTGTGATCAGTAAATATTTAGTGTGGCGACATCCTCAGCTCCTCTCCTGATCAATACGCAACCCAACAGGAGGTGGACTATTGTCCGGGTAGTGACTTGCTGAGATCTCCTTTAGATGAATTCTTTGCCCCCCCATACTGTCTGTTATGATTTATCCTCGAAGGTGACCAATAAAGAAAAACTGAGTCTTTAGAGACGTCTGTTTCTAACCTGTTTACCGTGCCATTAAAGCACCTAAGCAAGGAATGCCTTATTCATCCCCGTCTCCCATATCCCTGGGATGGGCTGACACACGCAGGGCGCTGCTGGAAAATGGGGATCAAAGCGGGCGGCCCCCGCACCGCTGCTCTGCATCCCCGAACCCCTCGATCCCCTCTTCCCGACCCTTCCAGTGAAACCCCGACCGCTCTCTGCCGTGCAGTGCCACGGCTGAAGGGCGATTCCCCGCTCGCACCCTGCAGCATCTTCGGGCACAGGGCACAGCTCAGCCTCAGCGGGTGGGAACGATGTGCCCAGGGATGGAGGGTGCCCCAGCAACTTCCAACCCACCTCCCCCCTCCTCCTCATCGCATCCCGCGGCTCTGCCTGCCCCAGGACCAGGCTGAGGCAGGGCTAGGGGCTCGGTGTTTTTTTGTTTGTTTATCTGGTTTTTTGTTTGGGGTGGTTTTTTTTTGAACGACATGGAAAATCTGTAGTGAAGAAAATAATAATAATGATGATAATAATAATGGAAATGGAGAAGAGCTTAAAGCCCGTTTCCTGTGGTTAACCATAACGAGAGCTTTCCCAGAGTGATAAAATGGGCAGCAAGAGAAGTTCGTGTGTGTATGTGTATGTTTTATCCTGATCTGCTATTTCACCCCTGGGAAAGCCAATGCCTCCCCTTGCAATTACGCCAGGGGTGTGCTGCGCCCGGAGAGATGTCCGAGGCAGCAGTGCCTGGTGTGTGGGTGCCTGTCTGATGCAGGCTGGGTGCCTCCACACAATGGCTACACAGCTATATCTGCATCGTCTGTGTGTGCTCACTCACATCATGTCCTGCAGCCCACAGAGGTGCCCAGATATTTATTTTATTCCCTTGCGTGTGCGTTTGCACCTCAGCTCTAGGTCGAAGGCGTTTATCTCTGCAAATGGACATTGCCTGCACAGGCGCTGCATAAATCCAGGGGCTGTGTATTACAGATGTGCGACTGTTATTCAAATGTAAAACCAGCTACATCCACCTGTTAACTTTGTTTAGAAACCACTTTCACTAATGGCTTTTCTCGAACTTATTCAGCCCGTTACTCGAGTATAGGAGGCAATGGAGGGGAAAAATCCATATGAAACCCTGCTCACAGCCTCTCTTCGAGAGGACACTTTCCACACCTTGCCTAGACTGGGCTCCTATAGAGCGCTTATCTCTCGAATATATCTTTATACTAATGCATACTTAATTGGTCTGTCTTGACTGTCCATATAAAACAATTTAATTAGGGTGCTTTCTGCTTTGGAAAGAAAGAAAAAAAATCTGCCCAGCATTTATTGTATTTAGCACCAATACAGGCAGAAAATGTTGCACAAGTTTTTGGTTGAAAGAGCACCTATGTGTCCATTGAAGGGCGTTGATCCGAAAAGACAGAGAGGACAAGTAAAATCGATTTGAAGCAACCCTCTCTGTCCCTTTCACACCATTCAGACACTCCATTCCTTCTAAGACAAAGACCCAGCGCCTTGGGAATGCTGGCAAGGGAGGGGGGAAAAAAGGAGAAAAAAAGGAAAAAAGAGGAGAAAAAAAAAAAAAGGAAAAAAGCTTCAATCCCCCCAAGCAAAAGGGAGAGCTCTGAAATTCCTTCATATTGCTGTTATTTACCCCCGAAGATATGTTCAACTCCAGGATTTTCTTCAATTCGGCGTCTAACACTGCTGCTGCGAGGAATGTCCCTGGAAGGGGAGGAGGTAATTATGGCTATTAGTGCTGCGAGCCCAGCCGCAACCTTGGTCACTCGCAGGCTTTTAGGGTTAAAATAGCCCTCACCTCTGACCCCTGCGGAGCAAAGTTGTAGCTATTGCCACAAGTTGGGCCAAAGTTTTCAAATCCAGGGCTGGGCAGCACCGGAGGGGGCAAACTTCTCCCTGGAATTATTTTTGGTTGGGATTTAAATCATCTTTAGTCTATTTAATTGCCTTTCCCTCCTCCTTTGGCCAAACAATCCCTTTCGGAGAGGTGGGGGGGATTTCAAAATGCCCTGCTCTCACTACCTTTCCCACTGCTCTTTCCATTTAGGTTTAATTTGGCAGATTGTTTTCAAGCATGAAAATGGTTATCATCAAACTGAATTACTGGGTCAGCCTTTCATCCAGAGATCTCTAGAATTAAAAAAAAAAAAAATTAAAAAAAAAAAAAGGGGGAGGGCAGGGGGCTCCTCCTTTAGGCTTTCCCCGCCATCACCCGTTCAGCTTTACAAAAAAAAGGAGCATTTGGAAAAATGAAGAAAGGACAAAAAGCTTGGATTTGCCTCCTGTGCTTTCTGCACACCTTCACGATCCTCCTCTGCAAGGGGGGATTTTGGAAGGGGGGGCGAGGGGTGCTCAAACTGAGGAGGGGAGGGAGCCCACAGATGCAAGTACCCCTCTGGCAATAATAAAAATTCATTCAAGTGGGCTATGTCTCCATCTTCCATGTACTGATTAGACTTAACAAGAGTGGAAACTTGTGTAGACCATATTTATGGTATTAACAAGCAGTTAAAAGATTTATCCTTCTTCTGATCAATATTGTTCGTACCCGGTCCTTCCCCCCCACACCCCCCGGGCCCTCCCCGAAGGCTGCAATGACAATCGCCTTCATACTTTTTCATCACCGATCGAGGTGGCAAAACCCTTTTGTAATTTTCATTAGCCCAGTAAACATGCAATTAACATGCAGCACTGTGGTTAACTTAATTCCTGTTTTAAGGCAAGGACAAGCAAGAAATGGAAGAGCGTTTGTTCCATTTGTCAAGTATGACACACTCCCTACCCTAACAGTTTCTTAAAATAAAAGCTCGGCTCCCCACCACCACGACCACCACCCCTCTTTCCAGAAACCCCCCACACTGATACACACACACACACAAAAAGGAGCAGGAATCCATTAGTTGGAGAGTATTCTCCTGCCAAAGGCGGTATAATGTATTCCAAATTTTCCCAAGCCCTCACTGTACCGGGGTCCCGTTCCCCCCACTCCCCCCCTCCCATCTCGGGGAAGGGGGCTGACTCGCTGATATTTCTCGTGGGTGAAAGATTCAGCCTTTTGCTAACCGTATTTTTTTTTTTTTAATAAAATAAAAACTAAACGTGCTTCCCATGACTAAAAGTTGCCATGTTTGTGAAGGGGGTGGGGAAAAATGTCTCCAAGGGTTTCAATTAGCAACAAATGATTATTGCAACGGATTTTTGGTAATGAAAAAATGTGGAGTACCTCTTTCGAGCTGGGATCTCAGGGGCAGTGAGAGAGAGAGAGAGGGGGAGAGAAGGAGAGAGAGAGAAAGAGATTGCTGATTAGCTCGGATTCTTTCCCAACTTGCTTTAGCGTGTGCTTGCGTTCCCTGCCGACCCTACACAGGACACTATATATTTTTTCCCCTTCGGTGCATGTGTTGATAGTCCAGCCTGTAGTTGTTTGCGGTTGGCTTTTTTTCCCCCCCTTTTCGGTTTGTTTTTTTTTTTTTCCCCTGCCGGGGAGGGGGGAGTGGGGAAGGGGGGGGGGGCTGAAATCCGTCGCATCCATCCTACCCCCACAGTCATTAACTTAGGAGATTTCCCTCTCTTTTTTTTTTTTCTCCCCAATTGGAAGGGTGGGTTGTGAATATTTTTCCCTTTTTTTTTTTTCTTTTCTTTTTTTTTTTTTTTTTTTTTTTTTTTTTTTTTTTAAGTCTCGCCTTTCCAGCTCCAAACAAGGTGTAGCGAGACGCTCTTCCTTCTAAGGAATGAAATGAGACAAGGATCACTCAAAGACATCTCCTACCTTGGGCTTGGGGATTTTTTCTTAAAGGCAAGGCGCACATTCCTAAGCAGCTGTGTACAAAGCCCCCCCTGAAATCTTGTCTGTGTAAAGTTAGAGTGTGTTCAGGGTGTTTTTTTTTTTCCTCTCTCTCCCAAGGCTGATCGCTAATAATACATCGAAAGCACTTCCCTTTAGGTTGTGGGAAATCTATTCCCTTCACCTTGCTTCCTTTTTTTCCCCCCCTGAAGGCTGTAACTTTACTTTTTTTTTTCTCTCTCTCTTTTTTTTTTTTTTTTTTTTTTAAATCAGTTTGCACAATCGCTTAGATAAACACCAAGAAGGAGACTTCTCTTTAATTACCCAACGCACATCTTTCTGGGGGGCAAACAGCGGTCTGAATTTTTTTTTTTATTTGTTTGTTTCACCTGCCAAACTAAAGGAGAGGTAGAAAAAGGAAGATGCAAGCGATTTGGGACCTTGAACAAGGCAAATATGGTTTTGGTATGTTTACTTATAGTTTTTTTCCTTCTTCTTTGACACTTTTTTCGGGCAATGTGTTGTGATTCTTGTGTTTCTCTTTTAAGGAAAACAAAAAATCCAAAAAAGCAAATGTTAGCTAACGTGCGTCTTAAACGATCGTTTCTAAGGTTACGTGGGTTGCTCTAAGGAGGGGAAGAGGGGAGGGGGGCAGACCCAAGTATGTGTAATTGCAGCACCATCAGTTAGCACGTCCTTTAGCTAAATAAAGCAAAGCAGCAAACAAACAAACAAGCGAACAAACCCAAGGACCGGAGCCGGCTCGCAGGTCCGAGGCAAAGCGCCTGCAAGGCATTTCCCCCGGAGCAGCGGCCGGGCGCTGCCGCCCTGCCCGGCGCCGGGGCTGCTCGGGGGGCAGCGCGGACAGACCTGCTCCGGAGGGTGGGAGGGCAGCACCAGCCTCTTAACTTAAGTGAGAGGTATTAAACTGCCCGAGATCGCGTCGCCGTGTGCAGCTGGCAGCGTTTATTTGGGGGGGAAGGAGGGAAAAAAAAAAAAAAAAAGAAAAAAGGTCGGTGGTGAAGGTAGAGCGCCGAGATCCCCTCTCCCCCTCCGGTCCCTTCCCTGGCTAAGCAAGTACAATGGAAAGAAGCTGGAATATACTCACCATCCGAAGGTGTGGTTGTTGGCAGTTCGGCTGAGGCTTTAGGCATTTATTTATTCTTTCTTTTTTTTTTTTTTTTTTTTTTAAGTATTATTGGAAAAGCTGTAGATCTGACTTTAAGCTGCAGAAGTGTTTTGCTCTGACAACAGCAAGCGAGGCACGGATCCTCGTTAAAAAAAAATCAGAAAACAGGATCTCCCCCCCCACCATCCCTTACCACTATCCATTAAAAATACCTATTCGGCACAGCTCTCGCAGAAACCCTGATGCAGAAATCTTATAGTCCGGTCTAGGAGTGCCCAAGCCAATTAATTTTAAATCCTTAGGAATTAATCAGATTAAAATGTACAGAAGTTTCATTCTCGTATGCATACGTGAGCCAAAAGTCGTTTCCCTTTAAGAGATCCTTTTCTTTTAAAGTTGAATTTTAGGCAGATAAGAGACTTACACTAGGGGGCAGCCAGATACTGTACTTGCTCCAATCTTAAGCAATTTTTTTTCCTCTCTCACAGCATATGCTCTGATTTAGCACTGTAAATTTTTCAGAGGACCCAACTCTGACAGCCCCTGGTGATTTTCAAAGTACCACAAGCCAGTGGTTAAAAATTGCATTGACTTGGAAGTTCAGAGGCACACAATAGGAGCCACTTTCCCTATTCATGGAACTTCAGTGTGGTGGAAGAGAAAAACACACACATACTACATTGAGGGAGAAGAGGAATTCATTGAATTCTGTTAGACGTAACTGCTTTCCACTGAGTTCAGAGCGAAACTCGGTATTTGTTCGATGCTGTATTCATATTGCGATTTAATATAGAAAGAATTAGAAGACTGTTAGGCAGCTTTCTGCCAGGAAAGCAGCTTCCCCCTCCTTCCTCTTCTCTTTTTGAAACCTAAAGATTTACACCGGCTCTATCCTCAACTCTATTTTAGCAAAATAAATCCTTCCACTCCCTCTCATTAAAATAAATTTACATCTGCAGTAAAATGGCAGGAGGGATGCGTTTGTTTATTTGGAAAACCAACACGGTCTCACTTTTAAACCAGAGCATTTCTATTGTCATTAGCCTCGGAGAAGGACAGTGGAGAATCTCCCCCTTCTTGCGAAGCGCTCAGGTTTCGAGGATTATTTAGCGAAATTAGCTGCAGTTCATTTTTACATTCATCTCTTCTGTCTCAACCCACTCGCAGGGGTGTTTTCAAATAAATAGCAAAGCATCTAATAGTGCTAATAGATAGTTATATCGCTGCATCCCTCGAAGAGCAAATAGTTAATCTGGGGCATTCTTCATTAATGCTTGAGCAATCAGCGTATACGGCGGCTTTTAAGCGTGTATCAATGGTTTTTCATTTTTACGATCATACGTTCAAACTATTAATATTGTGCGTCCTGTTAAAACCGCTTTCTCTTCTTATTTCTGCGTTTGTTAGGACTGCGTTTATGTTTTTTCATATGGTGAATTAATCCTGTTTACTTTGTCAGATTCGAGACAGGAAAGGTTGGTGTTGGGTTGTGGTTTGGGTTTTTTTCCTCGGGAAATTTAACATCAGCAACAATCTGTGACTATTCTGTATTTTGAACCTCCACCTTCTCCTACCCTCCCCGAAGAGTGACCTCCTCAGCTCTGGGTTGTTTGGAAATCATAAGGCAGTTCCCCACATTTTAACCAGGAAAGGTTGCTTTCCCACTTTCTGTCTTCCCAGTCTCTCCTGGTCACTGTTTCGGGCAAAGGTTATTTTTTGCTCCGTGAGGATCAATGGGATCGCTGCAGCCTTGTCTTTGAAATTGACTCGCACAAACATCTTCGCCCGTGGGGTTTGAACACACCAGGTTTCCAGGCAGGACACTCTCAAGTCGAGGTGCTTTTTACAACTTTCCAACCATCTCCGCACCTGCGGCTTTAGCCACATGTATTCTTTCTGCGGCAGAAGTGTGTGGGCATGTGGCAACATGAAAAAGTGTGTGTGAGGAGGTGAGGGGCAATTGCTCCCTTACAGACCTGTGGCCAGGTCTCTCTCCCCGCGGCCGTGCTTGGTGACCGACCGGCTGGGATGTGAGCGCTCACAGTCGCGTGTGTTCGCAGAGGAAGAATGGTCCGGCCGGGCATTTATCTGTCTATGTTAACATGTTTTCTATTTTATCTGTCCGTCCCTTCGCTTGTTCGAGTGTCTTTTGGCCATTTTCACCGGGAGACAGACTCGAGTCCCCGCTCCGCTGGCCGGTAGCTCCATTCAGCGGGAAATAAACACGGCCCCGTGCTTGGCTCTGTTACCTGTTCGCGGTACAGCACGGAGCTCGTGTCACAGTGTCGGGGTACGTGTGGTCAATGAAACCCCCAAACCGGCAAAACCCCGAAATAAAGTTAAAGGGGTTGAGCCGAGCCACGCCGCGGCGATGCCGTGCGAAAGGCACGGCTGTCACGCTCTGCGGAGCGGCGTGCCGGGCTTCGGTGCTGTCTGGAGCGGAGCCGCGGTGCCGTCGCTTCGGGGCGAGCGGGAACGAGGAGCGCTCGGGCGGAGCGGCGAAGCCCCCGCGCCCGCCGGGGCCGGGCTGTGCGAGCGGCCGGTCCCGGAGCGCCGGGCACGGGCACGCTCAGCTCGGCGCGGCTCCGCGGCCGGCCGGGGCACGGCTCGGGCGGGCGGCGGGACACGGGGCGGCCGCGGCGAGCGCAGGTGCCCGGAGCGGGGCCGGGGGCTGCGCCGTGAGACCCTCGGCGGGCGCCAGCCCGCCCTGCGCTTCCCCGACCGCTTTCGGGGGAACGCGCGGCCGCCCCTTCCCCGCGGCGGCAGCGGCAGCGCCGGGGCTCGGCTTTACTTTATTCCACGGAGTTTCACCTCGGTTCAGCGCCTGCCTTCCGCTCCGCACCCGCCGCCCCCTCCGACCGCCAGGGCCGTGCCCCGGCGGGCAGCCCCAGGTGAGGCGGCGGCGGCGGCGCCGCGCTCCGCGCGCCGGGCTCGCCCTAACCCCTGGCCCGGCGGGGAGGGGCGGGGCGAGGGCGCGGGCGGCGGGCGGCGCTGGGACCGCGCGGGCGGCGGCGGCCGCCATGGCGGGCAGCGCAAGGGCGGTGCGGGCCAATGAGGGCCGGGGGCGGGGCGCGCGCTCCTGGCCACTCAGGCGCCGGCCCGGTTGCCTTATAAGGCGCGCGGTCGCCATGGCGACGCGCGCTGAGTTGCAGCAGCCGTGTCAAAGTTCACTCTCCCGCCAGCGGGGCGAGCGGCCGGCGGGGAGCGCGCTCGCCGCTCCTCGGCCCACACGCCGCCCGCACCGCCCGCCCGCCCCGCCCCGCGCCGCCCCTCCCCGCCGCCGCGAGGGGGGAGCGGGGAGCCCTGCTTCTTTTATTTTGGGGCGGGGGTGGGGGAAGCGCTGGCGCTCTCTCCCGTGGTGATTTTTTTCCCCTCCTCCCTCCCTCCCCGGCTGAGGAGCGATGCTGCGCGCTGGGTTATGATCCTTCCCTCTCTCTCTCTCTCTCTCCCTCCTCCTCCTCCTCCTCCTCCTCCTCCTCCTCCTCTCCTCCTCCTCCTCCTCCTCCTCCTCCTCCTCCTCCCGCTCCCCTCTTTTATCATCCTGGCTGGCTGGGCGCTGCTGCGCTGGCGAGTTGACTCCTTCCTCCCCCCGCCCCGCGGCCCCCCTCCCCCTGCCCGCGCCGTGAGCACCGGCGGCGCGGAGGCGAGAGCCCACTTGCGAGGCGGCAGAAGCAGCATAAGGCAGCGCGGCGGCGGCGGCAGCGGCGGCGGGAGCGGCGGCGGCGGGAGCGGCGGCAGCAGCACCCGAGCGGCGGCGGGAGCGGGAGCGGCGGCGGGGACGCGGCGCGGCGGGAGCGGCGAACCGGCGGAACGGGGCAGAGCGGAGCAGAGCGGCGGCGCCGGAGAGGAGGAGGAACAAATAAACAATCATAATAATAATTCATAATAATCGTAATCGTAACGATAATAAGATTTTTTTTTAAACAAAAAAAAAAAAAGAGAGAGAGCGAGGAGGAAAAAAAAAAAAAGCCAACAGCCCCCACACCCCCGAGCCCAAAAGAGGGAGCGAGAGAGAGCAAGAGCGCAGCGGCCGGGCGGAGCGGCGGAGAGGAAGAATTAAAGCGAGCGAAGGAGGGAGGAGAGACAGAGCAGAGAGAGAGGAGGAAAGAGGAGGAGGAGGAAAAAAAAAGCCCACAAAAACAAAGCGATCGCAGTTGATGTTGCTGCTGCAAGCTGGACTTCCAAAAACTACGGCGAGACCGACCGCTCTCCGCGCCGAGAAGAGTCTCCTCCGCTGTGCGTGTTTTTTTCCGCTGTGTGTGTAATCTTTAACCTTTTATTCATTCTTATTTTGATGGCTTTCCTGAATGGCTGACTGCGAGCTTCCCTGGACCTGGCCCCCAGACACCCGCCTCTCCTCCTTCAACTACTCTGCTGCAGATCAGCTCTAAGAGAGAGAGAGGGAGATCTTTGAAGAGATTTTTTTTTCTCCTCTCTCTCTCTCTCTCTCCCCCTCTCTCCCCCACCCCCACCACCCCTTTACTTTGCTCTCCTGGAGCCCAGACAATCGACTCGCACCTCGCCCCCCCGCACACACACCTCCATCGCCCCGTGCTTCTGCACCTTCGCCGGTACCGGGAGATCCCCCACCCCGACCCTTCTGAAAAAAAAAAAAAAAAAAAAAAAAAGGCAAAACAACAAAAGAGAGAGAGAGGGAAAGAGAGAGAGAGAGAGGGGAGGACAAAAAAATAAAAAGACTGCTGCAAAGCTGATCTGAAAAGCAAAGCAAACAAACTTTGAAAATAAAGGGGGAACAGGAAGTTTGGCAACGGTGTCCAATAGATATGGCAATGGTAGTCGGTGCGTGGCGAGACCCCCAGGACGATGTGCCCGGAGCTCAGGGAACGCAGCCTTCGCAAGCCCCGCCGGTGCAGGGACCCCCGGCCGGGGCCCCGCACACCCCACAGACCCCGGGGCCCGGGGGCCCTCCCAGTACGCCAGCCCAGACCAACCCGCCGAGCCAGCAGAACCAAGGAGACAAGCAGCAGCAGCAGCAGCACATTGAATGTGTGGTTTGTGGGGACAAGTCTAGTGGCAAACATTATGGCCAGTTTACCTGCGAGGGTTGCAAGAGTTTCTTCAAGCGGAGTGTAAGGAGGAATCTCAGCTACACTTGTCGTGCCAACAGGAACTGTCCCATTGACCAGCACCACCGCAATCAGTGTCAGTACTGCCGCCTCAAAAAATGCCTCAAAGTTGGCATGAGACGGGAAGGTATTGGGATTTCATTTGTTTTGCAATTTTTTTTTCCACTCGCTGCGTTTTGGGGTTTGTTTGGTTTTCCTTTTTTTATTATTTTTAAATAATATATATAATTACTCTTAGCATTTTTAACCTTCCTCTCCAAACCCCAAACCCAACCAGAACCTTTCCTCCCTCCCACCCACCCCCCTCGAATAAACCAGCCAGAAACTTTCTCGTAATGAAAGAAAGCGGTGTTGGGAAGGGTGGGCAGGGAGGCAGGGGCTCTCGCATGCTTTCTCCTGCACTCGTAATTGATTTGTGTTTGTTTTGATTTTGCTGATGGAGGTTTATTGAAAGTGGATTTTTAGTTTCACGCTGCTTAGGAGCGAGATGATGATTCTGACGTGTGGTTACTTTTCCTTCGTGTTTCCTCCTGCATGCTCAGCCTTAGCCCCTGTCCCCCGAGCAGCCCTGTGTGTGTGTGTCTGTGCGTGTGTGTACACACACACACGGAGCCTCCCGAGATGCACACACACACACACATACACACATACATATATGTGTGTATATATATATCCTCCAGCACCCTGCCTTAGATTGCAATTTTACACAGGCGGTTCAAATTACTATTACAATGGGACTCACCCTACCGAGGCTCTACAGCACTCCACTGTGGATTCCCAGCCGGATTTTTCCTCCTTTAAAAATATATATACACACACACATCTCCACGCGTGTGTGTATGTATATACACACTGCCGTGTGCCTGCCTTTCCTGGTTGTTATTACCTCACTTTTCTCTTCTTCCTCTTATTTTCTTGTTCCTCCGGGAGAGGGGTAGAAGGGATGGGGTGGGGGGTGTAAGGAGCAGTCCAGAAGTAAGTGTGGGGTGCTCGGATCTCTGCAAGTGGAGTCTTTGTGATATAAAATTAGACGGGAAATGTGAGCCTGCAGTTTTCCAGTGCGTGCTCTGTGTCTGGACGCTGCTATGTAGGTTAAGGGTGAGGGGGCTTGGGACTCGCCGGGCTCCTCTCTTTGTGTTTCTGCAAGAGTAACTAACCTTGGAATACAGGCGATAACAAATATAAATCAAGCACATTTTTAGGCGTTCTCCCTTCTTGTCGTCTCTCTGCCTCTGAGCCCTTTTTCTCTCTCCTTTTTCTCTCGCTGTCACCGTGTAAATTTATTAACAAAATGAAAGGCCCACTTTCCATGGGCAGCGGTGGAAGGTGCCTTTGGATAATGCCCTCAGCCTCAACAGGGGACCTGCCGGGGATGTTGTGGGGTGATTTTACCTCCTTTGGTATTTTTTACGAGAGGGGGTGATATATAATACCAGCAGCAACAATGTATTCAGTGGGCGAGAAACGCGTGTGGGACCAGAGCCGGGGATTTCGAACTGAAGTGTTTCTTCCTTCTCCCCTCCTCCCTCCCCATCCCGCTCCCCCAGCCTCAAATCAATGAGCTGTTTTAGGTGTAATGGAGAAAAAACACACAAAGACGTATCCTGCATCTCCTGAAGGAGGGGGTGGCGGTGGAAGGGAGGGGGGATAACTGGACTGTGGTGTGTTTTGGGAAGTGTGGAGCTGGGTTCCCGCAGCAGCCCTGGCCGAGCTGCAGCGTCCCTCAGCTTTTATTGTTGCTTTGACTTGACCCGAGAACTGCGGAGCCTCGGAGCGGGGCTGGGGCTGAACTCTGGCTGGGAAAATGCATGTTCCCCCTGAAGCTGGCCGGGTCCGGGGTCACACAGGCACGCACAAGCACACAAAGCAGGCTGTATTTGAACCGATGGTCGCAATTCAGATATTAATAGCTGTAGTTTCTTCTTTATTTACTGCAGCGGTCCAGAGGGGCAGAATGCCACCCACACAGCCAACTCATGGTCAGTTCGCCTTGACAAACGGGGACCCTCTCAACTGCCATTCCTACCTATCCGGATATATCTCCCTTCTTCTGAGAGCAGAGCCCTACCCCACCTCCCGCTTTGGCAGTCAGTGCATGCAACCCAACAACATCATGGGCATCGAGAACATTTGTGAACTGGCAGCTAGGATGCTCTTCAGCGCGGTGGAGTGGGCCAGGAATATCCCCTTCTTCCCAGACCTCCAGATCACAGACCAGGTGGCCCTCCTGAGGCTGACCTGGAGCGAGTTATTTGTCCTCAACGCTGCCCAGTGCTCCATGCCCCTCCACGTAGCTCCGCTCCTGGCAGCTGCTGGCCTGCACGCTTCGCCAATGTCTGCTGACCGAGTGGTCGCCTTTATGGACCACATACGAATCTTCCAAGAGCAAGTAGAAAAACTGAAAGCATTGCATGTCGACTCTGCAGAATATAGCTGTTTAAAGGCCATAGTCCTCTTCACCTCAGGTAGGCGGCATTTCTTTGCTCCTTTTTTTTTTTTTTTTTTCTCCTTCCCCGGGCCCCCCTTGAGAACTGTTTGGTCTTGCAAAGTGTTATTGCCTGCACCCCATCCCCACTCCCTGCCCCCCGAGAACCAGCGCGGTCTCTTTTCCTTTTAGGAAGCGGTGCCCTGTGCTCTCCCCTTCAGGGCCTCGGATCCGAGCATCCCATCTTCCAGGGAGCACAAATCAGAAAAAAATAAAATAAAAATAAAATACACACACGCACTATTTTATTTTAAAAAAAAAAAAAAAAAAAAAGACAGCCAAAATACACCCCAACCCTAGCTGAATAGTGCTGGGGAATGGGAAAGAATGGCCCGGGAAGAGGCACCTATTCTCCACGAGAGACTGTGCTCTTCCCATTGAAAATAATATTTTATTTAACAGTATAGCTCTGGGTTGTTGCATTTAATGACATGCATCTGAACAGCAGCAAAATCTGTTTGATGTTGTTAAATACAAGTCGTCCTATCAGTGAAATCACTTTAAAAAGAGGATCATTTTATGGGCAGCCAGGAAGGGAAAAAAGCCCTGCAGGATTAAAAATTGAATTAAAAAAAAAAAAAAGTTAAATGCACAAATCTGAGTTTAAAATATGTTCCCTGCCATCTCATAAAATAAAATAAATCAACTTTGCAAAGAGCTGTCTCTGATTTAAACAGAATGTGGCAGTGAGCAGTTCTGTGTCATTTAAGCTAAGGGGAAAAGTTTGCATTTGTACCCAGCAGGAACTGCATAGTCCAAAGCGAGTAGCGGGTGCGAAAAGATCATTACCATAAGTAGACAGGGATAGTATGGAAAAGTAAGAGGAGGCTGAAGCTGCCGCTCTGCAGTGTAATTCCGGGGTGGCACAACCATGACTCTCCCGAGGAAAAGACCTCGAGGTGTTTCTTAGATAATCAAAGGGGGAAATATGTGTCAACTTTTGCTGCCTAGAAATAGTGCATGAGTTATAAAGCAATAATTGAGTGCGTTGTGAAATCTAATTAGCTTGCACTAGAGTTTAACCTGGGTGAGTAATAATCCTGATATTAACTCTGGAGGCTAAATTTTTTTTTTTTTTTTCTTCTGAGGGGAAAAAAAAATCTGCTCGCTAATTTGTGCAATACGTTATCTCAGATCACTAACTTTGAGGCTGCACCGGCAACCCAGTGTGCTGGAGCCCTCGAAGTTTGGGGATTAAATTTAAAAATACATATATTTCTCCTGTAACTCATTTGGACGCTTGGGAAAGTGGCCACGCGATAAACATATGAATGGAAGCAGGACCTGCAAAATAATTACTCATCAGAGTTTTTTAAAGCCTGATATCAGGAAACAGGAAAAAAATGTAGTTTATGTGGGAAAAGAAGGGCTCACAATCCATTCCTTGTTGTGTTAAAGGGGGTCTGGGGAACGAAGTCATTTTCTGGACTTTGTCCAGGTTCTGGGTCGTGACCTAAACTTCCTTTTATATATTATTGCTTTACACATAAAAACTTCTCTTTTTTTTTTTTTTTTTTTTCCTCCCTCCACCCCCCCCCCCAAATTACTCGTGCTAAATCCTAAGGTGATCAATGAGCAGGGCACTTCTAGCCACAGGGAGACAGGGATCCCGAGTGGGAAGGGGTGTCCATGGGGCGCTTATTTTATTTTTCTATCATTTTTCTAGGATGCATTTTCCTCTCCCTCGCTCAGCCGCTCAGCGAGGATCCCACACACGCTCACATCCCTCCCCAGCCCCTGCCCAGCTCACACCCACACCAAGGAGTTTATTTCCAATCCTGCCTTTTCTCCCAAATCACTTTTTTTTTTTTTTTTTTTTTTTTTTTTTTTTGAGCCTTCTGAGAAAACAATCGTCCGATCCTGTCGTAACTGTTTAATTTATGACTATTTTCAAAATGGGAGGCCTGGCGTGTAAATTGCCTCCCAACTAGATAAACGTTTCTTGTTATCTGATTCTGGGGAAGACAGCCACATGCAAAAAAATATAGGGTGATGCTTGCAGCTTCTGCAGCACCCCAATAACCCTCCCTGATGTAAAGCAGACGTACATAGATGCATATAATGTTTGCTGCAGCCTCTTTTAAGAGGGAGGGGGGAAAAATCTGGGTTCTAATGACTCGCAGAATATGCATGTGTTAGCCCTGTGCCTAGGAAAGCCACAGGGAGGTCAGGTCACAACCTGTGCTCTTTCAGCACAGACGTCTCTGATTTAAAGGGAACTTATTGTATTTTAGCGTATCAGGGAAAAAAAAAAAAAAAAAAGAAAAAAAAAAAGAGAGAAAAATGTCCAGACCCTATCAGGGAGTTTGCTTCTTGTAAGGGCCTTTAGGTTTAAAAAGAAGAAGAAGAGGAAAAAAAAAAGAGGGGGGAGTGGAGGGGGGGGAAGAAAGAAAGAGAAAAGAAAAGAGGGGGGAAAAGAAACAGCTCAAATGAACAGAGAGATCACAGTTTGCATGGCTGCCTCTGAATAGGCTAAACTGACAAGATCAGTTTTAAAGGGCCACTTAAATCAGTTTCAAAGACTGAAGAAAAACGCGTTGTCTTCTTTGGGGGAGAATCTGTTGCTGGATCCGGGGCGCCATTATCTTTGGCTGGGCCAGTTTTTTATTATTATTATGATTTCTATCACTATGAGTAGTATTCCTTCTCATTGCAGGGTTAGGCTCTCCCCAATTATTTTCCAAGGAGCGGGGGTGTGGAGAAATAGTGGCTCCCTTTCCCCGCTTTTGACTCAAGGCTTCCCCGCCCCCCCAGCCTTTCCCCCAAAAAATACAGATATATGAAATTAGGCTTGGCCAGCAGCTCCTTGCCAACACCTCAGGTCTGTCGTGCCATTACAAATCTCGACTCTGGGAGCTGTGCTCAGTCCTAAAGGAGACCCTCTAAAAAAGAGAGAAATACAAACACACACACATGCACAGAGAGATTGTCCCTTCTGGTAAAACCCACTTAAACTCTGGGGGGCGAGGTGATGGCGCACGATCGACTCTTAAACCTAGACATTTAAAAAAAAAATCTCAAAAATTTTTAAAAAACACAAACCACCAAAACCTTTTTAATCTGATGATTGCTTTCTTTTTTTTTTTTTTTTTTTTTCTTTTTTTTTTTTTTTTTTTTAATACACTTTCTTCTAGATGCCTGTGGTCTCTCTGATGTAGCCCATGTTGAAAGTTTACAGGAGAAGTCACAGTGTGCTTTGGAAGAGTATGTTAGGAGCCAGTATCCCAACCAGCCAACACGATTCGGGAAGCTATTACTACGTCTCCCCTCCCTTCGCACTGTCTCCTCTTCTGTCATAGAGCAATTGTTTTTCGTCCGTTTGGTAGGTAAAACCCCCATAGAAACCCTAATCAGGGATATGTTACTGTCTGGCAGCAGTTTTAACTGGCCTTACATGTCCATTCAATAAAACATTCAAGAGAGAGAGAGAGAGAGAAAAAAAAAAAAAAAAAAAAGACAAAAAAAAAAAATAAATTCGAAATTGTGAAGGGAGATGAGAGTGAAAGGAAAGCAAATGACATTTGGGTTCTGGTTGTTTCTTAAATTTCCTTCTGCTAAGAAAGGATGTAAAAGGATGTTACAAGTTTGCTAAGAGAAGACAGGAAAAAAATAATGGACTGTGAATTAAAAAAAGAGACTGTCAAATGAACTTTTACAGAATGCATTAAAAACTCCCGTGTCGTTCAGAAAAAAAAACTTGCTACTTATCATTTTTTTTTGTAAAAAATTAAAAAGAGGGAAAGAAAAAAGAAAGAAGAAGAAAAGAAACGATGGTGGGCTTTTTCTTTTTTTCTTTTTTCTTCTTTTTTTTTCTTTTTTTTTGGGGTAAACTTTTTAAAAAATCTCGCTTAAAGTGCATTTAAAGGAAATTTGGAGTAAATTAGCAGAACGGAAGAAAGTAAGTCTTTTTTTTCCAAATTATTAATTGTCCTATGTGTCTATGTACCTATAGCTGTTCTTTTTTGTATTTCTCTGGTTTCAAACCAGTTTATTCTGTGGTTCTATAATAATTTTTGATATAACCTTGGCTTCTTTAAAAAAAAATAAACTGTGTATCCTTAAAATATATGTTCTGAAAGAATTAAAACTGAGTCCACGAAAGTATCATAGGAAGAAAGGAAAAGAGAAAAAAAAAAAAACCTCAACAACACAATGATGGAAGCGCACTTAAGGTGGTGACCCAAAATCTAGCTTGAAGCTGAGAGAGCTATAATTATATAGACCCGAATGAACCACACGTGTCATATAACTCCCCCCAAATCTAGGTTTTTTGATATTTCGGACAGAAAATGAACTGTGGGGATTTATTATAGGTAGAAGGATTTTGTGTCCAAGACACACTACGGTTTTGATTTAAAAAAAAATACAAAAAAACAAAAAAACAAAAAAAACCAAGCAAACAAGCAAAGTGAACTTTTGTAATTTGAATTGGGTTCCACATAGTTCATCATGAATTGTTATTAAACTCCTCTATCTGTTTGTATATTTGCAAGCCCTTTGTATTATAATAATTGTTGATATTTTCCCTTTTTAAAAAATACCATTGAAATCAGCATGACAAAATAACACTGTTGGCACTTATAGATAACGTGATTGATTCAGTATCTTAGAGTTTACAGTTTTGTGTTTAAAAAACTGAAGGTTTTTTTTTTTTTTTAAGTGCAACATTTCTGTATACTGTAAAAGTTATAATAACTGAACTGTTTGGTCGAGTCTTTGTGTGTTATATTCCAAGGAAAATTGAAAGTATTCAGAAATTAAAATATTATTTGATATCTGAAACTTGTTTGGCTGTCATAAATGTCTTTCAGAAACCACATTACTTCTCTATAGTTTGCAGTCATTTAAATCCATAGGCGATTGATTTGTTTACTTGTCACAGTAAGTTTGTAGCAGATGTATTGTAGTGTATTTACCTGTTTAATTCCGGGATGGGGGTGGAGGACTTAAGTTCGTGGTTTATCTCTGGTTTTAGGAAGTACTATGCTGAAATGGTAAACCATCAACCCCCACTCATCTAATCCTCCTGTTAATTAAAAATGGATTTTCTGGAAAAAAAAAAAAAAAAAAAAAGGCCCTTATTTTTGTCACACTTAAGTGCCTGCGTAGGAAAGGTATTGTTGTGAAAAAGTATTAGAAATCTGGAGATCAGTATCTATTTTATGATCAGAATGGGGCGAAAAATCTTTTGTAAATGTCTGACATACGCGCACAAGATCATTCAAGCAAGGTAATAGCAGTATTGTAAATATAGGTCAGTTGTTTGCAATGAGTTTTCTTTAAGTATGTGTGATTTTTTATAATACTCCGTAGTTGCCATCTATCGTTGTCATTGAGAGGTCTTCAAATGGAGTGGCTTTAGCTTCTAGCACTGAGGAGTCGGTTTTTAATGTATATATACTCTCAAGTGGATTTTTTTTTTTTTTTACCTTAGACTGTGAAAGCATGACCACAGGTCATCTCTCTCTTTTACATATGGGCTATATGTCTGTGTGTATGCTGGCACACAGACACGCGTGGGCGTCCCTGGCTGTCCCCTGTGGAGGCACAGGGCCCTCTCCTGCAGCCCTGGCACGGGCACAGCTCCCACCGGGAGTGGGACCTGCCTGGGCGGGTGGCACAGCACCGGACACACCACTGGGGAACTCAGTGCTATCCCGAGCAGGCAAAAAAAACCCCACAAAATAACCCAACCCAAACCTGAAGGAAGGCAAGATGATGTGGTTTTTGCAAGGGGTTGATATTTTATTTCGTGTGTGTGCGTGTCATTTTTTTTTTTCTTTTCTTTCTCTCTCCCCCGCCCGCCCTCCCCTTGGTCTATAGCAGATGCTTTGTATGTGAAAGCTTGCAATTTTGTTCTTGTCTGAGGCTTCCCCCTCTCCCTTTTTACCACACGTAACTACACCATGTTGTGGTTTCACAAAAAGAGAGAGAGGGAGGGAGAGAGATCGTTCTGTAAAGTCGATTAAACCCTGATCTTTAGTGTGTTCCAGTTAGACACATCTGTACTGGGGGCTGAGGGGCGAATGACTGTGAATTTGAGCAGAGTTTTACATCTGAATCATGGCTCCTTTTCTATAAATATATAAATATATATAAATATATAAATATACTATTATTGCAGGGGAATTGCTGACCTCTAGATTTAGCTTTTTCTATTGCAAGTGCTATCCATGTGAGTGTGTGTGTGTGAAGTTTTTATGCTTACTAAGAACACAGGATCTTGACTTGTTTGTTTTGTGTTAGTTTATTGTAAACAACCATTTGTTGTAAATTGTTATTGGCATTAAATTATAATTTATGATTTTCAAATCCAAAACATTCTCTGCTTTTTATGTTTTAAAGCCTGTAAGCTATCTCTGTATTTATAAGTTTCTTGCAGCGAGCTTTGGTTCACAGAGAATAATAGTAAACAGAAAATGCACCAGGGTTAAATAAAAACACACACACACGCACGCACACACACAAGCCCCGTGTATATATGTTTGGAATGCTCAGAGGAGGATTTGTTTAGGGACTTCAGTTAGTTTTAAGTTTATAGCATTTAAAGAAAGTTTTTCTTTTCATGCTGAGTTAGAACAAAAGATCTATCCAAAGATTGAATTGGACAAAAGAGGAGGGTTGGGATCGAGAAGCTTGTTCTATGTTGAATTGAGGAGATCCCTTTTTTTTTTTTTTTTTTTTTAAGAAAAGAAAAAAAAAAAAAAAAAAAAAGCTGTTAAACATGGCGACTCTTTCCCTCTAAGTGTCTAATTTATTTTTTTCCTTGCGATTCCCCCCTTGCCAACCCTCCCTTTTATTATATTTTCTGCTTTAATCCGATCTTAGCTCGTTCTATTCCTTCCCCCCCACCCCTGCCACCGGGACTGGCGGGGAAAGACCCAAGGGCGACCCGGAACGACAGCGAGAGCTGCGGAGCCGCCCGCGGTGCAACCCTCAGCTCGGGAAAGGTCTTCTTCGCCCCCCCCTTCCCCTTCCTCCTCCTCCTCCTCCGCTCTGCTCTCCCCTCCCCGCTCCGCTCTCCCAAACCTCCCCCGGCCCCGCCGGGGGGCGGCGGCCCCGCGGGGCGCGGAGGGGGCGCGGGCGGAGGCGGCTCCCCAAGTTCAGACAAAAGCGGGGGCTGGGGCCGGAGGAGGCGCCGGGCGGGCGGTGCCAGCCCCTGGTGTGAGCGAGCGTGTGTGTGAATGAGCGTGTGTAAGTGTGTGCAGCCGCGCGTGTGTCCGTGCGCCGCTCCGTGCGCGCCCGTCCCTCCGCGCCCGCGGAGCCGCGCGCGGGGCTCTGCCCTGGGGCCGCGCCGGGCCGCTGGGAGCCTTTTTGGAGGTTGTTGGTTTGGTTTTTTTTTTTTTTTTTTTTTCTTGGAGGTTTTTGGAGGTTTGGAGGTTCGGAAGAGCAGCGGCGGGGATGGAGGAGCGGGGAGCGCGCAGAGCGCTGCGCGGGCGCGGAGAGACGCGTGGGAAAGTGCGCGGAGCCAACATGGCGGCCCCGCGGCCGGAGCTCGCCCCGCGCACCGGGGGCCCCGCGGGCCCGTCCGCGCCCGCGCAGCGCTCGGGCCGCTCGGGCAGCCGGGGCCGGGGCCGCGGCCGCGGGCGGCGCTCCCCGAGCCCGTATCCCATCCGCATGTCAATGACCTGTGGAAGCATCTCCCCGTGCGAGCGCCGCGCGGTGCAGCGGGGTCACACCGACCCCGGCTGGGATAGCGGGGTGCGCGCCCGCAGGCAGAGCGGCATCCTCGGGACGGGCCGAAAAAGGGATGGGGGATAGGGACAAAAAAAAAAAAAAAAAAGAAGAAAAGAGGGAGGAAAAAAAGAGGGATAGCGAGGAAAAGGCAAGGATGTTTCGAGGCGTTCCGTAACCGCCGCTGATAACGAGCGGGATGTGGGAATGGTGATGGGTTTCATTTTTATTTCTTTCTCCCTCTCTCTCTCTCTTTTTTTTTTTTTTTTTTTTTTTTTTAATTAAAACTTTAGTGGGTCCTGGGGATCGCGCTCGCTTCGCTTTGCTTTGTAGAATGGAAAGAGATACACGGAGAAATGCAGGCCTTGTCAGGATTTATTGAAGTTGGGTTTAAAAAACGTGCTTCAGATGATTTTTCCCATTTTCTCAGATTTCAAAGGCTCCCCGCAGTGCGGCTGCCTAATTAATGGTGAAATTCAACTAAATCTAATTATGCAGTAATTTTAAAGCAGTTAGTCCTGGGCGCTGCTTTGTAATAGGAACCCAGTTTTTAAAGTTTGCTTAATGTGTTGGTTTAGGGAGCTGGGGAGGAGAAGAGTGTAAGGGACAGAGCTGTGGGGTTGGTTATTTTCCTTTCCCCTTCTCCCCTTCCCCCCCTCCCCGCTTTTGTAAAGCAAAGAAATGCAAAATATAAACCCAAAACAGCCAGCGAAAGGCAAGGAGAGAGGCTGTGTTATCCCCTCGTATGTGATACGGGTATTGAGTGAGAAGCACCAGCGAAAGTGTAAATAACACAGTACTTAATAGGGACCATAAAGGTATTCCTGGCCTGTGGATTTCCAAGTGCCGAGCTGTTTTAGAGAGGATCTTGAATCCTGCGGTAATAAAGGGACAACGGAGACACACAGCGTCTCTTCTTGGGAAATAGAAACCAGATTTCTGCTATTGAACATCTATTGTCATTAAGAGGAGAGGCTTGTGCTCGCGAAGTTATAAATCTTATCACCCTTTTGATAACACAGTTGTAATCAGTTAGCATCGCATTCAAACCCAGTTGTAAAACTGCCTAATTTAATATGTCATACATGTCATTAAAACTTTATTTTTCCCACTTCTCTTTTTTTACCCCCTCTCTCTACCCATCCCCCCCCCCAAGTAAAATGTCAACAGATCTGGCTGGTAACGTGCAGCAGGGAGAGCCCGAGGTGGCTGCGCTGCTCCGGGGGCGAGCCCGGTGCTATGATGAAGAGGGTTTGCTTTCTTCCCATCTAGGTAATCGGAAGCGTTTCTATCATATTGGAAGTATAGGGGGGAAAAATAATAATAAAAATAAAGGGGGGTGGGAGGCAAGGGAGAGAGGAAAATGAAATCCTTCTCCTTCCTTCAGAATTGCCATCGCTCAATGAAGTTCTTTGAAAGAAACTTGTCTTATGATTAGCTAAGCAAACACATCTGCTTTCCTAGTTTGGGCTTAGCTAATTATCAAAACAAAGGGACCGTTTCTTCTTCTACCTTGCTGGAAAGAAGATGTTATTTCAGGAGTCCTGTCCCTCCTCCCCCCCCTCATTCACACACACACGCAGCCCCCGTCCCAGCCCTTCCCAGCGAAGCACCACGCTCCTTTTATTGGGATTACCGATGGGGAAATGAGTTTGCGCACTCCTCTTCCTAATGTTAAGCTTTATCATTACCTTCCTTGGAACAATATTTTTTCAACCAAATGTCCCTGCGGCAGGGCAGAGGGTGGAGGTGGGAAGGGGAAGGGAGGAGGGGGAAGGTGGTTTTGAATTGCGGACCAACTTCGCAGCTATTTGAATCAAGGCTGCACTCGGTTGATTTTAGTTGACAGAGCGTGTGTTGAAGCTGAACTCTATAATTTGCACTTCTGTTCTTTTATTAGACTTGGACAACGAACTAATGAGCTTTCCCCCACCACTGTGTCACTTGTATTTATTTTCTTTCGGAAACTTTTAGATACAAGGAGTGCTCTCGCAAAAGGGCAGAGGTGGAGGGAAGGTTTCGCGTGGTGGCTATTTATTTATTTATTTTCCTGGAGGTATAGGGATCAACTCTGTGCTTGTGCGGATGTGTCTGTGTGTGTGTGTGTGTGTCCCTGTCCCCGGTGAAAGGCGACCCACGGGGTGTTAGAGGAGGAGAAGGTCCGAGCTACATGTGTTATCCGGGCGATGCTGCCCTTGGAGTGACTCGGGTGGTGGGAAGGTAACGCGGAGGCGATCCTTGCAAGACGCTCGGAAAAAAACCCAAATATATGTGTGTGTGTGTATAAATCATTGGTCCTGAGGCAGAGGCTCCGCGGTGCGGGCGCGCTGTGGAGCGGAGGGCAGTGAGCGGCGTGAACCCGAATTTGATCAGATCTCTGCAGGAGCGGGTTAACTTCATAAAAGCGAGAGGTGGCTTTAAACATGTACCTGAGAGACGGTGGAAGGAAGGGGCTTGAAAGAAAATAGCAAGGTTTAAAATATACATATATATTTAAGAAAGGGAGAAAAAGCCCAAAGGAAGGGATTCCGCACACACAAAAAGGAGGGTGAAATGTTTGTCACTACGTGCCCACCAACGCATGAAGCCGTATCCATCGCTCGGAGCCTGCTCCATCCGTGCGAGTCGTGAGATATTTTGAATTTTGATTCCAGCGTGTTTTCTTTGAACTGGGCCTTTCGGTTTATTAAGGCAGGAAGAGGAACTCAGCAATCCTCTTTGAAACACGCTTGGTTTAACTATTTTACACAAGTTTGCCCAGGTCCCTGGAGATTCTCCAGTTGAAGAAGATTGAAATTAGAGTTAAAAGCTGGCGGGGGGGAGGTGTGGGGGGTGTAAGAGGGGTAAGGGGGTGGAGGGCGAGTGTGGAAGAGGGTGATGCATCTATTGTAAATGCTCTCCTGTATTCTTGTGTGTTGGGGAATGGAACAGAAATCTGCGTCGCCTTGTTTGATCCATACGCGCGCATCTGCGTGTCCAAGTGCATGGCTCATACTCTATATGGAGACATGCACACACATCTATAGGCCACGATTAATATTCCCAGAAATGCAGGAGAAAAAAGCTGGCATTTAGCGGCCATACGGAGAGGCGCACGCTGCCTGGTTCCCAGCAGCTTCACTCCCAAACTTTGCCTTTTCTTTTGTTTTCTTTTCTTTATTCTTTTTCCCCCTCCTTCTTGTAAATTGCTGTTAACGTGTGTCTTTATGTTCTGTCTATAACTAGGATGTAATCAGGCGCCCCATGTCTCTCTCTGAAAGCATTTAATAAATGTCTATTAAAGCGCTACAAATGTAAGATAAATTTAGTGGCGCTGCTGTCTCCCTGTATCCAAACGGTAATGATGGATTTATCAACAGGGATTCGCCTTCAGCGCGGTGAGAGAGATTTACTCAACAAATAAGTCGGAAAAGCACCCACCCAAATACAATCATTTATACAGAAACTGATTTCTTTACAGCACCACAGATTCGAGGGAACATACAGCTTATTGCCTTTTTTCCCCTTCGCTTTTTCTTTTTTTTTTTTTTTTTTTCCTTTTTTTCACCCGTCCTCCTTTTTCCCCCCTCCTTTTAAACATAATCAGTGGAGCTGGGAGCGTGTGTCTGTCTCTGTTTTGGGAGTGTTTTCTTGCTTATTGCTGGTGGAAGCTCCCAGACTCGATCAAACCCGGATCAATGCCTAATTTCTCGGCATCACCCTCTCTCTTCTCTCCCCCATTTTCACGTAATTTTTTTCCTTCAGCCCCAAAATATCGACGATGCGTGTACTCGGTATCAAAACCCGTCGAGTTTCGAAGTCTAAGATGAATAATAAAAGAGGGGAAAATTGTCCCTGAATTATCTGCGTGTCGCTTCATAAATGCTTGCGAGCGGCTCTCAGGAGCCACACCACCTCGCAGAGATGCTGCCTACCTCTGCTGAAATCTCTCTCCTTTTCTTAGCCTTTGCTTTGAACCCTACCCAATAGCCTGCACGCGAATAAAAGGAATGAACTCAGAAAGAAGCACCATTCATTGTTGGATTCAAGCACTGTCCAAAAAAAAAAAAAAAAATTACTGAAATGCAGCCACATAGCGCCCTTAAGATTATTTCCCTTTCCTAGAAAGTAGCTCCTAACCTCAGATTTCTGCCCCCTCCCCCTTCTTCCCTGGTTTTATCCCCCCCCTCCCCCCCCACGCATACACACACACCCTTGACCACATCTTTCTCCGATTCGCCTTGGAGAAAAAAAAATTGCATGTGCTGATGTGATGGAGCCCTTTAAACAACGGGCATGTGAGAGCTGTATTCACTCTGAAGCATTAACCCTATTTTCTGAATTTCCTTCCTTTCAAATAGCTGCTCGTATCTTACTATCCTGGATCCCTGATTTAAACATCCTCAGCTCTAGGAGCTTGTTAGATACATCTACATTTTAATTTAATTTAATTTCGGTATTGTACTTAAAGCAACAATAAATAAACCCGAGAACTTGTGTTTTCCTTTGCAGAGAGTTTTTTATTCTTCTCCAGAAATTTCATTGAGATGTCTCTGTACTTTGTTTGTCAGTTATCTTTGTTCCTTTTAAATAAAGGGCTTTTAAATGGACTTATTGCTCCCAGCGTGGGTTCTTCTCTCTAAATGTTAGAAAATTGTGCCATCTACCCGCTATTCTAAGTACTGTCACACTCGGAGACCTCCAAGGACCTTCCAGCCCCAACTTCAATACAACTGTGTCAAAGGGTGCCTAGTAGCGAGAGGAGAAAGGTTTGCGTGGATTTTACAGATTTCCAGTCTGAATCGCTCTCTGAAGCGCCAAAATGATCTGCAAAGATGCAGTTGGCTTCCTTTGATGGCTGGCGCTCCGGCCCCAGCTCCAACCCAAGCCTTTGCAGGAACTAATGAAGCCTCCCTGCCTTTAGCTACATCGCACTTTCTCTCCAGTGCATAGTTTTCCTGCTAATTTTAGACACGAAAAGTGTGGGTGTGCAGGGAAAGGGGGGAGGGGGCAGTCAGTCTTCTGTCGTAATTTTTTTTTTTTTAAGAGAAATAGTCAGATATTTATAGCCACGGCCTCTAATGCTGAAAATATAGTGTTGTTAATTGAAAAAAAGTTCGCTTGCTGGGGTTGGTTCTGGCTGATTAGCTGAGGATGCTGCTGGCTGTGTTTCCAAGGGCGGGATGAGCAAAACAGAAATGTATATAAACTTTACAGGCCTTTTTATCTCCACCCCAATACTTTGCACAGTAACCCAGTTTTACCTCATTACCCCAACTGGAACATTAGTGCTCAGGTTTAAAATTAGATATCAAAATCTTTCTTGCTCGTGGGTAAGTAGAAATAGTTGGGAAGGTGTTTTTTTTTTTTTTTTTTTTTTTTTCTCCACTAAAACTTAAAATCAGAAGTGCCTTCTGAATCAGTTAAAACGGATTACAAATTTCCAGGTTTCTGTAATAATGTGGTTACATGTCTTCGAAATTATTTTTGCATCTCTTAGGAATATCAGGAGAGAAATGAGAGTGTCGGACGAGTATTTATGTGCGGGGAAAAAACAGTGATACGCTTTGTGACTTTTATGACTTGTTTCACACTGTTCGAGAAATGGAGTTTCAAGCAATGTACAATTAAAACTATATTGCTGTTTGGATAAATTCCAAGAAACTTCAGAATCAATTAGTTTAGATCCTTGAATACTTGTTGCTAATACGTATAAATACGTATATATGTATATATATATGATATCAAAGAGCAAGGCAAACTTGCCAAGGACTGCTCTGCTCCAGATGTAATTTTTAAGTCCCTGCTGTATAGATCGGAGAAGCTGCACAGAATCGCTTCTCCGATTTCTCATTTTTCATTTATTCCCGTCAGAATATCCAGGCATCACAGAATCATTTTTCTCTCCCTTTTTTCCGCCCCCCCTCCCACACCCCTGCCCAATCCCCTCTTTCGTGCCCTTTCGAGTTTTCAGGGCAGTTTCGCGATTTGGTTTTTTATTGTTGTTTGTTTGTTTGTTTTTCCGTTTGATACTTCCCAGTGTGTTTTTAACCATTCCCGTGATTATTTCTATTTGTCAGGTACTAGGGTTAAAACTTTATCCTTCGCTACCCACAAACTGCCGCCCCGCAGGCGAAGCCACATTCAGCCACTCTTAATTCCCAGGTTTAAAGATAATCCTAATTTTGAAAGCGGCTTCACCAGCCGCTCTCTTCCCTTGATCACAAACTGTTTAGTCATCTTAAGTGCGATTTTCCATCTTTCTCCAATTTTATTTCCCCCTTGCCCCAGAGCCTTTTCCAGACCACATTTCTGGCGGCTGAGGCTGGCGGTGGGAGCGGGCTGCTCCCCACCCGCTGCAGGGCTCTGGCGTTGGGGCCGCAGCGGCTGGGGCTCAGCTCCTGGCACCCCAAATCACCCCAGTGCCTTCCGTTTCTTCCTCGGAGATCATTGTCCCTCCCTATTCTTTGCAACGTTTATTTTTCTGGTCAAGAAAGTCGTCCCCCGCTGCAGATGTAATGGATTCCACTCGCAGGTTTTCCTTCCTGCAGAATCTAATCTCAGCCAACAAGTTTCTGCCTTAACTCCTGCATCGTTATTAATGAACGACGGCTGGAAATTAACTGTACAGTGACCTCAAATTTCATCTTCTCGACAGACAGTTTAATTTAGCCTTTAAAAGAAGCTAGAAAAATTTTAAGATCACAAAAGTAAAAATAATGATAATAATAGTAATAACTCTGACAGAAGAATATTCAAAATATCTTGAAGATAAAGCCTTAAATGAGACATTTGACATCCAAACTAGTTTTTGCATCGACACTGCAAGAGGCTCAAAAGAGGAGTGAGAGGAAGGGCTGCCATCCAGCAAAGTTTGCTGGACTTTATTCAGATAAAACTCGATCTTTCCTCGCTGAATCCAATGGCGAGCTTGTACAATAGGAGGCAGGTCAGAGCACATCACACTGCCCATATTGTCTTCTGAAACATGGGAAGAACACTGCCACTTTCCTCAGCTGCCTTTAAAAAAAATATTTTTATTATGTTCCATGCCTGATAGACATCCCCTCCCCGCTCGTGTTTTGACTTCCTAGTCCCTTTATAGGAGGATGATTCATTTTGCACTGTCACTATTTTCAATTTTGTGGGTTTACTGATGTCTTACTAAAAAAAAAAAAGAAGTACACTTTTCCTACCCCAAAGGTCTCATTAGCCTCCGCTGGCTGCTTTTTAGACAGCAGCTCAGTCTCTCTCCTCCAGCTGAATTTGTCCAACCCCTTCATCTTCTCATGTTTTATTTCGAGGTCTCACCGAAAAAAAACCATTAAATCCCCAAAAGGTCAGCCTCTCCCGGCTGTAATATCCCCGCAAGCCTCCCGCAGCCCCGAGGTTCGGTCGCTGCTCCGGCTCGATGCCGTTCCGGGGATGTGGCAGCCCCGGGGAGCGGCGGGGCCGGGGCTCCGGGCGGGTCGGGCTGCGGGGCCGGGGCTCCGCAGCCTCCCCCGGGACAGCCCCGGCCGCAGCCCCAGCACCTTCCGCTCTCTGTATCCTCGCACGCTCTGGCGAGACCTTAATGTTGTTGATACTACTATTATTATTATTATTATTATTATTATTATTATTATTATTATTATTATTATTACTGATATTCAAATGGGTGCCTGTTTGTCCCCGCCACCAGCGTGTTTCAGAGCGATTATCTCATATCTTTCCTGCAGCAGTAAGCTATCCTTCAGCCCCGGGTCAGGCATTGATCTCTCTGCAATGTAACAAACGGCCGGGTTAATTTTCCCTCATTACCATTTCCATAGCCCAGGCTCCACACACAGGACGGAGCCCTCCAGCCCGCAGCCGCTGTGTGCGGCTTAGGGCGCGCACACGGACACACACCCGGACAGACGGACACGGGGACATGTGTCGTGACAGCGCCCCAAACCGTCCCAGCACCCCCGGCAGCGCGGGGCGCGCTCGCTGCCTTTCTCTCCCGTGTCACCTTGCCTGACCCCCCCTCTTTGTACGGATTTGGGGTTTTCTTTGGGGTTGTATTATTTTTTAAACGTTGTTCTGCTCGTTATAAATTAGAAGGATTTTTTTTTCTTGCTCACCCCGTTTACTTCTTAATCTTTTTTTTTTTTTTTTTTTTTTTTTTCCATCGAGTCTTTTCATTCACTGGTTGCAAAAGAAAAGGGGTTGGTCAACACCAAAATGGCAAAGTTCAGCTTGGAGAAAAAAAAAAACAACAAAAAACCTCCAGCTACCTACAAAGGGGCTCAGGGCTTTGTAATGGCAGAAAGAAACAAAAATGAAAGGAAAATTGCAGTTGAGGCTAAAGTGTGAGAGTGTGTTTGTGTGTATGTATATCTGTGTGTATTTTTAAAGGTTTCTTTGAACTGCCTTTGTGCTGACTAGGCAAAGCTCCTTGCCAATGCTAGTCACGGTTTAAGGAACTTTGAGTTAACCTCTTATATCGAATGAATCTTTTCATTTGGAAACCAATAAATCTCAATCTCTAGCCACCTTTTGTAGAACAGACTGGGGCTTACCAAGGCGAGGCTGAAGCTTATAATAAAGAAGAGATAAAGTTTGCCAAAGTTTGGGTTGCTTTTTTTTTTTTTCCTTCCCCTCCTTCTTCTTCCTCTTCTTCTCTTGTAAATAAAAGTTTTGGAGATGGCAGCATTTGGAAGCAATCCGGAGAAGGACTTGGATCTATGCATTGTTTCACAGTAAGCCTATTTACTTAAATAGAGTCTTCAGGGATTGAAACACGAAAATGATTTATAGTTTTCCAACAAGTCATTATTTTGGTCAGTTGTTGAGGGTGGGGTTGTGGAAAGGAGGGGGGTCCATACAGTCTAATAATCAATGTGTGTCTATGGAAAGTGAAAAGGGAGGGGTGGGGAGGGGAGGGTTCTGTAGATAAGTAGGGTTAACACTATAAACATTGCAGACAATTGAGTTTTCCCATCTGAGCGGGAGTTGGGGAGAAAAGGGGTCTTCACATTTATCAGGCATTGAAGAGGGGGAGTGTGGATGAACGAGACAGAGGGGGAAAAATACATTTCTCAAATCACTCCGGACTCACTCCTTTGGTTTCTGCCTTGCACTTTTGCATTTTGGGGATCATTTCTTTGAAGTTCTTTGAAACCCAGCGTTTTGTCTAATCTTTGGATGGGAGACGTGACCACAAGAATCAATGCTTTGATTTATTTTTTCAGTATTTATCTCCTGTTCAGTCTCCCTCGCTCGCTCGCTCGCCTGATTAAGCCATATTTATACTTGTGTATACATTATGTACATATTATATATATAATGCCCCTGTAGACATATTTTTAAAAATCATTTGCAATTTCTCTTCCACGGAGGCGCAGTTCACTTCTCAACCCCTCTCTTTATCCTGTTTTATTTCAAGACGCTGTCTTCTTGCCGTCTCCAAATTGTTCCCATCCAGGAGTTATTAATTACTCTTACAAGGCGGGAGATTCTTAACTAATAACAAAGTTGTAAATTACCACCTTCCCTCAAATATTTCTCATTTGTCAACCCTGATTGATTTGATTAATATTCCACCGGCTGAGATCATTTCAACTTGCACTATATATTCAGCAGCACCAGGCTGCTCAGCAGAGCTTCTGCTTGCAGAGAAGGTTTTTCTCCAGCCCTTGAGCTGAAGTGTGATTTTGCATTTGCTCCAGAGGAGTTATAAACGTGGACCTATGGCTCAAAGGACTTTAAGGTGCAGAGGCTGAATATGGTGTCGGGAAACAAAATGCACAACAAAACAAAAAGCATTTCTATTTGGTCAAAAAAATTTAAAAAAAAAAAAAAAAAATGAAAAAAATCAGTAAAGAAAAAGAAACGAATTATAAACCCCCATGTAAGCCTGGAAGAAAAAGAAGACACGGGTTTCAGCCCTGCTTGCGGGGTTGGTTCAGCCCTCTCCTGAACTCTCCCACACTCCCTCCTTGCCTTGCATCCAGACTGTCACATCGCCTGGAATAAACACCCAGCACCTCGCTTTATGCTTTGCTTGTGGCCTCGGACGCAGAGAAATAATAATACTAGCCCTTAAATTAACCCCCCCATCCCTTGAAGTGATAGACAATAAACTTGGCTTCAGCCCCTCTCGCTCCGCCGCGAGTGGGATTGGGATTCTGGTTCGAAACCATCATATTGACTTAATTACGTGGCTGTAAATAACTGCGCAGAGATCATCTTTCTCTGCTTTTAAGGGGGGAAAAAAAAGGAAAAAAAGGTCATCTGGGTGAGCTTTCTGCCCAGTGCCAGAGAGGAACCTCGGCGCAGCGCCGCGCGTATGCGCAGCCCGCACCCAGAGAGCAGGATGTAGGAAATAAGGTGGAAATCCCTAAGCAGAAGTGACCCCTGCGTGCCTGAGCCGGGGCAGCAGATCCCGCTGCTGTCCTTGCGACCCAGCGACACCCGCTCCCTCCGCCAGCACTTCAGCTTTAATCTTAATTATATTAAGTGAAGTAGCGGGCTGGCCGTGGGGTTGAACGTGATGCGTGAGGGCTGCCTGGTAAAGCATCGATCATGACTATCGCCTTTCTGTCGCTGTTCACAATACACCTTATCTGCGGCCGGGGAGGTGGCGCTGGGCGGTGGGCTTTTCGCTTTTTTCCGTTCTTTCCCCCCCTCCCCTTTTTATTGTTGTTGTTGTTGTGGTGGTGGTTTTCGTGCGAGTGTAAATGTAAAAAGGAGACACACGAGTGAAATAACATTCCGCCCAGTCACCTGCAATTCAATATGCACACAAGAGACGCCGATGTATATGAGACGATTTTAATTATGATTAGAAGACACACTCTGAGCAAGAAAATAGATTTGGAGGGAGGGGAGGGGGGAAAAGGGGGAGCTGGAGGAGCATTAATGAAATCTTTCCCCGCGATACTAAAAGAAACAAGTGGTTGATACAACGGAGGTGATTTGTCACCCAACTGCAAAGGGGGGTGGGCGATGGGATCTGAGCATCCTTCCTTTCCTCCCCCCCCAATCTTTTGAAGCACATGATATGCCATGATGCCTCGCAGGCAGAGCTCGCACCACGCCTTTGCCGGGCTCTCCCACCCCGGCGCTGCCGGAGCCCCCCTCCCCGCCGCCCCCCGCCGCCCCCCGGCTCACCGGCACGGAGCGGCCGCCAGCCCCGGCTCCGAGCAGCGCCGTGCTCAGGCCTGAAGGAGATTGTGTTTGCGCACATGAAACCTTTTGTCTGGGCCCGCGGATCGCCGGCCTTTGCACAGACAGCCGGGAACAGTTCAGGGTCACCGGCAATTTCCAGCCCCGGTGGCGGCGGGGTGGGGGGGGGGACACAGGCAGAAGGTGACCCTGGCCGGTCACCTCCCGGACAGTTGTCGCCTTGGGAGCCGGAGCGGAGGCGGTGGAGGTGCGGGGTGGCCCGGGGAGTGGACAGGACCTCTTCTCCCCCCGGCTGTGCCCTCCCAGCCCCGCCGCCCCGGCGCGCCCCCCGCCGCAGCCCCCGCCCTCCCCGAGCCGCTGCTGTGTGAGAGCCGGCTATTTTTCTCAGGATGTGACTTCCAAGTGGCATAATCTGTGGGAGTGTGAATCTGTTCTCGTTATGTTTGTCCCCTTCGGTATTTCTGCAGGCTCTTTTATTTTTTCCTTTTTTTTTTTTTTTTTTTTTTTTTTTTTTTTTTTTTTTTTCCCCATCTCCCCATCTCCCTTTTTTTTTTTTTTTCGGTATAAATTAACTCCGACTGAAACCACCAGATTGTTCCGAGGAGACTACCTCCCTAATGACTTCATCTCCAAAAGTTGACTGACACTCTAGCGAACTGCCAACACCTGTTTCCCAGCACCCAGACTCCAGAACCCACCAGACCTCGTAAATTTAGCTTCTCCCTTCTCCCCCCCACCCTCCCTTAATAGATGACGTGAATATCTGAAGGGAAGGGGGAGGGGGAGATGGAAGTAGGTCACATTTGAAACTTTTTATTTTTCATCTCTTCTGAGCGAAATCCGGAGATAAAGGGGCAGGACAGCTCCTGCCGCTGCCCCTCCCGGCGGGGTGCCCGGGGCTGGTGGCAGCCGTGGGGTCGGGGTCGGGCTCCAGGGCTGGGAGCTGCCCGCGGGTCCTGCTTAGGCGGGATTTAGGGGCAAAGCTCGCGCCTGCCCGGCAGATCTCAGGGGCTGTAACCACTACCCGAGCCCTTTCCTCGCCTCTGCCTTTTCCCGAGGATGTTACAGGTCACGGGCTCTTTGGTCCCACCTGGCCCCGCAGGTCCCTCGCCAGCGCGATCCGGCCTCGCTGCAGAGGTGACGCCAAGCTGGGCCGAGGGGACAGGGATGGGAATGGGCAATGAGGCAATGAGGAGAGGGACAGAGCCTGAGGGGCTGCTCCTGGGGGAAGGAGGGGTAGGACGGCGGCCAGCATCGCACCCCGAGCCTGCGGGAAGGATGGAGGTGGCTCCAGCCCATGGTGGCCGGGGCAGGGGAGGTGGCAGCCGTCCCCCGCCAGGTTCCCGGGCCGTCTGGGCACTGCCCGGCTCTCCGAGATACCCGCTGTTCCCTGCAAGGTTCATTCTCGGGAGAAAAAATTAAAAAATAAATAAATAAAAAAACATTAGATAAATTAAAAAGGAAACTATCTTGCCAAATGGGGAAAATCTTTTCCAGCTGCAGCCTTGCTGGATCCCTGCGGGGATCAGGGACCATGAGGCCGGGAGCGGACACCCCGAGCCGCGCGGTTCCGCAGCTCCGGGCGGCCGAACCCCTCCTCTCCCTGCTCACCGTGCAGGAGGGCTCTGCGCCCTGCTAGGGCACATCCCTCCTCCCAAACCTCCCATCCTGCCCGGGAGAGCCTTTGCGACCGGGCCTAGAGCCCAGCACAGGAGGAGGGCGAGGAAAGCCCCGCAGCGCCGGGTGGCATCTCCGCAGGGTGCTCCTTAATCCCGACATCTCTCATTCCCACCCCGCTCTTCATCTCCCCAGGGAACCTGCGCGCCCTGAGAGGAGCCGGTCCGCACCCGAAGCAGCCGGGACAGAGGTTTTGCATATCCTGGGCAGAGGGGAGAGATTTTGGGAGGCAGTGGTAGGGTAACTTTGAAGCGGTCTTCATGCCGAGCGGAAATCCCCAGCCCTTGGAGCATCCCGCCCCCCACACGGATACAAAGTTGGAAGTTGTCTTCTCTTGAAAAGAACCTCCTGAAATTAATAGGCTGCAAACATAATTAATAGGTGGAATATGCAAAACGTTTGCGGTGTTTAAAAGGCTCATGGCAGGTCAGCGTGTCTGTGCGAGATACTGAGATGTCGCAAGGGCTGGTTATTAATGGGCAGGTTTTACGTAGTTTAGGGAAAAAAAAAAAAAAAAAAGAAACCAGGTTTTCTTTTTCTCACTTCTCGCTCTCCCTCTCTCTAATCCAGGAATCATTAGCAACCCCCTCTGGCTACATGTTTTGCATCAGTGAAACATTATGACATAGTTGTAATACAAACTCCGCTGACTTGCTCTGCATCTTGTGGTAGGAAGTGCAATAGCAATAAAAGCATTTTTTAAAAAAGACTCCGGGCATTAAGTTGTCTACCTGAAACACCTTTTCTTGGCCAAAAAAAAAAGAAAAGAAAAAAAAAAAAAAAGTGTTGGGACGGACAACTTCTCAGCCTGAACGATCCTCGCTATCCGCACCGGACAGGGGGAATTTCTTTCCAATCTTTTCACCCTCTTGTTTTGTTGAGTTTTCCCTTTTCCATAATTCTGAGTGTTTTTCATAATTTCTTGCTGTCGCTGCATCCCCCGCACTGCCCCTCCGCATCCCCGGGCTCTTAACAAACCCCGACCGGGGACATTATCTCCCCGCAATATTAATTGTCAAAAGCAGCCTTTGCTCAATTATCTCTCTTCCACCTGTCGCAGCTGTTGAGTTATATTGTTCCCGGTTGAAATTCTCGCTGGAATTAAAAAATAGAGCGATTTTTCCTCTTCTTTTCTGCTTTCTTTGAAAGAATCCAATTGTTCTGGGGCGGCCGGGGGCCCGCCGCCCCGCACCTCTCTATTTTCTCCATTACTCATTAACTAATATTCGCTACTTTCTGGTAAAGTCAAATGGCTCTTAATAGCTCTTTACATTCTCGGAATAACATGTGGATGCTCTTAATCAATACTTAATAGCACGTTTCATGCTAAACAACTGCCATGTGTACTGGTGGGCAGGAATTCTCTGTAAACGGCAGGGCTAAGAGGATCCGGGGGATGTCTGCCCTCAGTTGTCACCCAAAGCCACGAAAGCTTGGGAGATGGGGACTTTCCTTTTCTCCCTGCCTGTGCCGCTGCTCCTTTCTCAGCAGGATCGAAAAGGGATCCTCCAAATCCGCCTGCCCGTGCACCACCTGCCTGCGAGCCGGCCCGCGGAGAGATCCGCGGGGTGCTTTGAAATGCGCATGTGACACTGTCCCTATTGTGAGCCTGCAGGGGCCTTCCTCTTTTTTTCTTTTTTCTTTTTTTTCCTCCCCCTTTTCTTTTTCTTTTAAATGATTTCCCAAATGAGTCCTCCAAGCTCTGGAACTATTTCGAGACTTTACGTTTTCATCATCTTCTTTACATTGCATTATTCACTGCTTCCTATTCCTATTATGATTATTCCCTTAAGCGACGTGGGAATTTCGAACTATATCAGCTAATGCTGGTGTTTGGGGGTTTTACCATTTAATTTTTTTTTTTCCTGGGGAAAACAAGCAGATTAAAAAATGTTAAATTATCTTGAGGACTAACAGTTGCATAAGGAAATGATTCTGCCTTCTAAGTACCATTTCTATCCAAGCAAAGTAATTGATAGTAGTTTTTTTTTTTTTTTTTTTTTTTTTGTGCAGAAATTTCTGCCTGAGCTCCCCGGCCATAGCGGACAGGGGGAGAGAGCTCCTTCGATTTTACTCCTTTTAAACTGAATATCCAATCCTGCCGCAACAGTTTGTGCTCCGGGACACTTCCGAAGCTCAATCTCCCTGCAAGGTCAGGGATTTAAAAAAAAAAAAAAAAAAAATCAGAGGAAGCGAGGAGCCCTTTCTGCTGTTCTTTCTGTCGTTTTTGTGTTTTTGCGCTGTCCCGGGGCCCGGCTGGCGGCGGAGGTGCGCGGTGCTGTCCCCCGCTCCGCCTCCCCGCAGGTGCGCGGGCTCCGCGCGGCTGCAGTAGCGCCCAGCGCAGCGAGGTGGCGCTCGGGAGCGCGGCGGGAGGCGGCGCGGGGGCGCGGGAGCCCCGCGGGCGCGCAGCGGGGTCACCCCACCAAAAAAAATCCCCGAAAAACACCCTCGTAACCGATAATACATATTTTTTATTAAAGCGCAGCTCGCCTCGCGGCGGTCTGACCGCCCCCATCCCCTTTGCAGCGCTCTGCAGCACGCACCTTCTGCACCCGCGCTCTCCGCTCGCCCCCGAGGGCATCCCGCCCCCTACGCGGCCGCGGAGCCGGGTCCGGCTCTCCCAGCACCTCTGCTCCGTTTTTAGGGTGGTCAGTCTTATTTTAGCCTCACGCGGTTAAGAGAGAGCAAAGGTAGGGAGCGACCTGTCTGCTTTGTTTAAAATAATTCCCCCTCTCCCACAGCTCTGCCCCCTGGAAGCATCTCTGGTGCGGATTTATTAATAAACGCAGGTTATTGGCAATAGTTTTATGGAGCCAAACACGCTGCGGGAACCTGGACGAGCAGGGAGAAGAACTCCCACAAAGGTGAATTCCCAGCATGGGGAGCAAACACAGAGCCGCCAGTTTTTATGTGGCCAGGGAAACTCCTGAGAGCTTTGACGCGTGCTGTCATTGAGGAGTGCATTTCTCTGATTTAGAAATTTTTGTGTACGGTTTTAAGATCTCTAAAAAATGTGGAAAAAAATTCTTTTATGGGTCTACCCTTTCCCTACAATACCTGCAACTTTCTCGGAGGTGATCGATTGTCGCTTTAAAAAAAATGTCTTAATAGTGTATGAAAATTATGCAGTGAGCCAAAATGATCCGAGATACCTTTCCTTTCAGGATTTTAAAAATATGATGATTATTATTATTATTCCGCCCTCAACCCACTCCCCCCCTAAATTTTAAACAGCCGTCATAAGATTGTGAGGAAGAAACGGACACAACAGAATTATTTACTGCTAACCCAGTGCTAATTTCCACATCTCCGTGCGTGGGCACATGTGTGATCATACATGATGCTTCCTCCGTGAGAGTGCAGCATCTCGGTCCTGCTCTTCCTCTGTCCCCATTCCTCACCTTCCCTGTAACTTTTGGAGGCTGGTGGGATGATGTTGATTTTCTTTTTATTATTGTTTTTTAATCTCGGCGTTAGGCATGCAGGTTCCCCATGCAGGTCAGGTCATTAGGAATGTTAACGTCGAGACAAAGAATTATAAACACGATCTCCAAGTCTCTTTCAATTCATTTCTTCAACTGTTTATTCGGTTTAAGTGATGAAAAGTGACAGTTCTGAAATAGACAGCTTTTAAAAGTAATGAAGTCAGATGACGCTTTAACCTGTCGATTGCTATAAATCAACTTTGAAAAAGATGAATGAACAATATTATTTGCTGGCTTAACTAGGAGTTAATACAGTGTCGCAGTCGGAGCTGCGGGAGCGCAGCGGCGTTGGGTGCTGCCGCCTTCCCGAGCCTCACCCGCCGCCAAAAATAACAATGTTAAAGCAGCAAAACATTCCTCCTTGTGCGGAAACCAGTGTCATTTTCACCGCTTTTATTATGGACCCTCGAAGGGGAAAAGGGGTATTTAAACGATCCCCAATATCCAGCTGGGAAAGGGAGGTATCAGCTATTTTCTTTTTTTTTTTCTTTTTTTTTCCTTTTTTTTCCCCTCGTCATTTTTAGAGGCCTTTCGAACAAAGTCTCGCAGCGTTACTGGTATTTAAGGCCAAACTCTTCCTTGTACCAAACCCACAGTCTCCCCCAGGAAGGTTTTCAAAATAAATATAGGCCATTTCCTCTTCTTTACCTGATTCGTTTATTACCTACGTGCTTGTTGGCACAGCGGGGAAAAAAAAAACAAAAAAGGGAAAGAAATGAAAAAAGAAATCTGGATGAATAACAGAAGAGGAAAAGGGCGATTTTTTCGGGGGGAAAAAGACAATTTTCCTGGGCGAAGCAAGTACGACCGTGAGGGGGGTATCGCCAGTTCCTCCCGTCCCTTCCCTGCCTCGCGTGTAACCCGAAAAGTACTGCAAAGGAAAGAATTGACGCTCCTTTCGAATGAATTATTAGGAATCAATCAATGACTGTTTTTATGTGCGGAGGGTTCGCTCCCGCAGGCTCTTCTTGCGCCCTTCCCAAATCTCGCTCCGGGCTGCAGCCCCGGGACGGGGTGCGGAGGCTTTGCCTTTGCTCTTGGGAAATACAAATACCTCCCGGAGGTTTAGAAACTTCTCTTTTTTTTTTTTTTTTTTTTTTTTTTTTTTTTTCAGTTTGTAGAAAGGTTTTAAAATAAGGTGTAAATAGAAAAACAAATGACAAGAACTCTGCTTGGGATTCAGGGCCAGGATGGATTTTTTAACTGCCTTTTTTCACCCCTTTTCCTTCCCCCAAGACAATGTAAATCAAAGCGCTGCTCTTCCTTTCCCAGCACTGCTAACTGTCCTTGATTTTTTTTTTTTTTTTTTTTTCTAGTCCTCGTTTTATTTTTTCCCCCCGAGGTGGCGAGGGGCAGAGGTGCGCGCCCGAGCTCCGCGTTCCGCGGGCGGTGGCCGCGGCCCCACTTCGGGACCAGCGGCCACAAACGCGGGCCACGGGCTGGGAATTGGGGGTGGGGGGTGTCTGAGATGTTACCCGGGCTTCTTTCTAGAAAGTGTTATCGATTTTTAGGCAAGTCTCACCCCCCTCACCCCCCCGAGAAATGTCAGAGCAGAGAACTTGAGAGAGAAGTTTCTCTGCTGCTTTAAAGGTGACCTTGGGAAAAGTTTCCGCACTTTCTCTTTCACTGCTCAAGGACTTTTTTTGAAGTTCCTTGGCTGACTACATTCTCTCCGAAGCTGACGCTGTCTCTTACATTGCACTTCTCAAGTTTTAACCTTGAAATATATGAGAAGCAGATACATTTTCTTTCCTTTTTAATTTTTTTTATTTCCGTAAGAAAAAACAATAGGTTCTCCGCGGGGACCCCTTTTTCCCTAGGAAAAAAAAAAAATAGCCTCTCTCTTTAGAAAAGAGCTCAGGAGGAAGGTGAATTACTTCTATACCTGTTGCAAGTGCAGATTGCCCCAGTGACTCCCCGTCCCCCCAGTTTGGAACAGCGGCTGTGGCTGGGGAGGCTGGGTCTGGAGGGAACAGCTCCGCGCTTGGCACGGGGGGTTTGTGGGTGCCCACCCCGCGTCATTTGGGGCTCAGTGTCCCCTGCCTGTCCCACGGCCCAACCCAGCCGTGCCCTGCCTCGGACGCGTTTCCCTCGCCCGACACCCTGCGTGGATTTCCCAGGAGCTCCGGGCAACTTTCCCCGAGGTTTATTTGCACGGATGATGAGGAGGCAGCTGCAGGAGAGGATTTATTTTTTTACGGTAGGAGATTGTGGGGCGACCTGGGCCCAGTTCCTCTCACATCCCTCGGGCCACCGGCCCCGAGATGGCCTCGCCTCGGGCGAGCGAGTCCCCGGCCCGACCAGCCCCGGGGTGCCGGCACCGGGAAAAAGGCCACGGAAAGAAACTTTCCCCTCTCTGATTGTGTTACCTTTGGCTGAACGTGTAATGAAAATCCTCGGAAAATGTTACACAACACGAGGATACCCTTTTGGAGCAAAGCGTCCAGAAAAGCCTGGACGCTTCCCTGGGGGCGAGGGACGATGCTGGGGGCGACGTTATCTCCCGGGAAGCACAAGCGCATCCTCAGCGATCCCGCCACGCTTCCCCCCTTCCCGGGCCACCGAAACCTGAGCCCGAAAATAATATAACCCGTCTGCGGCCGCAGACGTGGCTCTCGCCCTTACAGTGTTACAAAAAGCATTTAAATTAATCAGGGCGCTCCCCACGGCTGCTAATGAGGCGGGGAGGGAAGGGAGGGCCGGCCGGGGCCGCCGGTGCCGCGCCGGGAGGAGCCCACGGGCGGCACCGCCGTGCCGGGGGTGAGCGCTGGGGAGGGACCGGGGGTCGCTGCTTCGCCCCCGGAGGGGCGGCTCGTTGTGCTGCCGGTGCCGGCGGCGGCTGCGTGCGGCAGTAGAGAGATGGGGAGGATGGGGATGGGGACGGGGCTTGGCGGCACACGGGGACACGCCACTTCCATCCCGCTGTCCCAGAGACCGCGGGATTAGCGATGGCATTGCAGCCAGGGAGCTGCATCCTCTTGCCCCTCCCCACCTCCCTCCATACATCTCCGCTAAGGACTGAAGGGTGGGTTTATTATTATTATTATTTTAAATCCAATTTCTTATTATTTTATTTGCCCAGATCTCGCGATAAGGCAAACCTGGCGAGAGCTGGCTTCCCCCCCCCATCCCCGCCTCCCTCCACCAAAGTTATGATGGAAAAAGCAGAATAAATCAGTCTCCACCACCTCATCTCCATCCGGTACCGGGGAGGCTTCTTTCCCGGCGCGGGGGCGAGTGGGGGGCTCATCCCTAATTCTGCAGTGAAAATCTCCTGCTCGGGGACAGGAGATCCTGGAGAGAGGCAAACAGTCCCCCGGAGATCCCCTTCTCCCAAAGTCCCGAACTGGACGTCGCAATGTTTGCAATCCACATCCCCCCCACTTCACCACTCCTGGCAGGAACCAGTTCTATTCCCAGCCAGCCGGGCTCGGAGCCGCTCGCAAATCCAGCTCGAGGACGCACTTATTATTATTATTATTATTATTATTATTATTATTATTATTATTATTATTATTACTACTATTACTATTACTATTACTATTATTCCTGCCAGGGGCCACAAGCGAAGGGTTGTGGGGTTTTGGGTTGCTGTTTTTTTTTGTATTTTTTTTTTTTTTTTTTTTTTGGCCGTGGCAAAAGGAGGGGCTTCAGGGCGAGGCTTTAGGGGCTCAGGTAGCCCGCGGGAGCCGCGGCCCCGCTCCGCCCGCAGCTGCCGCAGCGCCGGTGGCTCCGCGCTGCGCCGGGTGGGTGGGAAGAGGGGCAGGGGGGTGCAGGGAGGGAGCGAGGGAGGGCTTGGAAAACCGTCCAATTTTCCTGTGAAAGAAAAGAAAATAATCAGGGAGGAGAGGGACTGTGGTGAATTGGTGTGAAGGAAGTAGGATTATTGCCTTAATTTTGGACATTGATAAGGGAATGGGGTAAAAACAAAACTCGCTTCATTATATACAACAAAATGTAATTTATACCCAGGGATGCCTGTCCACTGAGATTTACATCATTTGCTGATAGCGATCACACTTATTACTTTTCTTCAAAGACTTTTTTTTCCTCCCCCTTAAAAAAAAAAAAAAAAAAAAAAAAAAAAAAAAAAAAAAGAGGGCATTTGTGCTAAATTGCCCAATGCTAGTGTGATAACTGTCAAAAGTTTGACATCAAAGGGAACTAATATTATTCAGTTACCAGAGGAGCTGTCTGTCCAAATAAGAATATCTTAATTACTGAATCACAACGGTAGAAAAGGGAACAGATCTGAAAAGGAGAGGGGCTGGCGGGGGGCGTGCAGGAGGGGGAGCTTTCAGTCTGTTCCTTTTTGATGAACCATCTATATTAGGCCACTGTGCGATTCTTAATCATGTTTAGTGGTTTATACCCTTTCTCTCTCCCCACCGGTCCTCTGAACTTTATAACTATATGTAAACACGTTGTCAGTTTGAAAATAATCTTCTCTGGGTTCTTGTTAGAAGAAATTTCAATCTTCTTCAGTTCTAGATTAGGCAGTCTAGTTTTCTCTATCAGTGAATGGACTGGGTTTCTTGGACAATAATGTGCCAATTGTTGATGGTTTGTGACCCATAAAATGTGAGGGTGACTATTCTGGCTTTGGTATGTAATTATGCAAAACACTTTCTATAAAGGCTTGCCATCTGATCTAATGACAGTCCCTGCGGTCTATTTCAAAAAGGGAGGGTCTCTATACACAGCTCCTGAGAGAAAGAAAAGTAACATTTTGTTTTAATACAAGTTTTATGGGAAAAATGGATAAACACAGAAACAGCTGAACACATAGGCAAAGCGTTTTAGGGGCAAACTAAACCAAGGAGGAGATATTTTCATAAGTTCAGCAGAGCAACACCACGGGTCTACAGCATCGGGATAGGGACAAATGATGTGAAATCCCCATAGGAAAAAAAAATTATCTTCAACTCCTAAGCACCTTGGAAGAGATGGGAGGTCGCCGGGGAGGAGGTGGACGCCGGGGATCCCGCACCAGCCTCCCACCTCTGCGGGCTTTTGCCATCCCACAAGAGTCATTTGTTTCCCCCTTTTTTAAGCTGCAGAGCAAGGCGGGGTTCTACCTTAGCAAGCCAGTGAAAATGAGCTGGGCACTTGGCATGACACCTACCATGCAGCTCAATGGACGGCTGTTCCACCTGAGAAATTAACGCCAACAATGTAATTTGTAATAAAAATAACCAGGATCGGCATCACCAGCTCCATCTCCCTCTCCAAAGAGCCTGGACAACAGAGGGTTTCTTTAAACAGGTGAACAGGAGAGTGGGAAGGAGTCATACACGCTCCCTTAAAGAAATGGGGGAAAGTTGGAGGTGTTTTGGGGTGTTTTTAAAATATATTATTTGCATTTTTCCCATTCCTCCTCCACCCCCCCTCCCCTCCCCTTTCTGCTTTCCTGAAAGGAGGGACGCTAAAGGGCTTCGGCTGCTTTGGTTGCTATCAAATGACATTGCTGCTACGTCACGGGACAAAACATAAACACTGCTGCCAATTTAAACTGATGTATAAAGATTAATGGGAGATGAAGCATACTAACAACCTGGATTATAATGGCAGGAATAGTTATTATTTCTCCAGAGCACATCCATGTATACAGAGCGCCATAGGGAGCACACACTCATCGACAGAATTTTATCTCTCCACATAGGCATGATGTGTGTCCACCGTGACATGTTTAATTCCCTCGTGGACTAAACTAATACGATTAAAAAAAAAAATTAAAAAAAAAAAAAAAAAAAAAAAAGAAAAAAGGAAAGTAAGCAAGAAAAGCTGATTAAAAGGGAGAATCAACAAAATATCAACATGCCACAGAGAGGAAGGAGGAATAGATAATTAGAAGCAAAAGAGGAGCAGGTAATTATGATCTGAAATTAAACATGATGTTTAAGACGTCTCCTTTGTACTGCAGTGAAGATTTCAGATTCATACACATAATAAACACTCAGGTTGTCATCTGGAGGTGCAAATCTGAAAGATATTCCAACAAATGAAGTGCTGGCAGAGAGAGGTATAAAGAGATCTCCGCCTGTCAGGGGTCAGACAGCCTGAGATTGCTTCTAGAGATCTTTTGAAAATTTCACACGATTGAAGGCTTAGGGGCTTTGCTGTGTTCGCATTTCAAACTCAGATCAGCGGGATCACAATCAAAAATAGAGGTCTGGAAAATTTTGATGCAAAGATGGCCACAGGCTCCACTGATTTTTTTTTTCCCTTCTTCTTCTTCTTCTCCCAGACAGACACTCTGACATGACTATGATCCCGGGGATGACAGAGTTGTCAGAAAAGAAAGGGAAAATAGCATCTTGTCTTGTAACTTCCTATCAGTCAAAAGGAATTTAGGATCCTCTTTCCAATAAAAGAGAGGGAGAAGGAGCAAGAGGGGGAGCGGGGGAAGACGAGGCTTTCTTACTGAGCAAAGAAAAGTGGAGAGAGTTCTGTGTTTCATAATTAATATTCCACACCTAAACGTTTCTGATCTCTTCCCTTTACAGTCCTCCCACCCCATCACCTTCTTCTTCTCTACAATTTCAATTTTAGATCAATCCAGGTCTTCTGAAACAGTATGCACAAGTGATAAAATACTGGCTACATGTATATTCGTGTCTAGTACTGTATCATTAATCCTATATTCTTCCATGAGATATATTACATTTTGTACTCGAGCTTCATGTAGCTGCATGATTTTAGCAACAAACATCTCCTACCGTCATTTTTTTATCAAAAACATTATATCGTTCTAACAAATATGTGCAAAGTTTGAAAAAATAAGTAATAAAACCAGAAGGAAATGCAAAATTTAGAAGTGTCTTAAGAGCCGAAGAACAGCAAAAGAAGGATTAAAGCAACGGGAATTGTGTTAAAACATATATTCAGTATATTCTATTTATAACTCTTTTGGCAAGGTCAGGTGCAATAGGAAGTGTTTTATCATCTCTGCTATTTCAAATTAATTGCTATTGATTTGTTGACCAGGAGGAAGAGTAGTTAACTCAGGTCTAATTATTGTGGTTTCTAAAAGAAATGATGCGGGTAACTTTCCAAAGGAAACGAGCTGAGTTTGGAAACCGGACCTCGCCGGGATGCTCTTTCCTAATTAGCTCCGAGGCGAGGGCTTGGGACCTCGAACCTCCCGAAAGTCTCCCTCTCTGCGATTTACTCCTGCATGCTCTGCAAACCAGGTCCTAAGAATTAGTAAAAATTGCCCGGTACTGCACATCCTGCATGGATTTTTGTTGGATTGATCTTTTAAAATCAATTTCTGTGGTGCTGTGTGCGCTTCTTCAGGTAGAGAGAGAGAGGGAAGCGGAGAAAAAATGCTTTTGGTAATTGACCATTTACACACACATACATATATATATATATATAATTTCTTTTTCTTTATGAAAGAAAAAAATATTAATAAGAAAGATGAATATTTTTTTTTCTACTTGGAAAGGATGGAAAAGGATTCGGACTCCACTGAGTAACCGAAGTTTTACAATCTCTTCAGAAATAAAACATAAACGCCCTTGCCAGGCTGGGAAGCAGAAAATAACCTCTGTGAAATGCCTGAAATGATGGGATATGCATTGTTAAAGTTAGGATAAGAAAGTCTGTATTTGAAACCGCCAAAGTTTCCTTTCCCCCGCTACTCCCCAAATGTGACAGTGGTAACTCTGGCAAATGACATCTCAATAATGAACAAAACTTTTTTTTTTTTTTAAACCTTGCCATCTGAAGCAACCAGTTAATTAACAAATAACCCCCTCATTTTTCGTGGACTCCACTTATTCTAAATGAAGGATGAGAACTTTAAGACAAAAAATTAACAACGAACTTGAGAGTGTGAAACAAAAAAAAAAAAACAACAACTTTTGAGGGATGAGTTTGGGATGTATTTTCCTCTGCTGGGAATGTTTCAGAGTTATGTCACACAAATAAACCTAAGCGGCAGTGAAAGCAATTTCCTGAAGATAATAAACAAGGGTAAAGAATTTAAAATAAAATAATTCGAACATGGGGAAATGAGTTGTTTCAAAGGATTATTAGAAATACCTTTTGGGGGGAGATTTTGTTTTTTCTCCCCAGAAAAGATAAACCAGAATTAGGAGGATTCGGGTTTTTGTGCTCCTCTGCCTGTACCTGGCTGGTGACGTGTTTGCTATCCAGACTTTCAGTTGCAACTTTAGAAATAAGGAAATGAAGACAGAAAATCGGAGAAACAAAATTAGAAACACACAAGATTAAAAACTTTCTACGGAGACTGGAGAGAAACAGAAATAAGTACATTTTAAAGAATTATTTCCCTTTTGTGGGAAAAATATCCTAGAATTTTTCCACATGTAGAACATAAATTCCAGCGTCTGCCGAATTTCCCACCTTTAGCTGACCAAACTGTATTCGGGGAGGAAAAAAAAGCCGGAAAATTTATGGAAGGGCTAACTTTGCCATCGAGCTGTCCTGTAAATCAGCACGTTTGTGCTCGCACCGCGTGGATATTTTTTAATCTCTGGAAAGGTCCCGTCCCGCTGCGGGGAGTTCGTACCTGGTCAGAGGGGAGGGAGGGGAGGAAAAGCAGCAAACGAACTTGGCAGGAGGGAATCGTTGCCATTCTGGGCAAGGACGTGGGGCAGGAGTTTAACTCTCAAACTTTGACTTGGGAAGAGTAGAAAAACTGAAATATTAACGAGCCGGCTTGCGGGGAGGGCGGTGGGCGCAGGATTGAAGTGGTGATGCCCCCTCCTGCGGGCTGAGGGAGAGGAGGGGGGAATTTGTATTCCTTTCACCCTAGAGATGGACAAGATCGTCCTGACAACTGCAAAACGCAGAGGTTCGGACCTTTGTTCTGGGGCTGCCGATTGCAATTTGGAGGTGGCGATTTGTGTTTCCTCTCTTTTTTAAAAAATATAGGACGATCCGTGGATGGACTTTTTTTTTCCCCAAATAAAGTTTCCACAAACGGAGAGTGCATTTTTCGGGGTTGTTTTTGTTTTGGGTTTGCTTTTTTTTTTTTTTTTTTTTTTTTTTTGGGTGGTTGGTTTTTTTTTTTTTTTTTTTCTGATTTTCTTTTTGTTTTGAAGCGTGGCCAACAGCTCGCTAAGAATCGTGGAAATTAACGGAAACTCTGGTGACTCCATCCCGCTTGGTGAAAGCGTCCCTAAATCGCGGCAGGAGCTGGCGAGCGGGCTCGATCCTGTCTCCCTTTCTCAGGGAAATCCACCTGCCTCTCACCCGGCTTTCTGTACTTTTTGGGGGGGAAGTGTGTTAGTTTTAATTCCCCATACCGGGATGCCCCATCCCATCTTCCTGCCCGCCCCGCCTCCACCAGCCCACCCCCTCCCGCTGCCCCACGACCACGCAGGACGAGCTCAGTGGAAGCTCACATCGAGTCCCAGCCTGCTCCTGGCTCTGGATGTAATTTCCCGGGCCCCACCCCGGCTCCTCTCCGGGGGCACCGCTCGTTCCCCCCACGCGTGTCCCCGCCTCGAGGTGAGCTGGAAACCACCCCACTTCCTCGTGTCGGGCTGAAAACACTTCCCACGGCACACAGCACCTTTTCCTACAGCCCCGAGTCAGTGAAACCCTCCTTGAATCTTCCCGGGTGCAGCTGGAGACGCAGCGGGTATCCCCGTGTGGAGCTGCGCTCGGCTCGCGGGGATTTTCACTCGGGGTTTTTCACACGGGGCATTTTGGGATTCTCTCGCACCCCTCCGTCTGTGCGCACCTTTGCTCATTGCCTCCCGCACGGGGGGCACGCCGGGCTGTATTTAGAGAGTGTTTAACCCAAGTCTATAGGTATGGCCTGCAATGTACAGAACGCCCCGCGCGTTCCTCATGGACGCGGGGCTGGCTGAAGGTGGGTGCGGGGTCAGTGGGTGGCACACACAGCCCCAGCCGCGGGTGGGTGTCCCGTGAGGGATGCCAGCGTGTGCCCTGAGCTGTCTGCAGAGGGCTCGGTGCCTCCGGTGGGTTTGGGGGCAGGAACGGAGGGGCCCGGCCGAGGGACACCACCAGAATTATTCCCAGGCACCAAGCACTGCTGTGGAGATTTCACATGATCTTCCTAATTCCACGTTTTATATTTTATGATTTCTTGCCAGCATCACAGTGTGTTTCTGTTTAGATATACTAAGCTCCTTGAAATTAATTAACCTGTGGTCAGCAACCAAAAAAAAAAAAAAAAAAGTAATTCTGGTTAAGCTATATTCCTTTACATCTTTTGGTCACAGTTAGTTACAGAATTTTCCAGCTGTGAGGATGATGTACACTATTTATTGTAATTGAATTGCTGTTATAACACCTTTCAAGAGGAAAAGTGATACATGACAAAAGTTGAGCAGACGCAGGGGCCCCCTTTTATTCCCCCTCCATCCCCCCGGCTTATCTGGAATAAAACCTCCACTACGGAGAGCCCCCAGTGGTGGATGCGGAGCCGGGCCCCGCAGAGCGGTGCGGATCCCCCCGCAGCGAGAGGCGCTCCGGCCGCGCATCCCGCGGGAATTCCCGGCTGGAGCGGATCGCTCCGTCAGCCGCACGCTGCCACAGCAGGGGAACAGGGTGCTCGTTTACGGCCCAAAGCGCCGAAAACAGACGTTCTCGTGTTTGGGGAGGCGGTTGGGTTTGTTTCCATCCCACTACTAATAGATTCTCTAGAGCATCTGAGAGATTATTTTATAAAGCAAATTCAAACCAGGCTGTTCATTAGATCCCATTATTATGAAAAGGGAATGATCAGTTGGGAAAAAAATCTATCTAATTTGGAGGGAAAAGACCACAGATTTTAAATCATTTCTGTAACTTTTGCTACCTTTGGCGGTTTTGGCAAGAGAACAAATAAAAACCCGGAGGAGTTAGAAGTGTTTTTTCCTCTCTCTCATTTTTTTTCCCTTCTCAGTGCCACACAGCAGCCTTTCCTCCTTCAACTTCAAAGAGTACTGAAAGGACAAACATTCTGATACAGCTAATAATACACGGAGAGAAAGAATTTGCATTCCTTAGCAAATATAAGTGCTCATTAATAGAATCATGTATTTGGCTAAGAACATCTTGCCAGTACAGCTGGGAGATAGAAAGTGGTCGTGTGGGGAGGGTTGGAGAAAGAGTTTTGATTGACGTTGTAGGAGCCACATCACCTCCCTTTCCCCTAGTCATCTATATCAGGTCAACGATTACTATTTAAAAAAAAAAAAAAAAAAAAGTAATAATCATAAAGGAACAGATGGGGACAGAGTGCCCTGCGACTTCTGAAAGGCACAGCAAGGACTCGCTGCCTAGAAATTCATCAAGATAATGCTAATTGCACTCTCAGGCCGTGCCGCAACCGCCTTGCTGGGGGTCCCGCATCCCTGCCTGCATCCCTGCCCGCATCTCTGCCTGCATCAGCTCCTGCATCCCTGCTGCACCCCTGCCTGCATCCCTGCCTGCATCCCTGCCCGCATCTCTGCCTGCATCAGCTCCTGCATCCCTGCTGCACCCCTGCCTGCACCCCTGCCTGCATCCCTGCTGCATCCCTGCTCCGAACGCCCCGATCCGCTCCGAGCCCGCAGGTTTGGCGGGGAAGGACGGAGCTGTGGCTGCGAGGGAGGGCAGCGATCCCTCCGTCCCTCCCTCCGTCCGTCCGTCCGTCCGTCCGTCCGTCCCCGCAGCCGCCGGACCCTTCCCGCAGCGCTCGGGGCTCTCACACCGCATTAACCTGTTCGCACCCGACCTGGCTGGGGCTGCAGCCCGCGGGGGGATGCCGGCACAGGGAACACGCAATTTTGGGGTTTTGGCATCGCCGTGGGGAGCAGCAGCTTCCCTCAGGGCTGTCACCGGGAGGTCTCTTCCCAACCAACACTTCCTCGGCTGTGACTGAGATAACTCTACCTAATAGGTGTGGTGGGGACTGACAAACAAAATTAAAGTTGCCTTCTGATTGAAACTGTTCGCTTGACTGAGCTGAAAACGATTCTTGTGATTATCCTTATTTTACCTGAGAACTCTAATTTAGTTCTTATATTCCCTACTGTAAATCTGAACTTACTGCTCCCTGTAGAGGAGTCTTCTCCAAGAGGGAATAAATAATAATCAGCCTGACACAGACCCTGGGAAAGTTTACAGACAGCCAGGTGGGCAAATCTTTCCTGTTCTCAGCACAATAAATGATATAAAAAAGAGAAAATCTTAGAGAAATTAAAAAACAACCCAGTCTTTTAAGGTGATTATCCTAATTTATGCCTACATTTACTGATTTTTTTTTTATGAAGAAAAAATATAAAAATATCTGGCCTGCACAGACTGAGTAGGTGTGTCTGTGAGGAGACTCGCAGTGAGGAGATGCTGAATTGGAATTGCAGCTCAACATTGGGACTATAATTTGTTCTCCTGGATTCCCAGTCTTAAAAGTGCCATAAATTGTCAGGATTTTACATGTGAACAATATATTTCAAACTGTGATTTTGAAGGACCCTGTGAGTTTATTTTGCACTTCAGTCTGAACATCAGGTTTGGATATCTTTGTAGAAGATAACCCTTAATTCAGCTGCAAGGTTGAGAGCTTGTTGTAAACACAGAGTAAAGATGCTCCACTGAGAGTCTTACTCCATCAAATTTTGCTGCTAACAATTTCTTTCTAGGTTTTAACTCTTTCAAGCTTATTTATAGAAGTTACCTTTATCTGTGAGTTTCTTTAGTTTTAGTTTATCTGGAGGCACTTTTTACACATTATGTGAGTGTATTTTTATTTCTCCAACACAGCTGAGCATAGCTTGGCTTTGACTTTAGTGGGCTTTATGTCACTGGAAATGCACATGGATGCCAGTGGAGTGCACAGAGAATGCATCACACGTGGCTCTCGGGGATGGTTTGTGTATGGCAAGAGCAGAAACGTGCACTGGCTTCAAAGAAATCCTGCATTTTATCAACATAATCTGTAGAAATTATCAGTCGGGGGTCTGCTGTTAGTTTAGGCCCAGTGGTCATGGGTCTAATAACCTTCTGACTGAGCTTGGGATTAAAAAGTCAGAAATCTGTGGTTCATTCAGCAAGTGGGACCCTCCATCTGAGCACACTGATGTCTGCAGCCACTCTTTGTTCTGTCCCAGTGGTCCCCAGCCCATGCTGGCCCTGGGATAATAACATCAAGCAAGGAATACACTGGCTTTTTTTTTTTTCCTCCTCACCTCTCCCCATCCTTTTTAACTCCTATGGCTGTGAGCAGCCTCAGAGGGTCCATAAGGTTAACAAATTGGGAATTTCAACCCCCTTTGTTTCAGCCTCCCCTGAAACACGCCTGTTGGCTTTGCTGCGGGGCCTTGAACCCAGGAATCCCTCCTGACCCACAGCCCCAAGGCCCCCGAGCTCACAGGGACAGCCTCAGCAGGGGACTGCCCCAGGGTGAGGAGCCCAGATCTTTGGGGATGAAACAAAATGTTTCAGATGTGATGAATTGGACATCTGTTTCATCAGAGGGGGAAAAAAAAGGAAAAATTCATCAGCTCTAATGAGAGATGCAAAGATATTTTGGTATGTTGATAGGCTGCCTCCTGCTCCTCACAGCTGGAACAAACACTACCTAATCTATTGGCCCCTAGGAATGATTTTTTTCCCCCTGGGCAATATCTTTTCTTCACATCAGATCACTGGAGTATCAGTAGCAGGCACTCGATGCTTTGCATTGTGCTCTTTAGCAGTTTTGGGTCACTGCCAGCCTCCAATTTACCTGCAAGTTCCCTTCTCTGGGATGTGGATCCATTCCATACTGGATTTCTTAAACATGATCTTGTCTTCCTGTGCAAGCTTTTATTTTTTATTCAGTAGCTCTATAAGAGCTAAAAGCATTTTGTTTATCTGTTAATGTGGTCAGGGGATCTGCTTTTACCCCGAGCTTATCCTGTAGGATTCACCTGCTCCAAATGTTTCCATACCCCTAAATGTGGTGAACAGGCATGGGGGGCACATTCTTTCTCACCCTGAGAACACCCCAGTGTCACCCATCCCCTGCAGTGGTCTGTAGCTCAATGCTGGTGGACACTCTCCTGTGCTGGCTGCTTTATCAAGGGATTGATAAAATGATTGAGAGATTTTTATTAGCAGCTTTGTGTGGACTCTGAATGGTGCTACAGCATGTCCCTGGACCTGATCACCTTTTCCCCCTTTGGACCTGTGTTGGTTTTGTTCACAGATTCAGTTCTTGCAAACCCAACTCTTCAGTTCTTTGTGCAAAATTATTTTTCCTGTAAATACAATATTATTGACGGAGCCTTGTCTGGAAAGAATTTCCTCTCCAGCTCCTATTCACTTCATTCCCTGGTACTGTGTTCTAGGTGCAGGAGGGCTTCTGCTTTTATTTGTGCTTTCCTCCTTGCAAGAGGTGGCAGGAGGCCAAGCTCTGCCCGAGCCATCTTGCACACCATGGGCTGAATGAAGCCACTGAAGACGCCTCTGCCTCTCACCCCAAGTGTTGCTTTTCATCTGAAAGGCTGTGCCCGGAGATGCTGCAAGCTCAGCTGGGATTTTAGCCAGGCACTTGCAGACCAAGTTTTACAGCACTGCCTGAGAGGGGCCAAGCAGGCATCTGCCTTTTCCTGAACATCCTTGCAGCTGCCCCAGCAGTGGCCTGTTTCCAAAGTGCTGTCACCCACGTTTATTCAATACTTGACGTTGTAGAGGCTCTTCAGGAAGCTTCAGGATCCTGTCTGAAGCTCCTGATAACAGCTTGTTGTGCTGTTGACATGGTTGCAGATCCTGTGACTCCCCATATTTCTTTTTTTAGAAGTAGCATTCCAGCTCTCTCTGTTTTTTTGGTTGTTTTTTTTTAAGCCTCCCCTTCACTAAACTGTGCTGATGCCACAGAAAATTGTCAGCTGTCCATTCTTTCCCTAGGCAGGGAATATATCTGTATGTATATATATGTATATATATGTATGTATAATCAAGGCAAGGGGAGGAAAGGGTCAGGTGTTGCTATGGAAAGAGACTATTAATCTGTGACAGAACTGATACTCTGGGAGGTGAGAGCCTTCCCCTGCACAAAATAAGCCTTTAAAGGGAAGCTCACCAACCTTTCTCCAGGGGACACCTGCCCCAAGTTTACTGATTTGGTAATTTGCTCCCCTTGTTGCTCACCTTTGATGATGGCTTTTCAACCAGATTTTCAGTGCTCTAAATGTAGCCCAGTCTCAACTAGTCTGGATTAAATTAGAAAGAAGATTTTATGAGAGATTGCCTTGAATGCTTTACAAAGAGCTTGATGGCCAGGTCCTGGAGATTATCATGTTTCTCAAAAGTCCTGTGATGGTTTATGCCAGACAAGCACCTACTTACACACATCAGACACCTTTCACTTTTAATAGAAGCATAAAAAAAAAAAGAAGTAGAAATTGAAGCAAAGGGAGAGATTAATCCCTTTCTCATCTGTTCTGTAAAAATGATGTCCCTTGCAGAGCCCACCTGGGTATCACTCTGGTCCATACTGGGCATGGTTTCATCAGGGACTGTCAAGTCAATCAGCCTGCAGGAATAAAAGCAGTTCTGCTTTTATTTGCTAAGTCCATTTCTGACCAGGATGATGGAGCAGAAGAAACCCACCTTTGAAGGTGCCTTTGCAGAACTCTTTGCTCTTTGCTCCACCCATGGATATCCAAGCACACATGAGTGGCTTCATCTTCCCAAGGCTCCCAGTGAGGAGGGGCTTGAAGCAGCCACTCTTGATCCACAAACTGCTCTTCATCTGAGGGCCCCACAAAGAATAGGACACAAGCTATTAACTGTGGCACACTGATTGCATTGAAAGTTAATGTGATAAAAGGTAGATTTGCCAGCTGAATATCTCATCTATAAAACTTAATCTGTACTCTGGGTGTTTTTACACCTCTGGAAGTATTTGGTGTAATTTTAACAGCGTGTCCCAAAGCTTTATCTTGGCCTAACAATGGAACTAGAACTAAAGAGTTAAATTTATTTCTTCCCATACAGCAGGATTTTTCAACCCATTTCACTTTTGCAGCCCCTGCCATTCCTCCTGCTGACTGCAGACCTGCCAGTTGGTGCTGCCTCTCCTGGTCACTTGGAGGTTGCCTCATGGACCACAAGGTCTTCCCTGGCCAGAGGCTGAGAACAGCTGCTTAGAGGAATGTGAATGAGCAGAACAAGCCTCTCTCAGGGTCATTGGCCTGGTGTGATGCTCACACACACCAAGCAATGTGGCACAAGCAACATTTTATTTTTGTTCTGCCTGGCAGTCTCAGTTTCAATTTTTAAATATTTTTCCTTTGCCACAGGAAGCATCGGAGGACTGCACACTGTATAAAATAAGAAGACTTGGTTTAAATATTAAAGTGCTAACATTTCCTTGGGTGTCCCTTATCTCTAGCACTTTTAAGTTTTCTTCAGCAGTCATTTGATTGATTCTGAGATTTTTGTACTGCTTTGGACCTTTAAATCCTGGTAAGAAATCACTGTGTCTGTTTAAATCTTTGCAATCTGAACATTTCTCCTCGCAGGCACAGGTGTGTGCATACATGTGTGTACACAGAAAAATGGAATTATGTGCCACTCTGGAAATCAAACCTGGGAAAAGGAGGGTAGCTCTTTCCTCTACAGAATTTAGAAATTTTCCATTACTGTTTTCTGTCTTTTTCAGAGTAGATTTTGCTGCAAAACCAGCACTTAGAGAAGGGCTGTGGCCTCAGCATTGCCTTAGGGTCCTTTCTCCTTTCCCCCCCAGTTCAACAGCAATGTTTTGGTCAAGGATTTCCCAATAAGAAAACAGGTAAAGTTCTGTGATCCAACCAACACTAGTAATTTGAGCATCAAGGCATACTGATGATCAACTGCTGCATGGTTCTACCAGGTAAAATAACAGGAGCGTAAATTAGAAAAAAAACTCACCAGGCCTACTCAGAACTTTGTCACACAATTCAAGATGCTGCCTGGGGTGATTGTCAGTGGTCACTGGTGACATGATGACTGGTGAGAAGAGGAAGGAGGTGATAAGTAAGAGCTCATGGTATGCCCGGGGCAGACAACAGAAAAGTCATGAAGAAACAAAGAATACTTTCCAGATTAGGGAGGTTACTGAGAGAGAAGGGTTGCTTTTGCAGCAAACAGCAAAAGGTTTTTTCACAAATGGGCCTGAATTGCACCATTATAGAGAGAGGGGTGCATTTTTCCTCTTGAGAATCCATGGCTTGTTTGCTAGTGAGGGAAGAGGGATGCAATCTCCTTGGTCCTACCAGAAAATCTATCCCAAATAAAAGCAAATCTGAGTAGATTGGGTGAGGGTTTTGTTTGCTTTTGTGAGGTTGTTTTGCATGGAAACCTTGTTAAATGCCTTTTAAATGGTGTCCATGCACATCACTGCAAGTGCTCCTTGAATCCAAAAGTGTTTACAGGGTAAATTTCTAACTAAGAGAAAACTCCCAGTGTCCATTTAAAATTAAAAGATAACTTAAGAAACAGCTTTTCCTCTACATTTGACCTATCCATTATGGTCTGGGCAATGTTTTTAAAAGCTGTCATCTCAGTACCATTTCTTGAGTGGGTCTATCCTCCATGATGGGAGGGTTGGGGGAATGGAGAAAAAGAGGCAGTTGTACAAATTGTAGCTAAACAGATGATCCAACCTGGCATCACTGATGAAAAAGAATCTGAGATATAGTAAGAAAGAATGAAATATGTAAAAGAAGAAAGAACATGGGCGTCTGGGAAGTGAGGGTAAGAAGTATGATCTTGCTGAAGGGTGGGAGAGAAGGAGTGTGAAGGATATCTGGAGGATAGGCACAGGATGGAGGGAAAAGGGATTTGTCACTTGTGTTTTGGGATGGGCAGACAGACAGGAGGCTGTGGTGAGGGAGGAGGCACAGAAAGGGGCACACAGCAGACCAGGCTGGCCCTCAGAAGGGAGGTGGGGGAAGGTGGCAGGTTGGGGGGAGGCAGGGATGGCTGCCAGCCTGTGTGGTGATGGGGTGGCACTGTCAGTGCTGGTACTGTCAGGCATGGCAGATGACAGGAGTAGGAAATGGGGAATGGGGAGAAGAAAGAGCTCTCAGCCCCCACCACTGACATGGGAGGGGTGACTTCAGCTTCCATCTCTCAGTGCAGCTCCTCAAAATCTGGGGCCATCTGGACACAGTCCTGTCCCTCCTACAAGCTGTCAGCAGCACCGAGGGATTGCTCTGGCAGCCAGGACTCCCTGGCACATCCCAGAGCCTCTGTGCTGGTGGCCAGAAGGGCAGATGGCACCGGATCCACTAGAGTGGCTCTGCACCACCTGGTGTCCCCTGCTCGGGGAGCCCTGCAGAGCCAGGTGAGCCCAGCCCTGGGCACGGTGCTGTCACTCAGCCTGGGCTGCAGAGCCACAGCACCATCAGGGGACACCTCAACTCTTTGGGGGATGGGAACGTTCAGGATGGCCTCCTTTGGTTCTGGCTGGCTGTGTCAGGTCAGGCACCACCACAGCAGCAGCTCGAGATGGGTGACAAAGCAGGAGAGGGACACAAGGTCTGCAAAGGAGCAGATACTTGAAATGATCAGCATCTTCAGCCCATCTCCTCAGCACTTCCTCTGCCCATAAATTAAAATTTGGACTGGTGTTTTGAGGTGCTTCTGCAATGGGCATGAATAAGAGTTGTTAAAGGTATTGGTTGTTCCAGATCATGCTCACCTGTACATCAGGGATTATTTTATTAGTGAAATGTTTTACTTACCCTCAACCTTCCCAAGAACAACACTGCTCTATTACAGCAGATCTGGTAAGGAAATGCTTTGGGTAAGAAAGTGATGTGTGTTTTTTCACTTAGAGCTGGAGAAAATAATGCCAAGGATCGCAGCTCTTCATTTTACAAAAAAAAAACCAAACCAAACCCAACAAACAAACACAAACAATTAAAAAGTCATGCCAAAAATCAAGACCTGTAATAATGACAGTATAAAATTTTGTATTAGAGGAGGTGACATGGGAAGTAAGAGGTTAAAGGCCAGTTCTCCCTGGCTGAGGATGGCTGGCTGTTTCTCCAGACATTGCTTCCTCACAGATGTTGTTCCTGGGACAGCGGAGAGGTTGTGGTTCACTTGTCCAACTCTCAGCCCTAACAAACTCTTCTGGCAGAGGAGACCCTGAGACTTTCAGCTTGAATCCCATATGTGCATGTATTGTTTTCACGGGAAAATAAAAATGCTTAAAAATAAATGACATCTCTTTCTGTTAAATTTTAAGAGTTCTCCAATCTAGGTATGACATTCTGGCCAAAACCTTTGAGGCAAAGATCCTCCCAGAAAAAAAACAAAGTGACCCACAGTGAAGATATCCACAGAGTGAAACAGAAAAATAAATAGAAGGTTTGAACACAGGTTTTCTTTACATGATAAACTGGTTTCCTAAACATTGATTTATTAGTCATTCAGTAAAGAGGAGGAGAAAAAAAAAGAGAATAAAAAAGATTCTGGATTGATAAATTTGCAAGTTTTAAATTTATTTTATCATGTACCATGAAAATACATGCAATTAATTAATATATAAACAAATAATGAAACGTGTTTAAACACACAGATAGGTGTGCACACATAGTGCATTTGTGGAAAGCAAAAACTGATCTCAGACCATGCTGGCCTGCCCAGCTGTGTCACTTTACACTGGGACAGCAGTCACTGCATCTTTCCACACCCTGCTTTGGGGCTGCACTAAGGTGACAATTTGGGAAGTACATGTAAATTAATGGTCTGAAGCGTGTGACACCAGCCCTGTGATGGCCAACCCCAAACTCCCCTTTTAGACAGGGTGAAAAGGTGAACCCCTGTGACACTGGAGCCCTGGCACAGGTATTTGATGGAATGCTCCAAGTGTGGTGGATGTGGTTCAGGGGAGGGACATATTAGCTGCACATATCATTAAAGCAGCTACCAATTTAAAAATGCATAAAATGCAGAAGAAACAAAGCCATAGCCAAACCTGTCAGTGATAAATTTGGAAAGAGAAGCACTGAATGCCCAGCTGGTTAAATCATGATGGAGGGCAAAATCGAGTGAAAAATAAACACCAGATTTAGGAGCACACTGATATATCTGGCAGACTGCAGGAGCTGGTGCCACTAAGGAAGAGATGTCTACAGCCACATCAAAACTGCCCAGTTCTGTTCAGACCTACACAAAATATTGGTGCCCTGCAGGGTCTCAGCCAGTTCCACTCAAGCAGCAGTGAGCAGTGACCCAGCTCTTCCCCTGCCATTCCTGCTGACAGACAGGACTGGGCTCAGACTCTCAGAACAGATTCATCTTCATTGAGTCATTTAATCTAGAATGGGGAGGGACCCTAAAGATCACCTCTTTGCAACCCCCCTGCTGTGGGCTGGGACACCTTTCACCAGCCCAGGTTGATCCAAGCCCCATCCAGCCTGGCCTTGGACAATTCCAGAGATTGGGTAGCCACAGCTTCTTTGTGCCAAGGCCTCACCACCCTCACAGAGAAAAATTTCTTTCTAGTATCTAATCTAAATCTAACCTATTTCAGTTTAAAACCATTACCACTCATCACTATACTCCCTAATACCTTGAACATCTATATCCCCTCTAAGGATCTAGAGGCAGTTTTGCAATCAACAGAAAAAAAAATCAGGAGAATGGTATTCATAACTATTAGGGGACTTCAGTGCTCAACATTCATTGATTTCAACACAGGAGAAGTTTTAAAACTTCTTTTATTTTCCTGATTAGCTCCTATGAACACAGCTTCTGGGTGTCCAAGCTCTCACGAAAAATCAAAGGAAGCCTGAATGAAAAGCAAAAGCACAGTTGTCACTTTAGTTTACTCATGCTTGTCCCAGAAAATGAAAAGAGGCTTTTTCTCACTTTGTTTTTTTTTTTTAATGCACTCGTGCAACACAGTTGTGTTTGGAGTTAAACTTCTTATTGTCATGTTGGAAACCCAAACTGTGAATGCAAATCTCCTGATGGCTTAGTACCAGACCTATGAGTCTCACTGCAGAGACATCTTTGAAAATTTGGCCTCATTTTGTAGTGACAAAGTGACAGATTCCTCTGGTAAGGAAATTCTGGTTAGCAGAGTGCCTCGAGGTTTGGCTAATTTGCTAGGATTACAGTTTGGGTTTTAATGACAGTAGCTTAGTTTTCCCCCAAACCAGTCATCAAAACAGAGCTCAGCTTTTAGAGAAAACCAAATCCACAAAGATACAAAAGTAGATTTATCCCATCTGACTGGTATTCCAAAGCTCCCAACTAAGCCTGTGTTCCCCTTGTCACATTTCCTCTGCTAGAACCTGTGCCTGGTTTTTAATGTTCTCACATTGTTTAGAGCAGCCAGGATTCTTCAGAAGCTCACTTTCACTTTCAGAAATTAGTTGGGATTTCTGTCTCACACTGATCCTGAGCATATACCTTGTCCTTTCCTCTTAGGCTCTCATTTAAGGACCCAGTGGGATGGGTGGGATGGTTCCCCTCCTCCCCTCCTGAGCTTGTGCTGCTCTGCCACACCAAAGGGAAGCCTCGTGCCAGGATCAAGTCCACCAACTCCTTCACCTGTTTAAAGACACCTTTGTAGGATAGAAATTCTTCTCAAGCCCTTGGCAATTAAGCCCAGTTTAATAACTCTGACATATTTAATCTGGATGAGCTAATAAAAACAACAAATTACTGCTCACAGTGCTCCCGAGAGGCAGATGGTCATTATCACATCCTCACTCCTTTGATAGGGAAACTGAGGCAAAGTGTTTTCAGGACAGCAGAGTGGACTCTCTGCCAAACCACCCAGGTGAGTTCATGTGCTTTGCAGTTCCTTTTGATGTGGGACAAAATCTTCTTCTGCTGGGTATAAAGGGAGAATCTCCTGGTTTTCTTGATTGGGAAGATGCAAAGGTGAAAAAGGGGAAGCCAGGCCATGAAAATGATATCTGTGGATCTTCCAATTCTCTGCTGGGCATTTGAACTTAAAATGTCAGCAACATTCTTCTCCCTTGCTCTCAAGAGGGAAGCTATATCTGGAGTAGGGCAACATGCCTTAATTTGAGAAATTTAATGCCTTCGAAGCACTACCAAAGCACAATTAGCAAATAAAAAAAAAAACCCAGAAGTCAAGGCAGGAGACCAGAGTATGTAGTTCAAACATCAAAGGAATATTATCTATGCTATCATCTCCCTTTCCTCTTGTGAGTCAAAGATACAACATATTACTGCATATTTTAAGCATTTTTTGTTTTCAAAGCTTAAATGTCGGTGTAATTACCCCAATGGTAATTTCTGTTGTGCTGTGCCAGGCTGGTACTTCAGCAGAATCTCCCAGTTTTCACATTATTATCTCCATCTCTGCCTTTGATAGGTTTGTGTCCAATTTGCTCTGGATTTGACTGGTTCATGTTCCTTGAAAATCTGCTTTGAATGCTGCCAGATGAGGTATGGTACTGACTTTTGTGGGGCATATTTGATATCCTACTTTCACCTGGTTCCCCCATCCTCTTTTCTAAGTGCAGAATCACCTGATTGCTCCAAGACCCACAGTTCAGAGCAATCTGTCATGCAACTACCTGGAACAGAATGTAACTTTTACCTTTTTCTTTTCTTCCATCTTTCTTTTTTTAAAGTAAACTTTGCAGTTGAGGATTATTGACAAATCTGCTTGAAAAAGACACATGAAGAACATCCTTTATGGTCCATCTTGTGGTAAAACGTGGTTATTTCTTTGCTCATTTGAATGTCAGTGGATTATTTATGCTGGTGCAATGTTTTCAAGAGATAAAATACTCCCCACTGTGCTACATGCAAATCTCTGCAATGTAAACATAAATAGTTGTTGCACATGCATAATCAACGACATTTTTTATAATTATTGTTGGATAGTTCAGTCCTCTAATAGCATCATCTGGTGTAAATCAGTGTAGCTCTACTGAAGCCTGCAAAGCCCCTACCGATTTCTACCAGATGGGGCTCAAACTCTTCACTCTAAGTTTAGTCCTTCTAAAAAAAAAGAAAGGAGCAGAAGCTCTGGTAGTCCTTGAAAATGAAGTTCTTTGTTCGTTCATGGGAAGCTGGTAGAGCAAGAGTGGCAGGGACTTTTCATGATCCATACTCAGCCCTTATCTAGGGAGAACATTTCTGCCATGAGGGAAAGCAGGAGGTTCTGTGCCAAGTGAGTTCTTGGCCCCTCTGCTCAGGCTGCTGCAAAGATTTGCCAGATAACGTCATTTATAACCTGAACTCCTTTCTGACAAGATTTGGACCAAGACCACCAGCTCTTTAGCATGGGCCAGCAGACACTGCCAGATGCTAAATATTTGCAGTTGTTCAGAACCTGTGCTGCATTTTTAGACACCTAAAGGTGAAGGGCTGGAAATCTGGTTTTCTGTCCCCAGAGCAATCTTGTTTCACTGTCATTCAGCATTATCTTTTCTCCAATATTGTACACAGCACTAAGAACTTTCTAAAGCTACTTTGACACCTGATTTGACTCCAGCTGAAGACAACAACCTCAATTTCATCCTTCTGGTGTTCTGAAGAAAACTGTGCTCTGAATTAATATAAAAGACAATATTCAGTAGCATCTATTTTCACAAATTAATTTAGACTACATCATTCAAATAGGTGTTAGTGGAAGCTGCCCATGCAGATTTTAATGCTATAAATATACATTTATTTCCAAATCATCAACGTCTTAACTGCTGTACACAGTGTTTGATCAACAAACACAAAGTAAGTTAACTTTGCTTATATAAAAAGAGGAAAATTAGGAGTTTGCTCCCCCTCTTTTGAATGCCAACAGCAAAAATATCCACTAAATACTGGATATTACCTATTAATAATAGATTGGAGGAGAGAGTTTTGACAGAAGTGAAGAGTACACACATACACACAGCATAGAAGTACCCACATTTCAAACAACTAAAAATCTGCATTACTGTGATCAGCTTTTTCAGGTTTACCTGTCAGGTTTCTTCCCCCCTTGTGCTCTCCATTTTTTGACAAGATCCTCCAAAAGAGTTGCTGTTATCCTTGTATAGGCTTGATGTGGATGTAAACTTTTTTGCAAGAAGCCTGAGTTACTGTTAGCAGCTTCTGAAGAGCTCCAAGTCCGACGTGGGTTTAATTTGTGGTGAGTGCCATGGCAGAAGTGTCTAACAATATAAGTCTGTTGGACATGTCGTCTGGGCTGTCACGTTCAATTTGCACATGACCTCCTGGCCAAAAAATGGGAAAGAAGTGGTAGAATGTGGGACTGAAAGCTTATATTATTGCTTTGACAGCTTCACTCATCTAGAAGTAATGCAAAATGCAATCTATATTTATACTCTCTGACCTTCTGTACAGAGAGTGAAACTATCTAATGATGGGCCATGGTAGTAGAGAAAGAAACAGATCTCAATACAGCTGGAATTTGTCTACTTTTTTTTTTTTTTTTTTTTTTTTTTCAACCATTCAATTACAGTCAAAAGATAAACATGAAGAGTGCCTTGGTTAGGTAGTGACACAATTATTTTGTAGTGAGTAGGTTCTGGCTTTGAGCCTTGGCAAAGGTTGCCATGCACACCTTGTTTCACTAGATACAAATAATCTGCCTGCTCCCATCAGACAAATCCCCTCTGCTTGGAGGTGTGTCCTTCTGCCCATCACAGGGGGAGAAGAAAGACACAGCAACTCGGTACCCTGCATTTCAATATCCTCCAGAAAGGCTGATGCTCTAATCCTATTAACCACGATAAATCAAGTCAGGCTGATTGTAAACGGGACGTGAGGCAAAACAGGCAGAGAGGAAGAACGTGCCACGTTCTTCTCATCTGAGGAGCAGCACATGGATTTGTGGCCTCCCAGGGAAAAGAAATAAATATAGCAGCTTTTGATTGTGACAGTAACCACCAGGTAACACCTGAAGATCCTTAAGAAAATGTCACAGAGCTGGTGTCGTACTGCCACAGCTCAGCATCCTTCACAGGGCTTCACTGCAGCCACCACTGCTCAGAGCAGCAGAGTTTGGCTCAAAGATTCAGCCTTCAGCTGCATCTGTTTCTCCCTCCTCATCCAAATGAGACACAGGATTTGAAGGAAAAGTTATTTGCTTTGCAGGGATGAGCTTTACCAGAAGATAACACAGAAGACAGAAAGCATGGGGTTTATGCATCTCAGTGTATTTTGGAGAACTACATCAGTTTGTACTCATCTCTTCACTCCATTGATCCATCCTGCTTTAAATAGGAGTCAATCCAGAGTCCACTGACCTTAGTAGTGAGAGTCTCATAAATGGCTGGAGGCTGTGAAACTGGTTTAGAAATTAGGTGTTCATATGAACCAGTCACTTGTTTTCTGTTGTAATTGTTTTCTTCTGGTTTGCTGTGTTTTGCTCTTGTACATTGAATTAATAAAAATCATTGGCTGAAGATTTCAACTGATATCCAACTTTCTCCATGGAATTATTTTTTTAAAAGTTAAGTGTTGACAATAATAAACCATGAAACTGATGGCCACTATACCATAGTTAATATGTCAGAAAAGAATAAAAATGCACAAACAAAGGCTATGAGAATAAATAAATAAATAAATAAATAAATAAGATAAATAAATACAATAAGATGGCATAACTAAGACAAAATAATTCAATGATGAGAGGCTGAGTGAAGATTAATATGTAATTTATATTTTGGTTTTTTCTTAAATGAGGAAGAGCAGTTTGCCCAAACTATTAGTTATCCTACAGGTTAAAAAATTTTACTACTGCACATTTTGGAACAGAATATTATTATATTTATTAATTTATAAGGAAATTTGGTGTCTAGCTGATTTGTGGAGCTTCTTCCCCTGGTCCCTGCAGGCAGGTGCACTCTCCTGGCTTTCCAGGGTGTAATGTTTCAGCCCATGGGTTTAAGCCTTGTGCCACACATGAGGACTGGCAGCCCTGGGGTGGCTCTCTGGAGGCAAGGGGCAGCTCTGAGGATGACCATGGCTGTGTGAGGGGCACTTTGCAGCATGAAACTCACAGTTGGTGCACATGGTAAAATCAATACCCACCTCCCCAGGGCTCCTCCAGCCACATACCACTGCAGCCTGACCAGGGGCATCTAGCCAGGGGATGTGCTTCCTTTTCACTCTTTTTTTTTCCCAAGTGGACAGCTAGAAGAGAAAACATGAGTTAAAAAAACCAAAAAAACTCCCCAACACACCTACATAGGTCCAAAAACTTGTCTAGGTCTGACTCCTGCCAGTGCATCACAGAAGGAGGAAAGGGATGAGGTGGGATTTGGGTGGGAGGGAGAGGAACACCCCAGATAATTGCAAGGTTGCTTCTGCAACCTCTTGCCCAGCAGCTGGTCCAGCAAGCAACATCTCTCACACACTCCACAGATCTTTTCCAGCTGAGTCACTAAATCAGGAAAAAATGGAGCAGTTGAGCTGGCATTTTAGAGGACTGATTTGAGGGGGGGGGATGGGAGGAAGAAATCCCCCTTCTTTGTCTGTACCTTTTTTTTTTTTCCACCAAGCTGCTGGAGTGAAGCAGTTAATAGTGATTTTTTTTTCCATCATTTTTAATCCACTGCCCTGCCCTGTACCTGCCCTTATAATCCCCTAGCATGTGCTGGTGACATCACATGGCCATCAGCTCCCAGCTCCATCCCTGTGACTGTCATTAACTGTTGCAAGCAAATGAAAAATGACTGGGAGACTCGGTGGCTCCCACCAGTGACCTTGGGTATTATTAGAATGACCTCGCTTTGGCTGGACCATAAAAAAAAAGAAAAACCTTTCTTGATATCATCGCTGGGACTGACTGAGGCTGTTTGCAGCGAGGAGCAGGGAAAGGAATGGAGAAAACCATTAAAGAAAGCAAAGAAAATGTTATGCAAAGATGCAGGGGCCATAAATACTTGATCAGAGGCGCAGCCCCTGCAGCAGCCCCTCAGCCTGACCCCTTGCCAGGACACGCTGGGCGAGGCTGGGGTTACAGAGCACCTTGCCGGGAGTATTTTTTAACCAACCTCCTCTTTGTGATTTGTTTGCTTGGGCTTTAATGGAAAATAAATCACGTGTAAGCACTTAAGGGCTTATTGGCCTCTCACACCTTATATTCTGACATGCTTTTCCGGTCCTACACACAACTCTGTAAGCAGAGGAGGGGGCAGACTGGGCAGGGTGAACATTTTTTTGTGCAGACACAAGGAAAATGTGTCTTTATGTCTCTATGTAGATACACCTCCTCTCTGTGCAAACACATGTGTACAGTGCATGCTTATTAATGTACATATGTATGTAAGCATAAATACTTACACAGCACTTATAGATGTTCATATTTATGGTCGTGCATTATTCTCAGTGCACAGGCATGTGGACATAAAAGGAACAAATATTCATTGCATGTGTCTGATGTTGCCTTCTATATAATATATAATAGTATATATATCTGCATCATATAGTGCTCATGTTCCTTCCATTGTACTCTGGAGATATTAGCAATAAAAATAAAGAGTAAGAATAAGAGTAAGAATTAAAAAGAATGACAATGACAATGAGAATAAGAATAAATAAGAATAATTCACATATCTGTGCTGGGCCATGAGGATGTTCTGGTGTTTAGTGCCCACCTGCCAGGGACCCCCAGGGCAGGGGCTGCCCAGGACCCCAGCCCTGGTCCCAGTGTGGTGCTGGGTGCCCAGGCCAGGCTGCAATGTGCTACCCGGAGGGGTTCGGTGGGGCCCGGCTGCCCTCGGGGTGCCTCGCTGTGAAACAGTTAAAGCCCTGGAGGCACAAAAGCCATCCTCCCGCCCCTGTCCTGCCTGGCTTCTCCGCTGTCAGCTGGAAATGGATCTGATGCCCTCTGGACTTTAACTCCAGACGAAAAGGGCATTTTATTACAGGTTATGACAACTTGCAGAGAGACTTGGAGAACTCAATAAGAAGAAACAGCGAGTGGAATCAAGGGGCAGGAGGGGAATGCTGCAGATGTTTGGCGGGCAGAGGGAAGATGGGCTCAGATGGGAGGTGTGAGCAGGGGAGCTGATGCCAGAGATGTGAGCAAGAATGCTGATGCCAGGGATGTGAGCAGGGGCGCTGATACGAGGATTGTGAGCAGGAATGATACAGGACGTGTGAGCAGGAGAGCTGATGCCAGGGATGCGAACAGGAATGCTGATACCGGGGCTGTGAGCAGGAATGTTAATGCCAGAAGCGTGAGCAGGTGACGCTGATGCCAGGGATGTGAGCAGGGGCGCTGATGCCGGGATTGTGAGCAGGAATGATACCGGAGGTGTGAGCAGGAATGATACCGGAGGTGTGAGCAGGAATGATACCGGAGGTGTGAGCAGGGGCGCTGCTGCTGCCGGCGGGAGAGCAGCGCATCCTCCGCCAGGCAGGGGCTCCTCGGAACGGGTCGGGGGCTCCCCGACAGAGCCCGCTACCAGCGGCAGCTCCTCATCCATTCACAAGAAGCAGAGATCACCAAACCTCCTTTTTTTTTTTTTTTTTTTTTTATTTCCCTTATTCAATCGGTGCTTTCTGCGCACCCAGAGAGCTTCTGTCCCCTTTGCTCCTCGCAGGTCGCGCTGTGTGCGACAGAGACGGGAGGGACAGGCTGCAGGTGGCTTCCTCACCCAAGCCCTCCGTCCGTCTCGTGTTTGGGGCCAGGAGAGCATCTCTGCCGGGCTGCAGAGGCTGGTGCCGCCCGTGGTGCCAGGCGGAGCGGGCAGGGAGCGGCGCTCCCCGGGCCGCGCTCACCCCCCGGCTCTCGCATCCCGCTCCTTGGACCTGTCACGTATCCAGAAGGATGCCAAGGACTTTATGGAGTCTGTCAAGCACTCAGTACTTCTGTCTTTAGTGGCATCCTCATAGACAAACTTCGCAGGTGTTAAAAAAATATGCCGGGAAATAATACTACTAATACTAATAGAAAAAAAAACCTCAACAGGCTTAACAGCTGCTCAGGGACACTGCAAACCATCTGATTTTGCAGGGATAGGGCTACCATCCTAATTCTCCCTGGCAGCTTTTCAAGTGCGTTTCATCGCTGGTTGCCAATGGAGGATGGCTCTGTCTCTCCCTTCGAGCCCTGCCGGGTGTCTCTGGGAGCGGTTTGGCACCGGGAAAATCAACTCCCATCTCGAAAGCTGGGAAAAAAAAAAAAAAAAAGAAAGAAAAAAAAAAAAAGGGGGGGAAAAAAGAGTGCTGATGTCTGGAAAATAAATAATAATAAAATAATTTAAAAAAAAAAAAAAAAAAAAGTTTTGAAGTGTCAGACTGTGAATTTAAGAGTTTCAGCCCGGGTAATGCTGTGCCTTATGGCAGGTGAGCGCTGCACGGGGAGTCCCTCGCCCTCCTCGGGGCAGGGAGAAACGCGACAATCGCAGACAGTTTGGGGACACTCGTGTGCTTTAAGAGCCCAAAGGTGACCTCTGTGCCAGCCTGCCACCCCTGTGCAAGCCACGAGGCACACAGGGTTTCGTCGGGAGGGCTGCAGGCAGGAATCACAGCACGAAGCACTTCTGCATCCCTTCCCAAAGGATGCTCTCCCAGCCCTCTCCAGCCGGCCGGGCGACTGTCAGCTTGTTATTTCTCTTTGGCTCATGGGTCTTGTTTCGGGTTTATATTTATTTTTGAAGTGTTGAAGCCCCAGTAACACAAAGGGTTTTCTCGGAAGGAAAAACAAACCCCAACGAAATCCCAGAGCAATCTTCACGGCAAAGCAGAGCTGCCTGTTTCTGGAAATGATGCTTGCAGAAAGGGTGAAAGTCATGAGCCTTTAACCAAAAATGTAACAAACCCTGGCCAGTATCACAAGGGCAAACTTCCCATGGGCCTCAGGGTTTGCTGTCATCTTTGCTTACACTGATAAGTCCTTTTTCTAAATCCACCAAAGTTGCTTGCTCTTCCCTTTCATGTATAAGGTTACCAAAATCTGACAGATAAGACAGATTTACTGTTTCTGGATAAGACTTATGGCCACACATAAGAGACCACACTGCAAAAGATCAGTTAAAATGTGTTGCTGTTGAAATGAAAGACTGTTGAAAAAAACCCTGTTTTTACTTTAAACGATAGCATGAGGAAAATAATGATATAGTAAGGAGGGAAAAGAGGAAGGTCCCAGAAGAATAAAGACATTTTCTGCTCTGCTGTCACTCGTGTTTCCACCTGCACGTGCTTTCCAGAGCAGGCAGTGTGGCTCAGGGAACTGCTTTTCTTCTCCTTTTCTTGTTTTATTTCAAAATGCAGCTGACACCTTCACAGGTACATGACATTATCGGCACTCGCACTCAAAGATAGGGCTGGGGAATGTGGTGGAAGGATGTGTCAAGGATGAGGCAGGAAAGCGTAAATTTAAAAAATCTTGGAAGTTTTTCTGAAAGCCGTCTGAAAAGACAAATTAGTGGAGATTCCTGGGATTATAACATACACATTTCGAACTCTTTTTGGAGACCTTTATCATTTAAGGAAGGGTGACTAATTTCCTAAGAGTAAACTATTTGTTTCTTTCCCTTCAGTGATAAGTTCTTGGTGTTTTGTAGCACCACTGCTTTGGGGGAAGAGAGCCCAAACCAACCTTCCTCACCTCACTGCTAAATCTCAGCATTCCCTTGGTTATCCAAAATTGTTTGAATTTGAGGCAGCGAGTCCCGAAAGTTTTACAGACCTGAGTAGAGAAAATATCCCATCCAAGAGTGTATTAACACCCAGGGAAACAAATCACAACACAGTGGCTAAAATAAAAATTAAATAAAATAAAGTACGGTCTCTTGTTGAGGTTTATTTTTAATTTACTTGTTTTACACTTAAAATAATTTATAGTGGTAAAAGAATCAAAGGGAAGAGTTGCTTTAAAGGCAAATAGGAGGGGAGAAGGGGACATACAAGGAAGAGCAAAGCCAGGCAGGAGTGCAGCTGCTGGAAACCAAGAGTTCCTTTGCTCAGTCTCTGAAGGATGGGCGAGCAGACACAAGCCTGGAGCCGGGCAGGAATTGCCCCTCTCCTCCTGCCAGAGCACCCTACCCTGGGTCCCCCCAGCCCTCAGATAATAAACTCAAGTGTCTGCCTCTGACAGCCCTGCCCATCTTCTTTAGCCAACTTGACAAAGTGGAAGAAATATGACATGTGAATTATTAAAGAGGAGGCAGTTGACTCCTAACCTCTGTTGCTTTTTCTCAGAACCCATTACCTGAGAATTTATCTTGCAGGAATTACAGTGTCTGAAAGCTTCGGGAGGAGCAGCCAGGAGGGAGGGGGGCGTTTGAATAAGAGTTTTGAAGAAATACCGCTGAAAAGCACCAGGTTTCACCTTAGCATTTGCGCCACTCAAGAGGTGGATAACGTGTAAGAGAAAACAAGCCGCTCCTCCTCAGAAGTGGATCAGGTCGCCGCAGGGAGCCAGGGAATAAAATCCGGACTGAATTTAAAACGGCTATCACCACTTAAATACCTTTAAAAACTAGAAAGGGGGAAATTGAGAGCTTTTTTCATGCTTAAAGTTTGTCCTTTAGCCCCGTTCTTAAAGTTAACGAGGGCTCTTGATAAATAATCTCGCCGCTCGCCCTGGGTGAAGAGGCGACCTGCAGTGTGTCCTGCTCATCCCCCGGCACCCAGAGATGGGATTTAGTTCCCTGCCAGGGATGCAGAGCCCGGAATCTCGGGAGAACAAGCACAAACTCTGGGTACAGACTCCGAAGTTTAGAGGTTCTGCCATAACCTTCCCTACAAAAGTTTGAGGGTGCGATGGAACTGGCGGGGAACTCTCAGGCCAAGCAAAGTGTTGGCTGATTATTTTTTCCCCAGGAATTCGTAGTAGGGGGACAAATCGTATGGCATGGACATTGATTTTCTTTCTTTCTTTCTTTTCTTTCTTTCTTTCTTTCTTTCTTTCTTTCTTTCTTTCTTTCTTTCTTTCTTTCTTTCTTTCTTTCTTTCTTTCTTTCTTTCTTTCTTTCTTTCTTTCTTTCTTTCTTTCTTTCTTTCTTTCTTTCTTTCTTTCTTTCTTTCTTTCTTTCTTTCTTTCTTTCTTTCTTTCTTTCTTTCTTTCTTTTTTCTTTCTTTCTTTCTTTCTTTCTTTCTTTCTTTCTTTCTTTCTTTCTTTCTTTCTTTCTCTTTCTTTTTCTTTCTTTCTCTCTTTCTTTTTCTTTCTCTCTTTTTCTTTCTTTCTTTCTCTCTTTCTTTCTCTCTTTCTTTCTCTCTTTCTCTCTTCTCTCTTTCTCTCTTTCTCTCTTTCTCTCTCTCTCTCTCTTTCTCTCTCTTTCTTTCTCTCTTTCTCTCTCTCTTTCTCTCTTTCTCTCCTTCTCTCCTTCTCTATTTCTTTCTCTCTTTCTCTCTCTCTCTCTCTCTCTCTTTCTTTCTTTCTTTCTTTCATTTTTTAATTTTCTCCCCCACCCCTTAAAAATTTTATTTATTTTATTTAGTAAGGGGAAAAAATACTTTGGGAGAGAAGAAGACTGGGGTGATTTTTCCCAGTCCTCTGGGCATAGATTTGTATCTACCGCTGCCAAGCCTAAGGTAATAATTGAATCTCTCCCAAATCTTGGTGATAGAGCAGTCAGAAATGACTCCATCTGACAGCAGAGCCATGAGGCAAGTGATGGATACTATTGTCCAAGCCTGACCCTCCATTAACACCACCTATCAGCATCTGTATTCTGTCACCAATTCCCATGCCGGAGCCAAGAGGGGTGACTCTAATATTCTGAGCACATTGAAGGCTTCCATGCTGAGTTCAACCCTGCATCAACTAAATGGGTGGAGAGGATGACCTAAACCTTGCTCTCTCTATCTCCACTCGCCTTATTACCCCACTCCAATCCCATTGTTTTGCAGGTGCCTGCAATTTGCTCCTTATCTCCTCACTGTTTATGAGGGCTCCTTTTTATTAATACAAAGGGAGAAATGTTATTAATATTAATTAACAAAATAAAAAATGAAGCAGTTTTGGGAATCCACCAAATGAATAATCTCATCCTCTAATTGGAGATGAAGTGGTGGTGGGGGGGAGGAGGTGTAAGAGAAACAGATGACCTACTGGGTGACAGGCACAGGTTGGAAGGGTGACATTTTATTGTAAGCCTCCCTATGAAAGGAAGAAAAGGAAAGGACCAGTCAATTTAATGCAGGGACCAAGAGTGCAAGAGTGTTGCTAAGAGACAGAGATGCTGCTAAAGTTCTGTGAGAAGCTGTACCCTGACCTTATGCAAATGGAGGCTTCCAACTCTTTGTGGAAAGGCTGCAAATTCCACCCACTGTGTCACCAATACCTGGCATCGAGCCTTTTATTCAAATGTTCTCTAAAAACACACACGCAGAGGATGTGACAAAGCATGACACATTTAGGGCTGGAAGGGGGGGACGCGAAGGGGGGCAGCAGGGAGGGGGAAGGACGGATCTCATGGTGGAAATGTCACCCATCCATACCTCCCAGAGCCTGTCATCTTCCCGAGCTGAGAGACGAACCCAAGGATTCCTAAATTACCTTAATCCAGATCTATTAGGAGTCATAAATAGCATCTACTTTTTGTGCGTGGGAGAAGCCTTAGGAAAACAGAGAAGCCACCACGGTCTGCTGGCTAACAGATCTCTGTACCTATATCTGCAGCACCTACAGCTGCCCAGGGAGCTCCTTCTGGATCTGATTACATCCCACGGTCAAAATAAGCCAGAGAAAATCCCCAGGCACCCCTTAGCCAGGGCCCAGAGCTATGGGGAAATATTAAATCTGGGGGAGCAGGGAGGTGGGAACACTCCCAGTTCAAACACAACCTTCACCAAGGATTCAAGGTGAAGTGAGTGACTCTAGAGCTGTTTTTTCTCACTGCAATCAGCAGAAAGTAAATACCCGGGTAAATCAATACAGATCCCCAACTGATGGAAAACAAGGCTGGGTTTTAGTGGGTTTTTTTGTTTGTTTTTAATGGAATCTGAGTTCCAGACGGGCATGAAAGTAATTGAAGAGTTATCTCGGGGAAAAAAAAAAATCTACAAACCCAGTTATGCCAACTTTCTTCCTGTAAACACCTGTGGATGCTGCACGCGGGGCTCCCCAAAGCCCCCAGACTTTTCTCTCCCGGCACCTTCCTCACACACAAACGGCAAATTTTGCCACGAACGTGCAGGTTTGCAATGCAGCAAGAGGAAGGGCTGGTTGTGCTTAGAATGATAAATAACAATAATAAAAAAGAGCAGAATGACCTGGGCATCTCCCTGGAATGGGAGTGAGATGAAGTGCTCCAGGACAGCCTGGTCCTGCCGGGCTGAGCTTGTGGTGCTTAAATTCGATATCCCTCAGTTTTCCACACGATCTGGAAATTACCGGTTTACTTTCATTTCAGTTGATCCTCAGGGCACTTTTGGGACTCCGGCGGCCAATTTTCCTTTCACAGGAGATAGGATTTCTCTGTCTGCCCTGAGCAGCAACTGAAAAGTGACTCAGCTGCGGTCTGCAAAGTAAGGTGATGCCTGATTACTCATCTTTGAGACACTCGGGGTTTGCTTGGACTTCAAACCATCTCGGAAAGTCGAGATGGGAGAAGCAATCAAAAAACTTAAAACCCCTCTGTCACCATCGGATCCACCTGATTCTCCTCGGCCCCATCCATCCCTCGAAGGGGAAAAGCAGCTTTGGGCATCTCCTGTCCTGGGGATGCCCCAGAGCAGATGGAAAACGTGACCCTTCACAAGTGAATGACTCAGCCCCGTGGGTGGAGGTGCCACTGGGAGGGCCACGCTGCTTCCTGCGGTGCCACCCGGGCTCCAGGGCTGCTCCCGCTCCGCCCCGCGCATCCCCCGCGGGGATGGGGGCTGCAGGTCCCCTCTGCGCCAGGTGGACACGGAAAATGAAGTTACCAGTGCAAATTGCCCGGAATATATACATATATATATATATAAATAATAAGAATGTTCATAATGTGCACAATACTATTAATATTTCATATTAGCAGTGCGTGGATGGTGAACTTTGTAATGGGAAATTCAATCGCCGCTGTAAATATTAATAGAATATGAAATGAAGCCACAACTTCCATGTAGCACTGACAGTAAAACGGAGTGAACATGTGGTGGCCCTGGGGCAAGATAGGCCTTTCCTCTTGTCTCTCTCGCTTTATTACATTAGCCCGAGCCTCTCCTTACAGTCCTGGGCTCAGAAGCTGAAGTTCACAGGTCAGCCATGACAAATGTCCCCACGTCTAGCCAAACAAGACCCCCTGGCCTTGCCATTACACTCGCCCAACAAGCCCCTGGAGAGTGCTTCAGGGTGGCTGGTGCAGGTAAAGAGCTCTTTAGCGCAACTTTCCAAACACCTCCGAGGAGCGGAGGTGCCCGCAGCTCCTCCAGGGCTGCCTGCGGGGACTCTGCCACCCACCGGCTCCGGGCACAGCCTCCCTCCCACCCCTGTCCCATCCCGAGCTGTGATTTCCCGGCGATTTCCTCCGGCTCCGAGGTGCCCCGCTGGCACCCGCAAGGTTCGGGGCATCCCCGCGCCAGGGCGGCCCCAGGGCGGCCGCGGGGCTCTCCGGGGCCGAAGGAGAGCACCGGGAATCGAACGCTTTCTTGGCTCCTCAGCCCCGTATTTTTTGGCTGACATCAGCCCCGGACCGGCAGCCTCCCGGGCTTTTGGGGTTTTTCCAGTCTTTCCCCTGTTTCCAGGATTTTTGTCTTACATTAACATCACTTCCAACCGCTTCCTTTTTTTTTTTTTTTTTTTTTTTTTTTTCTCCAGCGGGCATTAATCTCCATTTGTTAGGGGAAACCTTGTCCGAATTTCCTCCCGCTTTTCCCCACGGAGGTTTGGGCTGCCCAGTGATTGATGCCGGGGCTCGGTGCTGGCTTTTCCCGTGCCTTGAGGAGCTTCAGGTGCGCGGAGAGGGGCTCGGAGCCCGCGCTGCTGCCCCAGCCCCCGAACGGGCCGGGGGCTCTGCAGCCCGCAGGGAGACCCGGCACCACCGGGGCCTGTCGGGAAGGGGGGCAGAGGTGGGGAAGTGGGACAAGGCACCGGGAAGGGAATTCCGAAGGGACACTTCGGTGAGTGGAAAGCGGCGAGTTAACAAATGGGCGATAATCCCAAAGCGTACTCGGCCGACAGCTCTTTTTATCTCAGAAGGCAAAACTTGTCACCTGACAGGGAGGAACACATTGCACCCCGAAAGCTGCATTCCTTCCTACAATAAACCAAAAAACCTGTGATCAGCCCCTACCAAAAACTTTTATTTCAACAAATACCCGGGGCAACTGATGTCTTTCAGGAAATTCTAATATTTCAGTATTTATCTGACAAACTCTCTTTAAAAAAATCTAAGCACCCGCGTCCCTGCCGCTTCTCCAGCCGCTCCAACTGTCCGGCAGCTGCGAGAGATGCCGAGCTGGGAGGGAAGGACCCCCGGTCGCTTCCTCCTTGGAGCCGCTCGTTCCTAATTGCATGCCAAGAAGAAACAGTTCTCGGGAGCCTTTTAGCCACCCGGGTTGTGAAATCATGAATGAAAAGGAAATAAACCCTAATGCACAGCCAGGAACTGACTCCGGCCACTTCTACATTGACTTGTTCTTTTAACAGCTTCTGTATTTTTCCAGCATCGTGGCTCACGTACTTTGTACAGTGTCTGTGGCTTCATTAAAAGCTTTCTATTATATCCCCCAGGAAAATGCAACTGTCACCTCTCCGCGCCTTTTAAGAAGAGTTGCACTTTCAAAGAATATTTTTCTCCCCTTTTACTAAAAGAAACAGCACTGAATTCAGGTTTTGTAAGTGTTAAATAACTTTCCCAGCGTGTATTAAAGGAAGATTGTATTTTATCAACAGCTGATTGATGCGGCCATGTGATCCTCTCGGTTTGTCTATAGTATCATATTTATTTAACCTGCTGGGGGACTGTGTTCAGGGGCCGCTTGCTCCCGCTGGCAAGAGCACACACATTACACACTACCCCAGGTATTTTGATTGATTGTTCCCACCCCACAGCCTTTGGATCATAATTTAACACAGCAGGTCCTACAGCACAGAGGAGGTTTTCGAGAAATGCAGTGAAGAGTTTCTCTGAGCCAGTACCGCACAGCCACCAGGCTTTTCTGAACTAAAATTTTGATGTGCGGGGAGAGGTGGAGGGGCGCTTGCAGAATCGCGATGCGAACGGTGGCACACGCAAACGCCTTTAGCCTCTATATTTAATCCAAGCCCTTCATTTTTAACAAGTTCTTCCTGCAAATGAGCATTTCCTGGGACTTTCGGAGCACCCGGGTGCAGCACCATCACGCACGTCAAATCCCTCGTAGCGGCAGTCGGTCAATTATATTCAAACATATTTAAAATGCGGAGAGAGTCAGACGTCAGTTTTCTCCTCACTTTCCTCAAATGAAACAGTTCAGAAAGTCTTTTGGCTGCCAGCTGCTGTTTGGCCCCAGAGAGGAGATAAAAAACAAAACATCCATCACCACCCCCCGCCCCAAAAAACCCCAAATCCCTCAACCCCCCCAGTCCACATCATGCCCTTCCTGCAAATTGTTTAACAAGTTCTGTGATGAATTAATTTGCGCGGGGAGGTCTGGATCCCGGCGGCGGCTCCCCGCAGCGGGGCTGCTGGTCCCTGCCCGGGCGGCGGCGGGGCCGGAGCGGGGCATCCCCGGGCGGGATGCGGGATGCGGGATGCGGGATGCGGGATGCGGGGTGCGGGATGCGGGATGCGGGATGCGGGGTGCGGGATGCGGGGTGCGGGATGCGGGATGCGGGGTGCGGGATGCGGGATGCGGGATGCGGGATGCGGGATGCGGGGTGCGGGGTGCGGGATGCGGGGTGCGGGATGCGGGATGCGGGATGCGGGATGCGGGGTGCGGGATGCGGGATGCGGGATGCGGGATGCGGGATGCGGGGTGCGGGGTGCGGGATGCGGGTGCGGGATGCGGGATGCGGGATGCGGGATGCGGGTCCGGGCTGCGGCCCCTCTCAGCCCCGCTGCGGGGCATCTAGGGCAGGTTTAATTAAGGTATTACTTTTATTTTTTCATGTTTATCCGCGTGCAGCCACGTTTTGCTACGGAAAACAGCGTTTTCCAACTGGTCTTATTTTTTTAAAAGAAAGAATAATTATTTCTATTTTTAACTCTTTCCTCCAGCCGGGTCAGGGATGCGCTCCGGGGCAGGTATTCGCCCCTCAGCCGTCTCTCCGCACTCGTGAGGGACTTTTCCCTGCTCTGGCTTGGCTGAGCCCTTGGAGAAGTGGGGATGTCCCTCCTTTGCTCTCTGGAGGCTGCTCCTTGCCCCGCAGGAGGCCCCGGAGCCGGCCTGACCCCCGCGCCGGGTGCGGGCCGGAGCTCGCCCGGCCCGGGCGGGTACCCCGGGCGCAGCCTGGCACCCGGAGGTGTTTGCCCATGACTCAGGGCCAGGCCGGGGATGCAGGGGCTCGGCAAGGTGAGGGAGATGGCAAAGGAGGTGCCAGGTAATGGATCGGCTCCAGCTCCGCAGCGCCGCGGGGCAGAGGCGTATTGACAGATCACGTTAATCAGTAATTTTTTTTTTTTTTTTTTATTTTTTTTTTCCCCCTCTGGTGGGTGTCGGTGACAAATAGCTCCACTCTCCGGGCTCGTAACCCTTTTGTGGCCGGGGCCCTCTCCCTGTCCACCTTCCCGGTATCGATGTGAGCTCATCCCGCTCACCCCTGGGGAACCCCCCCGGGGGAGGCCGGATGGATTTCCCTGGACACTTCTCCCTCCCGGCTGAATTCTGCTCTGGGAAAATCCTGGACCGCCTGTGCTCGTAAAGAGAAAAACTCTTCAGGAAAGGCGGTTTTATGGTCCAAATATCTCATTTGGAGTAGGGCACGGAGAGCGCTTTTGCTCTACAGAGGAGACTTTCCGCATTACCTGTTCTGTTGACAAAGTAAAGTAAATCTCACTTAAAAACATGATTTCTAGTCTCTGTGAGAATGAAGCATATATGTTTTTAGGGCTTGTTAGTGCCAGGTCATATTGACTGATTCCTGAATAGTTGCCATTGTGCCGAGCTTACTAAAGGAACCCGAGCAAACACCGCCCGAGAAAGGCTTGTGGCTCCCTTCCACCGCCGGCTGCGGGCTCGCAGCCAGCCTCTCCCTCCCCTGGCTAATCTCTTCCTTCTAAATTTGTTTAGGGGAACAAAAAAAAAAAAAAAAAAAAAAATTCCTGGGAAGGTGGGGAGGGAGAACGGATCAAACAGCCCGGGATGGGTCATGCACCTCCGAGGCAATCCCGGGGCGAGCATCAGCCAGCGGGAGACGGAGCGCGGCCGGGGCTTCCCATGGCTTTTCTGGTGGGGATGCCGATTCTCCCTGCCTTGGAAAAGGCTGCTGCACCCTCCGTGGGCTGCGGGGCAGGGCAGGGCGGTATCCTTCGGCAGGGTGCGGGGCAGGGGACGGGGCTGTTCCTGGCAGGATGCGGGGCAGGACCCGCAGGACCCGCAGGACCCGCGCCCTGCCCGCCCCGCGCTGCGGGAGCGCCGGGGCCGGACCCGCCCAACCCCCGGTCCCCCTCCCTGAGGAGCTGTGGGAGGAAAACAACAACGTTTGTTCATTCCAAGCCTCGGCAAACAGCTAAACTAGTTTACACAGTTGGTTTTGACGAACGAATAAATTGTTTTCTTTAAGTACACCGTCCTAAGCAAGCACACACTTTAACTAGTTTTCCTAGGAGAGAGCTTTTTACTAGATTGCTTTTTCATTGCGTGGCTATCGGAATGAGATAATGACCAAAGAGGTGGAACCTAATCAGCCTTTTAGTTGAGTTTAAAGAGTCTAGAGGTAGTTTAAAGGTAGCTTTGGTCATGTTTGCTGGGCAGCTGCGATGTTTGCACTACCACGTTATGATGGGGAGAGTAATGTGTTCGATAGATAAGGGAAAGAGGCTAGCCAAAAAGCAAGGTCAGGTGTGATAAGACTTGACACTTTTACTCATTTTTCACACACATAAAAGGAAACTTTAAAATATGAAGCAAAAAGAAGGAAAGACTCGACATGCTAACATCTATCATAAAAACTGTACATTAACAGACCTCACTTCTTATTTAATTAGCCCAAAACCTTATCATAGTTTGGAACATGTCATGCCATTAAACAGAAAAAGAATTCTTCTATTCTGTTAACACCTAGGTATGCTCTAAAAATAAAACCTCCCTGTTCATGGGATAACCACACAATTCCCTTTCTCCTCCTTCATGTTTTATCTTCACTTTCTAAAGTAGTTAATAAAATAAGTTATAAGCTGAAGATAAGAGTCTGTGAGTGTAATCAATAGGGAAGGGAGGGCACAAGGTTCTAATAGAGACAAAAATCCTGGAGGAAAAGGAAAAAAAAGTCTCGCTGGATTTAAATGCCGAACAAAACAAAATCACTGGGTAGTGATGAAGAAATACAAGGTGCAATGTAACCAACCAATCAATGGGAAAACTCACTCTCTTAAATAAGACCTGCTGTGACTTGAATGGTATTTTGGCAATACTGGTATCCAGGAGGACAGCTATATAGTATTGATCCTACGTTCTATGAAAATGAATTGGTTTTTGCTATATATGTAAGAATTTTAAACCAAAACTTACTACATTTCTTCTTTCAGGAAATTTTCTGCCATCTTCAGTTGAAATCTAAGTTACATATTGAAGGTCAATCTCTCCTCAACACCCACCTTCTATCAGAAAATTATTTCAGTCCCCATTCAACAAAAAAATAGTAAGATAATATTAGCAGAGCCATCTAAAACCAATTTTCACAGGCAATTTATGCCAGTGTACAGAGGCACCCACACACCCATGCCCAAAATGTGGCTTCTCAAAATGCCTGTGCAGCTGCTGGACAAAATAAACCCAGAATTTGTAGGCACTGCAGTTTTTCCCTTGAAGCCTGGCAAGTGCCTAGAATTTGCCTTTGGGCATGTCTAGCGTTCTCTATCCCTTGGCAGGGCTGAACAATTTCGTGTTTTCTGCTTTTTCTCTGAGACTTTCACAAATGATGTTTCTGTGCTTGCCCAGTAGATCTTTAAAAGAGAAAATGAGCTGGGTGAAGAAAGAGGACTGACCTGCTGTCTTTTCCCTCCTGGAAGGTGTGATCTCCCTGCCCCTTCTATCAGCCCTGGTGTTAGACCAGCCCCAGAGAGATGGTGATCTATGCTCAAGTCCTCCTCTGTCTGAGAGGACATAGGCTCCTTCTCCATCTCTGCTGGAAAATGAAGAGAAATGGGTCACATTTCCATCAGTTCCTCCTGAAATGGCTGCATTCTGCAGAAAAACAGAGCCAGAGACAATGCAAACATGAGCATGGCTCTGTGGCTCAGTGGTCAGAGCCAGCACCAGGGAAAGAGAGGAGGAAATGTAGCTCTTGGGTGAAGCTGGGTAAAGCACTGCTGCTGCAAATCCCAGCCCCCAAACTCCCCAGTTATCATTCCAGCTCATAAGGAATGGGACTGGATGTTGAATGGTGCCTGGATTCCCACTCCACGCTGGGACAAATCCCTGAGCACAGACCGAAAATTCACCCTGAGCAGCCTGGTCTTGGCACAGCTGTCCCGTGGAACTCAGTGCAGGGCTGGGTTTAGAGGTCCCTGAGCAATGCCACTGTGCCAGCAAACAGCTCCTGATCAGGTGGGGCTCAAATCCTGCATTGCTGCCAGCCAGGGCACTGCATGTGCACTCACACATCCAAGCACAGGATATGCTTGAACTCACATGTAAGGCTGAGGAGATTTAGGTGCCTGAGCACCTACAATGCTTTGTCAGCTCGGTCTGACACACACCTGAGTCACTCAGGTATTTTTTATGATACTGCTCCTAAGCACCCGCTTAACTGATGGCACATGAAGGATCTCACGGAGCTGACTGAGGCACCTCACACCTAAAAGCAAATGTTTGGGCTTTGCTGAGCAAGGATGAGCTCACACCCACTCGGGGATCATGCCATGTCTTAACATGCTGCTGGATCATGGCCAGGGCAGCAGAGCACAAAAAGCACACATGGGATAAAGAAAGTGAGCAGCAGTTTCTCAGGCTTAGCAATAGTCCCAAAAATAACCCAGCTCAGGGTCTGCCAAACCCAGAGCTGCACTTCCAGCAAGCACCAGTGTGAGGATGACAGAGGATTTTTCCACATCTCCCCAGTGTGGGACAGATGTTTGTCTCCAGCACATTTTTATTTCTCTGTCCCGGAGTCCCACAGGAAAACCACTGGTGGCTGCAAACTTTCCTTAGAGTAATGGACAAGCAACCAGATTACCTTTTCCATATGGAGGGAGAAAAAACCAACCAGAACCCTGGGACTTTAGGAATTATTTTCTTCCTATAGAGGTCACTTTCTACACTTTTTTTTTGGGTCTAATTTTAATAATATATATCAGTGTTGTTTTTTAGCTGATTTTAATGTCAACTGGAGATTAATGTGCATTAATTAAATTGACTGTATTTTCTTTAATGAGCACAAAAGGATTTTATGTTAATACTGATGATCCGAATAAGGATTTTATCTACTTATCTGTGTTTTCTCAACATCCTGAAATATTTTATTAGGAAACAAATTAATTTAGTTACTATCACAGGGTAAAAACAAAAGCTGTCAGGTGACTGCTGACTGGATCTGTTGATTAAGCTGTAAGTACTGCATGTACTGTAGGACTGTTCACTGCAATGCACTACTTTGAACTTAATCTATGCCCTTTTTATGGCATTGACCAACTTTTCTGGATTGAAAGCTGCTATTAAATGAGTACCTGAGTAGCCTTAAAAGAGATGCAGGAAGTGAAATCTGGGTAAGGGCCCATTCTCCTTGCCTTGGAGTGAGTTACTAACAAATAGGAAACAGGGAATTAGCTGGGACCAGATGCTACAGAGTGATTACAGACAGGTAGACAGGTATTCACGTACAACCCCCTTTCAGCTGCTCAAATTGATAATGCAAATTAGTTTTTAGCTTGTTAAAACCCTATAATATAATAACAATCATTCACAACAAACGAAAGAAATACATTTATTTGCATGCATGAATATATCTGTGTCAATATATTTTTATACATTCACAGCTGTTCCGAGCTTGAAAGACACTTGACTTGCTGAGCAAGCATTTAATAAAAAGCCCATGGAAATGTTAATTAATGGTATTTGGTACTAAATGCTCACTTTGATGCTAAAATGTTACACTGTGCAGATTTAAAATTCATTCGGCATTTTTTGCCCTTGTTACCATCTGCAAATTTCCACCCCACACCCCATTCTCACATCAGGTTGCTGAAATAATTTGATAGTATTATAGCATATGCCAGTAATGAACACTAGGGATGGCTTCTGATCCCACTACACCTGTTTAACATTGTGGCTCTCAAGTCCCTGATTCTTGTCAGTTGTTTGCCTCTTTTCCTTCACTGTCCCAACCCAAACCACCCTTGGTTTTGCACAGACTTGTAGGAAGAGGCAACATCCCTCAAAGAACTCCCAAGAACTTCAGCAACTGCCATTAAACAAACAAGAGCAATTCCAGTGAGTTCAGAAAAAAATATTCTGCTGAACTAAGTTACTCAGGCATAAAAAAGTCTGTGAGATCCAGCAGCAAGTAGAGATGTAAGAAACCTGGCAGTGCTCTAAGATACTCTGGGAAATGGGGAACTGAAGGATTTCAAGGCTAAAAGCCCACCTGGAGCATGGGAGGGAGCTCTGTGAATGATCTCTGAATCCTACTGAAGGTAATTCTGGCTTCCTAAGATCTGTGGCATTGGGAAATTCAGCCAAGAAAATGGTAAATATACTTTTTAAAGCCTGATAATAAGGTAAATTGCAAATTCATTGGAAAGATCTGTATGATGGAGGGAAAAAAATGCTTACATTTCAAAGGCTTTAAAGTTAAATTTTGTTTACAAAAATGTGTGTGATCTGATTACACAATTCCTTATCTTTTCATTCACATTTGTCCTAGGTCTTCCATGAAAATGAAATCATAATAATAGCTTAAACATATTTAAAAAAAATTCTTTGGGTAAAATTTTGGAAGAAGGAATGATTTCTTCAAAGATACAAGAAAAAATTATTTTTTAGTTTAAAATCCCCACTGGAAAACAAACAAACAAACAAAAATCCTCAAATTGATTAATCACTTCTGAGGAGACAAAAACCCCTGTAAGAAATCTAACCATTCTGTGAAATTCCAGTGGATAGATGGCTGTATATATGTAGATGTTTAAACATTTATTTCTTTATACTGTTGCTTTTAGTTTAGTCCAAGTTTTATATTGAATGTTTATACAGGGTTTTAATAACATTTCTGTTTACCTTGTGTCTTTCTTGACAAATTAACCTTTTTCAACAGTAACTATAAATTACACAATCACATTAGAGCATTAATTAATTAAAGATATTAGTAGATGACCTACAATTAATATAAAATAATTACAGAAATTATTGTTAGTTTCGACAATCTGGAGCTGAAACCCGCTTTGAAACATCTCATGCCAGTATTCCTCAGAGTGATTACAGTCTCTGTTACAGTAAAATATCCCACTGCCCCTTTATTTGTGTGTACAGGATAATTAATTTTTATGCCAGCTATCCCAGCATATCCAGGCATTGACTTCTACAAAATGGACTGGGGACATAATTATGAGCAACACATTTTGCACAGGTCACCCAAAAGTTCAAACTATAAAAAAAAAGTGTCATTTTTTATTGCTGCTGTCTGCTGCTCTTTGAATACTCTGTGATTTGTGCTGGCATCTGGTTTCTGTCCTCTAAGACTGCATTTTTCCATCCTACCTGGCAGCCTCTGCCACATCCATCTTGGTCCTTTTGGAGCATCTCAAACACAGTAGAATGGAGGGTCTTGCTTTGCCTAAGGAAATTCAGCTGTCAAACTTGACAAATTGGCCAAAAAAAGTCATAGGGGTAAACTCTGATTTTAAAAAGTGTTTTGTCTGACAGTGAATGACCTACTCTAACTTATTGGACAGCTGGGCATGGAATGTAAGAATGCATCAGATACAGACTTGAGGGACTCTCTTCAGGGCTTCACTCTGAACACTATGTATATGTGAAAACTAGACCTTAAATTGATTAAAATCCACCTCACTTTAATTATTTTTATCATGGTTTTCTATGTCCTCCTTTGCTATACATCCTTCCCCCCTGAACAAAATGCACAACTCAATATGCAGAATCACAACCTTGCCCTGTCTCCAGAGGCTGACTGAATTCCCATTTCTAGAAACATGGTGAAATCTCCCTAGCAAGGAGTAAAGCAGACTTCAGGCTCCAGACCGTGGTCTTCCCTCCTAAATGAACATTTACAGTTTGCAGTTTGAAGGTAAAACTTTCCATATTAGACTTTCACAAGGGGTAGACTAATTTGCAAATATTTAGCAGGGCTCTGCAGCCCTCCCCAGGGGCAGCTTGGGCAGAAATGTCAGCCTGAGAACTGGAGTACTTTCAAGAGAGTAAAACCACAAAGCTCTGATCTGACTATAAATGTTACATTGCATTTCATTATTGGCTTGGCACACGTTGTACAAGAGGAACACAGACGTCTTTATCTGTATGTTTGAATCTCTGCACACACATCTGTCATCAGTGATATTTTTAAGGTTGCTGCCTTGGTTAGATGAAGACAATAACATTTATTTGTGCAGGGATTGCACTTAATATTGGCATGTGCATAAATAGAGGCTGTAGTCAGAAAATACAATCCATAAAGATTTAGGGGATGTCGTTCAAAGAACACAAATCTATGCCTGGTTCATGTGCATCTATAAATAGCTGTGCAAGAAACTCGAGGCATCAGTGTCCTATCCAGATCATGGCCTTATAAAAGCAGCTCCTGTGCAAGAGTCCACTTTACAATTTCCTCTGCTCTAACAACCTCCTTTCATTGCAAACTTAATGAGTGCTTTCAAGTGCACGACAAAAACAAGATGAGAGAGTTTGGGGAAACCTCCTTGTCGGGGAAAACCAACACCTTGAATTAAAGGCATCAACTACTTGAGCCTCTGCAGTCAAAGCTGTGTTTTCAGAATGTAAAACTAATAACATTCATTGAACTACTGAAATACTATAAAATAAAGGAGAAAAGTCCAGTAAACACAGCCCCTAAAACTGCAAAGAGATGCTTGCTTTTGATCTGCAGGAGCCTCCACTTCTCTTCTTCCACACAGGAAGGATCACTCAGCTTAACCTGTGGGTGCTGCCTACAGCAATATTTTAACCATTTGATATTTTTAAAAAACACTCTGGCAATTTCTTTGGACTCGTATAATTCATTTTCCCTTTTATTATTATTTTTTTGTGTGTGTGTTATAAAGCTAAAGAACAATGGGATTTTTTTCCTCCTCTTGTTTTGTCCATAAATTGATTTATGTTACAGTGAATAGTTGAATTACACACCCTTGTGTAAAACATGCTGAACACTAAAGAATGAGTGACTATCTACCACTTGAAGATTAATCTTCTCTTTGTTTGAGTATCTGAGACTACAGGGCACTCACAGCTGGAAAAGAGCATTCTAGCTACAGGTTTGTGTTTTTAATAGCATATTAAAGCTTTTTTTTTTTTTTCTTTTTTTTTTTTTTTTTTTTTTTCTCTCTGCAGTATTTATTTATCATCACATCACCAGAACAATTCATTGTAATTCTACTATACATTTCATGCCAAAACCTCAGAGTTCTTTGCAGGCATTAATTATCCCAACCAAATCATGCAACATGTAAATGATACATAGGGATAATTTAACAACTACAAGGAGGAGCTAACTGTGAGGTAGCTCCAGAGAGGTTGTAAATTAGTTGTATGGGCTATCTGAATGGGTTAGGTGTAACCTGGGGGAGCTGAAAAGTACATTATCCAGCCAAAGCAGCAACGTGTCATTAACAGGCAGAGCCTAATTATGATTTGGCCGAGCTGGAGGATCAAATTATAACACTAAAGTGAGACTCACACTGAGATGTGTAAGAGTCCTGCTTCAGTGCCATGTGTGTGTTGGCATCTTTGTGTTCCCCTTTCACCAGGGATAATGTGCATTGATGCAGTCTACAGAAGATAAGTAATTTTTACCTAAGCAGACAAACTTGTGATTTTTGGCCCCCAGAAAAATCAAGGTATAGAGAGGAGTTCTGTTAATTTTATTATATTTTTAAAGTGAATGAAAAAAATTCCTCATAAATTGCATTTGCAAGGCTTTTCTCAGTCATATCCCAAAGACATTTCCAACAGCACAGGGAATGGCACTGCTCTGCTGGAAGATGAGTCACTTAACTCTGGCTGGAAATGCCAGTACTGAGCTGTTGTCTGGTGAGCTGTGATGGGATCACACACCAGGCAGAAAGGCTGAATGCCTGTAGAAATACAAATATTTCTATTGCACTTATACAGGAGCCACAGGAGATGTTTCCAACATGACCAACCTCCTGGTATGTTCCCCACCTCCAAGTGGAAGGAACCCAAAACTTGTACTTTGAATGTTTCATAGAAACTTTAATGAAGAAGCAGAGCTCATTTTAGCCTTGAAGGGAATGCTGATATTTTAAAAATTTACTGAAGCTGTGGTTTATGGAATATTAATAGTTTAAAAACCTATTTGCAACAAGTTTAGATTTTCCTCCATTTCACAGGATTTATTGAAAAGTAATTGCCATACTTCTCATCAGCTGCTGACCTCAAAACGTGGCAGTCTCTGACATCAGTCAGATGTTGCCATGGGAAAAAGTAAGTTGCCTTAATTGTATGTGTGGTCAGTTAAAAACATCAGAGGACAGAAAAATAAAACTCAGGCAAAATCAATGAGTATCTAGATGTCCTTCCTACAAAGGCTGGAATAAATATATAAAGTAAAGGAAACTATTGCCTGTGTTAAGACCAGCGAGTTCAGTTTTCAAATAACCCTGCTAAGGTGAGGTCTAGGGATGCATCTCCTCGTCTCAGCTACATCACCTCACTCCTGCTTGTTTCAGGGGTATGACAAAGGCTGTCACCAGCTGAGGATGTGACCCCAGTATCACTCAGATGCCACGTGAGTGCTCCATCCCCCAGGCTTTGAAGAGGTGTGGAGTGGTAACCCATACACATGTGTGGGTTTCATAGCAAAGGGTTTGTCAACAGGATTCAAGGTCAATATGTATCAAAACATGAGACCTGCCTAATTTACTTTCATTCATGCACTTGGAGTTAAGCAGCAAAGAAGGGGTTAACCATAGAGTATTTCACCTTGAACCTTGCACTCTCTTTATCTAGCACACCATAATAAAAGATCAAGAGTTCCTGCTTATTATCTTATTTTTCCTCCTTGTTCCACTAGGCTAGGGCCCAGACTAGTTATGGATTAACACTGTGATCAATAGTAAGCTTGCTGTCTCGCTCTCGGCAGGGGAAAATGAACTCAAAATGCAGTCAAACTCTTATTGATCAAGGATATAGGTCTCACTTTCATTACCTCTGTCTCCTGATAACCCACATATAATGTGATGAGTTGCTAATCTCTCTGCTTTTCAATGGACCCTTCACCCCTCCTGTCTGCACAGTAGAGCTTTTATTTTTGCCTCTTCTGTGTAATGCTTGTAGCATTAACTCTCACTCTATTACCATCATGCCTGGTCAATCAAGACTCATAAAAGGACTTTTAAACAGAATTGGGCCAACTGTGCTACAATTTTGTTTGGGTATCTCCAAGCAAATGAGTTACCCTTCAATAACAAGCCCTGACAAGAGTGGGTAGTCTGGACCACTCAAACCCATCTCAGAAGAAGTAGTTTATGTGGGTGCTTGCTTTAAAAACATATGCTCTTCCATAGAGAATGTATAGCTTTAATTTAATTCTTCTGCCCATTGGGGATAAAGACTTGTTTCATGTCCATCCATCTCAGCTGTCATTTTGGGTACTCACCAAGAAATACTTGTTAGTTCCTCTGAGTAAACTCGGTTGGGTGTACAGAGACATTTTGTAGGGAAAGGTAACATTTCCTCACATTCTCTGGAACAAATAGCTCAGCACCAAAAGAAAGGCAGAAAAGCAGTTTATTGTCTTGTACTGACAGCCAGAGACATGCAGAGCATTTGGTGACTTTCTGCAGTTTCTGTGAGCTCAGAAGCCACCTTCCATTTACAATTTTCAAATGAAAAAATATCCACATTGAATACAATGATTTGCTGATTGAAAAAAAGAATTGTTTTGATTCTTCATTGAATTTTTAACCTCGAATTATAAAAAATATTTCCTTTTGGTGGATTCTAAATTTTCTTTATTTATTTTCCATGGATAATAACAATTGTAATGATAAAAACGATTAAAAAATAAATTCCAATCAGAGGCTTGAAAGTTTGAGGAAAAAAAAAGAGTTCCTAAAGTAGTGGAATTTGAAGAGATTTTATTCTGATTTGGAGGAAAATAATGTTTGAAATATCAGAATTCCCTGCAAGATGAGATCCCCAGTGTCAGTGAACCCCACTATCTTGAAAAGAGATAATTTGCTGGTCAGCTAAGTCACTGGATTAAAGTAATCAGCACTGTGTTAGAATGTGTTAATCAGTGTCCCCAAGCAGTGCTTTCCCCAGTTTGTCTCACACAAGAAGTCTATGTACTTCTATCAGGTAATTGAACCAGGTCCCCTCGCATGCAGTGCCACAGGAATTCAAACGACAGTTCTCCTAGATCCACTCCTTGTAGATCCTACAAAGTCAGTCATTACTAGCATAATTATTTGTGTGATCTTCAATCAGGGATGTCATCACATTTTCTTAAACATAATATAGATTAAAATAAGACGTTATTGATTGGCTCTGAAAGAGAAAGGTCTCAAGTTTCACGTGCACTGTTTGCCTTCAGTGGTGGTTTTCTTTATACATTAGATAACCTTGTAGCCATTGTGAACGCCGAGTTTCCTTTTGAAGCTCACATCAATCATATAATTAAGACATCTTAGTAGTACTTTCACAATCTAGCCAGATTGTGATCTGTGCTCCCTGGGCCTGTTTCTGAAACTTCAATTCATGTTCTTTCTTTTTTGTGTGTGTGCATGTGTCACGTAATTACCGCTCTTCTTTCTTTCTGCTCCTTCCAGGTACTCTTTGCGGTTGGTCCAAATTTCTTTAGAGTAGCCTTCCTGTTAGCTCTAAGTCTTTCCATTTTATTACAAAGAAAAAATTAATTGGGTTCTAATAATGAGGTAGGCATGTGGGGCACTTACCAATGAAATACAATTGTTTGTGCATAATAGAATCTCTATGGTGGCATCTGCTTGAACAGCTAAATCAAAGACCAACCAAAATCACTGGTTGGAGATAATTATCTTTGCTGTAAAACACGCTCAGATCTATATGGTAAGATAAAAGCTCACCCATGATATCACTAACTAATACCTTTTTTGAGGGAGAAAGGCACTAACGCATTAGTTAAAAAAGCAGAACCACAGACGTCATCTCAGATCAAAATATTCACATGCTCCACCGTTAAGCAGCTGATCTTTCATTTTATCATCTTAATAAAAAGGGGTCTGTGCTTCAAAGGGGTTGTTGACACTTCATGCTACCCTGACTGCTATGTCTCTTTTTTGTTTCTTCTCAGACATGTCCTCTGACACCAAAAACATTCTCTGCTAAACGCAGCATATCATCAATTTGTGTATGAGAGCTGAGGTTTCTTAAAAATTGCTCATTTAAAGGCGTTGGACCTCCCCATATGATTTTCTTTACTGCTTCTGTTCTGCATTGAATAGACACAAACAGAGAATGAAGAAAGCAGATGTGAGGAGGAAAAGATATTTTATAGTAGGAAATATCTTTGTGGAAATGATGAAGGTGTCCATCACCAGGAAGAAAAGTGAGCTGAATTTTTGATGTATAAACCTGAGATACAGTCCTGCATGTGTCAAATGGATATGTCAGAAAAAGTGACAGGGGTATTTTTTCACTTTATGACCCAATCTGATTCTTATCAAAGTCACATCCGGCCCATAAAGATCATGGACATCAGCTACTCGATAGACCTAATAAGGCAGGTTTAATCTCACAGTCTCCAACACATTTTATCATTGAAGACCTAAAGCACACTTAAAAACGTTGCGTATAAAGCAATGGGTATAATGTGATAAGACATGCTAATGCTGGCAAGATCCCCACTATGCAGATGATTTGTTTGTAACAAATAATTTCACAACACAGAGGTTTGGTGGAATAGCTGTGGTGCTAAACCAAAAGTGTTTAACCTTTAAATACAGAGAATTCTTGAGTTTGGTACCACATTTGTGCTACGTTTCCACTCAACTCAAGGCCCAAGTTTTACATTTAGTTATTATTCCCTTTCTCCAGAGAGACAAACAGGGACAGGCCATCACCATGTGAATTAATGAATCGCTGGCAATAATTACAGTTATGGTTGACAGTCACACTGTGGTGTTATACTTACTCATCGTGACACTATGAACAATACCTGAGAGGAAGAATTAAATTCTCCAGAAAGGAAAGAATGGGTTAAAAAGCCATATGGAAATTTACACTAGGGATAATTTAAAGCAACTGCTAAGATTAAAAAAAAAAAAAAGTATAATCACAAAATGTCCACCAATTAAGCCTCAAGAAAATATCTTTTTTTTTTTTTTTACTTTCGTGTTTCGAGATGCAGAGTTCACCCTAGAGCGCTGAATTTCCATTCATGAGCATAGTACATACATAATTAATGCAATCTGCTGTCTGTTATGACTAGAGATGACAGAAATTTATGTGACAGCTACCAAATATGTATATATTTGGTTGTTGTGTATATGGCTGTTAATAGGTTTGACTGTATCTAGCATTGATAATATGCCACCAATGTGGTGAAGTTAAACCCATCCCACGTCTTCCAGGCCTGGTGTGTGGTAGGGCTATCCAATTTGAATAGCTCCTTTATGTTCTTTTTCAAACCAAACGTTTTTATTTTTGTCAATAAACTGTGTCATTTATTATAGTTAAGAAAACTCATGTTGTTTGAGGTCTTTATCAGAGTTCCTACAAATCAGGTTAATTGGTGATCAACAGAGCTTTTCTGCCTTTAATGAGCCCTGGTAGCCCAAGGCAAGGCCCAGCTCTTGATAAGGGACTTTCCCTTTCCTTATTCAGGACTCTTTGATCACTTTTTTTTAACTGGGAGAACAACCGCCGGGAATGTCATTGTTTTTTAATTGCCTGATTACCAAATGTTGGAGATAAAAGATAGATGTTCTCAATTAATAACATTTACATAGATTAGCATCACTAACAAGCCTCATTAGTAGCTGCTGACTTTTGTTTAGACTGCGTCCCATGTCAGTTGTGCTCTGATAGTGCACTGGTAACTACGTTCTCCATATTAAAATATATTTCTCTCTAACCCCTTTCCATTAATCAGGCTATATATATGACATTTTAAAGCACAAACAGGCTTTCATTAAAGTTAACTCTTATTTCCCAGAGCATTCAGAGCAAAATTGGATATATTAGGAGGCTTTGCATTAAAAAGCCTTGCCTTCAGGAACAGGAGTTAGGCCTGAGGTACGTTAATGTATTTAGAATAATAAACAAGCCACTGCAGCCAGTTGCTTGTGTTCCTCTGCAACTTGTTTTGCTGATTTAGTTATTAATTTTGAACTGTCAGATCACTAGCTTTTGCTGTGCCTCAGTCTACTCATCCATGAACTGTTTGCAGTGATACATGTTCTTCCTAAAGGTGCTCTGAATGCAAGGGCAGAAAATATACTGGTGGCACTCACAACATTTTGAATAAATATCTGTAGTGAGAAAATAAATCTGTTTTACACCATTCTGTTGGTGCAAGTGTTATCCTTGAAATCTGACCTCCTCCTGAGGCTGTTCCTCAGCAAAGCACCTCATCCTAATGATTAAATCATAGATGTCAAGGTCCTTCAGGTTTGCACTCCTTGGTCCTCACCCTGAGATTGGCTTTTCCATTGGCCAACAAACAACATGAGGGCTGTTGGGGTAGCAGGAGAAACCTCCCTCCTCCCTTCAAGCAAACCCTCACCAAGTTGGCTGTACTTTAAACACACTTGATTTTTGGCAACAAAAATCTATTTAAGAACTTGTGCTTTTCTGCTTCAAGAGCAAAACAAAACATATACCAAGCAAAAGAAAGAAAACAACATGAGAGCTCTGTTTAAATAAAAAAAAAAGGCTGAACATGTATAGTTTTTCACAAGGGAAGGGAGAATGATATTCTGACTGAACTGTCAATGAAATCAAGCTAAAAGCTGAAATATATATACAGAATGCCAAATACTTTGGGAGCCAGAGACACATTTTTTCATGTCTTTGTATGTGTGTGCGTGTAGAATGGGAGATACAAACATGTATGGACTTGTGCAGATTAAAAAATGCTTCTATCTATTATTTTGATCAATGGTCTTCTTTTTTATATTTTCAACACCTATTGCACTGATACACACAAACCCAATATCTTTTACTCCATCAGCTTGAAAATCTCTAGTGTCATGGCCTTTGCTTCAATGTTGAAGCTGATTTCTGGGTTGCATAAAAAAAGTAAGCTCTATAGTTCAGTCAAGCAGCAACAGCAAAGTGCTAAAGCAGAAGCTTCTGTGATATTGGTGAATGGATTAAATCAATCAATCAATCAATAAAGGATGTAATCTTTTAAAAAATATCTCAGTAAAAAAACAAGACTCCTCTATCCATAGCCTTTAAGAGAAAAATAGCTTTGTTGACTTCCACTGTTGTGTAAGATATTTCTCCCTTGTCAGCAAAGGATATCAAGATGTAAAATCAAACAGAACTCAAGAGGGATAATGTGTTTTGATTTGTCCAATTTTCAGCCTTTTGGTCACATATGTTTAACTTTAATATTTTTTAATAAGGGAGAAAATAGCCCTGATATATTTTTCATTTTTAAAAATTTTATTAATGTACATGTTTCAAAGTGCAATACAAAGATTGGAGCAGAAAATAAGACAAAAAAGATATGAGAACAAGATACTCCATTTGTGGCTTTGCAGCATAAAATGACAGAACTGTGATTGAAGATATGCACATGAACTAATTTTTTAATTAAGCATCAGTTTTAGAGGAGAAAAGGCAGTACCAACATCTCATGTGTGCAGTACCACGACTGCTAAGCACCATCATGCAAAGTGTCAGAGCCCTAACATGACAGATGTGTTCAGAGAGTGAAATTCATCTTTGTTTGTAGGGCCAGTGCGGAGCCTGTGAACCACTGAAACCCTGATATAGGGGGGACACAGCCCACAGACCCATCAGCCCTGGGCCCTTGAGCAGCCTGTGATGGCCACCTCTCCTACCTCTGGCTGGGCTCAAGCTGTTTGCCCAAGGGACCTCCTTTTGTGCCATCATCTGTCTCCTGGACTACTTACTCCACAAATACAAGTTGTCATTGTTAATATTTTACTTCTTCCCTGCTTTTCCTTTTCAAAGTTTCAACCTTTCTTTGTGACCAACAGAAATGAAAAATAAGTTGAGAGGAAGATAAGTCTAAATAAGCAAACCAGGCCCTTTTCTATCCCTACTTTTCAAGACCAGGTAATTCCAGTATTCTGGTCCTCCAAATTCTTTGATTCATGTTCAGCCAACCAGAATATTTTCCCTCTTGACAAGGTATAATTTCAATGGAGCTGTGTTTTGTCTCTGTATGATGCACTTCATGTTTTTCCTGATTTTGCATCCCTCACATAAGACTCTGTCAATTAAAATGATAGCTACTTAGTGGGACAATAAGTGACTATGAGGGAAAGGATTTGTGGAGGCAATTTACAACCTCTAATTCAGCTCCAGGGATGTGCTCCAGCACAGCTACCCTGCGATGGCTGTGCCAGGTAATTTGCTGGAACACTCCACTGAGGCATCAGCCTGTTGATTGCCTGATGTGTAAGAGGCCTCAGACTGGGTCATATTCCACAATTAGTTTTAGTAAAAAAAAATCGGGAATATTTCTTTCAGCATTTGTTTCAAACTGTATTAAACGCTTCCATATTGCAAGGGTTAAAACGTGCAGCAAGAGGGAAGCTTAAATAGAACACTAAATAAATTAAATCACTGCTTTGGTTGAAACAAAACATTGGAGATTCACCTAAGATCATGTTTTTGTCACACTGCAATAAACCTTTACATCTGTCCTTAAGTACTGACGCAAATCCTATTTAGATCTCGACCTTCAGATGCAGAAGAAAGAAACCCCAAACAACTATTTATCACCTAGATCTAATCTTGTCCACATTTTCTCCTTAGCTAGTAGAATATTCTAAAAAGAAACAGATGGTTTTAACCATCTTTCCAGTACCAAAATATAAAACTGGTTTAATTAGTGTGCAAGCAGTCATGGCCACACGCTGCATGTGCAGCTCCCCACAGTATCTTCTCTCCTCCATCAGCGAAGTGCTGCTGAAATCCTCCCATTCCCATTACTCCCATAAACCTTTAGCCCAGATCTTGGATTGATATAAATCAGAGAAGCTCCACCAAGTTGGCTGGAGTCGTGCCAATTTGTTGAAGTTGAGGTTCCGTGCTCATGTCTTAATTTTTTGTTTATTTTTTCCCCCTCCTGCCAAATGTATTAAGAAAACAGGGGAATATAGGGGAAATTCCAAATGTGGTAGCATTCATTCATGGTTTGGCCCTTTCCACAAATGCAAATGCACCAGAATGTTTTTTTTTTCTTTTTCCCCAAATACTGTTCTCATTTACATATGTACTTTTAAATAAAACAGGAGATTTGCTAATGAAATGATGCAATTAGAAGCATATTCTCAGAGAATCTACAGCAAGGAGAACAGCAAAGATGATAAATTAAAACAAAATAGCTTTTGTAATTGTATTTTTCTCACAGTGTTTTATCCTTTTCTGGTTTCTATGGAAATTATGATTTTTTTCACCAAAATGAACTGTTCCAATTTAAACCTCATGCCGATTCAGGGCAGCTTAGTGGATAAGGCAGCCAGAGCTCACTGCCAGGAGCTGGGCTTGAACCAACTGCAGGTTATAACCTAATTGGCTTCCTTGTCTGAGCTCCGTGTCTCCAGGTCGGGCCATGGAGTGCTGCCAAGGCATTAGGGAAACTTGCAGCAGAGTTGTGTGGCCTGGAGATAGAGAACTTCTCTGACAAGCTGTGCCTGGCCTGACCCTGATCCTTCCCTTGCACGAATATCCTGTCCCTGCTTAAAGGAAGAAAGAAAATCCACACTCTCAAAGCCGTCGTTTCTCCTTGCTTGGCAAGGCGTCCGAACGAAGGAAAGGAATGAAAAGATGGTTTTGGTTTGTTTGCTTGGTTTTAATTTGAATAAGGAGTCTGGGAAAAAGTAATAGAAGTTAAACCAAATCGGTGGGAATATAATGTTTATGTAGTGGCTTTGAGGCAACTGGACCCACGTCATCAAAGATTTATGACTTCTAGGAAAAAAAGAAAAGAATAGGTCTAAGAAGTGGAACAAATCCAGAGCCATCCATTATCCCAGCTGGAGAAGTTTGTTCTTATTATTCAATTAAAATAAACAAACAAAAAGGAAATCATAGAATCACTAAAGTTGGAAAAGACCTCTAAGGTATTCAACAATTAATCTAAAATAATTCATTAAATATTCTTTTTAAATTTTGTTATAATTGGACTATATCCATGACTCAACTAGTTTCAATGGAGCATAAAATTTGAAACCCAACAGCAGAAGATTGACCAAAAAGATATCAGTAGTGAAGGACCTATACTAGACAATAGTAGACAATAATTTTTTTAAGAAATCAAATTTTTTAAAGTAAGTCCCCTGAAATATCTCTCTTGGTATATTCGTTGTTTCTCCTAGATGAATAATTATCCAATGAGGTCTTTCCATGTTTCTTCATGGAAGGGCTCTCTTTTAAAAATCTTCTATTGTTTTTTGACTCTGTATATTAAAATGGTAGATTAATCTCTTCAGCAAATTGGTGCATAATTCAAGACTGATTAGAATTTGTATTTTAGAGATATTTTTAGAAATATTTTTATTTCTTTTCCTTAAAATACCTGTTGAGAACTATTTTTAATGAAGATCATGTACTTAGGTGTGAATAGGTTTGCAGTCAAAAAATACTTTATTTTCTACAGAACTGTAGAATACAACTACAAAACCATCACTTGAAGTTGAAATTTTAAAATTCTGTTCTCAAAGTGTGATTTTTAAAAATATTCCAGAGTTTTATATTTGCATGGGAAAAAAAGTGCAAAAGCATGTTAGTGATTATTTTTTCCTTATTTTAAACTTTTTCTTTTCCAGATCTCATTTTGCTCCTCCAGAATTTTTAAGTATTTTCTGGCTCTTGGAAAGTGGTTAGAGGAAAGAGGAAGATATAATTGAGTCAGAATCTATTTTTTTCCAAACTGAAGCATTATACTGAAGTTTATGGAGTAGACAAATAGAGGTGAATAAGAAAGTAACAAAGTGGAGCCTCTGTCCTTTCAAATAAACCACACCAAACCCACCAAATAAAAACAAAACAAAAAGCCAAACCACAAATCATGTTGTTTCAGATGCTTTAAAAAGAAAACAAATGCCAAAAAGGAGAAGAGACCTTTTTTTTTTTTTTGTATTTTTGCAGTAATAAGTTACAATAAGGGTGAAAAATATTTTGGAAAAGAAGTCAAATTAAGCTATGAACAGGGGTCTTATTTTCTGTTTTCCATAAACACATTTTTCCTCCCCTCCCCATTCTTTCCTTACATCTCTTTTGCTTAGTACTGCTTCTAATGACAGTGACGTTCAGTTTACAGGGTCGGGTGTGCCCCAGTTTAACCAGTTTAACCAGTACTGGGACATGGAGCATAACTCCACCATTTCATGCCCTGGGGCAGCCACTGTCAGAGACCATGTCCTGTGAGAGCATTGGGACAGGTGACACAGAGATGGAGCTCCTGGTAGTTCACCCAAATGTCATCCCAAAGATTGCCATAGCTGGACACCAGTGACAATAATAGTTTTTGGCAGCCTCAGCATCACGTGGAAGTCATATCTGCTAGATCTCAGCCCTGACCTCTGCACCAGGTGAGAGGTGAGTTAGACTCCATAAATCCCTGTTTTTCCCAGAAACTGAAAAGGAGCAAAATTCTCAGTGAGTGAGGAACAGCTGCCATGACTCTGCTCTGTACAAACCCTCATGGAAGTCACCAACAGGATTCAATCTAAATCAAGCCCTAACAGGTAGCTGCAGCCTCTCACAGTCTTTAATCCCATTATCAGCCAGGTTTGGCACCTCAGCCCTGCGCCCTTGGCACAGGCACACTGTGACAGCGCTGCCAGGTGCACGTGCCACGGGCTAAGAGTCATCTGTCATCCACTCCCCTGGAATCAGACAGAAATTATCTTTTGTTACATTTTGAATCTGTCATTTGTTAAAACCAGTCACGTTTCCGGGCTGGGAATTTTCTGAGTTCTATTAGGAATATTTTTTTGAATCATTTTGCATCATTTGCAATTTCTGATGCATTCAAATACTACATTAGGTCCCCAGAGCAAAACCTCTCTGTCAATACACCTCATCTGACAGCAATTGGGGAAGGGAGCTTTAAAACTCAAGCACTAGTTCTGAATGCTGGAAAAAGCTGCCCAAGAGATAAGAAAAGAGGAGATAACTGGTAGCTCTCTTAAAAGTGCTTCATGTCACCCTGAGAATCTCTTGAATATTTTATAAAAGAAAGAAAAACCATGGCATGAATCAATTCAAATTAAATACCATAGAAAACATTTTCTAGATAAATCAGAATGCCTCTTATATAAATTCGAACACCTCAAATCAATTTTTCCATTGTGTGTTTTTCACCATGTGAGTGGGTATAAAATGCTCCATGGATACTCCTGTCATCTTTCCCTATCACACTGCAAATATATTTATACATGAGACTCAGTGCCTTTTCATACAATGAAAATAAATAGCGAATGTTCTTTTCTACTCACCATGTTATGTGTTTTAGAAACTTCCAGAAATAAGTCAGAACAGCAATATTTATACAGTTAGGCCTGGCATATTTGTGTATATTAGGTAAACATGGTTATTTGGAACCAAGCTGTGCCTGTATGGTTTCTTCATGCTGTTTTGTTGTCTAGAGGCACAACGAGGCCAATTTTTTAGAAGAAAAATGTGCCATATAATTGCCACTCTGTGATGCATTCAGCTAAAATTATGGAAAAAAAGAATCTTGGTTCCCCCTTTGATGCATTGTGCTGTTGTTCCACTCGAGCTTTTACCAGCTTCCCGACGCAACTGTCCTGTTCAGTAGGAGAAAATACCTGAATTACATACACAAGTGCACGCACATACACACACACGCATACTGATCAGGTTTGTCTAACCCCTGACTTGAGCACACAGCTCAAAAATTGCCATAGAGAATAGGATATATCTGTTTGAAGGGGAAGAAAAGCAACACTGTTAAGAAGGGTGTGCGCTGACATGGTAAATAAAAGCAACACAAGTGAAGGCACAGTTGGAGTAGGAAATAGCTGGGAGATGTGATTCAGCACTTAGGCTGGGAGATTATGTTTAACATGAAAAATGGAAAATGTAAGGCAGTTTTTCCTGCTGTATATTCATTCTAAGATGGCGAATGGAAAAATGAGCACCAAGCTCATTTGATACCAATGCCACAAAAGCAAAAGCCGTGTAGCCCCAAGTTTTCCACAGCACCATTAGAAAAGCAAGAAAACCAAAGGACTCTGTCACTGGTGCAGTAAATCACTCAACACATCCACCCAATGCTCTATGGCACCAGGATGATATTTTAAAAGGGTGCAATTATGTTTTCTGTAAGACAAAGATGGCCCTCTGGAAAGTACCGAACACGGCTTTTGTTTGACGTTGTCACAACAGAAAGGCAGCAGTGAGTACCTCTCCCCTCTGCCTGTAGACACTTCATTTATGCAAGGAGAAAATAGGAGCAATGTTTGGATATTTATGTTTAACATCAAAGAAAATTCAGGTTCAGGCCAGCACACAGGAAAGAATTACTGAAAATCTGTTTGTCATGGAGAGGTTATCTCTGCAGTGCTGCCCAAAGCAGGAAAATACTGTGTTACCTGTGTGTGATTGCCATCAGAGTGAAGGGATGGAGGAACCTTGGCCATGCTACTTATTCCTGCAAAAAACACTTGGTGCATTTGTGGTGGTTTTGCTTCTCTCTTTTTTCTGGCTTCTTCACCATTTTCCATTGCAGATCATGTTGGTAAACGCCTTCAGTGCATTCACAGTCTTCCCAAAAATGGCACTGGAGTTCCAGTACATGCATTATTGTTTCAGCAGGATGATGCAATACCTGTGGACTAAAAATTGAGAAACTGTGTGTAAACCTGGAATTTAAATGCCATTTTGTTTCTTCCTAATTTGGGACAAAAATGCAGAATTTCAAATCTCTTAAAAAAATTAATGTCTTGCAAATATTTACCTTTGAAGTCATCAACATAACTATCTTACAACAAATACTGAAATGAAGCATTCTGTATTGAAGGCATCATCTGAATATTTTGTGGTTTAGAACAGAACATCCTTTTAATTGAATATAGTTGAAAATTCCTAGTTGAAAATGTAACATTTTTATTTCCTAATTATTGAAAATTTTCACCCAGATATATTGATATGGCATCATCTCATTAAAGTGCTGCAGGAAAAAAATCTCTGCATGTGGCATCATATGCCAGAGGATATGTAATTTAAAACCAAAATATTAACATTTAATCAGAACGATGAAGTCAAAGTGAAACAGGAAAATCTGACAGATGATACATAAATAAGAATAAAATGAAGTACGATTGCATTTTATAAGCAGTCATGAGCACTGTAGATAGAGCTGGTAAAACTTACAAGCTGGTTCAGCTGAAATGAACTGACATTCTTCGCATAATTTTTTTCTGAAATTGTGCAGGAAGTTATATGAATTTAATTTCATATGAAAATGAAATTCCCCTGAGTCCAGAATTCTGCTCAAAGCACATACTCATCTCTTGTCACAAAGCATGAAGACATGAAAGACCATCAGACTAGTTTCAACAACTGGAAATTTTTCCTGACGGCTGGACTCTGACCACAAAGAAATGTATCAATTTCTAATGGAAGAACCATTCTTTAATAAACATTTATTTTTTGCTTCTCTAATTACTTGCAATTTTCCAAATGTGTGAAATGAGAACAATTCAAATTCCACTCCTTGCCATGGGAGAGAAGTAACCCTGTCATAATTTTGTAGGGAGAATGGCTTGAGCTATCTGCCAGTAGCTTCACAATCCACTTTAAGATCAGTCACATTGAGGAAAACTTACACTCAAATTATTTTTCATATTTGAAGAGACAAGGTTGATGATACCCCTTGTTCACAGGTGGTCAGTTCAAGGACTCATTAAAAGTTATACAAGTTCCCTATTGATAAATATGTGAGAATTATAGTCAAACTGACTTAAGAAGTCACAGCCATTAAAGAACATGTGCAGCATTAAGGGAAATAACAAATTATTATTTAATGAGATGACTACTCTTGCTATTGTTGCTTTATTTTCAAGCAACACTGAAATGGGCTCCCTGGTGTTTGTAGTTTCTGGCTATCTTTTTTTTCTCCTCATTATTAATTCTTTTTTCTCCATGCTAATCAGCCAAAGCACTGTGTGTTTGGAAGGCTGATTTTTATACTCCATTCCCTTTGGATTTAAGGGTTACTTGTCAGCCTAGCCAAAAACTTCAGCAGTAGGTAAAGCCAAGGGCACTCCTCGTGACCACCGCGACACCGCTCACGCGCAGAGTTTATGCGGCTGCCACACCTCCGGGTCAGAGCTCACCGAGGATTTCCATAAATCCAATGGGTAATGTGCCAAATAAGATTAGAGAAGACTTCACATTATTGTACAATCCAATGAAAATATCATCTGCTAAGCTCCTTCTGGTGGTGACGGGGAGGAGGTGGCTAATATTAGCAGGTGTTTGTCTCAGAGGCAAAGAGGAGGCAGGAACACCTGCCCGTGTCCGTGCCCAAGGTGGGAGCAGCCATTGTGACTTCACCTGTGGCAAAGTCTTCAGTAAAAATGTAATTTTAAAGAGCTGAAATTCTGATCGCTACTGTGTTGTGTCAAATTGTTTTCGCTACCTTTTATTACATTATGTCTAATCTCACCCTGTTTCGTATTCCTAAATATATCTTTATTCAAAATTTTTTTAAAATTTATCTAGCTGTACTTTCACATGCTACTTAATTCCTGACACTGTATTTTCACATGCAGAGTTGCATTAATAAATGGAGCAGGCAGATTTTTACATCTGATCTGCACTGGTTTTATCTATATACATATTCTTTCAAACTTTGACCTGCAAGAAATCAAGCAGGAAGAGTCACCTGGCACTTAGGCCATAATCATTCAATATGTTTGTATTTGAGAATAAAAGAATTTTTTTTTTTTTTGTTTCATGAGGCAATAGCAGAGGGAGCCTTAAGGAGGCAAGTGCATTTGCATTCTGTATTTGTTTCCTTTATAAATGTGGTTAACTAATTGCCTCTCCTTTAATCAGTTATCAATCCTTTGTTCCTGAACACAAGCAGAATCAGATTCTGATGCCATCACTGAACTTGATGAGCTCCTGACTCCATTAGTTATCCTCTTGAACTCAATGGTCCAGATTCTCAAATGGTATAAATCAGCATAGCCCATCCCATAATCAAAAAAGCTGACCTAAGGAGATAATCTGGGGAATAAAGTCCTACATGATAAGAGTAACAAAATAAGAACAATAATAATATAAAATTTTATGAAAAATCCTTATCCATAAAACCTGAAGAAAGTGAAGTGGGAATAAATACTCTTGGAACAATTAGTTGTGTTATTCTTAGTTAAAGTGGTTTGATGGAACATGATCTACAGTTCTGCACAGGAGTAAAATGAATATATAACATATATAATATGCTGGCACTTATACATTTAACCTGTTTGAAGATTGTTCCATTTCTTTCAATACAGTCATTATTCATAATTGTTGGATACCTGTGAATAATCCTAAATGTTAATCAGGATCTGTAAATTGTGAATGTTGCATACTGAGACCCCTGGAACTGAGATGTATGGCAGATGCAAATAAATGATACTGTTAACAGCAGCCTGTCTGGATGGACATTATAAACTGCTGTGCTTGCATAAAAATGGATTTTGCTTCACTGCAGCACAAATCTGACTTCAGTCTGCCCACTGGCTTGTAGCTTATAACTGCATCAAGAGTACAATTGTAGTAATGCTCACAAAAAGTTGAACGGAGCAGGCTGAGTACAAGATCCTGTCTAGAAGTGACCAAATTGTTGGAGTCACAATAAAGGAACAGTGCCCAAGTCTTAATCCTCTGATGTTGACATGGAGGAATGATGAATTTCCACAGTTGGTGTGCAAAAGTGATGTCCCCAACCACGGCCTTGGCAATCACTCAGACCTCAGAGTAAATTAATGCAGTCTACAGCTGTTCTAAATTTTGCCAAATCAAAAAACATGGGGGAAAAAAAAAGAAGCATGTATCCCATTTCTGGCAGGATTCTCATTTGCTTGTTCTCCTCCTGGCTCACTGCCATTTGCCTTCCAGTGACTCTTACAACAAGGAGGCATGGAAAACATCTCTCATCTCCACTTCTCCCAGACCTTTAACAGCACAGTGGTTGGGGGACACATGCAGAGAGATTAGATTTTAGTCTCTGCAGGCTCAGGAAGAAACAGACTTCAGATTTCACTTTGGAAAGCTCCAGAATACGGCTGCTGTCCCCAGGGCCATGAGCTGTGGTGTTCAGCTTGGATGGAGGGTATGGAGCTGCTCAGCCAGCACAAAGACACCGTGGCACTCGCTCGAGTCACAGACACATGTCCCTGCAGTTCCCTCATGTTTATAACCTACAGAGCACAATACACAATCCAACTTTGTTGACTACTCTAGACACACAGTTAATCCAGGACTGAGTGTTTGTAAAAGCCCGACCTGGTGTACGGTGAAGAAACGCTACAAAAATAGAGTTCTGCTCTTTGCAGCTACTTCCAAAAGTGCCATCCTATCAGTGAAAGTGGGAAAGGTCTGCCAAGGTAACATATCCCACACCAGCCAGAGATGGAGGCTCATGAGACACAGGATGAACTTTATAAAACACTTTTAATCTTTGGCCTTTAAGCAGCATAGCCAACAACAGGTTCACATCAGGGTAGTGGCATTAGCCAAGACAAGTTTACAAATCCCTCAGTGCGCTTCCATCATCCTGAGCTTGAGATATCTGTCAGTCCACAGCAGATGCTGCTGTTGCTGTGCATGTGTCATGTTACTGAAACCCCTAGATAATGATTACGACCGATTATACAAGATGCCATGTTCCTTAATCATATCACTTACATTTCTGCTGAACGGCAGTGACAAGGTTTTGAAAGGAGAAGATCACAGCTGTCCAATAAAAAAAAAAAAATCAGATAAACCACACAGTGTTTGCAGACAGAAGATTACGCTAACCTGAAAAGTAGCTTTAGTGCTGTTGATATTTGCACTCTCCCTAACTGAGCTGAACCCTCATTCATCCTCTCTGTTTGGCATCGCATCTGAAATGGAGGTGATTGATGCATGAGCAGGTATATTTCTGATTTTTAAAAATGTGTATTATTTACAATTTTCTGTTTTCCTACTGAGCATTTGAGTGGTTATTTTTTTTTTTTTCTATATTTTCCCCCTTTTTCCTCACCAAGATTGCAGGACTCAGAGTACCAGGCACTGAATACCAGTCCCAAAGCAGACAGCTGGAGTGAGAAAATCCCCTCCTTGCCCTAGAGGTAACCCCAGCTCTAAGCTGAAGACATTCTCCTCCTTCATATGCTGGCTCATTTTGGAGTCTCGCTCGTGCAGAGGCTGCCAACTGTCCTGAATTAAATGCAGTGCATTTTGATATGAGTAAGTGCCTACTAATGACTGAGCAAAACCAGTGTATTCATTTAAGCAAAGAGTTCAAGCAGGGTTCCAGGAATGAGGATCTGTGTGCCCTGCTAACAAAGCTATCTAGTTCAGTGCACAATCTGAACTATGCAAAAGAAAGAACCTTCTACATTTAAGCAGTTTTAATGCAGTTCTACAGCACTTAGAGTTTTTGGTGGAAAAGTCAGATGTAATTACTGTTTGACACAAAGGGATTTTTTTTTTCTTCCTAGCTCTGCTGAC